>OY748298.1:15559114-16187901 GCA_963556515.1 Nudaria mundana
AACATTTTCATCATTGAGGGAACTATAAAAGTATTTCTTTGGAGGCAAACATTTTTCATCATACCGTTTCCACGAATCCATGTATTCATATGGATAAATGCCTTTGCGAGTAAGTAATTGGAATTCATCTCGGACAGGGAAGTGATTTTGTAAATTTTTAAACATTTCTGGTTTTAAAGTTTTACATAATTTGTTTAAGCTTGTCCCCAAAAATTTAAACGAATCAAGAAAACGCATTTGAAAAAACTTATTATATGAAACTGATACAAATTTCGTAAATGAGATATAGTTTTCTTTATTTTTAGGTATTATCTTTATTTCACCAGGGACGTCACCCAATGCTTTAATAAATAAATGACAATCATAACCAGCTAAGTTATGAAAAAAAATGGGGACAAATGCAGGGCATTTATATTGCAAATTACAAAACGAATGCGCAGCTCCACGATAGCGACCGGTAAGATGACAATGATCACGGACTTTGTCCCAAAAAAGAAAGTTTTGACATATATGACAACGTGTTGCATTTTCAAAATCATACCTGTCCTCCGTGGAAAATATCATTACAGCTGGTGACTTAATTATATCATAAATTTTTTGCACGTCTTTAATTATATAGTCAACAAACCGCTTATCACAGTCTGGACCTCGATATGACACGTAACGATTATAGCTAGGTTCATCAGAGCATACAATATAATAACCAAAAGCAACCGGTACGTGTTGGTGAAACATATTCATATTTTTACTAGAACAATTAGGCTCAGTACTTGTTTGTAGCATCGATTCAAAATCTGCATAAATACAAAAAGGCATAGTTTGTTTCCGTTCATAGTTTTTAAACTTAATTACTGAACCTCTGTTTGGAAGGACAGTTACTACACCTCCACATAAATGGTTGTTAAGTTCGTCAGCGGTATTGAAAAATATCAAACATAAATCGCAAAGATGTAATCTGCTGTGATGAGATGTGACTTGACTTCTAAAAAGTCTGGAACAGTCTTTGATCAAGCAATAATGAGAAGAATTATTATTTTCTAAAAACAGAAGGTGTATCATTTTTCCGCTGTATTTAAGGTTGAATTCAGATTTATACAAAGGACCTACAAAGTTTTTGTGATTTTGTAAACCATAAATTATAAACTTTATATGTGGATTGTTTTTTTCAAATGTTCTAATATCATTAAAGGTTACAGGAAAAGACATTCCTCTTAAGTTAAATATTTCTCGAAAATTAGGATAAGAAGACGTTCTTTCAGGGTGTTTCTTAACTGGATATAAAGCCGCTGTTACACACCATAAAAAACAATAGTGATCATTATTCAAAATATTCAAACATGCTTTTTTAGCCTGAATTAATTTGGGTAAACTGATATAACTAGAACCACCAAGTGGTTGGTATTTATTGAGATTCATCTCAACATACAAATTGTTTATAAATGTCCATCCACTATCACGACCTTCAAACTCTTCAATAGATGTTTTTAAATAATTAACTGTTTCAATATACAATTTTTCGAAATCGAAGTTAGAATATAATATTTTATTTTTGGTTCCAAAAGATTTCACTTCTTGTGAATTATCTTTGAATTTTAAAAATGTACCAAAAAACTCAAAGTTTACCTTAACACAAGTATGCTTAGTAAGGAATTCATTTAAAAGAGATTTTAATCGGTCAAAAATGCTTGAAAAAAAGGATTCAATTGACGCTCCTTGATGTTCATCACGAGCTAATATTTTATAGGTTAATATACGACTGCGAAACGCTGAGTTTATGATTTCTACACCATCACTATGTTTTATTGTTTGACTACTTTTCCTATGTGAACTACTTCGCAAATGTCCTACCCATGATTTACTGGGTACTGATGTGTTACACGCAGTACAAAAAGGCATTATTATTAAATAAAATATTTGCTCCTACAACACTAAGTTTAAAACATAAAAAATTAAAGAAATTTATGTATTATAGATCTACACACTTAAAAAAGTTTGCGATCACTTTGAAAATTTGATACTTATATTTGTGATATAGAAGATTTTTTCTGATAAGATTCTAAAAATATTAAAAATTAGAATTAGAACGTGAAACAATAAAGATTAAACGTAGGTAAACATTTTCTGTTGATTGGGTTAAATTTGAAAATATATCAGCTTTGTAAGTGATCTCAAACTATTTTTGATGTGTGTATATTATAATAATATACATAAGGTATATCTATAAAAATTAAATCTACTTTATAAAAATCTTATCCGCATAATGCACTGGTTCAGTGTCTTGAAATTCTTTATATGCATGTCCTAGAAAGTCTTGAAGTGACTCCCAAGATAGTGAGGACTCATCGCACTGTAATTTTACAGTCACCAACGCTGTCCTGTAGCGCACATCAGGGGCGTGTGATATGTAATCGTTGGTTTTATAGAGTTTAAAATCAACCACATACCCTCCTTCCGTTTTCTTGGAGCGACGAGACGTCCCAGATGAAACACGACTTGAGAAACTGGAAGCTAAGTCGCGCCGTGGTTCTCTGCAACTGCCTTCTTCAGCCCGCAAAATATTCAAAATATTTGTTTTCTTCGTTCTGTAAATAGAAAAAAGTGTTAATTATAAAAGTACTTATTCAAAGTGACTAAGAACTTGGGATCAAAACACAAAAAGTTATAGTATTTAAACGTGTAGGTATTGAAACGTACAAGTATTGTCAAAAGATCTATCTATGTATATAAATTAAGTGTGTCACTCATTTGTGTAAAATTAAGGTAAAGGTGTAAACTACACCTTATTCAATTTTAATTAAAATGTGACGATGTTAAACTTAATTAAAATGTGACGATGTTAAACTTAGTTGAACATAATGAAACCTACCTCTTTGTGGTGTTAAACTCGGGTGAAGTGTTTTTTCGTTGTACACTTTGGGTGCAGCTGGGCTTGGGTTGTTTTTGCTTTTTCTCTATCACCTGTTTGCGTTTCTTTGGTGCTACACACTCAGACTCTACTACAGAAGAAGTTTCAAACTCCGAATCATACCTGTTAAAATACAATCAAATTATAAACAAATATATTCCCAAGATTTTCCGAATAGATATATTGCTAGCATCACGGCTGATTATAGATAATGCAGCCGGCGGGAATTAACCAAGCAACTCACTACTCAGTGGGATAACATAATCAGTAATCACATTTTATAATAATATGCGTTAATAATTATCAGCCGGCAGGAATTAACCAAGCAACTCAGCTGGATAATAATTAACTAAATAATAATTAATAATTATCAGCCGGCAGGAATTAACCAAGCAACTCAGCTGGATAATAATTAACCAAATAATAATTAATTTAATAGCACTTACTCACATTTTCTTGTTGGAGAAGATCACTGGAAGATACTGGAGCGAATGTAATTTATTTGAAAAATTGATGGGTTTTATACATAAAAAGTATCAATTCAGCAATTATCACCTCCCAACAAAATTAAAACTTAACTTATTATTTATATAGGTGTATTAATTAATTTATGTTACTTACGACTATTTAAATCAAAATGATTGAAAACTCATTTCGTCTAATTGCACTTTTGTTATTACAATTGAAATACAAAACCATGTCTTTACCAACACCGCCAAAGCTAATTCCGATTAATTCCGACGAATGTTATGATTTCTGTATGATACATATAAAATGTAATTATAATTTATGTAGGTATGTTCGTTGATCGTCGTCGATAAGTATATGATATGGTAACTATATAATTATGTATAGGTACATGAAAAGTATTAATGAAATATACTCATACCATTGTGCAGAAGTAAAATTATGCAATTTATTGGTGATTTAGGTAAGGACCGTCGTCTATACCTAAATCACCAATATAAGCTGACCGTTAGTACACGGTAGGTATTTAATTATTTTTAAAAGGTAGACGTACCCTGGAAGTTACCTAGTTTGCGTCACAATTATAGAAGTTTCAAATTGCTATGCACGGTTTTCATGGGTGTGTGTGTGTGTGTGTTAGTGTGTGGAAGCAAGGTATCTGTTAGTTTACTTACTCAGCGATACAATATTAAAACGACATCGTATTAACCGACTTCTAAAAAGGTGGTTACTTTATTTATCTGTAGGTATGTTGGTTTATGGTTCTCAAATTTGATACAAAGTATGGTTAACGGTATTCTATTAAAAATCCTTTGGAATCGTTTCGATAAAAATAATTTTACAAAAATATTACTACAGACTTATCCCACAAATATGTTAACAAACATTACAAATAATCATTTAAAATATAACTTTTAAATATTAGCAAATAGTTTTGGTATGTGCTTAAACTATATGGTAATACACCTCTTTTTATCCAAGTCGGCTAACAACGTACCTTTATACAAAGCTACGACCAATGTTAAGTCAGCAGTTTGTTCATGTATGTTCTACTTGTTTACCTATGTGTGTTATCGCCACATCGACACATCGTTCCTATACGCGAGGAATGTCTCATATTCTGTTCCCACAATATCTACCATTTGCATCGAGCTACCAAACACGCAGTGCACTACGTCCTTCAGAGGATTAAAAGGAAGATCCAAAATAAAAGCAATGTCATGTAAGTAATTACTTATAATGTTAATTATTTGATTTATAATTCTTTGTTAGTTTACCTACTAAATATCTAATTTATTAGGCGACGTAGTTTTCTATGGAAGTCCTTTAAATTAAATTTTATACGATTATCCTTAATTTTCGTATAACATTTAAGTTCTGTACAAAATTCAAAAGTTGTAAATAAAATAATGAACGCTGAAATATTTAATCTCTTGCTAGCACTTAATTGCACATAAAGTAGAATATTTTATCAAATTTGAATAGGCTCTGGTGTCTCAATTAGAGTGGCTTCCGAAGAAGTTGTGTAGGTTTGACATATTCGGACTACATTTGCCGATTTTCAATAATTAGACTTAAACATTTAATTTTATTTTCAGATATTTTATCATCACGGATGAAATTGACAAGGAACCCTCATGGACAGCGCGGTGAACCACATAATCAATTTGTAAGTAGATACCTATATATTTTGGTCATTCCAAAAAGTGTAAAATTAAAGTAGCACGTAGTTATACATAATGTAGAATATTTTATCAAATTTGAATAGGCTCTGGTGACTCAATTAGAGTAGCTCCCAAAGAAGTTGTAGAATATAATATCATCAGTAAGGAATAATGTAGGTATTCTTTAGAATAGCTGGAGAGTTTAGACAATACAAAATATGAAATATTAGGAATACCTATTGTAGTTTATTTCGTATGATACTAACTGATAAGGTGCCTATAGGTATTTAACTGGTCACCCGATTCTATATTAGTATGTCGAATAAATTAAAATAAGCAATTACATAATTATTGTGTTTTTATTATATTCCTTATCTGATATTGATAACGAAATACGTCATCATTCACGTTACAACACGTTTGAAATTCATAAGAATTTCACAACTATTAAGTAGGTGCATAACAATAACATTTTGCACATACGAATTATTGAATGGTTGAATTTCAAGTTCTAACTTGATCATCATACCAATAAATGCTTTATGTCAGCATAATTTGATATATCAACTGCGTTAGAAAAAATATTATTACCTAGTTCATTCTTTATTAAACAGTCAATACGAGCATATCTAACATGGTAGGTATTTTATAACTTTCAATCTATTGAAAATTTCAATCTATTTACAAAATACTTAGTATGATTTATTACTAATGTTTTAAATAATTTTCAGAATACCAACTTAAACAAATTTTCAAACGGAATAGAAGAGAGCTCTCCTGAATATCTTCCAGACCTGCAAGATCAGTTCGACTTGGACAACGCAATGAATAGACCTTGGATAATAACACCCAATGAAGAAGTAAAAATAAACAAAAAGAAAACTAATCGAAGAAGACCAATTACAAACAAACGCAGTGCATTGAATTCCTATATTATTAACAGTGAAAGAAGAAAAGGACGACGTTTAATAAAAATTACGATCAAGGAACTCAGTGAGTCAATGGACGACGAAGATGAAGGTAAGGACATAATCACTGCACAGTATATTGTACAAGATACGGTAGATGAGATATCGGATCAAGCTGAAAAATTAATTCACAATATTTCCAAAAAATTGTGTGGCTACTCATATCACATTTTTTAATTAGGTAATAATTCATTAATGTAACTAGTAGATAAAGTGATGACATATTTAGATTTTATTAAAATTTTATTTACTGTGAAAATATGTGTTAAAAAAATTTCAATATTAAGTTGTGTGTTAAAAAATAAAAACCATAGGTAATAATTGTGTGGCTACTCATATCATATTTTTTAATCAGGTAATAATTTATTAATGTAAACTGTGTAAACTGTGTAAAAAATGTGTAAACTAGTGATGACATATTTAGATTTTATAAAAAATTTATTTACTATGAAAATATATGTTAAAAAATTATAAATATTAAAAATGTGTGTTAAAAAATAAAAAACCATTTACTTTAAAAAATTGTTTTATTTATTAAAACTGCGTATAGGAAGACATATTACCTTTCTTGCTCTATTAAATAGTTCTTTATACATAAAACATTTTTAAGTGCACATTGTTTAATATGATTAATACAATTAAAACTGGTTTCAATATTTGAATATTTGTTATGCAACAGTGATAAATTTGGACACTTGTCTTCACCAAGATCTATACAAATACAATTCATACAAAGATCTTGAATCCACTTAACTTTTTCTAAGCCCTTCACAATAATTTCTTTATTTTCTAGATAAGGAACAATTATACGTCGAAATTCTCTATAGTCGATATAACCTTCATTCCAGTAAATCCCTCTGTTTCTCTCCAACCACGTAACTTGTTTTTTTTCATCCGTAGTTAAGTATTTAAATAAGTATGGAGGCTTTATTAAGAACGTTTGGGTATAAACACGAGTGGCCAGAGCTAATTCCTTGACTATAAAGTTATTACAAGTGTCTTTAAAGCCCTGGACATCCACTATAATCGTATTCGGGTTCATGATAATTTTCTCACAGTGCTGCTTAATGGTTTATACTCAATTATACAGTCGTTCAATATAAGACAATATGCCGAAGTTTGATCTGGTATATCAATGTCACTTTCAATTTCCACTCTGACATCCACAACAGGACCCGACTTAAGATTATCTGGTTGTCTAGAACAATCTACGACAAATAACGGAGCAATATTTTTAAATTGTTTCTCACTTAATAACGGTTCACCACGACGACCTCCGTAATATGAGTGTTGAAATCTGGTGTATTGTTCATATATTAACGCAATTCTGTTATTCGAGAAACTTGAATTTAAATTTTCATAAGGGAAGTAGGTTGAATTTAGGTATACTCTAACATCACGAACGTCACAGTGATCAAACTGAGACATATCCAATTTAGGATTATTTTTTCTATTTGTTTGCAGACCAATAATAACAAATCTTGGTTTCTCTATTTGCGATGATGTTTTTATGGACCAAGTATGTTTAGTAGTTTTTGGTAAAGCCGGATATTCATATAAATCCCAATTCCTGAATATCATCTGGAGTGATCGGTCTTTTTCTAACAGTTTTAACATATTTATTTTTTCTCTATCGGATACTTTGACATGTGGTACTCGCCATATTATTTTATTTATAATAATATCTTCTACCGTCTCACCAGCGCTAAGTTTTAGGGCGTTCAGATTAGTATTACTTCGTAACAATATTAATTCATGTTTGCTGTTTATCACTACTTTCTTGAAATCTTCTGCAAAACCAAGAATGTTACAGAGGGGTATGGAAGCAGAAAAGCTACCCCCATTTGTACTATTTATACCATCGATATTCCAACCCCAAGCATTAGATACTTTAGCCTCGTTTTCGTTCATTGATATTAATGATTTCATTGTGGTAGTTATACCAGCGTTTTTTATTTTATCTATTTCCACTCCATTTATCTCATACCTTATATCTTGAAACAAGTAAAGTAAACTATTGTTTGTGAAATGAACGCTACTGACTCTCTCTTTAGAATTTTCAGCCTTGTTTACAATAATAGTTCCTTCCAAAAACAAAGTGCTTGCTGATGGTAATATATACAAGTCTTGTTGATTAATAGGTATCCTGATTTCATCGCTTCTATTGAAACTTGTTACGTAAGGCTTGTAAGAGTGAAATTCAATTCCTTCCACAGAGTTGTTGTATGCAGGAGCGGATAAAACATCTAGTATATTCATTTTAACAAACCAATCGCTTTAAGAAAAGCTTTATTATTGTTGTTCAATTTTATGACCTTTTTGGATCGAGCTCTTATTGGTTTGATAGTTTGAGTAGGACTGTTATGTTTAGTTGAATGAACCACATATTTATTATAATCTATCATGTTTTCTTCTGATATGTAGATACAACTGCACTTCTTCACCTCGCAAATTTATTAAGTTATTATTTATATCTAACAGCCTTATCTGTATGCAGCTTATATTGGTTTGGTTTATTGGAAAGTAGATTGCGTTTTTTGGAATTTCTATAATCCTGTATCCAGGTGGAACATTAAGTGCAAATTCGTGTAAGATGTGACTGGATTGGCCGTTTATATAGGAACCGCTAACTATGTCACATTCAATCCTTATGACAGTCGTAGGCAAAATGTTAACTGGAAACTCTGATACATGATATTTATTTGCTTCTAAGATCTGTTTTTTAAATCCCAATAAACTTCCAAATGTACCTTCTTTAGTAAAATCTATAGTTGATGTACAAAATAACATAGTTTTTAAGGTGTTGTTATTACAATTGAGTTTTATGGATGCATCTTTTATCTCAGTTTTTAAATAGTCGCTAATATCTTGTAATTCATAAGTTCCTTCAGGTATCTCGATAACATTTTTAGAACCATAATATAATTTATTATTTGTATTATCAAAATTTGGAATAGAATTATATGTAGAGAAATGTAATAATGCACATTCATACTCCCCAACTAATGGCAGCGTGCTTGGATAATAGGTAGATAATACCGATGAGTTTCCAGTTATCGATAAGGTGAGTGACATCTTGCAAATGATGGAAATGAAAGAATGATATAAAATTTATAGTATTTATTCCAAAAACATTGCAAATATCTTAAACACAAATGTCCACAAATTATTGTGTTAAATTGTTGATATCTACTAAAGTTATAATAAACATCACAGTTCTTAAAATATAGGATTAATTCTCTTGGCGGTTTTAAATCGCCAAAGCTATCAAAATATTCACAATAATTATTTATTTTAACATAAGCTACCCAATGCGTTCCATCATTTTTTGAATTATCTAGGTTAACTATACCACATTCAATTCGTTTAGGTGTTTTTGGTAACTGATCCTTCATGTAAACTCCCCGAAAGTAAGGAATACAATAGGCATACTTCTGAATATCGATATTAGTTAAAGCGCGATTAGGTAGCTGATCAATTAGTTTTTTGATGGTTTTATAAACAATCCCTGACCTTGCTTATGTGGTTTAATGTATAAACCTTTACCTATTGCTATAGCCTCCATAGTTTTATTATGACGTTCAGTTTCTTGTAATTTTTTCTGACCGTCTTTATAATCATTCACTGTTTTAGCAATACCAGCTGCACCACCAGCTAATGCTCCTAAAGCAGACAAACCAGCAAAAATTGGGATTAAAGGTAGAATGCCTCCAGTTTTTGGTATAGGTATCATTCGAGGTACGCGAACTTTTGGAATGCATGGAACTAATTTTCTAGCAACCATATAAGCTATATTTATTAGTGACTTATTATCTTTAGGCGAGAGTTTTTTGATTTTTCTTTTTATTTTCCTAACAAAGTTATTAAAGGTCTTAACACCAGCACCAGACTTCAATTTAGCTTTCATAATTTTGTTTACTATCCACGAACTAATCTTTTCCCCTGTTCGAGCATCTTTTGCTTTAAGTCTTTGTTTAGTCATATCTATAAGACGTAAGTCGGCTTTTTGACGGTTAGGCAAGTCTATGTAGTTTGCGTATGCGATATCGTGATGCATACAAGCTTCGTCTAACTTGTTTACACCTTTATCACCACGTAGTAATCGTTTTGAAAGCTTTGTTCCTGGTCCACAATAGTTATAACCGGGTATGTGAAGTTCGAATGGTAAATGATTAATGATACTGTTTATTAGTCCACCACCTTGCATCGTCTAAAGAATAA
Organism: Nudaria mundana; assembly: GCA_963556515.1. Taxonomy (NCBI): domain Eukaryota; kingdom Metazoa; phylum Arthropoda; class Insecta; order Lepidoptera; family Erebidae; genus Nudaria; species Nudaria mundana. The sequence goes on from OY748298.1 coordinate 15,569,341, forward strand.
TGAATAAACTTTAAAATTATATATCACTTATATAATTAACTTATTCCACTATTGCAGTCTTATCAATCCAACTGTTCTCTTTGTTATTTAAACCCAACCATTTTACAAACAGTTTGTTTCCTTTCTTTTTTAATACCTTTTCTATCAAATAGACACCAGGGCAGGACGACTTTTGAAGCTCTTGTTCGTAAAAAGTTCCTAATATGACTTGTTTTTGATTATCTTCGATGCGATATGTTATTGGTACAGTGTTATTTATCTTTTTTATAGTAAATAATTCTGTTGACCAGTTAGGAGTGTATCCTTTCTCAAATATATGTTTGTACTTACTAATTCGAACTTTGTCACCAATTATAAACTTAGGACGACATTTTTGGGTTACCTTTATCATGGAATTTGCAATATTATTTTTAATGTCCGTTTCATTAAACTTATTGACATTAACAGGTGCAAATTTAATAATACGATGTTTTGTGTTGTTATATGTCTTCATAACATCGTTCAAGCCACCATCTATCCACTTATAGTGTCCGTTCAAGCTAAAGTATTTGTACAATTTATTTTTAAGCGTTTTAATAACTCGTTCAACAATTGAAGCCTTTTTGGTTGAAAATGTTGAGTAGTGATTAATATTATAGTTCTGTAAAAGCTTTTGAAATGTAGAATTATAGAACTCAGTACCCCTATCAGTTTGCAGATGAGTTGGTATCCTATGATTAGTAGAAAGTAATTTTTCAAATGCATGAGAGACATCATGTTTGGATTTAGTTTTTAGTGGTTCCACCCAAACGTACTTTGAGAAGCAGTCAATAACTATTAAAATATAGTTATATCCTTTATTAAAGGTTTTTAGGTTTTGCATATCAACTAAATCTGCTTGCCACAAATCATCAATACCTTTTAAAATTACAGATCGTCGAGGAAAATTTTTTCGTGCTGCTTTATGTATTTCATTGACGATTTGTTGTTTCGCCATTTTGATAAACTTTAAGGTCTATGTTTTTCGATCTTTTAATATAGATTGAATTGCGTCTTGAATTAGTCTATCAACTGCGTTTCTTGTGTAAAATTTGTTTTCCAAATGAGTCACTATCTCAGACATTATTGTTTTTAAAGCTTTCTCTATGTGGTTTTGAACACTATTTGGAATAGAACTTTGCAATTTTTGTAAGTCATTCATTAGTACACCTTTCAATTCATCTACATATGTTTTATTTACTGCATCATCTGCGTCTTGAGGAGGTTTGACACCTTTTAACCTCGATGTCTTCAAGTCATAATCTCCACGATCAGATTTTATTAATGCGTTATCATTAAAATCCAGTATTTCCGATATACGCATTCGCTTATGAATATAATGACCAAATTTGTCTACATTCATATTAAAGGTGTATTATGTTGAACGGTATATAGTAAAATGATACACATATAATATTAGTAGATTTATTTATTTGATGATTTTGCTTTCACGTAGTTCTTCAATGATAGATATTATTTCATTGTCTATTCCTGTGTTACCAGCATCTCGAGAAGCAATTAATAATTTTAATCTATCAACCAATTCATTGGGATCATCCCAATATACAAAATCTGTATTTTTTTTCCATATTTTTGTTAAAGGTAATCCTTTTCCTACTTTCTGTCTACAACTTGGACTTTTACTTTCTTGTTCGAAAAGTGGTTTAATAACTTGCAAATATTTTTGTCCTTTATTACTTTTAATTGGTTTTTTTGAATCGAAATCACGACGATGTGCATTCGTTACAAGTAACATTGCCTTATAATTTTGCTTGTCATAGTCATTAACCAAGCTCAGATCAATGTCTCTTTTTAACAGTAACTCTCGCAACCCAGGTGTACTTTCGTACTTGTGTCCGGCTACAGTAATAACTTGATCTCCAATCGTTATGCCAGAGGAACCTAACATTAACTGTCCACGGTTATTTCTTATACCAAATGGTACATCCGATAGTACTTGTGAAGATAATGACCAAGATGATACATCTGGATTAGTATCGACTAATGACTGAAATGAAGAGTCTGATGAGGGTTCCGATTCGTTACTATCATTACTGCTTTCATCTGTTTCTTTCATATCTTGGTCTTGTGGTTCTTGGGGTTCTCCTTTTTCCTCCTTTTTTGTTAGAGCTAAGTGGTTATTAGTGTTGGCTATTAAATTGAGAGATTCTGTAACAGGCTTAAAAACTGTATCAAGAGCATGTCTATTATTATCTTCTAAATCCTTCATTTTACGTATTTTTTTCCTGACAGCTTGTGTCGCATCAACAATTTGTTTTTTCAATGATTTATCCATTATGTAAAATAGGTGGTAATCGGATAAGAACCAATTAAAGAATAACAATAACGTGACTGCAGTCTACTTAAATATTCAAATTTCATCTAATAATACAAAAGTGTCAAACGTTTTTCTATAGCAACCGTTGTTTTTCGAACAATCTTTATTAATTACCACATAATCAAAAGGCTCTTTCCATATTAGGGAACACATTTCTCGAAATTTCAACCATGTCATATCGGTGTTAACATGTTCTTCGTAAACATGTTTCAAGTTAACTTCATCTTGCTTAAAAAGCACAATTAAGTTAGCATTATCTCTTACAAGTTGTTTAGGTATTTTGGTATAAGTTTGATTTAAATAAAAACTGTCAATCAATTTATGTCTTCCCATTGCAAAATAATCACGCATATTACTTTGATTTTCACATGCTACATCGTCAAAAATAATCACAGAATTAGGTTTCGCATCTGTAACCTTCAAAACGTCATCATTTGCTTGGTATTTCTGGAGAGTGATACCTGGTACTCGTTGTAAAACTTTTTCTAAAAAGATGTACTTTGGTTGATGGAGAGTTTTAGAATATACATAAACATTCTGAAATGTCAATCCATTTTCATGCAATAGAAGACCAATTAATAAGTTAGTTTTTCCACAATTTGATGGTCCGCAAATGATGCAACGTACTGTATTCGGTAATAATTCTCCATGGCGTAACTTGTTTTTTGTCAAATCGTCACAGATTGTATTGACCTGTAACGATTGTGTTTGTTTAACGAATTTCATGTTTGCTATGTAATACTGATGGACTCGTAATGAAAAGATGAATTTATAACATAAATATTTATAACTACAAGTAGTAGTAAGGAGCTTCAGCGAACGTACGAACAGTGGGACAGCGTGCTCAAATGATATTAATGTGGAATATTCGTTTAGTTACGTTATTTCCCAATCCAAAGTGATATTGGGCATTCTGTCCCACCTTTATCTATTTTAAAAATGTGATCTTAACGTGTTCATGTTAACAAACATGCATCGGGTTAGTTTGCTGTACGAAAGCAATCATCTAGCAAGTGAAATTGGTTAACCATTGACGGAACGGTAGTGTATTGAACGGCATTAAAATGTGGAACGTTGGCTTAGGTAAATTATTTTACAAAGAGTTATTGGGCATTCTACCCCACAGAGTTATTGGGCATTCTACCCCACCGTGACTGAGGTTATCGAAGATAACCGATGGAACTAAGGTGGGGTAGAATGCCCAATAACTCACTACTAGCACTGACCTCAATTGTCTCATAGTATGAGTATAACTCACAACTACCAAATAAGAAGGACCTCTGACACTCGAACAGATGAAAGCTTAGATCAAAATAGAGGGGGGTCAAGTAATGTGGTCGTCTGTTAGCACATTATGTCGATTTAGTGGTGATATGTAAGTCGGACAATGTCACGTACGCAGCTTGTATAGTTAGAAGTCATAAACATCGAGATGATGGAAAAAGATCATATCTTTTGCACGATGGTACCGTACCATTGTTTTAAAACTCAACTCCTGTTCATGTGTTTACTTAGTATTTGATTCTATATTTTGACACCAATAATATTTACCCACCTTAAAACTTTTCTATTTCAATACATGTCCATCCTAAGCTTGCCTGTAAGATATTGCTTTTTAGCGATAAGCCCGCCTTTTGTACATCAATAAAGATTATTCTAATCTAACTTTGAGAACATTTTTTTTAAATACAATTTGTTTTTATGTTTATGATATTGCTTAGACGACAACAAGAACTTTACTTAAAAATATAGTATAAAAAAATAAATCAAAAGTAATGAAAATTTACAAAATTATAAGCCTTTACAATTGTTGTACTGTTCTCCGCCAAAGTATGGTTTAATTGATTGTCAAGTTTACCCTAATTATTGTACGTCTATGTATGTTTAGATAACTAAGTTATACATAGACGTAATAAGTCTTATTATGTATGTATTTGTGTATTCATGTTGTTATAGTTTATGTAAGTTTATAGACCTGCACACACATCAGCACCGGTTTGCATCATGATCTCCGCTCCTAGGCCTATTGGAAGAGATCTCTTTATAAAGTGGCGCCTTTGTATACATGTTTAGTATGTATCCATTTACTGTTTTTATTTAGTGTGTGTGTACAAGAATAAATAAATAAATACAAAATAAATGGAACGCGAAGTCACAGCCATTCGCTAGTAACATATAAATGGTTTCCCCAAGAAAGTTATGATCAAAATATTATAATTATTCAGTGGCAAAGAAATTCCTTTGAAAATTTTCCAAACGTTGGCAAGAATTTGATTTATTACTGCACACTGTAGGGCTTCTACTTTGACAGTCGCGTTTGCAATCTCACTTCGTATATTTTTATTTGCCAATTCGTTACTGCGAAGTTTTCTTTCAAAGATAAATAAGTTATTTGACGAAAAGCGGAAAATTAAATGCAACGTCTAAAATGTTTGTCAACAGGAAATCACGTCATTATCCTCAAAAGATTTCGTACTTAGACAGAGGGCCTTCATTACGCCCATATTTTGCCACTGTTAGTGCTACGTAATAAGGGGCGAGCCTATCGTCGTTTCCTGGCTATAAATCCGGCTGTCAGTAATAATAAATAATAAATAAATATTTTGGACATTCTCACACAACGTTATCTAGCCCAAACTATAGCTTAGTTGTAGCTAAGCTTGTGCTATGGGATCTAGACAACTGATATACATACTTATATATTTCTAAATACATAGACTATACACAGAAAACACCCAAACTCCGAAACAAACATTTGTGGATCACACAAGTAGTATTTGCTTCGACCCGGGAATCGCGAACCCGAGACTCCAGAGTCGAAAGCCGATGCACTACCGACCACGCCACCGAAGCAGTTTAGTAAGCGCACCACGTTTAGGTGAGGACGACTTGAGATGATGTCCCCTAGCACATGCTTTCGCGAAAAGTGATAATCATTATTTAATATTATGTATCTCCCTACCCTTTTGAGAAAACAGGCGTGACGTTGTATGTATTAAGCTTGAAACACACTGGTCCTTCACGTACGACGTACCTATGACACGCGACGTGTGAAACAGCGACACACTGGTCCTACGTCTTAAGGTGGATTTAAACCAAACGAAAAAAGAGCTAGAGCTAGAACTAGAGCATTCTTTAGTGTAAACGAATGCTCCTTTACAGTGTTTACATCAAAATATCAACGTGCAAGAATGAGAACCAAGAACCTAGAAAGAGTGGGGATAGAATGAGCATTCGCTCGATGTAAATCCCTCTAGATCAAGCATCTTGTTTCAGAGTTGTATTTTTATAGTATTTAAAAGTCGGATCCCACAGACATCTGAAATTTTGGTAGGCTTCTATCATTAAAAGACATTTTTCTTGAGACCAATCCATAACTAAATCTAATTATAGTATGTGTTGTATGAATTGGATTCGCAAGAACACTAGAACGCTTTGAAGAGACCGCTCCGGGAAGCGAGCACGTCCGAACACGCAAGAACGTTCTAAAACTGTTCGCAAGCTCTAGCGCCGTTTACATCAAGCGAAGCGAGCGTTCTTAGAATATTCCAAGAACGCAATAGAATAACGAAAGAATGCTCTAAGTTTGTTTACATTAGAAGAATTTAATAGAGTGGGGATAGAATGAGCATTCGCTCGTCTGATGTAAATCGACCTTTACGAGGTCTGACGTTTACATTATCTACGCGCTATGACACTTTAAACTTGTGTGACAGCGTCATAGGTACGCGTGGGATAGCATGGGTACACGCGAATCTGGCGCGGTGACGCGTAAAACAGCGTGGTGAATGACCTGTGTTCGTTACCATACAAATTGTATAGGCCAGATCCTGTTCAGATGTCATAATACGTGGTGTACGTCGCATGTGAAGGATGAGTTTGACGGTCCCTTTATGTTTCTAGTACGGTGTCTTGCGCGGTGCTTCGCGCCGCACCACGCCATAGGTTTTGGCCTATAACTTTTGACCCCTTAGGGCTAGGTAAAATTTTCGATTTTTTGGCTTGCCTCCAGATCGAGGGCTATCCATAGAGGGGTCAAGCATCATTGGAGCATAAGCAGTTCTCGAGAGCTAAGGGGGGACAAAAATTACATTTACCATTTCTACGAGTATATAGATAACACGTTTCCATAGAGATAAAATACGTTTTTCATGACTATTATGACAATAGAGTTTTTTGACCGAGCGAGCGAAGCGAGCGAAGCGTCTCAGTTTTAACTCGAGGACTGGCCGATTTGGCGTTGTTGGTATGTATGTAAGTACAGGCCGCATTTTTCAGCCGACTTTTGTCGAAGGGATTTTTCGATTGCGGGAAAATGGGGGAGAAATGGGGAAGAACGAAAATAACGCGAGGTCTACTGTTCGCAGAACTACTAGTATTATTATCCATATGGATAAAAATATAAAACATCCTCTGTCGTCTGCAAACATCTTCATGGATGGTTTATTTCATAGTCGTAGTAAAATAAACCCTTCAAATACAATCCAAATCGCGTCTTACGAAGATAATATATCACTAGTATAACATTTTGCAAGTGGCGTACACCCTTTTGCTAGCTGATTCGCCTCCCCGCGCCTCACCAACCGCACAATACTCGCTCTTACATAACAATAATGCCATTTCTACAACCTCCCTGATAAATAGGTGGGTATACTGAATACTAATACCTATATTGTAACACTTACACCACGTGGTTCGATAAAGTATAAAGTGTCGTTCAGTGCCATCTAGCGGGTGGTTGTAGTACTACGTAGTGAACGAAGATTGAAAAGGTTGGTTTACTGTGAGAGCGATGTTGGCGTCCTGTGACGTTAAGTATTCTTTTCTAGTATCTGTTAACAGATGGCGCTAGGACGATGATTTTAAATTAGAAGAACAGAATATTTATCACTTATGAAGTATTGGCAACGCAATAAATAAAATATAACCATGCTATATCCTGAGAGGGTCATCAAAAATATCTCGTCAGTTATCTTTAACTTATATATTACTAGGTATGCAATGCATGCTACTAATTGCAAATGTTTAGCGGAGCAAATTTTCTTAATTTTTTTATGCTCTATTTTCTTGATTTCAGATATATGCACTCCCGGGTATGATGTCGACCAGCATGCCAAATTTGGTCAAAATCGGTCGAGCCGTTTCGGAGGAGTTGGCACACAAACGATTTACACTTGTCGTCTAAGATACGCTACGCTTCGCTCCGCTCAATTAAAATTATTTTTTGAGTGTTGATATTACTGATTTTTTTTATTGTTACAGCTCTCGGAGCTCGAGCAGCGAGTCCTGGAGGCTGAAGGAAGAGCCGAGGAAGCGGAAGACAAGGTAATGTTGGAATTCCATATTTTTATCCATAGATACAAAATAAAAAACATAAACATAACATAGCATCACGCCTTTTTCCCCGAAGGGGTAGGCAGAGGTGTGCAGCAAACACACCCACATCTCGCCAGCTATGTAAGGTCCCATGTAATAGGGGGCGAGCCTATTGCCATTTAACGGGCACAAGTTCCAGACTCTGGGATAATTATCTGGATAAAATTCTAAAGAGAATTATACATTATCCACCAGTCCCGGGAATCGAACCCGAGACCTCGAGTGTGGCAGTCCGTACATAGTACCATTGTGCCACCGAGGTAGTCAACATAAAAGAAAGATACAAAATAAAAGAAAGAAAATTGTTTATTACTCAACACCTTAGATCAAATATACCGATATCAATGTGCCACACTAAACTTAACACGAATATACATAGAACATAAAAAATAATTAAAAGAAAATAGAATTTTGCGAATCGGCCATTGATTTTGACGCCACTGACGACAGGTTCCTAAATTCCCGCGACTTTCGGACATGACAGCTCATCGAAAGAAAAAAAAGACATTTTTTTGGTGCAATGTGGTAAATTTGTTTTTCTTTCTTTCGATAAACCCACATTTTAGGCACATCCATAATAAATTGGTCTGGGGTTACTTAACTCACTATATCTTTTACAAATCACTGAACGCACCCGAATCAATCGGAATTAAATCACGTCCAAATATCCCGTACAATCCTTGAGACAAAATCCTCAGTTTTTCAATAAAGCCGGGATTTCTCACCCACAAATAGAATCTCCCCTACGCTTTAAGATGTGCAAGTCAGTACAGTCAGCAAAAACGATCTATTAATTTTAGACGCGTGTTGAGATGCCAGCTTTTGTTTGACGGTACCTTCGTCACTATGGTTTGTGTAACCGTGTAACTAGGCCTTAACAAGGAATAAAACGTCTGTTTAAATTTTGACAAGAGTTACTTACTGTTGATAAAACGAAATCTATTTTATCAAATTCTCTTATTTATTTTTTGTCTTATTGATATGTTCATATTTATGGCAGACATATATACACATACATATATACATATTTCATATTTATAACAGACAGCATATATGTGTAGGTAGGTATAGGGTATATATATATAGGTGTAGGGTACAGAATCATAATTTTTCTAATCATAAGTGTCACTTTAAAAAAAAATAGGTAGGAACTTTTTTAATTTTTGTATTTTAAAGCAATGAGTTTGCTTAAACTATTCTTAAAATATTAAGAAAGAAATTATAAATAGATCACAAAAACTGATGTCATAGGCAGGACTCGAACCCACGGCCTTTCTCTAACAGGGGGAACGCTCTGACCAACTGAGCTACGATTACTTAAATCAAAAAATCGTCTGAGCAACCTCTCAATGTTTTTAAAAGACCTATCTAATGATCTAATGATACCCCCCCATTGATTTTTTAATTTTTCCCGGGACAGTCATCGATACGGTCATCGTCTAGTCGCGGCTTATCGTTGAATTTTGGGACACGTTGTGTGTATAATTTAGTGTTGATAAAAGGTTTTTTGACACAGCCTCATATAGATATAATAAAAACATTGGGTACCATTCCCTATTCTGTGCTAATAGGGTGTTATTATTCGGCAGACACGATAAATTATTTTTGCATTTTAATGTTCCCGGTGGCCACAGGTATGAAAAGATATTGATATTAACGACACTGATACGATTTATTGTCGTTTATTGTGAATTTAGTGCACAATGACAATTTACAGAAACAACTACATATTGTATTCTTGCCATAATGATCCTTAAAATGAAATGTAACCATGGATTTAAGATACACTGGATTTTTTATACTTACTAAAATAAAAGTTTGATTGCTTCGATGGCGTGGTCGGGTTCGATTCCCGGTCGGGACAAACTTTGTGTGACGTACGTCTGGGTGTTTCTTATGAATATAATATGTATGTATTTACAAAAAAAATGTATTTGTACATAAGTATTTATATCAGTTTATATAGTACTCATATCACAAGCTCTGCTTAGTTTGAGATTAGATGGCGTTGTGGGAATTGTCCTAACACATTTTTTTTTTATTTTTGTAGTTACAATAACAATGAATTTTAAAATTCTGGGAGCCTGAGAAAATTACCAGGCGGCGATGACAATGAGATATTTTTCAACAGAATGTTAGTAAATATTATAAACTGACGGTCGCCCGTGGCTTCACCCACGTTAAACAGTTTTCTGGTTCCCAATTCAACAAATACAACATATTCTTTCTTTCTTTAAAAAACCCCTTCCGGGAATAAAAACAGATATTATTTGTCATATTTATAAAGATTAAGAAGTCACACGTCAACGATTTCCACATCTTTTACCCTAAAAAATTTCCTTTCGACATTTCCTCTTGCCTGAGGCTTATATGAAGTGCTTAAATGAGGCCATTTGGGTAACCGCGTCGTAAAACTGTGGCGTCTATTTCAGACATTTGTCAGAATACTCGCTGACAATTGCTGACAGGGAAATACAGAGCCGCATAGGATTACATAGCCATAGGGGACGAATAAGTACGGTGAGCAGAACAACTGTTTAGATCATGTTTTTATTTGATTGTAAATCTGTCACAAAATGGGTAAGTTCTCCTCTTACCTTCTTCTTCAGTTCAGGTATTTATGAGGATAAAAAAAATTATTTCATCTCTGATTTTATTTTACTTTTATAATGAATTAGGACCTATGTATTAGTAACTAACTAGAGCTATCGTTATTTTGAATTATGAAATAGGGATTACAACATAAAGACTTAATTAAGAATTCGGTAAAACTTAACAAAAAAAAGATATTTACAAAATTGTAGATAATTGTATCGTTAGCTCGTATATTTATTATCACTATTACTAAAGGCACAGCATTAATCAACGAAACAGCCGGAAATATTGTATCTAACCATATTGTAGGACTCTATTAAAGGGTTATTTTTAAAATTTACAAATAAAAAAGATATTATTGAGCGAAGCGAGCCGAAGGCGAGCGGAGCTCTCAACGGGTGACTCAAATTACGATTTATGTTAAATTGTGTTAAATTGTTTCTCGGCTAATACTAGGCCGATTTCGGATTTTCTTGCACTCATCAAAAGCAGGTTCTTACGAGGCCAGAATTTTGAATTTCGATCAAATAAAAATAATTTAATTGATGGTAAAAATTCCCATAGCGTAATGATAAAAAATACTTTGACAGAGTTATATCGCTTTGAATCAAAACTCGCTTCGCTCAAATATATGCTGCAACGTAGCGGTACGTTTCGCGACTGCGGCGACCTAGTTTATACATTTTATTATTTTCACACTTTTCCCCACCGTACCTACTGCACGGCGAGAGCTGTTGAGTACACAATACCAATACACAGTACACAAGTGTGTGTATAGATGAAGCGGGGATGCCCATTATTGATTTTCACGATTATGACTCACTCGCAAACGGTATTTGTTATTAATCGAGTTGCAATTTATGCTACGTAGTTAGGAAGGATTAGTAATAAATCATATCACATGTAAGATGTGCTTGTTAGAACAGTTTTCTCATTCCCACGGGAACATAATATCTAAGGATACCTACACATAAAAAAATGGAAGTGTCTTTGTTTAATTGCAAATCTGCCTGTCTCTTTGTTCCGGCTAATATCTGAAATAGCTTAACTGGTTTGAAGGAACTTTCACTAGCAGATAGCTGATGTTGTAAAGAGTTCATTTTACTACTTTTTATTCTGGTAAGTAATGTTCCCGTGGGAATAGGCTATCAGATGAAAACATAAAAAATCCGGAGAACGGAGAAAATACCTGATTTTCATTGAAAAATCCTCCGAATGTCGATTCGAGAAAAGGTCTATCCATCTTCTCCAAATTTCCATCTCAATTTTGGTCATGAAGTCAATGTTCTTTTATTTAGTAGCTGTCGCCCGCGTCTTCATTTGCTGGAGCCTCGTCCGTATGTTAGCAGACCCTTGATGATCAGCGAGACTGACGGCAAACAAGGTGTCTGTTTTAAACAGACCGTTGAAGACCTTGGCCCTCAGGATAATAAGAGGGTACTGCACAATCCCCCTAGAGGCAGCATGTCTCTTAGCCGGGACCCCCCATGAGATCTGGAAGTGAGATCCCTTGTGTCATTGTTTCAATGGCACAAGGAGGCGCTCGAGCGGGATCACAGGAGAAATCGAGGCTCAGCGCTCCCAACTCTACCAAGATCTCATGGAGACATGGAACCAAGAATAGACTTGAACAACCAAGGTGAAGAACCACCACCATCGCGGCGGTGAGACCGATCATGGAGGAGTGCCTGCAGAAGCTCACAAGTAACAAACAGTTTAATAACAAGTATGCAATTAAATGTAAAATTTTACAAGTAAACCAACATTTTCCTTACATGTATTTTAAAATTAAAAGTGCTTGAAAAATAAAATGAAAGTCATGTATTTACCTAATTAGTACAGTTTAATTATGCCTTATTGTTACTCGCTATGGTAATCATTGAACTTGAAACATTTTAGCGCTCCAGTCACAGAGTAAACAATGTAAACAGAGAGGCAGCTAAGAATAAACGTTATATTAAACTGTTTTTTTATGCTCCCACGTACCTGTATGACATAATTATTATTGCCTTATCTGAAAAATATTGGGTAAGTATGTACATATTTTAGTATAGTACTTCTTAGTCTTTGGCTTTTATTCTTGGGACATCTCGGAATATCCTCATATTTTCTACTTATAATTTGGCGTTTTTTCCTGTCATTTTATATGACAAAGCATATATATGTATGTACTTTATTACTTTGCTTTAGACTAAATCATGGCAACATAGAGATGTAGGCCTTACGATTAATTTAGTTATACTATAATTATAAACTGTAAAGTGAATTATTGTAAAACACTTTTGAAAATGCCATAGGGCGAAACCGGTCAGGTCACCACATACATATTATGAAACAAAGTCGCTTCCGTCCGTATGTATGCTTAGATCTTTAAAACCTAAAATGGATAGTGGTTCTTGGGGAAGGTTTTTGTGTATATAATTTGTCAAGCAGGCGAAGCCGCGGGTACCCGCTAGTTATCAATAAAAATTGTGGAATATCTGTACAAGTGAGTCATTTCAAAATGTATTAACATATATAATATTTGTTTAGTTTATTAAATGTACAGACAATGTCTACCTTTATAGGGTACCATGCCTCAAAAGGAAAAAAACGTAACTCTTATAAGATCACGTTGTTGTCCGTCTGTCTGTCAAGACATTTTTTCTCAGGAACGTACAGCTAGTACGTAGTTAGCTGAAATTCAAATCATCAAGATCAAATACTCAAATCTATTGTCCTTTGGAGCTGTGAAAAAATCAAACTTCTAAGCCAACGCAATCAAAAGATACAGCCGTTTATGCTGCAAATTTTTCCAAGTTTCGACACTCGCAAAAGAATCAAAACCTACATGGTACTTCCCGTGAGCTTGGAATCTTGGTACCAAGTAACGTCTTATAGCACCCTCGCCTCGGTGCGCGAGTCCGACTCGCTCTTGGTCGGGATTTTTTTACCATTGTTTAAAGATAGTCATCATTTAGTTGTACAATAAAAATATTAAGGCCACCATTTTCGTATATTATGAAAATAGTATCTGTAATGACGAAGTTCCGTGTTGAACAATAAGTTAAAGTAAATGCTGAAGTGTGCAATTTCTAGCTGAACGATCCATCAAAACTTATCGCTAGCTCTATCAAATGTAGTTGATACAAATCTCTCATTCAACACAAAATTGCTATGACATAATAACCCTACCGATATCCACCCCATGTGGTACGCACCCCAATAACGGTGGTAGTTTAACTATCAACTTATAATAAACTTTATTATTTGTTGTTTAAAATACATATTGATATAAAACACAAATGGCAAGTCTCTACAATTTTTTTATATCAAATATCTGGCAATAGCAACAATAGAAAAATCTTCAATGGCGACCCTATCGCGCATGCGTTCCTGACGACCACCAACTTCACTACAATACACCAAGCTACGAATCTTCTCAACTTCGCACCGATACCTGTATATACATAACAATTTCCTCTTATTATTTTAAGTATTTAATAATTAAACTGTATGAAATATCCGTCTTTTATCGCGACTTATGAGTAAACTTTGTGGTTTTTGACCAGAACATTGTCCTTGAGCAACACGAGCGGTAGCGTTAAGGTTGCATTTATAGCGAGTACTTTTGATCAATAGATGGTCTTTATTAATTTATTAGTGTGCTATTAAAACGTATCGCTTTTTACCGCTGAAATGTGTTCCAGTGAATCGTATTCTTGTGATATACCGCGTATATAAGCCTAAGTGTTACAACGAATTTTATTACTAGTGAAGCTTTACGTGATTTATAGATAAACGTGTCTATTTAAAAAAATCTAGCGTAAATTTTATCTTTCGGTGTTTTACGGTGTACAGTGTAAATATGTCGAAACCTAATACATTAAAAGCACATAGACTGAGTGCAGAGTTCGCCGAAAAACGTGGACAGTCCATGAAGAAAACAGATCCTTCTAATTCATAGCAACCACCCGTAAGTACAGCATGTTATTGCCATATATCGATCGCAAATATTTTATTTATACCTACTTAACCTAAAACATCAAAAATTGTATTCATGTGTTATCTTTTAAAAATTAAACAAAAAAATTCTGTACTTCAATAACATAAAAATAAAGTATCCATCCTATTGTCAAACAGGGTTGGTATAAATTGAGATTAACGATTAGGTAGTGTTCGAATGCATCTGTACATCGCTTGCTAGTTATTAAGTACCTTGCCCACTTAGGTAAATTAACCAGGAAGCAAAATATCGATTTCTCTTTAATTTATAATGAAGGTTAGTTACCTACTTATCTGATATTCCATTATTTCGAACTTCTAATTAGGTTACAACACTATTCTATTGTACAATCTGTATTATACAACACAACACTAGCGTCCAGGAGTTAGAAGTAGAGTTTAGAATTTTATAGAAATGTAGAAACAGCTTTATTAGTTAATCAGACGATAGTCAATACAAACCTAATATGAAAGCAAATCTGCTGTTGACATTTCCTTAACTCCTAAAATTTAAGTTTTATAAACTTGTAATACAGGATATTTTCAGTTTACTTCATATAGACATGGATTCATGGGAAAGTTAGTAGTAGTAAGCACATGAGTCTCAAATCCAATATGGATGCTTCTCAGCTGTTTAGTCGGGTACGCATGCGCTGTATTTTCCCGCCATCTTTGAACTTTGCCCTACTATGCCACTAAAATGCTGCTTTAGGAATTTGTAGTACAATGCTTGCTGGCTCTCGTGGGAATTACGAAACGAAGAAACTTTAACGATTAACATGATTGTACGTGAAGGGTGCAAAGGGGCTCTACCAACATCTTTAGGGCCCCAGCGACCTCACCTGCTAGTGGCGCACCTGCTGATAAACGGACGAGGCACGTTAATTTACGGTACCTATGGAGTGGCTTCGGCCCCTACGTGGGTACCAGGTGGTACAACAGTGTTGGTCCGGGGGGTACCACCGTGCAGCTGTGCTATAGCCCCCCAAGTAACCCAGACTGGGTTGCGTTAGGGGTTCAGCAGCTGCACCGCCGGGCCCGGGGCGATGTATGGTGCAGCAGGCATGGGACCAGTGGGGGCGAAACGGAGTCTAGTGTGGGTGGTGTGGGTCGATTCGCCGGCCAGGGAGACCCTTAGCAACGGCGATGCCGCGGCCGCCCGCAACACAATCTGGCTGCCCCACATGTTGCGCATAATCCTGATGTGGGATCGCCGCTCCGGGTGGTAACCGGTGTGGGGTAGCGGCGGCCTTGCATCAGGGGGGTTTGGGAGCCCTTCCGTCCGGCGAGTCGGCTCCGACCTAACCACACGGTTCTAGACAAAGCTAGCCCCTGCGCTTTGTCACTTACTGCTGCACCAAATGTCGCCCTGTCTTCACGCTTCTTCTTCAAAATCTACAATGGCAGTGCAACAAAAAAGAAATAAACGTTACACAGCGGCCCTAGGAAACCCCACAACTTCACATTTCGAGGTGGAGTTCACTAACGTCCGTGGACTCCATGCGAACCTCGATACCGTCCACCACCACCTTGAGACGGCACGGCCCGCTGTGATGTTCCTCACGGAGACACAAATACGCCGCCCTGACGACACGTCTTACCTGTGTTACCCCGGCTATGTCATCGAGGAACATTTTCGAGACAAAGCCGGGGTGTGCGTGTTCGTTAGGGCGGATGTTTGCTGCCGCCGGTTGCGCTGCCTAGAGAACCCCTCCAATTCCGTCCTTTGGCTGCACGTAGACCATGGCTCTATGAGCCAGATCTACGTGTGCGTCTACCGATCCCACACAGGGGATTCTGAGACAACAAAGCTCTTCCAGTTCCTACGCGACACGGCTGATGAAGCGCAGGTGCGGTTCCCGAACGTTTACCTAGTATTTCTGGGGGACTTCAATGGCCATCACATTGAATGCCTGGGGTCCCTCAAGACTGATCATGCGGGTAGAGCCGCCCATGCGTTCGCTCTCTCCCACGGTCTGACCCAGATGGTATGCGGGATCACCCGGATACCAGACAGGTCAGATCACGCGCCCGCTCTGCTGGATCTACTGCTGACGAGTCGCCCAGCCCAGTACAGTGTTTCGGTAGGAGCCCCGCTGGGTAGTTCCGACCACTGTGTTGTTCACGCTGGCATGAAGGTGTCACCTCCTGCACGTCCTGTACAAACGTCACGACGACTATGGCACTACTCGTCAGCGGATTGGGACGGTCTACGCGATTATTATGCGTCCGTCCCCTGGAGCCAGCGCTGCTTTGTAGGAAAGGCTCCTTCGGATAGTGCTTCTGCTATTGCTGGCGAGATCAGTTTAGGGATGGATTATTACATCCCTTTCACTGATGTCGCCAGTATCCGCAGAGCCCGTCCCTGGTTCGGGCGAGATTGTGCCAAAGCTGTTCGACAAAAACAGTCGGCATATCGCGCCTGGATCAGGGCCCGGGCTGTGCGCGACCCAAACGTGGGCCACCTCAAAGCAGCGTACAACCGGGCCACAAAGTCGAGTAAGAGGACCTTTAAGAGAGCGGATGCCCAGCGCGTCGCGCGGCTTAGTCAGGAGCTCACTTCCCATCCCACGGGCAGCCGTGGATTCTGGCAACTGGCCAAAGCCGTGCAATCTAACTTTTGTCAGCCCTCGCTGCCACCGCTGCGTTACCCAGATGGAAGACTGGCTCACAAAGCCCAAGAGAAAGCGGATATGCTCGCAGACCTCTTTGCGGCTAATTCCCGGGTCGACGACTGTAGCCTGCAGCCCCCCGCCATCGCCAACTGTGGCCACACAATGCCTGATATTGTTATCAGGCAATGTGATGTACGGGCAGTGCTGCGGTCACTCGACACGCGGAAAGCCAGTGGCCCTGACGGCATTCCGGCGGTGGTGCTACGAAAATGTGCAGCTGAGTTGTCTCCAGTATTAACGCGTCTGTACCGCCTGTCATACTCTTCAGGGCTCGTGCCGGAGGTCTGGAAGGAGGCGAACGTACAACCGATCCCCAAGAAAGGGGATCGGTCCGATCCAGGCAACTATCGACCCATAGCTGTCACCTCAGTCATTTGCAAGGTGCTTGAGCTCCTTACAAATAAGCAGCTCATGCAATTCCTAGAGGATCACTCGCTAATCAATGATCGACAATACGGCTTCAGGCCAAAGCGATCAACGGGTGATCTTCTGGCATTCGTAACGCATGTCTGGGGTGGGGCTATGGAAAGGCACGGCGAGTCCTTGGCTATTAGCCTGGACATCGCCAAAGCTTTCGATAGGGTCTGGCATGCTTCGCTCCTTTCCAAGCTTCCGGCATATGGTCTACCTCCTCAACTGTGCAGCTGGATTGCCAGCTTTTTAAACGAGCGCCGAGTGCGGGTCCTCTGCGATGGCCAGGCTTCTCGCTTCTTGCAAGTGAATGCCGGGGTACCGCAGGGGTCCGTACTATCACCAACTCTCTTTCTTCTGCATATCAATGATATGCTATCCCTCGGGAACATTCATTGCTATGCAGATGACAGCACACTGCACGGGAGTTACTCGGTTCGTCCGACGGCGGGGCGATCTGAGATTGAGGAGGAGAGACGACGACTCGTGGCTGATCTCGACCATAACCTCGACAGTATCTCTCAATGGGGTACCGAGAACCTGGTCGAGTTCAATGCCCGCAAAACACAGGCGTGTGCATTTACTGCGAAGAAATCCCCTTTCCTTCCCCTACCCTCTCTTCAGAATGCATTATTACCAATGAAGGACAACCTTGATATCCTTGGCATAGACGTTCGTCGAGAGCTCAATAATAAAAACTACATCGAAAGATGTATAGGGCTAGCTTCGCGGAAACTAGGAATACTGAATAAGGTAAAGAGATTCTTTACACCGGACCAGAGGTGTCTGCTGTGCAAGACGCAGATTAGACCCTGCGTCGAATACTGCTCTCACCTCTGGGACGGCTCCGCGAAGTATCTGCTGGACGCTCTCGACGCTATGCAGCGACGGGCTATCCGTATTATAGATTGTCCGGAGGTAACGGGAAGCCTTGAGCCGCTAGTTCAGCGCCGAACAATAGCTTCCTTGGCCGCATTCTACCGTATTTACCACGGCGAGTGTTCTGAAGAGCTCTTCAATCTGATCCCACCCTCTTCCTTCCGATCCCGAACGACTCGTGCCGGGCAGAGATGCCACCCCCACACAGTGGATAGCATGTTCGCGAGAACCGAACGTTTTAAACGTTCGTTTCTCTGCCGAACGATAGTGGCCTGGAACGCCCTGCCTGTGCACGTGTTTCCTCCCACATTTAATCCTGGGTTCTTTAAGCGGAGCGTGAAGAGGCACATCAGTAGGTCGTCAAGCTGAGGGCCACTCTCAATAGTAATGTGTGCTGTGAGAGTGGCCCACAATCGCTAGACGTCGTCACGACTTACCACCAGGCGGGCGGCGTCAATTTGGCGAACCAAATACAAAAAAAAAAAATAAAAAAAAAAAACGTGATCGTATGTAAAACATATTTCATTTGTTAGGAGTAAATAAGAAAGGTATTATTAGGTTTTTGACAACTATTTACTATTGTAGTTATTAGTAGCTTACCAAATTTTTTGATGGTATATATTAATCATCAACATTTCAACCTAATAAAAGTTCTTAATGAGTTTTCAGTGCTACCAGTCCATTGCCAGAGCGTTCCGTCGTTGTTCAGTCTGGTAGGAGGTCGCCCGGCGGGCGCCCCATACAGCGCTTTTCAGTACGCGGTCTCCACTCGATCATCGTTGTATCCCGACCATCAAATATTTGTGTGCTGTGGGGCTGGCTATTTACCACTTCAGCTTGCTCATTCTCTGGCTATGTCATCCACCATGTTAGTTCTTCTATGGATTTCTTCATTTCTGATCCGACCACGCCTCCTCTTCAAAGATTTCGCTAAGCGCCACGACTTAGAGCCGTATGTCACCAAAATGTGCTTCCACATTGGTGAGGTATTTCGGACCAGAAGCTACTATAACCATACCGATATCAATTAAGATTTTGCTTTCATATTATGTTTAAGAATATTAGAAGCAAATTCATTAGGTACTTAAAAGACAATAATAATATATTCTTACCTTTTTGCCCTGAGAGAGTTGGCATACGTTTTTCGAGTCACACTCTGCCAGTCATTTCAGTACCACTACCACATAAGAGACGAGCTTATAGCCGTATCCGATAAATGCTGTATGCCAGCCTCTCGTTCGTCAGCTGCCTATATTAAGTGGACCGCGTCAGGAGTTAATTCATAATGGGCACCGGTTGCAGTGACCTACTAGTGACACCGGGCTTGTATTTTAGTAGGTACACTAAATACCTTTTCAATATGGGCATCTATAATAACTAGTAGGTACATATCACATGTGGAAGATGGGAAGACCTTTGGTGCGTTGACACTTTAGCACCTTCACACCTTCCAAGCACATCCGGATTTGCCGGCGCTGCTGCTGCATCGGCTGAAGGCCTCAAACGGCGTAAATATGCTAACCAAGCAGGTGATTACATATTTGAGCCGTTTGGGGTTGAGACACTGGGGTCATGGGGTCCGAGTGCTCGCCGCCTTTATAGAGACATTGCTAAACGCTTAATCGATGCTTCTCAGGACCAGAAGGCTGGCTATTTTCTGGCTCAAAGAATAAGTATCGCCATCCAACGTGGCAACTCAGCCAGCATTCTGGGAACATTCCCAGTCGGCAATGACGCGGAGGATTTTTTAAACGATATTTTGTCATGGAAATATTTTTAGTATATAATTATGTAGGTACCTATTAACTTCCTGAAAAAGTAATTTGGTAAACATAGCAGTATCAAAACTCATAGATTCATTAGAACTTAGCAGAAAGATACTGACTTTGAGTTCTACTATTTAGAGGTTTATAGGACACGCAAAGTAGACATTAAGTCACCTCATAAACTCGAAACCAATTCATACACACGACAACATATTGTGTATATAAGTAGATACAAACTACAAATCTGTAGTAACTGCAAATGGGTGTGAGTCACAAAGTGCAATAACCTCCACCAGACGAATAGCATTGTGGATCAATCGCTAGATTAGTCTGTAGATTTCAGCTCCTAAGTCACTGCTGTTGAACGAAAGATAGTTTTCTATTAGAGGTTCTTTGTATCTCAGCTTTATAGTGGTTTTAAACGATTTCAGTGCGAGAATGTGATATGAGAAAAAAGCTTCAAACTTAGCTAAAGATGTACAAAAGTTAAAATTGTTCTGTGGTTTGCAACCTCCCTTAAGCGTTTGTTTTGTTTAAATTAGTTCTACTGAAGCAATTGGACTTGGGATTTGTTCTGTATTCGTCCAAAATTTTGCTTTTATTATTATGTTCTTTAGTATTAAACAGTCATGTTATGAATATGTCATGGCCGGAAATTAAAATCCTCTTGGTACCTACTTCATGATATTGTGAATGATATTTTTTTTAAATGGTCATGTTTCTTGAATTGGTATGCAGAAATTTAAAGTAGAAATTTACCATTTATCTTATGTTATTGATAGAAAATGTTTACATTTTCTTTTGTATTAGTCCATCTTTGGTCATAGGAACATATCGAACTCGTACGGATTAAACCAGACGATGTCTTCTATTTATTGCTGGGAAAGATCTAGGTATTCTATTGAAGGAATTCCGCCGTACTCAAAGTCAGTATTTAAATAGGTATCTTGGTTTTCATTGAGGAGATTCGAATGATAAAAACTGGAGCTATAAGAAAATTCTAAAAGAGTTTATGTTAACATTAACATAAAAATATAGGTTGTTTTACGGCCTTCCAAAAATACATAAGGAAGGTTGCCTGATTAGACCTGTTGTCGCATATAGGGGGGCTCCAGCATACAATTTGTCGAAGTTTTTGAACACAATCATTAAAGAAACAATAGATTTTAACTCAAAATTTTCTATAAAAAATAGTACTGACCTCATAAACAAAATCAAAAATATAAAGTTACCGTCCAATGCTCAACTTGTGTCTTTGGACGTGAAAAGTTTATTCACGAACGTACCTTACAATGAAGTCTTAGTTAGATATTTTAAAACACAAATTAACAATCAAAAGGATCAATTTTAATAAAATAGAAGAAATTTATAACCTAACAAGATTGTGCATGTCACAGAATTATTTTCAGTTCAACAACAATTTTTTTCTGCAAAAAAATGGTTTGTCGATGGGGTCGCCTCTGAGCCCACTAATAGCTGAAATATTTATGGATGCGTTCGAGACTAACCACATAGTTGGGAACGTTCATGTCTTGTACTACTTTAGATACGTGGATGACATTATCATCTGCTGGACGGGAACAAAGCGTCAGCTCAGTATCCTCGTCTCCAAGTTGAATTCAGTACACCCTAGAATTGATTTTTCACTGGAAGTGGAGTCGGATTCCACTCTCAATTTCTTAGACCTTTCAATCACTAGGAGGAATGGTATTCATGAGTTTCGTATCTATAGGAAACCTACATTTACAGACACTGTTATCCCTTACTCATCTAACCACCCATGGCAACATAAAATGGCAGCTTTCCACAGCTTACTGAGCAGGTTACTGACGGTACCGTTGAGCCCACAGGCATTTCATGAGGAATTGTCTATCATTTGTTATATAGCACACAGTAATGGCTACAACGTAGGTATGGTCCACTCATTACTAAATAAAAAACGCAGAGATGCTAGTTTTCATTTATTGTATCCAACTCAAGATCCACCTAAGAAGTACACTGCCTGTTTGCCGTTCGTGGGTCCCGTTTCGTTGAGTATAGCTAAGATCATGAGGGAGAATAGGATATTCGTGGCTTTTAGAACACAGAACACCTTGAGGGAGCTGTGTAATGGCAAGGACTCGGTGTCGGTTTCACGCAGATCGGGTTTTTTTTGCTGAGTTGTGATGAATGTGATATGAAGTATGTGGGGCAGACGGGCAGGTCCTTTGAGATCAGGTATAAGGAGCATATGGCGGCGTTCCGCAACGGTTGTCTTGAGAAGTCCCTCTTCGCGAAGCACCTCCTTGACACTGGTCACCCCTTGAACAATAGTAACACCTTTAAAGTTTTACGTTTATGTGAGAAAGGGTTCAAGCTGAGTGTTTGGGAAAGGCTAGAAATAGTTAGAAGAGATACGGACACCTTACTCAATGAACAAATAGATTTTCACACGTCTCCCTTACTTAATCTGGTTGTAAACAGACAGACACATTAGTTGGTTGTTGATTTGTATGTGTCATTTGGCATTTCTACACAATTTGTTGAAAATTAATAAGATAGAGTCTTGTATTGGTGAATACCTATTTTTGGGTACTTAGTTAGCAAGATCTGAGGTTTCTACCCACGTTAGTTATTGTGAAAAAATCCTACATCGCGATAATGAAATTTGCACACGTTCACTTATAAGCAAATATGTTCTAACCACAATTTTTGCTGTTCTCTCTGAGACAGTCTTGATAATGCTTCGTTTAGAGGCGAAACAATTGTCGACGTTTTGTTGTCTTCTTAATCCTGCGAAAAATAGTGCTATTAAGAAATTTAAAATAAGTTTAAAGTGTTTTTTTTTTTAATATTTTACTTACCATTGCTTTGTCATGGATTTTCGCCGAGTAACGCCTGGTTCCATCCAATATTTATAAAAATATTCATTACTTTTTGTTTTTATATATATTTAGGTCGACAAATTGACGCCACCCGCCTGATGGTAAGCTGAGGCGACGTCTGGCAATTGAGGGCGACTCTCACAGTACACAGGAATACTATAGAGAGTGGGAATACTATATAAAATAAGCCACAACCATCCCTGTAATAGATAATAATATCTATTACAGTGATGGTGCTTATGTTAATGTGGCTTGTTTTATATAGTCCATAATTCATGAGTATGCGCATCGTGTGACGCATTGCGATTTACATTATTTCCAAACGCCACCACAGCTGTCGCTCACATTTTTATAGATTTATCCCACCAAGTAGTTTTCGCATTAGACGTCACTAAATCTTTTTAAATGAGGTCGAGGACGCCTTAAGAATGTAATATTATTTTTATGATAGACTAGAGCAACCCTCGCCTCGGTTAGTTTTACCGTTCTGTTTTTTTTTGCACCAAATTTCAAGATGAAGACGTAAGATTCAAGATACCCTTAATTTTTGGTTAAAAAAGAGGAAAATTTTAATCTGTAACCTCTTCCTTTTTGTACATTAAGCAGGAGTGCCATTATGAGCTTGATTGAATTATGAGATTGAT
The DNA here is from genome assembly GCA_963556515.1 of Nudaria mundana. Lineage (NCBI taxonomy): Eukaryota > Metazoa > Arthropoda > Insecta > Lepidoptera > Erebidae > Nudaria > Nudaria mundana. Next base: position 15,592,891 of record OY748298.1, read on the forward strand.
TGTCCAATGACAGAGTGGAGAAGGGGAATCAGAGTGTACAGCTCTATGACACACTCTCCTAAGTGCATCCGATAGAATATAAGCAACCCTACCACGATGCTCCAAGTTTTGAAGTGTATTAAGTTGTATTAGGCTGCCGTTTCCTGATTAATATATTTGTAGGTACCAAACATTACCAGGAAATCACGTCGAAAAGGGTTCGAGGATATAATGTGATGTCGTTTCCTTTATAGAGTTAACGTACTTTATATTCTGATGTTGTCGCATACAATGATAGACAACCAGTCAAAACGGAGTATTGTTCAACGACATCGAGTGATTGACATCGAGGCGACTATCGACGTGAACCATAGACATTTTTGCTCTGCAGTGTGAACTATTTACATTTGCTTCTTTATTGTGTGGTTGGGTACCCACAATCGTAAAGTCATGTCTTTTTCGCGCTCATATAAAGCTTTCTAGTAGGTTATTTGTCAGTTATTCATGTTTCTGACACATTTTTTGAATTGGGATATCAGGCGTTTCGCTGTATATCATAGAACGAACGGGATTCCAAGTCTCTGCTGTAAATTCTATTTCTATGATATACAGTGAAGCGACTGGGGATCCCAACAACTGACAGATAGAGCACGTTTGCTTACTAGAAACCTATACGCTTGCGACTTAGAGACCTAGGTTTTCGGGATCGAGAAACACACATGATTTAGTTCTTTATTTTACTCTTTAGCTGTCCAAAAAAAATGCGGGACCGCTTGCAGGTGAGGATGGCTTTGGCACACCATAGCAGTTTAGAACACCAATTGTTGAATTAAACTTTATCAGGGCAAAAGTGCGATGATACTTAATAACCTTTTTATTTGACTAATCATCACTTCCCTGTCCATATCATATAGTGGTTAGTCGCTACTGGCACTTGTAACAATTATTATCCCATTACAAGCATTGGACTTATCTTCTAATCTAATATAAGTACAACATTCTAGTGTCACCGTGTTTGTTTCCAAAACTCCTAATATTTCCGCATATTTCTGAGAATCGGTTGTAAACTATTCTTCAAACTCCCTATTGATAAGAGTGGGCCACCGATAAATATTTTTGGCAAAACAACGTTTGCGGGATCAGCTAGTTTTATATCAATAGATTTTGTATCTCCTCAGAAGTGTTTATTAACTGCTCCTATTTTGAATAAAATAAATATTTTGATTTTGATTTGTTTGATACCAAAACACACTTGCACCCAACGTGTCTTGCAAACAATAGCTAAAAATTGTTTACATTTACAAAACAAAGATCGTATTGTCTAATGATCTATCATCTGAAGTAGTTTGTCCTTGACAATATATCGATGAAGACCTTCACTCATTTTATGAAGAAAATTGTTCTGTTCAGTAATAATGATGTTGCTTTATGTTTGCGTTTGTTTTATTGTGTCCTGAAGAAATTTTATGCAGAATTTCATATTGCATTATGTTTCAAAGACCAAGTAAGTTTTAAATATTATAAAAAAGTTCTTCGCCAAAAAGTAAGATAAATAATAATTCTGTAAAATGTGTTTTTAAAAATGTAAAATTGCAAATGCAATATTGAAAAATCGAGAATGTAAAACGGATTCGTATCGGTATCTTAAAAGGAAGAAAACGAACCATGTCGGTGTGCAACTGTATGTTAAAACAGGTAAAAAACGGTCAGAGTTACTGTCTGGCCAATGTCCAAATATAGCAAATTCATTCAGTCGCACCATTCATCATCATTAGCTGAGCGTTAGTCCAAGTTACATTCATAAATTAAAACGCGACGCTGCCGCAAACCGGGAACTATTAGGGCCGGCCATCATGAGTGTCAATGTCAAATTTCATACACTAAGTGCGGGCCAAGACAGCACGCAGGTAGCGAATTGGTTTGACATTAGCATGCAGGCTGAAATCGCACGCATGTGGCAAAACGCATGACAGGAAGAGCGCACGTATTGTTTGCCTGAGCTTCTCCCATTACCTGCAGATGAGATAGGCATGGTCTTTTAAAATCATAACCATACCTTTGCACCTACACTTTAATATTAGTTTATCTTAGTAACTGATAAGGATGCTATCACAACAAAACTGCTTGTCTTTTGTGACCGATAGTTACGTTTTGATGGTGAAACGGTGTGTAACCAAACTTGAAGCGAACAGCGTGACAGCATTGTTTCTAATATTAAAAGCGTGTTCGTCTAGGTGGCGCCACTGTGGGTGTCGCGCGGGCGGTGAAGGGACGGACTCTATCTTTGCTAACGTTACTCATGCTATGGGTCAGGGTTATCTACTCGTTTATGTTACAATATTTCAAGATGTGGAGAATTGTGATTGAGTGGAAAGTATTGAAATTGATTGGACTTGAGCCTTACAGATCTTACTATGGCCCCTTAGCTTAGTAATCATAACTAACACTGTTACGTGAAAGGGTTTATTGTGCTAAAAAACCAGTTTAATCTGTTGAAAGTAAAGTGCTCTTCTAGTAGTCTGGCCCAATGACGTTATTTAACACGAACCGTTAAAATAAAATAAAATAACGTTTATTATCTTTGAAATTTTTAGCAAATTATTTAGATTCGTCAAAAGTTGGTGTGACTCTACCGAGGGTTCCAAAATGCAACGAGACTGAGAAGAGCCCTCAAGAAACTCAGTTCGTGTTGGAAGCTTCTTGTTTAGAAGGTTGGAAAATATTAAGTTTACTCGTAATCCAAAATTTGGCTTATTTTACTTCCTGCAGTAGACGTGCATCACATCAAACGATAATGTTGCTACTCTAAAATATCAGCTCAAGCTTGATATTAACAAATTTGAGTAATATTGATGGGTATACTTACCTACTCTTAACTTCAAACTATTGGAATATATACAAGGAACAGGAAAATTAAATTAAAAAAGAACCTAAATAAACTACAAACTATACTATCTAAAACAAAAATAAATAAGTAAGGTAGGGAGACTTAGGCAGAGTGCCCATAACACAGGCAGCATTCCTGCGCTGAATTGCCAATGAGAGTCTAAATATAAGTAAAAACTTCAACATTTTGGTATAATAATTAATTAGGTACGTGACAGCCCTAAGTCATCGGGTGTCATCACTTACAGCGATTTGTAATGTTACGGGTTTTGACTTTTAAACTTAACAATTTACTCACATAAGGTTATTATTAAGTAGATATTATTTACCTATAAATTTTCTTATAAAATGCATAAAAAGTAAAAATCTTTTTAAAAACAAGCTTATGACGTCACAAGGTTAACCATGTATTGTCATCCAAATCGGTTAAGGAAATCTGCTTGAAAATTAAGTTGCAAGATTCCACCCGAACAAACATTACATACAAACATTGCAAGTTAAATAAAGCTCGGAATTAGCCCCAACTGTACCTTTTCTTCGATCCGTAATTACTTAGTTATTCAACATCTCCAGGACCCAAATCACTCTCGCCTGCACGCTATGCACGTGCTGACATATTAACGAAGTTCTAGCAAATATATCCAAGATGCTTCGAAACGGCAAAATATCCACTCCCTATTACCAGGCATAAGTCATTCGCATAACAATCGCAAAAAATACGTGACGTCAGCGACAACTTGAATTTGTAAGTCAGTAAGGGTTGTCTCTTGTTTGTGACACGGCATTGACCATAGAGTTCATATTGAGGCATTAACGTCATAATTATTGGTCAAATTATGCTGGTACTCTCCTGAAAACCCTAATGTTCGAATTATATTCTCTGTTAACAAAAGAATGTGCTTTAATTGACGTCGGAGTGCAAGTTCTGTATGTAAGTACTATTCCCTATTCTGCGCTATTACGTAGAACCTTAGACCAACAGGGACTTTGTTGCTATGCGTTGGACCAATAAAGATACGGACAAAATGTGGACCTATTAAACCCTCTGGGGATAAAGATGTGATTTGTGTAACAGCTTATACGAAGTCAAAGGAAAAACATAGGACACATCCTTTAGTTTTCAACAGTTGTAGAAGTTTGTGCTCAATATATCCAGCGTTTTATACAAACAGCTAACATGTCCGACGCTCCCGAGAGACGGTAGGAAGCTAGTTTTAATTAAATTTCTTTAGTTCTTTAGCCAACACTGTACATGCTATGGCGTAAGAGTTAGTAGTACTACTGAATACTATTATATAGGAATATACAGGTAGGTAAGTGGTAGTTGGGAATGGGAGGTATTGAAACGATCGTAGTAACAGTAATATGATTATTTTTACTATCGAAATGTATTCGTATTTGTATCATAACAATTTACTTACCCGGTTTGACACAAACAGGTTTAAATGGGCGTGAATCTAAACAAAGGACGAGCATAATATACATTTGTAGTACTTATGATTTTTAGCTTGCACCTAATTGGCGAGTTCAATTATAAGAAGGTGTGGCTTAAGGCGTATGCGCAGGTAGAAACTGGTAGAAGCACAGATTACTAAATAGTTACGTAAAAGCTTGTACTTGTAGAAGGGAGTGACTCCCTTCAAGGGACTACAACCGCATGTAGTGACGTCAGAGGTGGTGCTTCGTTTAGTTTGCTTGCCTACTTGCTACAGGTACCTACTAACTGGTATTATGCGGTTCGTGTCTAAATTAACCTTTCAATAAATCACTGCCACCGTCACACGGTGTGCCTTCTGACAGACGAACAAGGTTATACCTACCGTGTCGAGGATAAGCACGTGATTTTGTGTTATATTACTCACCATTAATTACCGTGCAAATGGCCCCTAATAAAATGGTCACAGTATTTCATTTCATTAAACTAATGGCCAAATATTAGACCACCTGAACATTCGTATTAAAAAAAATACATTTGCAACGCATGGTAACAATCACTCTTACTAATATTGTTATAAGTTTTAAATTAATTTGTCGTTTAACAAGATGGCCCCTACAATGCGTCAGCCAGGGGTGCCATGCCAGACGCTCTACCCTAGTTTTAAGGGTTGACTTTGACTCACTAATCAATATTTTTGACCCATACTTCCCTATTATTGAAATTGTTGTAAATTTGGATGAATACCAGGTTGGTTTTTTTTTTGGATAATTCCCAAGACCTTGACCAGTAACGATCGTTGGCAACCACCTACAATGGAGTTCTAGAATATCAATTTTCGCAGTAAAACGCTATACCAAATAGACATCACACATTTTCCATAACGTAATCTATGTATACTTATAATAACTCTGTAGAAGTGAAAATTCTGTACATTGAAAATATCAAAAAAATAAATGGCAGGGGGTGTTTCTAGACCGACACCGAACCCAAAAATGTGATAAAATAATTTTTTGTCTGTTTGTTCAGGTATCACACAATAACTACCGGTTCGATTACGATGAAATTTGGTATAATTATTCTTTAATATTCTGGGCACCTACTGGCTTACATTTTATCTTCGGAAAAGTATATACAATAAAAAACAAACTTAATTTTGCGGTTCGATCCCTAGACCCGATTACTGTACCAACCGCAAACAATAAGTTTTTCGTAGGTTACGTCACCCGCAGTTGAGTTCACAAAGGGGCGCTGCACACGGCTAAGATACTATAATATTTTATCTTAAGATACAATATCGTACGCCATACAATGCAATGGACTATTAGGATATATATTACACACGACGCAGATAATACGAAAATAATATTTAATATTTTCGTATCTTAAGATGAATTTGTATGGTATAATAGAGAATATAATAAAAGATATAATAGAGAAACTGTTGTAGGGGGGCTTTATGAACGCAATAAAAACAATGGTTTTTAGAACTTTTGTCTGTTTGTCTGAATGTTTGAACACGCTAATCTCAGAAACGGCTTAACCGATTTGAATTTTTGATTTAAATTTGCGGTTTTCAGTAATGCGTTGTGGTTTATTCAACTTAACATTTGTGGTTTGGTTTTCAATCGGTTCATAAATAAAAAAGTTATGTAGATCTAAAGTAACACGCAGGTGGAGCTGCAGGCAACAGCTAGTTTGAAATAAAAAGGAGATGGAAATTCTACCTTTTTTGTATTTAAAACCATCTTCTTGTGCCCTGTCCTCATCGGACGTCAGCGACCATCTCTCGGAACTTATTCCTATCGTATGCCATCCTGCTTAGGTTGGCTGCGTCGTTAATATTTGTTCAGCTTTTGATAGTATCCATCCAGGCTAGCTTCCTTCTTCCTCTACTTATTTGGCCCTCCACTTTTCCCTCCAGTTTTCTTCTCTTGTATTTAATACCTTGTTTTTAGTAACTACTTTTTTATTATAACAATTAGATCCATTGACCGTTTATCTCTGAAAGATATTACTTGTTATTTAATATTGGAACAAGTTTAAACTTAACCACTATCAGACAAAGAAGATATAAAAACTTTCAAACTTATTTTTTAATAAGCCGTTTGTCTTACTTACTAAACTGTTAGCGTAAAGCGACACGGACCCCCTACGCGGACTCGAAAACTGTTAGCAATAAGTCTGGAACAAGTTTCTGCAGATAACATAGTTTCCCAGTTTGTCTATCCAGAAAATAAACGTTATCAGCCATGCTTTGTGTTCGCGGAGACCATTGTTGACCGCGGGGACTGTTATTGGTGTCTGTGTTGTTCGTTCGCAGCGTATCTCGTATTTTAATAATAATAATCTTCGTTTTTTTAAATAATGAAAAAATAACAAGCTTTTTATTTTATCATATTTAAGTACCTACTTTTAAATCCGATTCCGCGTTGGTAATCAAATAAAATGTTTCTTTGTAAAGTATTTTGTTCAATGGACTGAATGTTGGTTCTCGTTGTTCATTCTACCATTGAAAATGGGTTCCCGGCGACACGTTAAATGTCCCTATGGAATTTATATTCATAAGCGTTCCATATTCAAACAAAGGAAAACAAAATGGCTGCATATTCTTATCATGATAATTAATTACAAAAGCAGAGTCTACGGCTTTGCTAAAAGTATAACTACATTGCTATTGCATCGCTTTTGTAAAAAACTAGGCCCATCGAGGGCTGATAAATCCGGTATTTATTGGAAACAAAACTACAAATGATTAAGAATGTGTTAATGCTCTCGTAGAAGTTTTAGTTTAGATGACACCCAATACAATAATTCGAAATGTGCAATAGAATGTGATCGCCAAAATAAAAAAAGGTTATCTACCTTTTTTCCTATATAACTTTAAGTACCTACTTATTGACAAGCACATTTAACATTTAATTTTGATCATACTCGTATGAAAACTTTGATTACCACGACCTACCCCAATTGGTTGTCTACTCTTGCAGCATGATATATTTGTATGCTCCATTTCGTTTCACCACTCCATTGCTCTCATTGCATGTTGACCACTCAATCGAACTAATCCCACTAACATATCCTATAGGCAGTCCCATCTTTCCCATTGAGCACAATGGGCACTTGCCCAGGGCCCCGCGATGGTTAGGGGCCCCCTATTTCCTGGGACAAACTTTAAATTCGACCCCAAAGATGCGTGATAACACCCGACCCAGCTTCGCGACAGAGGCCACATAGGTGGCCAAAGTCCGTCGGTGCCACAGGAATTCTACCTTGGACGATCGGCAATGAACGTAGGGGGCGATGCGACTTTAATGGGCTACTTAAAAAAAAATAGGGGCCCCATTATCCTACCATGCCCAGGGCCCCCAATAGTTTAAAGACGGCCCTGCCTATAGGTTGAAATATTTTAACGCGTTCGATATAGGTACCTATTCGTACATAGAACTCAAGTCAACCTTTGAGTCTTCGGAACCAGTTAATTGAGTTGAAAGAACAGTTTATTTCTCATTTATTCATTAGAATTGCCACTACGATATTTAATTCTGGAGTTCTGGATATTATTTATGTTATGTACCTGTTATGATTTTGTCTACAATTCATTTTATTTGCACAATACTTACTTATATTTTCTGCAATAAAGAACTGTCACATTTCCTGCAGATAGACGTTCTACAGATTACACAGTCTTGGACACTTTCCAATGTGAAATAAATATAGTAAATCTATGTACTAAAATATCACGTCAATATTTTCTATCCTTATATCTAGAGCGTGAAATGGCGTGAAACGAGAAATTGATACTAACTCAAGATGCAGTCCTTCATATTTTATTATATGAATGTTGTTATTACTTGTGAGAACTGTGGATATTTATTGTTGTATATAGGCTCTAACCTTTGAATATATAAATGGCTGTAATATATTTTACATAGCCTAGTAGTAGGTAGTGCTTAAATATTAACAGTACAATGCGTCACGTTTTGGAATAAGGTTCAAAGGGCAAAGGGGTGAAGGATGTTTATTTCTACTCAAGCACTCGTACAAACCATAATGTAAGTACCTAATTAAAATAAGTAATACTCGTATAATTATTAATATTAATTAAGTAGTATAATTATACAGTTTAAACTTCGCCTATTTTCTGGATCTAGAATAGAGCCAACTTTTTTGGAATTGCTAAACAAAACAATAATAAAAGAGACAATAAATACCTCCAAATCTGTTTTCTTTTTTCATGTTTGGCAAACGATCCCATTATTTATCAAAGCGAAGCCTTGAAGTCTTTCTATCTTCCTGGATCACGTCCAAGACTAGTGTTCCTATATCCATAGTATTTATACTTGATATTTTTAGTTATTAGTATGATATCCGTATAGAGTCGCGAGTCGCGACGCATCGCAATAAAACTATAGCTTAACTTTTGTAGTGACTTTCTTATGTCTTCCCTTTTTAATCTAGTTTGATTTATATTCGCATTAGAACTTTATTGGACAGCACTTTATGGCAACCGTCGGCATACTTGTTTCATTGCTTTATGGTACGACTTTCAAAGACAATTTTAAGTGTAGAATTTATTTACAGTCTTTTTTCAAGGCTTACCTCACACGGTAATGTTACCTAAAATGTTGCTTCTGTTTTTACCTACATTATTACGAATAAGGTCTATCTAAATAAAACCAATATTAATACCTCCAAACCTCATAACAAATGGACCACCTGTATTCTTTTTTCATCTCTAAAATATAGGCACGGTAATATAGCCTTCTTATTGTATATACGAGTGTATGGGACTATATTACTTTACATGCGTAATAAGATATTAACACAAACGAAGGGGAAGTGGTGAAACAGTCAAGTCCTTTATAATTTACGACGTCGTTAATGATGATGGAATAACATCTTTGTGGGTAATAATTTCATATTATGTAGGTATTGTTCCTGAAGGATTCAACTTGCCAATTACTAACGTTACTTAAACATCATTCACGTTGTACCTTTTTTGGTCTTTCGAGCCATGTTTATGAATGAACTTCGTTTGACTTTTCATCTGAGAATGAAGGATTGTTTGCAGTTTTTTTTTAGAATATTGTCACTGCTAAATTGAAACTAGAACAAAATCCCGACATGTTGCAAATTTTCTGACCTTCAAAAATTCCTTGTCTAAATAAATAGGTAAATAACTACCTATGTTTGGACATTCCCACACAACGTCATCTAGCCTAAACCGAACTATAAGGTTGTGCTATAGAATTTAGACAACTGATAAACATACATATATATTTCTAAATACATACATATTATACATAGAAAACACCCAAACTCCGAAACAAACATTTGTGGAACACTCAAATATTTTATTCGACCCGGGAATCGAACCCAAGACTCCGGAGTCGAAAGCCGATGCACTACCGACCACGTCACCGAAACAGTCAAAGACAGCCAATGACTACGTAGCTGTACTTGTCACAGTTTTAAAAAAGGGAGGCTCTATGAGCCGTTTGAATAGTGTAAACCCCTTGTAGAAGTTATTTACCAACTTAACCTACTTAAAAGAGATAGCTCTATCAGCAATAAATTTTTCTGTGACATTCTTGGGCTGAGTCTACATCAGTAGCCTTTGAACTCAATGGACCAGGGTTAACAGAAACAATTTCATTCATTGCTCACTTCCAATCAGTCTGATTACTTGATACTGCAATTATTTGATTCGTTTTTAAAAGCTTCTATGAGTGTATTTGTCTGTTCATCTGTTTGGCTCTTTTGCTATAAAACGCTTTCATAGCAAAAGAGCTCAGTCCATTTTGAAAAAAAAAACAGAACCTAATTGTTTTGGCTACTTATCATTACGGTAACAGGTCACCGAGTTCCATATTTCAGCTGTACAAAAAATACTAAGCTCATCCAGGAACTTATTTATATATATATATACAGGGTTACCTGGTAAGTCGAGCGAACCCCGTTCAGGGGTTGTATATATGTATATATATATACGTAGGTCACACTGTAAGTTTTGCGTAACTTAAAAAAACAATATGTTAAAACCAAAATATTATGTTTATTGCTTTTCAAAATACTCTCCTTTACATTTTAAACATTTTTTCATGCGATCCAACCATTTTTTAAAACAGGAGGACCACGGATCTGAAGGCATGTTTTCTACGTGCTGATTGAACGCTACCACTGCCTCTGCGGAGTTGGTAAAAGTGAAACCTTTCATCAAATCTTTGAGTTTGGGGAAAATACAGAAATCACAGGGTGCTAGGTCGGGACTATGCGCAGGATGGGTAACGAGTTGTACTTTTTCGGAAGCTAAAAATGACTTTGTTTTGTTGGCCGTGTGCGAAGAAGCGTTGTCATGATGTAGGAGAACGCGGCTTTTAGGTCGTCTTTCGCGAACTTTTTCTAACACCCTGGGTAAACAAATGGTAGAATACCACTCGGCATTAACACTCTTTTGATCTTCAAGTGGAATTGTACAGATGGGACCCGTAGCTGAGAAAAAAAAACGCGATTTTATGTTGGCTTGTTCTCATTTTCAAACACCCATTCACAAGATTGCTGTTTTTATTCGGGTTCAAAACAATAAATCCACGTTTCGTCTCCTGTGACAATGTCATAAACAGCATTACAATGTCCGTGGTCGTACTTCAGTAGCATCTGTGAGCACCATTCCACGCGAGCCCGCTTCTGCTTCGCTGTCATCAGTTCATGAGGGATCCAACGACAACAAAGTTTCCGAACTTTCATTTCTTCGTGTAAAATTTTCTGGATTTGACTCATACCAATCCCAAATAGTCCTCGAATTGTCTCATAGGTAATCCGCGGGTTTTCTTCAATTAACCGCTTAACAGTAGTCACATTATTTTCATTGACGGCAGTTGAAGGCCGCCCTTCACGAAATTCGTCATGTAAAGAAACTCGACCTCTCTCAAATTCAGCAAACTATAGCCGCACGGTGCTCAAACAAGGTGCTTCTCTCCCAAAACCATTTTGAAGACGAGCGGCACAGTCTTGCGGAGAGAGAGAACTTTTAAAATCATAAAAAATCATCGCTCTAAAATCTTTTCGACTTAATTCCATTTTCGTTGCATACGTAGAACTTTGATGTGTGATAAAAAACAATTGACAAATGATTTCCCGCCAATTGTTTTTTTTTTATTACTAAGAAGGTTGCAACGTTGAAAAAAATATAACATTCGAAATTCAAATAGTTCCGATTAGCTAGAAGTGCGAAACTTTTAGTGTGCCCCATGTATATATAAATTTACCGAATGTATTCGACTTTTTACTTGCGATAAAGTAACAAATCAAAACAACTATAACTTATAAAACAGTAGCACTTTTAAAACGAAAGGCATAATAAATATTACTTTTATTGACAAATTAATGTTCGTATTTTAAAAGCTCTCACTAATATAGATATCGATTCTCATTATGTTAACGCGACACGTCCTGTAGGATATCCTCGCCTCAGTTAGTTCGCTTCCGCACCGCGCCGAGCGTGCACGTCGCGCTCACATTCTGCTATCCTTTTAAAAAATCAACCATAAACGAGCATTCCTGCGGGAATAACTTCGTTTGAACAGGCCTTATTGACGGCCAAAGATTATTTTTACTTTTACTTGTGTGTGTATTCTAGTGCTCGTTTGAAAAATGGTGATTTTTAATGAAATGTCATTATGTGTGCAAAAAACCATGGCTTTAGGTGGGTATTTTTTTAATATTCACGAAAACACGTAAATTAAATTAAATTAAATTGTTTTAAACTGTATTTAAATTTTATACTTAACTAGCGGATGCCTATGGCTTCGCCTGTGACAAATTATATACTAAAACCTTCCTCGAGAACCACTCTATCCATTATTAACAGCAGCATGAAAATCGGCCAGAAGTTTTTGAGTTTATCGCGAACAGACAGACGGGCGCGGCGGAGGACTTTGTTTTATAATACTACTCGTATGTTGTGATGGGATTTTTTAAGTCGTAGGTACCGCAATTTCCTTCAATACTTTAATTGCTGAATTTGGCCCTTAGCGCGAAAGTGTCTTTAAAAATGGACTATTTTTGTACTAACTTTTATCGAAACAGAGTGAATCCGTTTTTGAATGAAGTATTTACCAACTTCCAACTTCGACAGTTATGCGAGTCTTAATCTACATTTTCTGAAGATCACTGTAATGACTGAAAAGATTCATAGACTTTTGCAATTTTGTATCGATTGTGTGTAAAATCAGTGGCACTTTTAATGTAAAATACTACATGTCACGGAGAAACGATTTACGGAGTGCTTCAGCTAATATTCCATTATGAACCTGCACTGCGGTGTCGTCGCATAGATACCTATCTACGTACGGGTGCATCAAGAACACAATAAGAACAGTACATATATTATAGGTACGAGTCTGTGCCTCCAAACTCTTTAAAAAAAATTAAACCTTCACGATTTTCACTGTTAACTTCACGGTACGATAGCTAATGGTTCAACGATGTTTCCATTAGATTTACGGGTTATTAAGATGTTGTAAGGCATCATCATACACCGAATCCTTTCTTAACACAGTTGGGGACGGCCCTTTCCAGTCGAACTGCGATGCGGCTAAACTTCGATATTTTCCGTGAAGCGCTCCTCCACAACCCATGGGCGATATCGAAGCTCTATAGTTAGACCAGTCGAATTATGTTTTAAGGCTCCAAATACCCGTTGCAACTGCCACTCTCCGAGGCACAGTGGGGTCCCAATGTCTTAGAAAGGGTTACCCACCCTAAGAACGGCCTGGCTAGATGTTGCTTTACCTTTGCAATGTGTTAACCTACTCGGTTAGCACTTAACCACGAGCCCCTCCTGCAAGGGGTTGTACGATTAAGTCCCGTTTAAATATGCCCCAGGAGCATGGCAGTGTCGACATATTATGTCGATAAACCTATTTAAACCAATGATATCGCAGAAAATGTCGCTACTTAAAACATTTTGTGCGATATCATTGGTTTAAATAGGTAGGTCGATCGAAATAATATCTCGACACTGCCAGTAAAACTGCTGCAGGTATTAACTAACTAATGAGTTGTTTAATCGATGCGATCCTTGTGTCTTATTCACATCTTACTACTTCAACAGGCTGGTTCCAAGCTTGGATATAGTCGCTTTCTGCTTTCCTACCTAATATCTGGATTAGTTTAACAACAGATCCAATGATAAATCTAATGTCTTCACCATTAAATCCATCAATACTAGGCGAAAGACTGTTCTATGTCACTAGTAGGTAAGTACCTAATTGTATTCTCTTGGATGCGAACAGGAAGTGATTGACGAAGGGTGAAACCACTTTCACGCTTCACAAGTCTATGCAATCAGTTTGAAGTCCAATACAGATGTTACTTCAAATTAAAGTATTGAATTTTCTATTGTTTCTCAATTTTGTGTAACATAATCTAATTAGGTTACTTTCATCCACGGAACCCTTCCCTTCCAAATTTTCGATCATGGTAGGTGACTGCACTGTTTTATCTATTTCTATTTTCGACCGCTACTAACCTAAAACAATTTTGGGCATTTTTTACTCAATGTCATCTCACCAAAAAAGCTAATTTATGTTTGTGTTATGAGATCTAAGTTGATAAACATACTCGTACTTAGGTTTAAACTTCGAAATCCATACATAATTATAGATAAATTATACCATACATAATCATAGATGAATTAGACACCCTGACACAGAACAAACCATTAAAATTATATTTTCTTCACATAAAGTTTTACCCTGAGTGGGTATAGGAAACTCCACTCGACGTTAGCGACGGCAGCGTCACAAACCACAGAACCACATAGGTTGTCAAGAACATCTTTTCTGTGCAGGTGTACTCACCGTTTTCTTTGAACTGGTCAATAAAACCTTACAATGCTATCTTTCTTTGTAATTTTGTTCTACTTAAAAGTTTCTAGGATTCCATAAAATTACACTTTCTAGGAAGCGAATCAACATTACCCAATTTGTATGCCATTATTTATTTACTTCTCCCAAACTAGACATTTCAACCACCCACTTAGTTCCAAATTTCCAAATAAGTACACCCAAAAATCCGTCCTTATTCTATGAACTCCGGATGTCTCGCATCCGAATTAGGTATGTACCAAACTAGCTGATCGCGATAACCACGTAGGTAACGACTTTTGATCTATTCTTGGCGGCAAATGGATCGCGTTAGGAGGGAGCGATTGATTACGATGCTGTTTCACTAACAAACTGTTATTAGCGCTGTCAGTTGCCACTTAAAACGAGTGGATAAAATCAGCTGATGTATGTTGCAAGAACAAGTGTAAGTCCCTACACTATCTGTGATATATCAGCTGTGGCCAGCGTGATTAGACCCAAGAACTACTTATGTAGGTAGGTACTGTTTAGTGACGAAGTGATTGGTCAAACCGTACACAAATTGTGTAGTATCTTTATAATCACTTCTATGGGAAGTACGCAGAGGTGCATAGCACACCCACATTCCGTCAGCAGTGTTGTTGGTCCCATGTAAAAGTGTGCAAGCATATTGCCGGTATCTACCGATCACCATAATTACATAATATAAATAAGTGCTATTCAATTAATAACCTTTCTATAATCAGAACCTAATTAGGTACCAACCGCCGTGTGGTGGCCGACAGAATAGAATAGCCCCAACCCTCAGACTAAAAGAATAACATAGACGGAACATGTAGAATAAACACGTGAAGCCAAATGACACTTTCAATGTGTACGTGTGACTCCGATTTCCGTGTACCGATACCACTAACGGCGTGTGCGTAATGTTGCCAGCAAATGAAAAAATCTCCTAAAAATCTCTATATGTATAGTGGACATATGGAAAATTAATATTTGTCATAGTAAATGTTATCTGCAATTATTTTGTCATTTACACAAATGATTATTATGATAAGTGCCTAAAATGGGGAAGTGTTAAAATAAATAAAAACGTGATAAACACTGAGTAAACACACTTTAATTACTAGCTTTTAAAAAATTTCTCATAATTAAAATAATCCTTTTTAAGATGAATGAACAAAGCTTCATTCCAGTGTAAGTACAAAGTGCAGTCAACAGCAAAAGTTGATTAGCACAAAAAAAAATATTATTCTTTTTTACATCCCAATGCATGTGCCACAGCAATGTACAAGTAATTTTAGAATCCCAAGGACAAAGTTAATATATTCCGTGTTTTGTTTATGATTTTGTGATCGGTTTAACAGCTATTAGAGATCAACAGATAAGAATTATTGGTTAAGCTACTTTTGTCGTTGACTATACATGAAGTAGATATCAATAGTCGTTAGGTTAAGACTGAGGCCTTTGTAGTGTTAGACTGAAATTAAACTACTGACACAGTAACATAAATATATTGGATCAGAACACAGGCTGGGAGGTCAGACAGCGGTCAATTCCAAGATTGCCGAAATAACCAAGCCACGTATTAAGTAGATCCCGGACACAGATGTGATCGGGAGTTCGGTACTAACGCACGAATGATGATGATGATGATTAGAAACATCGAGGTGGTCAACATTGATGACACTGATTTTTTTACTCAGTACTTTATAAATTCCCATAAATACTGCTAAATATTTTGTGGAAATGATGAAAAAATTATGGCAACTCTGTATGATATGGCGGAGGTATTGTGTTCCTAGTTTGTGCAACTAAAATATTTAGAAAAATGTTATGAAATCTAATAAGAAATAGTTAATTACTTATGAAACGATAATCCAGCATTCTTTCTATGAATAATTGAAGTGTTTTTACACCTTTTCACCACACAATACGGCATATTTATAATATTTTGTTCAACCGTGATCGCACGTGCGTACACACTCGCTGCTCACAAAGGAGTGGCGAGCGAAATGGTATCCCATTGCTATATAGTATCCCTTTTGGCGGCTTCACTCGCTAGTTCTATTCGTTCCGTCTATGTTATTCTTTTAGTCTGAGCCCCAACCCATATCCTCCCGTGGATGTCGTACGAGGCGACTAAGGGAGTGTGTGGAAAGTACTGACCCCCTGTAACTTTTCCACACACAAAAGCGGATGTCCCACCTAACCTAACCTAATCAACTAAACCTAAACAATGACCTCTGTCCTTGCACCAACACAATCTCGCAAACCTTTAACCTAACCAAGCAACTCCTTCCTACTCATCATGACCCTACGAACTTCCCACCAACATAATCTCGCAAACCCTCAACCACCTTATTTACAAGCCCCAGATACACTTAACTCACTCCTCCACCACATTACCTATATCGTAAATCAACTAAAACACTAACGGTACATAACTTCTAAACACTTCACTAACTAAACAATCGACTTGCAAACGGTTCCAGGAGAGGGCGTATACCATAAGCGCCACTCCTGAAACTAAAACCCAATTGACTCTCCCAAAAAAAAAAAAAAAATTTGGTACCAACAACCAAAACCCATGTTACATAGACCTACTACCACCCACATTTGTAGGTAGGTAAGTAGGTCTACGTAACTACGATCCCAAGACATCTCTGCATTCCGGGTAGGTGTGGGGATTTAATTAGGCACCGTAGTTGAAAATTGTAATATAAAGAACGGACATATTTTCCAAGATAAAAAATACCGCTCCATCAAATTCATCTAATAATTTAACATGAAAACGATTGAGGTACATCCGGTGGCGCTTACTGATGCGTTCAGTTGGGAGTTATTTTGATCATAAATCTCTCAGGTCGGCGACACTCTACTAATTTTAACCCTAAAACGCTGATAGACTTGTGACTCATAATTTATAATTATTAAAAGCACTGAGACTTAATAAACTCACACACCTCTGACGTAATTTTTCGTACTTTAACGTTTTTTTTTTTTCTTTGTGTAATTGTTCAAATAGTGTAGTGTAGTGAAAAAATAAAGTTATTCTCTATACAGTAAAGTTATTTTCATATTATGTAATGTATTTAAACATTTATAAACATAATAATGTCTATAAACACAGCTCATTTACTGTACATTGATAGATTTATGATATTGCGTGCAAATGAAAGTGATTAACACTACTTCAGTAGGTACCTCGCCCTTATTAGTTATTTCCTAACAGAGTCATTACAAAATTAACTACTAAATAAACGGAAACTGTATAAACAAGGAAGTTACTTACAGTGTTGTAGAGTACATTACCACTAAGTTAAATTAGACAGAGCGCAGTAATCAACGAGTTGTTTGTTTATCTATTTTCTTTTTACGTATGCTCATAATTGCGATTTGCAACTATGAGCATAGGAAGTATTATCCGTATTTCTATTTAAAGTATGTTAAATAACTAACTAACCTAACAGCATACCTTAATACCTATCAGTTATTTAGTCCTCATATTTTTTTTTACAATATCTACTATATTTAATATGGAGAGTACGATGTTGAACTTATTATATTTTAATTTTTATACTGTACTTATTATTTATACTGTATTTATTTATTTATTATATATGTTAAATTTCCCTTAATTTAGGTTGTTTATTGGATAAATATGTGCTGCACATTTCTTTCCTTCTTCCGTCTTTTCTATAAATTACATTCTGAAATTCCCAAATTAAATTCTCTCACATACAAAATCCTTCGTCCTTTATTCATTCTTGCCGTTCTAAGTTTCGCCCCGATATAGAAATACTCATGGCGTCCCCTTCTGTCGTGACTCAAGCAAATTATAGCATTTGTGATTAATGCAAGCTATTCCGGAACGTATTCTTCAGTCAGCCCTTATTCCTACTGAATGGTTATTGTAAAATTAAATATTACCGGAGACTCGTTAATAGTCACAAATCATCAGCTATTAGGCTTTTTCACAACCCAGTTGGGGTTGGCTTTCCATTCTTACTATAATGCGACGATTTACCTTAAACCTAGTATAGTATTATCATATCTGTGCTTGAACCGGCTGCTATCTGACCTCCAGAACCCTCACACTGATTACAAATATCAGACTTTTATTAGATTGAACTATTCTCATAACATCTTGTAAAACTATCGTTCTGTCTTTTTAATGTTATGCATCCTATAATTATATCCTTAGGTCTGTAAATCAGGGTTAACGAACTAATTAACTAAGCTGTTAAACTATTTCTAACATTTTTTATAATAGCGGAAACTGCTTACCTACATCGGTGTGTATAATATGGATTACGGGTGGATTATAAAGTTTAGCCCCTTGATGATTCAGCTTCGAAATACTGAGACGTGAAGCCATGGAAAATGCTTTTCGTAGAAACAGAATACGTGTTAAGTGTTATTTGGTCTATATTAAATAACGCAGTTCTTCTTCTTTTTTAAAAACGTGGCTCCATCGATAGTCGTCGATGATTTCGCCAATGTCAAGGTAATGCTTGATTTTTCCCGCACAGAAGAACTAGTTACTCTGAACTAGTTCGCGGTGCGGGACAAGGAAATGTTAAGGAAACCCTATCTTATGCGTTGCCCGAAATGCACTTGGTCGGTTTTTTAGTAATTATTTGTTTAGAAAACACCCAGATTCCAATATACATAATATATTTATATGGCATATATTATTGTATGTAGGAAAGAGATGCACTGCGCTGAAAATGGTTGTTACGGCGAATTATATTATATTATTTGTGCTACCACTGACCAAGCCAACGAAGCGAAAGTTCGAAAAGAAAATACGAGTACATATTATAAGCGCTGTCCTTAAAATATTAGTTATAGTTTCAATATTCTGGTACTAATAGGCTATTAGGTATCTATTGAAGTAATGGGTCAACGCTTTAAGTTTATGCATCGCAATAATCTGAATTGCATAATCTGAGTTATCTGTTCATAATCTCGCTTGTGTCATATATAAATGTAGGGTCAATAACGTGTAATCCCGGTTAATCCGTGTTTCGTGATTGGATAACATGAGTACGAGCATGTGCAACGAAATTGGAACACGCTAGGTCGGTATATTGTTGGATTTGGGAGTTGTGAAAGCAGTTTCAACATAGTCGAGAGAGACGATTCACTCCCAAATATCGTATTAATAACAAAAAAAACTTGTAAATCGTACGTTACGAATGCTTAAAGTTAATATTATAATATTCGTTATCTAGTTTCTGTGACATGAGGCCCAAGGGAGTCTAAGTTTAAGCTTATGGAGTTTGCTATGTAAGGTGAATAATAATAATATGAACAATATTTAAACATAATGAAACTTTACCATACAAATATAATATATTTTATTTAACCCTACTCTTCCTCAAGGGTAAAGCAGTGGTGTACCGTATCTTCTATTTAGATTAATGTATATTAACGTTGCCGCTGGTTCCCTTAAGTAAATTATTTTAATGAAACGGCATAAAGTCACAATAATTCATAGTTAGGTATTCGATTTATGTATTTACTCATCTCTACGTAGTAAACAAATGTTACAGTATTGTCATACAAACGATTTTGGTGCTAAGTATATTGAGATGACCAATGACTTTACAATGTCTGTAAGTACGACTTTGTTTTAATACATTGCTGCTAAACTACCGTGGTTTTGGTTTGTCATGTCTAAGAGGACTAAATAATAAATTGCAACAAAAAATATATTTAAGACCTCATTGCTGCTATACAAAGACATTTGAAGTACCTAGGCACTTTACTAGTATAATCGTACTCGAAGAACTCACTTTTAGGTATTGCGAATTCTTTTCGAATAAAATTTACTTAAAGGTACCCGACCCGAGCTTTGTACGGATTAATGTTAGGAATTTCCTTTAATTTTGAAATGACATTGTTTTCATTAGTATTGGCATCTGCTGCTTGTATTCAGTTTGGCCATTAACCCAATAATTCAAAAAATAAAATCCAAATTTAACATTTGGTATCTAGACGACGGGACTTTAGGGGGAAAAGTAGAGACAGTTTTACAAGATTTAGCCCTAATAAAGAACGAGTTTCAGTCAATTGGCTTAGAACTGAACCCGAATAAATGTGAGATTTTTATATCTGAAAACACAGATAAATTAACAACAATCTCCAAATTCAACTGTCTGGCCCCCAACATAAAAGTTTTGGACAAAACTTCTTTACGCCTCCTAGGGTCCCCGATTTTAGAAGATGGCTTTTCCACTTTTATCGAGTAAAAAATTCAAAATTCTGATCAGGTTATTGATAGTCTATGTAATATCAGTATTCATTCAGTTTTCACTATTCTTCGTTTTTGTCTTTTCGTACCCAAATTTACACATGCCCTCCGTTCAGGACAATTTTGGAAAAATGTAGAAATTTTGGGCAGACTAGACAACTTAATACAAAATTCTTTGTGTAAAATTTTAAATGTAAATATTAATGACCGGGTCTGGGTCCAAGCGTCTCTTCCAGTTCGCTTGGGCGGGCTAGGTATTCGTAGAGTCACAGATGTCAGTCTGCCAGCATTTCTGTCGTCGGTCCATAGCACCGAAGAATTAGTCAGGAAAATTTTGTCAAATACACTGATTGATTCCGAGGTGCGATGCAAGACCGATGCCATAAATGCTTGGAGGATGTCTTGCCCCGACACTGACCTGCCCTCACGCCTAGGCTCACAGCGACTGTGGGATTCACCGCTCTGTAAATTGAGAATTAATACACTAATTGACACTTCTGTCAATATTTCAGAGCGTGCACGCCTACTAGCTGTTGGAGAATGGGATTCAGGGTTATGGATCCAGGCGCTCCCATCGCCCAACATCGGTACAATGTTGGACGACACAACCTTCCGCATTGCCACTTGCCTTCGGCTGTGTACACCTTGTGTATCCCCGCATCATTGCACCTGTGGAGTAGCCGTCGATAATCTGGGACACCATGGCCTTTCTTGTAGCAGAAGCGCAGGTCGTATACCTCGGCACGCTATTCTAAACGACATAATTCGTAGGGCTCTTTCCACCGCAGGTTTTCCGGCCGATAGTGGCCTGGAACGCCCTGCCTGTGCACGTGTTTCCTCCCACATATAATCCTGGGTTCTTTAAGCGGAGCGTGAAGAGGCACATCAGTAGGTCGTCAAGTTGAGGGCCACTCTCAATAGTAATGTGTGCTGTGAGAGTGGCCCACAATCGCTAGACGTCGTCACGACTTACCACCAGGCGGGCGGCGTCAATTAGGCGAACCAAATATAAAAAAAAAAAAAAAACGTGAACCAAATGGTTTAGCACGAAGCGATGGAAAGAGACCGGACGGTATGTCATTGCTACCGTGGAAGATGGGAAGGCCTTTGGTGTGGGACGCTACATGCGTTGACACCTTAGCACCTTCACACCTTCCAAGCACATCCGGATGTGCCGGCGCCTGCTGCATCGGTTGAAGGCTTTAAACGGCGTAAATATGCTAACCTAGCAGGTGATTACATATTTGAGCCGTTTGGGGTTGAGACACTGGGGTCATGGGGTCCGAGTGCTCGCCGCCTTTATAGAGACATTGCTAAACGCCTAATCGATGCTTCTCAGGACCAGAAGGCTGGCTATTTTCTGGCCCAACGAATAAGTATCGCCGTCCAACGTGGCAACACAGCCAGCATTCTGGGAACCTTCCCAGTCGGCAATGACGCGGACGATTTTTTAAACGATATTTTGTAATGTAAATATTTTTAGTCTATAATTATGTTTATTTTGTATATTGTAATTCTTATTGTAAATAAATAATACTTTTAAGTAAGTAGTAAGTTTTATTATTTCGATTACGAAACATTTAGGAAACTTAATATGGGCCATATGGTTTTGATTTTCGTCCACTCTAAACTGTGGCTTAGGGTTATTAACGTGATAAAATGAACTAACAAAAAAATAATACACTGAGTAAAGCAAATACGACGCAAACTAGGTACTTCGCACCTAGAGCTTGGTAGCAATGAAAGTATAGTTCAACCCCTCACAGAAGAATTCCTAACTCTTAGCTACATCACATCACCTATCTCGCCACATAACACTCACAGGACCGCTAGAAGTATATCTCTATAAGATTGCGACCACAATTTAATTTGATCATGTTCGATACTTGATCTCTCAAATTTCAGTTGCAACATATCCAGTTCAGTTTTATATTTCGTGGTTTATGCTCGCCAAATAGTATCTACGCTAGCGTGAATAATTTAATAATTTATTCTACACCATATGTGCGAGTATATATTTTGTATATCGATTGAAGGAGATCACTAATTGGGCACTTGGATAAAGTTTATCGTATTTTTTTTTTGTTAAAGGTCCGCGCCATGGAGCAGCGGCTGTGCGATTGGCCAGCGGGCACTGAAGGTGCACCCAGAGCTATAACACGGCTAGAGGGTCAAATTGAAGAACAGGTAATGCGTATTTATGGCATCTTTAATCTCCATATCCATGCCCAAACTTTAACTTGATGTTTCACATAAGTATAATACAATATTATTATTTAATGTTATTTTTTCATACATACAAATACTATAACGCATCTCACTTCAGTGTTGTGTCGTCATATCCGGTTCACACGAACTTTAGAAAAAAGTTTGACTGACTCTGACATGACATTTTGTTGACAAGGTACGTCATTCATGTCTGTCATGTAAATTTTTATTTTCTCGAAAAATGTACATAAAAAAAGCCTTTTATAATATATTATTGAATGAAAATGTTCTTATTTTCTTCAATTTGTTGTATATCTTTCAACAATAAGTAATACTTAAAAATAAAACATGAAGTGTGATGAAACTGTATGGGATACAAAATAAATCACGTATGTACTATGCAGGTAAATAAGAATATTTTATTGTTTTGGGGTAGTAGAAGTACTACCCCAAAACTACACTAACTACTAAATTATAATAATATGGAATTTATTAGTTAAACCTACCCTAATTTCATACAATATAGTAAAATACAATGTGATTAGATGCCTTTTTAAAAGTTAAACTAAGAAAATTAATAGTAGTTAAGTAGGTACCTTCATTTAATTAAAGCATAAGTACTTTATTTGCCCGCAAGCTTACAGAAAATGCTTGTGCAAATGTTTATGCTAACTTTCTTCTACAAGTTTTATTAAATATATTTGTAGTTTGCTTAGTTAGGGTTTAAGTTATATTTTAAAGAGTAACTGACATGTATTTTGACAGAAGCAGTTAAGACTCCAAGACGCGAAACAGGTGGAAGCCAAAGCGGCCCGTATAAAAGAGTGGGTGACAAACAAACTGAGGGAACTTGAGCAGCAGAACCAACTACTGCGAGAACAAAACGACAAGTGTAATCAACAACTAGAGTTGTTACGCAATCATATCGCCACTCAGGGTAGCAGGAACTGCACGGTATGTACTTACTATTATAGATACAATGTTCTACTTACTCTTCTCTACCTAAGAGGTGATATTACAACCAAAATGAAGGCTATATGAAATAGATGCTACCATAAGATTCCATACTTAGTTACAACATGTAGTAACTAAAGGCCTTAGAACAATGATATTCCATATTTAAAAAAGGGCAGATGCAGATATGTTACTAGAGCACACTTGTGAAGACTAGAAAAAGATCTAATAATAAAAATTATAATTATAAAAAATCATAGCCTTTGAAACCATGCATTGTAAATAGCAATAACACATTGTTATTAAACGCCTTAGTTTGTTAACTGTTCTTAAAACTAAAACGGATTCTTATGGTACCATAGACACAAAAAATGTAATCATAATGTGACTTAAATCATAAGTTTAAAAGTACTAGTGGTACCTCAGGTTCCCCAAGGTTATGGTTGGAAAGCACCAACTATGAATAAATAATTTTTAAAGAGGCCATGGGATCTATATAAATAACTGATACTACAAGGGTGTAAAATGGGTAATATCCAGGTATTGTACCTTTGATATTATCACAATAGATATAAGCCTTTCCCTTGGATACTGTAATTACTATGCTTTGATAATAAGCTTGCAGAACCACACCATCTTTTTGTTATACCTCCCATAACATAATATCAATTCATCTATAAAAAATATTTAAGTACATAATTTATCATAGCCAAAATAATAGTAAAGCGTTTAAATAGTTGCACAAATACATGATTAACTCCCCAGTTTCTACCGACTCGAGGGAGCCTCTCGCTTGAAGTGAGAACAGATGACGGTTCACCCCGAGCCGCATCAAGTCTCATAGCTTCCAATCGACGACGATCAGAAAGCCTAGAAGGGCCCAAGGTAGTCACTGTGACTGTTGCCCTTAGGGCTTTAGATGTCAATGCTAATTCTTCAAAGCACAATTTTTAACAATGAATTTATTTATCTTTTAAATTATTTTGTTTTTATATATGGGCCAGATTCACACTCTATATTATTATAATATAATTCTATTGAACCTAAAAAGCATTGTAACTTTAATTTACTCTTTTATGCATTATGTTTTATGATGTTGTTTAAATAAGAATTGAATTAATAAATTAACAAAATTTTTCGCCTTGTATAATAATGAAATAAATCTTATGATATAATGTGCAGAGTCAAGAATACTAAATATTTTTATAAACCCAAGGGTTGAGATTCATGGGCTATAATGTATGTAGGGTGTACTTTGTAGTTTGGGAGTTCTTGTCAAACGCAGACTTTGCGTTACCAAATCATATTTACATAAGTAAAGACAAATAATGTTTGCATAATATTAAATGCATACGAAGTGTGTTTTAAGCTTGGGGCGAATATGTACAATCACAAGCATAAATATGTTACTATGGATTCTGCAATTATATCTGACCCAGGAACTGTACTGTGTGTGACTGTACTATGACAGGGCTTTTCGACTTTTAAGTACATAACATACCTAATGGCATTCACACTTGCTTTTTAAACATATCTTCAAATTTATTTTCACTGAAATTCATTGAGCTTTCCATGTGAATAATAATTTTAATTACTTAGCCAGCCCATAACTGTTAAGCTTATAATATCTTAAGTCTTTGCTATTTCTTTTTTAAAATTTGCAATAGCTATCTCGTTTGGTTTGAAAACTCATGCAATAGAATGGCTTAGCACTTAATCTGTCCTAAACTGTAAGGAAGGGTAGAGATTGACAGGATAACATTTTTTTAATAGATCTATTGAGTGGGCCCATAACCTGATAAAACTGCAAGTCTATTAAATAATAATTTAATCTTTCTATCTACAGCTACCAATAAACTCATCGGAACCGCACTACAGTACCCCAGTAAGACACAGGCGGAACATGTCGATCGGCACTACCATCATAGCGAATAACGTCAATGCTGCCAACCCACCGGTACTGAATACAATGAATAGAACTATGGATGAAAGGACTACGGCCAGTTTACTGGCAGATGATTTAGCTGTAAGTATTGGCACCTTTCATGTCATACAACCGGATTAGGTATATTATACAGGGTGTAACCAAATAACTATCGAATTCGAAAACAAATGTGGGGAATTCAGGACTCCAAAACTATTAAATTTATACATACATATGCCTTATGCCCCATCATGATTTTTTTTAAATAGTAGATGAGATGGTACACAAAAAAGATTCTGCACGTAAAATATTTAGTCAAGACTGTTATTTTCAATTGTTTTAGTACCTTAATCCTTACCTTAGATAGTCTTACATAATGTTACTTTTATAATTCGTGTTAAATAAACACGCACATAAACAATCTGAAAGCTTGCAACACCAGAAGTATTACCTACACTAAAGGTGCTAAACAACCTGTGCTGGGCAAGGGTTCGGTAAACTACGAAAATGGAATGAGGAAAGTAAAAAGAGGGGGAACATCCTGGAGCTCACACAGCTTCCGCTATTTGCCCTCGGGTTACCCTTCCCTGGGCGTACCCAGGACACCTGGGCAGTAGATTTTAAGGCAGCAATTAAGAAAAAGCTTGAATTATTTGACATTGGTTTCAAATGTGTGGTAATTTCTTTGGTCGATCCGGCCTATTTGTGCTGGGAACTTGACTCAAAAATTCGGTTATTTTCCAGGCTGCTGTAGAAAATTTGGTGGTACTACCAACAACGCCTAACACCTCAACTGACGGAGACGCTACACACGACTACGCTGAAATTTATACACCAAGTAGAGGTAATATAGTGATAATTCATACAACTCTTTTAATCGTTGTCTGTAGTGTTCTGACCGGATCCCTTACCTTCTGGTACATGGAAGCATTGTTGAAGCTGTCTAAATATTTTTTTTTAATGAAATGAATACCCACGTGCAATGTACGGCCAGGTTCAAAAGTCCATTCCCATTAGCACAAAACAAATAGCTTCGTGACGTCATCAATCACTAAAAAGTATGGACCACTATTTTTTATCACTACTTTTTATTTATTTATTTATTTACACACAATATAGTGACATTGGAAACATTATATACATGTATACAATGGCACCACTTATCTCTAAAGAGATCTCTTCCAGTGGGTCTAGGAATGGAGAAGTGAGTTCAATCAGATGCTGGTGTGTGTGCAGGTTGGTACGGTTGTTAAGGTTAATAAACTTACATACACTATAACTACATAAATACACAAATACATACATATTAACTTATCATAAACATACAAACGTTAACATACAAATAGTTAAGAAAGGGTAGCGAGATAGTGTTGCTTCACTTTCTTCTTGAAGACATATAGTTTTGCAGTTCCTTATATCGTCCGGAAGAGCGATTGATGACGTCAGAAAGTGGTTATTGTGACAAGGTTTCATCCCACTGTCATTGTGCGCGGCTCATATGCGGTCTCCACGGCGACTTAGTTTGTAGGAATTTGTTCAATAGTAAGTAGATAACTAATACAACCGTTCTATAACTTTAGAACGTACTCCAGCATGGCAAGGGTCAGTCAACGTGATAGTCCAAGGCAACAGTCGAGGTGGCTCATCCACGGGAGATAGTTCCACGTCAGAACAACCTCGACCACCCACGCCGCCATTACACAGGTTTCCTAGCTGGGAAGCTAAGATCTATCAGGTATGGTCATAAAAGGTAGTTAGTTTCTAAACTCCGGTAGATGTCGCTTTGGCAACGCTGTAAGTCGCGATATTAACACAATGTGATCACAAAATGAGATGTCTTGGGCTAGTGGTGTCTTGGTCAGTTGGTAGAACGTTCCTCCTGGAAAGGGATCAGTCGCTGGGTTCAAGTCCAGCCTAAGACTATAGTTTTTGTGATTCATATTGTAATATTATATTAGAATTTCGGATCCATATTGTTTCCGGCTCTATCATTTATCGTGCAATAATCCGAGACGCCCAGGACTTTAATTGGCTGTGCCATAGCGGCTGTCACGTAAGATTTTGTAGATCAACATTTCATCGCAAGGCAACGGGTTTCAATTTTCTTCCAAATTACAATATAGCTCTACTTTTTATTAAATTCATTGGGCCATTTTGGACATAACCCATTATAAATGTGCCCGGTGACGGCAATAGGCTTGCCCCCTATTACGTGGGACTAAAAATACTGGCAAATTGTGGGTGTGTAATACACCTATGCCTACCCCTTCGGGGATATAGGCGTGATATGTGTGTGTGTGTGTTATTTATCGCTACGACGCTAGATGGCGTTGTGTAGAAATGTTGTACCTAATTTAAAAAAGAAACTTTTTTTTAAATACGTTCCAGGTGGCAGACGATGGTCTCCAGCAGTCAGTAGAAGAGGAACTAAGCCCACCTCCCTGCCCGCGACCTATGCACGAGTCAACCAGTTACCAAGACATATCCGTCCCAGTTTACGCCACTGTCAAAGGGGTAAGTGGCGCTTGTTGTCGACAAATAGGTCATGAATGTTTGCTCCATTTCCTATGGAAAATAGTTGCTCCAAATAACTAAACACACACTATGTGCAGTTTCATACACTACTTTATCTAATCTCATGCGTTTAGGCATTTTGCGAAACACTACCTTGAAGAAGTTATCAACAAGATGGTATGGTCAAAAGACTTTAGCCTGTTATTGCATGTAAAAATTTCTCCAACTGTGCTATAATGATTTAAAAAGTACTTTTTTATTTTTAGGCGTATAATCAATGATTATACACCTAAAACTTAAAAAAAAAAAAGTTACTGCATCGAAAAATTACTTTTTAAATCATTATGTACACAGTTGGAGAAAATTTTCAACTTATGAAATCATAAATTAAGATAAAGATTATTGAACTAACTCGTACCGGTTTGTTCCAGCGTGCTAGTCAGATAAGATCGATGCCGTTCACCGGTGACTCGTCCGACGACTCGTCCGACGGCGAGGAGTCCATGGGAGTGACCGTCCACAACACGCCGCACCATCAACTCGTCAACGCTGGCTTTGGTGAGGATGTCCATCTAATACATACTTACTATATAGTGTTTTTCACATAGGAAGAGTCTGGTGACGTTTACCGACGACTTTACTATGTTCGAGGAGCGCACTTTCGCTCTAGTGGCGCACCTAGCCTTGAAATATGACGTCATGTGCTTTCAAAAAACATTTTGATCCCAAACACTACCTTGGTATAGTAGACGTTACTTACCTTATGCTGCAGTTTGTGCACATTTTTTTTAAATCAAGGAATACTTGTGCCAATCGGATAAAAACTGTGTCCGCTGGCTCGGATGACACATACAGACAGACATACGGACGATAGAAAAAAATTCCAGTCTCGAAATGTAGTCGCTACGGACAAGAATCTTGAAACAAGTGTTGTTTGATTTAAAATAACTTTTTTACTGGGGTGGGTGAATATGAAGGGAAAATACCCAAAATGTGTACAAAATATGTTCGCGAGTTCTGCTATTTGACGCCCATATTTTCACAAAGTTCCAAAAATCTACCCTCTTATTCATAATGATAAAATTAATATGTTGCAAAAATGCGGCACGTGCTTGCCACGTATTTCCTGCCACACATACGTCACTCATAAGTGTCAAACCAAATTGAACTGTGTTGTGACAGTTATTGTGACACTACCGTTTCTCTTATGTCTGTGGCCATCATGACCACAGATAAGTTATATTTTTTGTGTAAACTTGTGATGCAACAATAAACATATTCTTTCTTTCTTTCAATGAAACGCCAATATTCGTTAAAAACCTTATTAGATATAAATGCTCTGTTTAGAAGATCTAGAAGAGCTTAAGACAATCTTCTGTGTCTGTCAGGTGTACAAGATAAACAGATAAGTGTCCCTTTGTCTGCTTCGGTGGCGTGGTCGGTAGTGTATCCGCTTTCGACGCCGGAGTCACGGGTTCGATTCCCGGTCGGGACAAACTTTGTGTGATGACACATACGTTTGTACCGAAGTCTGGATGTTTCCTATGTATAATATGTATGTATTTACAAAAAAAATGTATATAAGTATTTATATCAGTTTATCTAGTACTCATATCACAAGCTCTGCTTAGTTTGAGACTAGATGGCGTTGTGTGAATTGTCCTAACATTTTTTTTTCTTTTATGACAATCGAAACCTATTCTAAACCTCTGATGACTCATTATGAATAAGCCTGATTTTGTCGGACCTTTGTTTTACCTTTGAAAACTTATTATGAATAAAAGCGCTAAAGTATAATTGACACAATATTTCCAGGTGGCCATACCTCAAATCAAATCCCAATCAACAACGTGAACCTAACCAGCATTCTCCCAGCTTCTATCCAACAAACTTCCGGCCTAGTGTTAACTAACAGCGCCAATGGACAATGCAGTTCGTCTGACACCAGCCTTAGCGCCAGCAGCCCTTCCAAAAGTGTCAAAACTAGTTCTAGTTTGTCACCTGCCAAGAGATCCAGTAGCGGGTCGCCGAGTAAACAGAGTAAAACTAGAGGTGAGTGGATACGAGCGTACATATAATTACGTGAACCAATACGGTCCCCACACATTTTTGGGCACCTGTACACTCATGGAAGTCTAAAATCTATTTTTTAGGGTTCCGAGTTAAATTTTCGGAACCCTTATAGTGTCGTCATGTCTGTACGTCCGTCTATCGTCGGCTTTCCTCCTAAACGGTGAGTGCCAGAAACATGAAACTGCATGGATATGTGTATATTGAATTCTTTAGGGTACCTCCTCTACACTAAACCAGATTTTTTTTTTTCTTGGGCTCACCCTGAAGTGTGGGGTGCCATTAGATAGGTATTTTAAAAACATTGAGAGGTTGCTAAGACAACTTTTTGACTTAGGTATCCGTTAGTGTAGTGAGATTCCCCCCTCTATAATCTAAACAGCCGGCTTGAAGTTTCTGAAAAAAGTCATGATTGTAGTCCATATGATGAACTTTGAAGCAAAACAATAACGGATAAGATAACTATGTTAGTTTAGGAGTTATAGAGCCTATAATGGGTGACTACGGAACCCAATACTATGCGTGGTCCGACACGCACTTGGCCGGTTTTTATTAATGACTAATACCCTGATTTAAGTAGTTAATATAATTCATTCGTTTAATTTAAAAAATTCTTGTTACAAAAATTTTTGTCTTGAAATAAAACCGAGGGCAGTCTTACAACTTTGCTGCCGTAATAAAAAAATCCAGCGAGGATAAATCCTAACATAATCATGTACATTTTTTGCTTTGGCTTCACTTGACATGTGGATCAAAAGTGTATGAAACGTCGGATACCTTTGTCACAGTGATCATTATCACTACATATTATAAAACAAAGTCCTCTGCAGCGTCTGTCTGTTCGCAATAAAGTTAAAACTAAAAATCTCTGCACAGATTTTCATGTTGCTTTCACTAATAGATAGAGTGACTCTCGAGGAAGGATTTAGTATATACTAGTGGTCGCCCGCGACTTCGTCTGCGTGATAATTTGGAATTTTTGCCGTTCCCGTCGCGCCGCGTCATATTTTGAACAATTCACACAATATCTTTATAAATTGTAGCCTATGTGTTATTCTGATGTATAAGCTATATTATCGTAAAGTTTCATTAAAATCCATTCAGTAGTTTTTACGTGAAAGAGTAACAAACATCCATCCATCCATACATACTTACATACTCACAAACTTTCGCGTTTATAATATTAGTAGGATTTGTCAAGTGGATTTATTATATAAACCCCCGGACAAGTTTACTTTACTACAATAATAATTGTTCCCAGACACATCATTCGAATCGGGAATGTCAGACGACTACGCGATCCCACCGGACGCAGTGTCGTGCGACAGTACCGCGTCGCCCTCACTCGCTTCCCTGTGTCGCGCTCAGCCGGCGACTGACTCGCCGAGGAGACATGACGCGCTAGAGAAGAGTGGACATCTCGCCAAGCTTGGGGGGAAGTTGAAAACTTGGAGGAAACGATGGTAAGAGATTGAAATACATTAAATTATAGATTTGTTCTGTTTGGAGGGGCTCGTGGTCTAGTGGTAACCGACAATGTTAACACATTGCAAAGGTTAAGCCACATCGAGTCAGGCCGGTCTTAGGATGGGTGACCATTTCTTAAGACATTGAGACCCCTCCGTGCCTCGGAGAGCACGTTAAGCCGTCGGTCCCGGTTGTAATACTAACATCTATGGCAGTGGTTAGGGGTAGTTGGAGCCCTAAATCAAACATCCGACCGGTCTAACTACAGAACTTTGATATCGCCCAATTGGTCGGACTGACAGACAGACAAATTGTCGTATTAAATATAGAGATGGTAAAATTTTCTTTAACAATTTCCTAAAAAATATAATAGTCCGAGACGCCCAGGACTTTAATTGGCTGTGCCATGGTGGCTGGCACGTAAAATTTTGTTGCCTTTCATCAACATTTCATTGCAAACGGGTTTTAAATTTTTTGTTTTTAAAAATTGCACACACAATACTACTAGCTGCTACTTTATATTAAATTCATTCGGCCATTTTGGACATAAACCATTATGTGTGTGCCCGGTGACGGCAATAGGCTTACGTGGAATTAAAAATACTGGCAAATTGTGGGTGTGTAATGCACCTCTGCCTACCCCTTCGGGGATATAGGCGTGATAGTAGATATCGATTGTGTAGGCCTTTTTTATTGACTGAGGGAGCGAAGCGACCGAAGTCTCCGTTTCAACTTGCAGACTGGGGAGAATTTCTTTCGTCTGTACCTCTACATGTCTACATCTACGGGTTCCGTCAGATTATGTTTGCGGCCGTATTTATCAATCGATTTTCATGAAACTTTATACACACACTCCTTGCTTACAATGAATAACATATGAATGATATTTTTTGGATTGGATGAAAAATGAAAGAGTAATAAAAAAAATTGAAAAATAAATGTTCTAAACAAAGCTCCCGAAGTCTACGGTCTGTCAAGAATGCAATCCGTAACCATAGCAACCCATATAAATAAAATCAAAAGTCATGCAAATACACACCGCCGCCTTAGCAGGCGTTCCCCTCGCTCACATGATTATGACCGGCGTCTTGACAACTTACTAGACTAGATCTAGTTGCGCGGCTATTGTCATCCCCAAAAATGCCAACCTGCTCAGTTTTTTGTTGCAAAAAAGGTCAGGCACATCTAGTTTACAAAAAGATGGTATTACCTTCCATAGGTAAGTATTTTTAATCAAATAATAATACAAATTTCTTTGTTTATAATAATCAAAGTCTTATTATTTCGGATTTTTCTATCAACACGAAGTCGGTCGTTTCATACAATTCGCAAATCAGTTAAACATGTCAAACGACTGACATGGGCGTTGCCATGGCAACAAATACACAGTTATAGTGTCTGTATCGGAGTGATGTACCAAGTTAGGTATCGATAAAATACCTTGAAAATGCAAAGAGGTGCAATATAAATTACTGGTTTGAATATTATTTAAATTACGTAGGTCTGTATATTATGATCTTGATTTTAATAAAGGTTTTGATAAGTTTAATAGGTATAATATTGAGTCTTGTTGTATAATTTTTTTATTATACTTAAGAATTACATTACCTAATAAATACTTCGACGATATTTTTGTTCATTTATTTATTACTGGTTTCCGAAAGATCCGAGAGTAAGGGAATTATGGATATTGTTTTGTAACAACACACGTTTGACAATGTTAACATCAATCTTGGATGTTGTTTACTTGTTTTATACAAAATTATATGTATCTGCCTTAATGATAAAAAAATCAATTGATACGTCCAAAACGTAAGATAGGTAGAAACTGACGTTCCACTTAATGGGCACATGTTGCAACTCATTGAATCTACGACGTTACGTTACTAGGTCTGGTTATCGATGTCTAAACTACAGTAGAGCCTGACTGACTGAGTGACGTATTTGTAGCGAGTAATTTCAGTTCTGCTACAAATACGTCAGTCATTACATAAAATAAATAGCAAGTAAATAAAATCAGGCATTTGAGTAGCTGTATTAAAATATTTTATTTTACCCGGCTTCCACAGTACAATTTGAATAACTTACAGCATTCTGCTGTGGGATAAATGTGCTGATATAAATGTCCCATTTTCGTTTTACAAAAGCGAGCCGTTAGATCTATAGTATAAACTTGGCCCAGCCACATTCTAACTGTTGTATAATATAGACCGTTTTCATTCAATTGTAAGGTACGGGTACTTGGAGACTATAGTGTTACTTAGACTTAGTTGAGTTAATTATTTCATTACTTTACTATTTTATTTTTATAAAATCGGTGTTGTACTCGTAGTGCCCTTGCCCTCATTTTATTCTCCATCGAGTTGATGCTACTATATCACTAGTGTTAACGAAAGTGACGAAAGTTCATTCAAATGTTTATTTTTATGGGGTAGGTATTTATTATACATACAGAGTGTAATATTTATATGGGCAGCATGGAAAAGTCTGAAACTATAAGACATACAAATATCTGTTCTTAGTAACCATGTAATCGATTGTAGTAAAAATAGAAAACTGAATTATGACATTAAGCATTATGATTTAAAAATAATCTGTATACATAGTCCACTGTATACAGCTATAGATATACCCTGTATACAGACTCTTCGATTTTATTTAGTTGTTTAGATTTATATGATGTATAGGTTTGATATAAAACCTACCCTAAGTTACAAATAGCAAATAAAGTCACACTTTTATAAACAACATCCACCTTGGTATCATTTTTGAAACCTGATTTTAATAGTCGATTTTGTCAAATTTATCGATAAAATGTATCGACACTGTTACATCAATAGTGGGCGGTAACTTTTGGTAGTGTCATTATAGTGTTATGATATAAAATGTATATGTATGTGTTTGTGAAAATGTTAATGTGTTATTCTTATTGTCATGTCAAACCCGATTGGGTTTGAGCGTCTGAGAATATGTGCGTGTCGATGACCCCCCCGCACCAAACATTTTATGTATCGGGAAAATGCATAATGCCTTGTCCCGTCGTATACTGCGACAGCGTATACGACGACCGCGTTGGTCTATGTGCAAATAAATACAATTTACGAATAAACAAAGCCGCTCCCGAAGTCTACGGTTCACAGAACCACTAGTAGTAAAATTTTCCTTAACAATTTCCAGGTTCGTTCTCAAAAACGGAACACTATCATACTGGAAATCCCAGTCTGAGGTTAATCGCAAACCTCAAGGACAGATCGGGTTAGGTGAAGCTTGTAAAATATCTCGCAACGAAGGGGCGGCTACCTTCGAGATATTCACCGGGAGTCGAACTTACTACCTCACAGCTGACAGCATCGCCACTATGGAGGATTGGATCAGAGTTTTACAGGTATGCTTTTAATGTTAACTAGTTATCACGGCTTACTTTGTATCGCCTCAAATATAAAAAAAAAAAACAAAAAAAAAATATATATATATATATATAAAATATAAAAAAATATGTATGTAAATTGAAAAATGCGACGGACGGACAGACAGACAAATTGTCGTATTAAATATATAGATGGTGAAATTTGTGTCACCAGAAAGTAAACTTTCCTTGAACTTTTACAAATATTTCAAGACTAGTACTTCAAGACGTCCAGTCGTTCTCGAGTTTTAGCGAAACAAATGTACAGTATATTGTTTGTTTGTAGATCCATCTCGGTCTCACGATAAATCGATCTGTACACTGAACAAAATAATTAGGGGTCCATCACCAAATAAACGAACATATTATCCATTTAGCGTTTTTCTGGACCTTTTTGGGGCCAACTGTCCTGTCTAACTGAGATGCGACTGAACTTCTCTGTATCTGACCTCCAAAATCCATTGGCGATATCCGAATGGTGATTGTCGCAGTCCTGTAGTGTCGACCACGAAGATATTCTGTTTAGGGCCCCAGCCCTCTCCCCCCCCTTTGTTATAATAGTAGCTTTAAATAAAACTTAGGGATAGAAAAAAATTGCATATAAATAACGAATCACAGCAATTGCACTTTCTACAGCAATATCTTCGAAGTAACCTTTAAATTTCGCATTTGAGTAGAAAGTACAAAATGCAACAGTATAGATTGTTAATCTAATAAGTATTTGCAGAACGTACAAAGGCGTAACGCTACAAAGTTACTGCTGAGCAAAGAGGACAACAAGCCCACCATACAGGGCTGGCTCACTAAAGTTAAGAATGGACACGCCAAGAAGAGCTGGTGTGTGCTTATTGGGAAAATGTTCCTGTACTTCAAGTCGCCTGGAGACCAGGTAAATATAGTATATTGATGATGAGTAGCAGTTCAAGATAGTATATTGATGATGAGTAATAGTTCAAGGTAGTATATAGATGATGAGTAATAGTTCAAGATAGTATATTGATGATGAGTAACAGTTCAAGATAGTATATTGATGATGAGTAACAGTTCAAGATAGTATATTGATGATGAGTAACAGTTCAAGATAGTATATTGATGATGAGTAATAGTTCAAGATAGTATATTGATGATGAGTAACAGTTAAAGACAGTATATTGATGATGAGTAACAGTTCAAGATAGTATATTGATGATGAGTAACAGTTCAAGATAGTATATTGATGATGAGTAATAGTTCAAGATAGTATATTGATGATGAGTAACAGTTCAAGATAGTATATTGATGATGAGTAATAGGTCAAGATAGTATATTGATGATGAGTAATAGTTCAATATAGTATATTGATGATGAGTAACAGTTCAAGATAGTATATTGATGATGAGTAATAGTTCAAGATAGTATATTAATGAAGAGTAATAGTTCAAGATAGTATATTGATGATGAGTAAAAATTCAAGATAGTATATTGATGATGAGTAAAAATTCACGATAGTATATGACTAACAGTTCAAGATAGTATATTGATGATGAGTAACAGTTAAAGATAGTATATTGATGATGAGTAAAAGATAGTATATTGATGATGAGTAAAGATTCAAGATAGTATATTGATGATGAGTAAAAGATAGTATATTGATGATGAGTAAAGATTCAAGATAGTATATTGATGATGAGTAACAGTTAAATATAGTATATTGATGATGAGTAACAGTTAAAGATAGTATTTAGATGATAAGTAAGATTACTAATGAGATAAAGATAGTGATTGAGAAGCAAAAGGCCACTCCTATTAAGTGTGACCAACAAAATTACTAAAACTGTGTAAACTGCACAATATGACTTAGTTTCTCAAGGTGGTCTCATACTATAACTACTTAATAGTTAAATTTGGTACATTTCCAGAACCCAACTGGTCAAATAAACATGCGCGACGCTCGAGTAGAAGACGTCGAACACGTGTCCGACTCGGATTCCGAAGAGAAAGCCGACGACGCACGAAACCACCTCACTGTCGCCATCTATCCACAACATCAGGTAACTGGGGTCAGTGAACTACATTCATTATTTTAATTGATTTGTTGTACTGTCTTGTGATTAGAACTGTACTTCCAAATTTTTATATTATCGTCATCGTATAATGTCATCTTTCTCATACAAAAACACTTTACTGATGTAGCTACCGACCGTTTATAATTACTTATTGAATTTCTGTGCCAGATGTTCCTAAGGTTTTAATCGGAACACGTAAGACTTCGTTCAGACGACACGCGCACGCCACGCGCCCATGAGTAAATCAATATTTTTGGACATTTTCACACAACGTCATCTAGCACAAACTAAACTATGAGCTTTTTTTTTTCTTTTTTTTTTATATTTGGTTCGCCAAATTGACGCCGCCCGCCTGGTGGTAAGTCGTGACGACGTCTAGCGATTGTGGGCCACTCTCACAGCACACATTACTATTGAGAGTGGCCCTCAACTTGACGACCTGAAAATGAGCTTGTGCTATGGTAACTAGACAACTGAGAAATATACATACCTTTCTGAATACTACATAAAACATAGAGAACACCCAAATTCCAGAAGTAATTTAATGGGTGCGTGCAGGATGCGTAAGAAATACAACGCGTGTTCGTGGTCCGCGCAAGTCGTGTGAACGAGGCTTTCGGTATGATCCAAACGCCGTAGTATTGCAGCATTAGCTGAACAAAAAAACGTGCAGCACAACGCTGTGTGAGTCAGGCGGTCGGCAACTAGTCATAAATAGTGGTATTTATATATCCCAGGGTCCCACATACCTGCTGTTCTCGAGCAAGTGCGACAAAGACTCGTGGCTGTACCAGCTCACGGTGGTGAGCGGCGCGGGCCTCACACAGGGGACTCACTTCGAACAACTCGTGCAGAAGCTTATGGAGACTGACGCTGACCCCAGTGAGTATTGATATCAATCGTCATCATCTTTCTCTCCTTCTCCCAATTGACAACATTTTATATTTAGAAACTGCTAAACAAACAGTTTCTTTGTTTTTCTCTGCCGACTTCAAAAAATATACCTTCTAGGCAATATCGACCTAGTGACGGCAAGATCTGCGTTCGGTTATTTTCGAACGCTGGAAATGCCTCTATGTGTTTTCCTTTCACTGTTCTAACCACATTACTTTTCTGTCATCTCATAACACTTATTAACGGATTAAGCCGCAAGTTATTATTATAGCGAAGTAAGCGTAGCTTCTTGTCAGGTGACTCCAATGTAACTCGATGTACAATTGTTTCTCGACAACTACCCAACCGATTTTCATGAATTTTTTTCACTCAAAAATCAAGCATTCTCAGGAGCAGGTTTTGTTCGAGACCGAATTTTGATTTAGGACCCTCAAAAAAAGTTATTGACCAAAAATATGTCAATAACTTTTTTTGAGGGTCCTAAATCAAAATTCGGTCTCGAACAAAACCTGCTCCTTATAGATTGATAAATGCCTTAATAGAAATAGTCGTTTCGCTCAATTGCATACTGCAGCGCAGTACCACGGCAGCGACCGCAGCGAGTAGTTAAATTTAAACCCGACTTTTCGTAGCCTTACGTAGGTTCCTTTTTTTTTTTAAATTGATTAAAAAAAAATCATATGATTATTGTTTCAGACTGTGTCCTATGGCGGCATCCAACGCTACTGTATTCCAAGGAGAATCTAACTTCACCTCTCACTTCGCTCAACTCGGAGGCCTTACAAGCTGAAGCGCTGAAACTTTTTAAGGTACGTAAATTTCAGTAAAAGTATACCTTTTTGATGATCATTTATTAATATTTTGTTGTTATTTCTCCATATTAGTCAGCAACATGTCGTGTTTAGGTCGCTAAAACCCGTTTTTGGTTAAAAAAAAAGTTTAGTCTAGTTTTAAAACATGCTTAGTTAGAAGTTTTTACAATAGTGAAAACGCATTCTAACTAAAAACGGAACTACATATTATAAAACAAAGTCGCTTTCGTCCGTATGTATGCTTAGATCTTTAAAGCTACCCAACGGATTTTGATGCGGTTTTCACCAATGAAATGATTTATTTATTTGTATAGGTCACTAAATGGCTCTTACAAACGTCAGTGAGTACTTAAAATAAAAAAAACCATTGCTTCTATATTTACATGTACTGCCAGATTCGCTAAGCAATAAGTAGAACCGAGAGAAAGAACCTGGCAATAAAACTCTCGGTCACTCTTTTTCAATAATTGACACATTTACACATTTTTTTAAGACTAAATGTGGACGAATGTACATTGGTCTCGTGTCAAAATTATAAGCGTGTATAATGCAACAAATAAAAAAATAAAAAATATAATTTGTCAAGCGGGCGAAGCCGCAGGCATCCGCTAGTATTATATAAATTGTTGTTTATAATTTTTCTGAGGAACATTAATTAAATATAATTTGTATTACCCAGTGCGTCCAACTGTTCATGTCAGTGGCGGTCGAGCAAGCCGGCATAGACTACCACGTCGTACTGGCTCAGAACGCGTTGGCCCAGTGTTTAGAAGTGGGGGAACTACAAGACGAACTAACAGCTGTACTGACCAAACAGCTCACCCCACACACGCAGTCGAAGCATGGCGTGCAGGTACCGACATCGTCACCACTTGCCAACATCAGGCACACTAAGCTTAAAGCCGCTAAGCTTAAGAATGTAAGTTAACCGCTCCACTTATAGTGCTTCCTATACCTTATTTTACTTTTGACATTCTATATTAAACCTTTACTTAAACTAAAGTAACGCCACTTAGATGAAAACTGTGTTTAAAACATTTTTGTATATTTAATTATATTTCCTAACCTAACGAATCATACAAGTCTAATATAGACGACAGGTCTATATTAGACTTGTATGATTCGTTGGAAGAGTCCGAATCAGACGTGTTTATGACAGAACTATCTATTCTATTGACAAATTGTTGACAACTACGGTACTAAATGTTTTCATGTACCATGAGACACGCAACGACAGCTCTCGTCGACCAACTTACGTCATTACTGGGTACGAGTAATAACAATAGAGAAGGTGACTCGGTAACGGTCCGTTTGTTAACAAAAATTATCTCGTTTCGTTGACCTTACTTGAGATACAAGTTTAAAAAAGTCGAAAAGTCGCTGAAAGAATGCCTTTGAACGTTCGTAAGAGCGTTTTCACATTACCCGACCTGATATCTGTACTGCAAAATGGATGAAATAATATGTCGGCACCGATATCCGGTATCGGACCGCACAATGTGAATGACATACATATTTCATACATTTTACTTACGCCGACATCGGGTACACGTTAGACGCCGGTATCGGATCGGGTAATGTGGAAAAGTGTATTTATTTTTAAAATTAAAAATGTCTTGTCAAAAGTAAAATAGACGTAGAGTATAATTTTCGGTTTTTGCTCGGTTGGTATGCGGTTTGGTTAAGTTCAGCTATTAAATACACTATGGTATTGTTCATGGGTGTCTGGTCTCATAATGTTCTATTAAAAACTATATCACTTATAAGTAGGTCTTGAGCAATCATTAGATAAAGACAATAATAATAGAAAATACACCAATTATAATAAATAACTCCACATATTGCACAATATACTTTCCACAGTTATAATTTTATTTTTACTGATCGGTTTCACCTCACGGCATCATCAGAGATTTATACAATATAGTTTCAATAAATCACACCTTAATATCCATAATTCACATAAAAATTTCGTACTACCAAACTGCTACGTGGGTACTAAAAATAAAATTATAACAATGGAAAAATATATGTGTAGTAGATTTTAACAAGTGCCGTCAATCGACAGTATAAAAAAATAATACTCCACTTTAGAAATCCATTAGAAACCTCCTCTAGACGAACGTAGTAAGCCAAAACTACAAAATAATTATATCGATACACTAAGAAACGATAGTCCACACTTGCGCACAATTATCGAACTGAAAACGTCACATCCAAGGTCAAATAACCCCGCGACCTTTGTTCAATGAAAAATACTTCACAAGGTTTTGTACTTGTTTCTAAGGTCGAATCCTTCAAGACAAGGTTAAATTTGGAGGACAAGATCAAAAACCAAAGTCAAATCGCTAAAATATTACAAGATTCAAGGTCAAACGATACTCCCAACCTCTGTTCAATGTAAAATTTGTACAAGGTTATTCTTCTTTTTAAGGTCGGGATTTTCAAGGTCAGGGTTATTTGTAGCATGTTGTTACAGAATTGTTATCGATAAATAGATATCGATATCACTGTGATGAGTTTTACCGAGGCCGTGGTTATTGACATGTAGTTGACGCGGAAGTTTAGTCAGTTTAATAGTCACAGTATTTCGACACAACATCTGTGTAATGGAGTGTAATTATATAATTTTACAATATGAATCACAAAAACTATAGTCTTGGGCGGGACTCGAACCAGGGACTAGTCCCTTTCCAGGAGGAACGTTCTACCAACTGACCAAGACACAACTAGCCCAAAACATCTAATTTTGTGATCATATTGTGTAAATATCACGACTATATACCTACCACGTGGTACATACCACTAAAAAGAATCTTTGCAGTCCGAGCGAAAATATATTTATAATATTAAATTGCTTGCCGCATTTATAGAGACATTGCCAAAAGCTTAATCAATGCTTCTCAAGACCAGAAGGCTGGCTATTTTCTGGTCTAAAGAATAAGTATAGCCATCCAACGTGGCAACACAGCCAGCATTCTGGGAACCTTCCCAGTCCGGCAATGACGCGGAGGATTTTTTGTTATGTAGCTCGTGGTCTAGTGGTAACCGACAAAGTTAACACATTGCAAAGGTTAAGCAACATCGAGTCAGGCCGGTCTTAGTATGGGTGACCATTGCTTAAAACACTGAGACCCCTCCGTGCCTCGGAGAGCACGTTAAGCCGTCGGTCCCGGTAGTCATACGAACATCTATGGCAGTGGTTAGGGGTAGTTGGAGCCTTAAATCAAAAATCCGACCGGTCTAACTACAGAACTTCGATATACATGGGTTGTGGCAGTCGCTTCACGGAAAATATCGAAGTTCAGCCGAATCGCAGATAGACTGGAACGCCGACCCCAACTGAGTTGGGAAAAGGCTCGGTGAATGTTGATTTTGTTATGTAAATATTTTTAGTATATAATTATTTATACTAGTTATCAAAAACGCGACAGACGGCCAGACAAATTGTCGTATTAAATATTTTATTTTATTGTAATTCTTATCTATCTAAATATATAATACGCCAGTGAACCCGCTTCTCCTCCTAAACTAAGAGTCGCACAGTCAAGTGTGGCACACCGTTGGAAAGATCGTGGTCTCAAGTGGTGCGATAAGATTAGAAATTTGACAAAAAGTTAATTTTAACATGATTTAAACTGGATTTAAAATTATGCGCGCGATTTAGTAGCGCGTGCTATTTTTGAAAGGATTTTTATTTTTTTATTTTTTTACATTTTTTATATGTTTCATTCAGAGAAATTATTACTTGCGCAGTTTGCGCTACGGGTTGCTAGTGGTAAATAAATTTTAGACGCTATTTTAACCAAACCGCAGACCAAATTCATATGGAATTGAGTGAAATGATAAGATCTTTAGGCAGATGGTCTTATCTGTTCACTAAATACATACAGCTGGTTATTTTTTTTATATAAAAGAGTACATAAAATCGTGTGTTGATCTATTTGTTTGTTAAAAAATATATGTACCTGCATATTATATTTTGAACAAAAAGTACATCAGATTTATTGTTTTGTTTGTTTTTATAAATAGACAACGACATATTCAAAACGATGCATTATTATAAATAAGGCATGGCTTTAGGTGTGAATTAACAAAAAAAAAACAAATCTTAAAACAATTTTTTTGTTTGTTGAATGCATTCTGACATAATTATTATGGCACTTTTCTATCGCATTATTAGCGACCGACTAGAGTTTGTGTCACCTAAATTGGCCATTGTCTTAACTGGCATGTCTTAACTTGGCATATTATAGTTGAACGAAATATTTTCCCCTTTTTTTCGATTGCTATGAGATTTGAAACATAAAGTTTAATAGTAAATATGTATGTCATAATGTATTCTAACTACAAAGCTTTAACGGAAATTCTTGCCCACTTTTCTGAAGAATGAAATTTGAATCTTATTACCGTGTCACATTACACTGATTATATTATTTAGCTGAAAACCCCATTTCTGCTGCCCACAAAAGTGATCTAGTTTTAATTATACTTATTATTATACAAAGAAGTTAGTATGAGTTTGATAGTTTACGGAATTGTAGATCTAATGATCTCGTTGATCAACGCCTCTAGCGGAAAAAAGAGGAATTATTAAATGAAACAAAATGTAAACTATGATTTCTATCTAAGTCAAACTATCTCCACTGCTTTACGAGTATATATTTGCAAAGCCAGCTTACGGGCGATCGCTTTAATGCTTTTCTCATACGTCACTATTATTATATTTTTGTATTTTAAAGCAATGAGTTTGCTTAAACTGTTCTTAAAACATTAAGGCTGGTTTTAGTGTCACACGGACCGTCAGTACCGCTCCGCGCGTACGTGATCCACACTGATCGTCCGCGTA
Source organism: Nudaria mundana (assembly GCA_963556515.1). Lineage (NCBI taxonomy): Eukaryota > Metazoa > Arthropoda > Insecta > Lepidoptera > Erebidae > Nudaria > Nudaria mundana. Next base: position 15,636,468 of record OY748298.1, read on the forward strand.
TGTCGTTTTAGTATCGTCCTGACCACCGCGGTGTACAGACGCGCGCAATGCATCCAATGTGGCGGGTATTATTAGTCGTATGTCGACCAGAAGTTTTGACGAACTACTGTCAAAGACAACAAATAAACTGGTCTGTTGCAGAGTTGCAACGTCAGCGACGTCCTCCCAAGCTTTATTTCTCGCGTCTTTGTTTCTGTAGTGTGGATCAGAGGCATCCCATAAGCATTTCCTCAAACGCACTTCATCGATCACTCGACTTGTGTCAACGTTGTGATATTCACGACTCGCCATGACTGTACTGCGTCGACGCGTGCGCTCCGCACGATAGTAATACGCTCAATACAGGCAGAGGCGCGCGAGCAGCGATCCTCGCGGATAGCTCCGCGGCGCGGACGCGCCATGCGGACGGCTGCGGAGCTATCCGCGCGGACGGCCGTCCGTACGGGCCCGTCCGCATTACTCTAAAACGCTCCTTAAGCTTAATACAGATCGGTCTATGAGGAGCGGTCCGTACTGACGGTCCGTGTGACACTAAAACCAGCTTAAGAAAGAAATTATAAATAGATCACAAAAACTGATGTCATCGGCGGTAACCTTAAACGCTAACCTTAATAGCGCGATGTAGAAATGATGAATATGATATGAAGCAAAAATTCGATGTTGTCGGTAGTGGTCATCATAGCTCAGTTGTCAGAGCACTCCCTCTGTGAGGGAAGGGTCGTGGGTTCGAGTCCCGCTATGACATCAGTTTTTGTGATCTATTTATAATTTCTTTCTTAATATGTCACTATTATTATTCTCATCGAATCTTACACTCGAATATCAATATTATTGTAGAATTAGAAAAATATGCTCTTAATACTGTTGTAAATATTTGGTGGTTCAGCAAATTTTGTCGATATTCGATCGGTTATCATAACGAAAAAAACATCTATAATCTGTTTCCGGCTATGGTGATTACCAGCCTTGTTAAGACTATTGAGATCAAACTATAGTGCCATGATGCTGTCAATATCGACAAAAAAAACAAGTATACCTATTAGATGTTACTAAAGTGCGGTCGCGGAGCAGAAAGAATTTCGTACTATGACCCGCTACTACCTATCTCTGTCACTCGCGCACAATTATTTTCCCGTCTCGCTTTGGCACCCCTGTGTAAGCGAGAGGGAACAATAACAATAATGATGCAGGAGTCAAAGAGGTAGGTAGTGTCGGGTCAATGACCGAAATTCTTTCTGCTACGTATCTGCAGTTTAGTTATGAGTAATTTCAACATAATACGACAGCTTCGACATTAATTTGCTTCATAATTGTAAATATACACTAACAAACCATTGTTTTATAGTATGAGCTTTGTGTGTCGCTGTAAAATAGCTTTTGTCGTGGTCGATCAATTTGGAATTGTGTATTTTGACTACTAATTATTTTGGCTTCATTGGTATTCACGCAAATACAGAAATATGCAGAAGCATACAAAAAAATTACTACAAAATTTTAAATATGGAATAAAAGGAGCAACCGTTTTATTCCAATTTGATCTGTTCCGTTTTGGCAACGACACTATGTCAATAAAATGCGTATGCATTCGATATTTGAAAACAGTCGTGAATGTTGCCACAGCAAAAAAATAATAATGTTATGTTGCAAAATTTCAAATGGAATGTTGGTGTAAATTTTCCCCGTTATTTTTTATTCCGAGAATGTTTGTTTCCCCGTCCTATAGAATTAGGGAATGAAATTTAATTTTGTTTATATATCATTCATATCTATCATAGCTAGTGTTCCTTCGCACTGTTGAATCTTCTTTGTATTGAAAAGTTGATGTTGCAAGTTTTTAGACTGTGATTTACCCATATTTATATAATTATTCACTTCATATGGTAAGTAGGCATTAAGATCCTATGTAACTGCATAATATGTCGAAATAAAGTAATTATGATTAAACTATGTGAATAAAAACTTATGATCTTTGTGCATTAAAATGACAATGGCAGTAATGTCTAAGTTTTACTTACATTTTCTTAAAAACAAAATTATTCTCACAGATATGAATGTAAACAGTAAAAATCCTAACTACCCTCAAAATATCAAAAATAAATATATTTCATTTTATAATATCGACATATTAATCAGTTTACAAATAAACATAAACACTGTACATTTTATCACACATCTGTATATTATTATAGTTTTTCCAATTTAATACTTGGGATAACGGGATTCTAGGCACCAATGCACAAGATTTAAGCGGATTTGCACTAGCACTAACGATATTTGTCATTCTCTGGGAGACAAAAACAATTACTATAATATATAATCTTTCTTGTAATTATAATAGTAATATACCTGCTATATGGTCACTTACTCTGGCAATGGCTTTTGTCTAGAGACTCTTTATGGTGGTAAACCCATGGTTTCCACAGAACGAATAGGCAGGTTCGCCTGGGTATTTTCTATTCACTCTTTTGTATCAGTTTTTTGTCTATTCCTCTTGTTTTTCTTATGTGCATACATACATACATACATAACATCACGCCTCTCTCCCAGTGGGGTAGGCAGAGACCACGGATTTCTTTCTTTTTTTATTGATTAATGTCTTCATGCATGCTCGCCGGTTACTGTTACTTTTAACCTGGCCTTTATTTAGGATATCTGCGATTTGGTCGCAGTATGTTCGTTTTCTTATGTGACATGTGTAATTCTGATATACAGATTCACAGATATGCTAGTGACAATCTATCGACAGGCTGTCTTCGGTCTTCAGCTTCCCGCATATTTAAAAAAAAAACAAAATAGTGAGACGGAAAATAGTCATGGCAACTGACCAAGAAGGCATTGACCTAAGACCTCCAAATTTGTGATCATATGAAATACGTCTTACGGTGACTTATTACCCAAGCGAGCAAAGCGTCTACATTTCGAGACCATATTTTTTGTCTGTCTGTATGTGTGTTCCGGGTCACATTTTTCATCCGATTTCCACGAACCTAGGCACAAGTGCACTATGTTAATTAAAACATTTTTTGCATTGTGAGGTTTTGAAGAAATAATTTTTTTGTTTTTAGCGAGGTCTACTGTTTGACAACATTGGCGACGATTAGTCATATATAATTATTAGAAAGATAAATGTAAATCAGTGTCGCGGTTCTTATGCTCTTGATTTTTGTAACCTATAAGTACATATTTTGTACCTGAGAGTGGCATAATATCTTCTTATTTGGGGAATTGAATATACACAATTTAGACTTTAGGTAAAGCTTTGGGTTCGGTGCACGCAGACAGCACAAAAGCACAAAAGTTTAGAAATAAGTATAATATCAATTGAACCCGTGTATTTTATCCTATATAGTCTTTATTATTTATTGTCTGTTCAGTAATTTCATATGTATTATTATTAGGTACACATTACTACTTTCTTACACATTTACATTAATTTTATTCTTAACATAAAACTCACTTTATTTACTGATATGAAATTGAGGTTTATTATTATTCTTATTCACATTTGACATCAAAATCCTCATTCCAACAGCAACAACCTATAATCTACATAATACAATTAAATGTCCCCTACCACACGTCCTCGAACACAAACATTAGCGAGTAGCGACCGTCCCCTACCAACATTTCATTTGTACAGCAACTTCTACTGTGCGCGACCCAATCACTGTTCACTTGCGACACCGGCGCTTCTTCTGTCGGCGATGACCACAAGAGCGGTGATGTACAACCTAACGCCGCGGGTTCGCCAAGTTCGATACAGGTAAATGTAACGTACAAAGCGATACACCCATACAAGAATAAGAACACATACTTCAGAAACCAGTTGTAAGATATGACGTTTGCTAGCGATGTAAGTATTGTACTAAGATTCGAGAGGGTTCCAGTTGTGTCCTAATGAAAGGGGCTTACTTGGAAGCGTTCATAGCCATTAAGGGTGGGTCGCTTAACGGCTATGAACACACAGCAAAAGCCCGCCAGTACTCTCAGAGCGTTCAAATGGTCGATAAGGTGGAAAACCCAAGAAAAATGGCCGTCTGAACGATCTGAGCCTGCAGGCAATCTGTCAGTGTGTGGGCTGCTATAAAGTTGCGTCAGACTTACAATCAAACGAACGACGACCTCGTTTGATCGTAAGTCTGAAGCCTTAACCTTTAAATCGGCTATCGCCCTACTGACGTGAACCCACTCCTAGCACTTTTAGGTTAGCTGGGAGGATTAACGGGAGTACTTAAAATTTCATAGAGGTACCTAGATTTGCTAACATCCTTTTTTTAAACAAAATGGGGATAGACTAGACTGATTTGTCGAATTAGTTTGATGCTATAAAGATAAAAGGAATGCAAGCAAGACAAAGCAACTTTACAAAAATGTTGACAATATTGAAATAAAGAAATAGGTACAAGGTTCGTATGAAGTCCAAATCTAATTGTCGAGTGATGTACTTTTGATTGCTTACCACAATGCCATGTGATTGTCTGCACGTAGTTAGTGTAGGTATCCCAGAAGCCATTAATAATTAATACAACTTTACACTCGAGACTGATATGAGAAAAGCAAGATTCGTAATGATAAAGCAGAAATTATGATATAAAAATGTTTAAGATGAGTACAGGCTTGTTATAATTATGTATTTTAAATAAGATATCAACAAAATGTACTATATTATAGTGTATTCTAGTCACATAAATAAGCGTAGACGTACACGTGCGTGCATGCATGTGTATACGTAAGTACACGTCTAGGCGTACACATCTATGGAGCTCCGGTTTTTATTGTCCAATTAATATTCTAATCTATGAATACTTTGTTTGTTATTTAGAAAACTTAATTTGCAATCTGATTTGGGGACTGGGGAGTCAATGCAGGGGTCAATTTCTTTACGGGCCGGCAGCCTATTTGACAAAAAGTATGAACGTCAAAATGTACATAGTTAAAAAGGACAGTAGTTAAAATGTGTTAGGGTATAACCGAACACGTGTCATATAGGACAGTTGCCAACGTGAACACGCGTTTAAATGTATCAACGTAAAAACGTACAAAACTCAAAAGGTATAAGCGACACCACGTTCATATGTCATATCCCTTTTGACATCTTTATGTAAAGAAGACTGTCATGGCATGTGAATAATTTATAATTAGGTACTCTTTTGAAGTGCCTTCTGCCTCTGTCAATTGATATTGGCTTCAGATTAAACAGTAATTTGCGTTATGATTGATGTAAAACAATATTTACTGTCACTTCGCAGTCTATTTCGCGGTTAGAGCTGCGGGTAAAAGCTAGTTGAGCTGAGTTTACGAAGCTCTTTCTTAGGCGACTCGTGTATTTCGTTCGTGATCGAACTCCTCCTAAACGACTGGACCGATCTTTTTGAAATTTGGCACGTCATAGTGACCATCACCGTGAGTGCATATATCTGAATTTATAAAGATCGATCCAGTCGTTTAGGAGTTCGACCCGGATCGAAAAACTCAGCTCAATTTTTGCAACAGCAGAATGTATTGCACACCTAGTATAAATACTATTTTAAAGTACACAAGAACATTTAACTTTTTGACACTTATTCTTTTAGACTTAGGCACGTTATATCAATCGACCATTTTGTTAATTACACATTTTGTTGTACTTGCATTTTGAAAACTGTACAATTTGTCACTAAAACATTGTGACCATGTTTATATGTACATTTTTACACTGGGGTATTTTGACGTTCATACTTTTTGTCAAATAGGCGGCCGGCCCGTAAAGACATTTTGACCCCTGCACATTCTAGCTGCTGAACAATTTTTCACATTAACTCCCCAGTCCCTAAATCGTGATAAGAGGAATGAGGTACGAGTACAAGTACCTACAGTAGTTGCAACTGCAACTACAGTCATGTCGTATTTTTTTTTTTTAAATATATTTATCCAAGTTAACTCAAACTACTTACGCCACTAGTAGCCAGCTGGTACTCACCTTTAAACATTTAATATCGATCAATATATTAATAATTATAATCATAAAGAACCATCAAAGTAAGTTATATTCTACCATGCCAGCCATGTTTCCAGGCGCCGCTTTTATCCGTGGACTGCAAGAGCAACCCTCCTACATACAGTTTCGTACAAGGGTGGCAACTGTTAGCATTGGCAGTGAGCTTATTTGTACCGAGGAACAACAGATTGTTGTGGTATTTGAAACTTCATTTGAGCAGACATGCAGATTCTAAGTAAGTATCAGTATTCTAGCGTTTAAAACATACTCCCTCATTGCTAGAAAAAAAAAACGGGTCAATTTCCAACTGAAATCATTCCATCATTAAACATTCACATAAACCTTACATATTTCTAGACTAACTTTCACCCCCTATTACAACCCCTTACAACCCTTCGATTTTGTAGAAGTAGCTTTTGTCCTATCTCAGACTCTAGACTATCTCTGCACTAAATTTCATTTAAATCAGTTAAACGAGAAACCTACATACGAATAGAACTTTGTAACAAGAAAATTTTAGAATAATATTTTCATGCTTATGTCCATCCAAAGGTCGCCTGTAAGAGATCACTCTTGGTGATAAGGCCGCCATTTGTACATAGGTACTAAATGTTAAGTTTCTGTTTCTTTTTGTATTGGTGTACTTGTGTAATAAAGTATATTCTATTCTACTCATGCTTTCAAAATTAAATTCTATCATACACCACTATAAAACGTAATACAAATCTATCACAGAACGGAGTGCGGTAAATACGCGGCGTACTGTTCGCGCGCGTTAGAACGGACGATACGCAACGGTGGTCGTGAAGACAAACCATCTAGAATGGAAGTGCTATCGATATTACTTAAGAACCCGTATCACCACTGTCTACCTCATGCGATACCTGTGCATATGCTCAATAATACTTATCAGGTAGAGTATTTTACCGTTTGTTGTTAAGTTTTGTATGATTATGGTGCTAAATAGGTATTTGTCAACATCTGTTGGGTCCAAGTCATCATCGTCAGATTCGTCAGCATTTTATATAGACGGACAATCTTCTTCTGACGCTTTTTTTAATGGCTGCGTTAACGTTCATTACCGGGCGTTCAAGTTACGCTCTCTTATAACCCCAGGGCGTCAGCTTATTTTTGCTGCTAACATACCAACAGATCCTACTAATATTATAAACGCGAAAGTTTGTGAGTATGTAAGTATGTATGGATGGATGGATGTTTGTTACTCTTTCACGTAAAAACTACTGAATGGATTTTAATGAAACTTTACAATAATATAGCTTATACATCAGAATAACACATAGGCTACAATTTATAAAGATATTTTGTGAATTGTTCAGAATATGACGCGGCGCGGCGGGAACGGGAAAAAATCCAAATTACCACGAGGACGAAGTCGGGGGCGACCACTAGTATAGTATAATACTAGCTGTTGCCCGCAGCTCCGCCTGCGTGTTATAGTTTTCTTGATCACCAGTTACTGATTTATTATGTATAGCTGTTACCCGCAGCTCTGCCTACGTGTTACTTTAGATCGACATAACTTTTTTATTTGTGAACCTATTGAAATAAAACAATCTTAAATGTTAAGTTGAATAAACCACAACGTATTACTAAAAACCGCATTCAAATCGGTTTAGCCGTTTCTGAGATTAGCGTGTTCAAACATTCAGACAAACAGACATACAGACAAACACAAAAATTTAAAAAACCATTGTTTTGGCTTCTGTTGCATTCGTAAACAGTTTCTCTATTATATCTTCGATGTACAGACATCGACCACTTACAATTTTATTATATGTATTGATAACGTCAGGGAAACCGCCAAAAATAGTGAATGATTACCAAATAATGTGTCATGAAGTACAGGAGAAATGAATCTATTTTACTTTTCCTACAAAATAAACATGTTGGCGGCAGTTATACCAGAGAAAGAAAAATTAATTGGTGATAATTTATCCATTTTGTTAAGGAAAAAGTGGTGGTTTGATGTGTATATTAAGTTGTTCCTTTCGAAAATATACCCAAAATACCCAGTATGCTATTGCTGGGAATTTGGCTATCCCCTCGCGAAAACTGAAACACCCAAGATTATATTGTATTTATGTATATCGCTTCATATATTAATTTGACAGGTTATAAGCTTCGATGGTTCAACAACGGTCGAAGAATTTTTATCAACATTAAGCACTGAACTTGGCTGTAGAGAGTCATCAGCGTCCGGGTTTGCTTTATTCAGCGATGATCCGATTGAAAAGGACTTGGAATTGAATATTAAAACCGATAAAAAGGTAGAAATTATTTGAAAATATTTTAAAATTATATTTGTTTTAAATAATCTGCCTAAATAGACTGCCTCGGTGGCACAGTGGTATGTGTATCCGGGCACTACCGTCCACCTTATTAATATTTAAGGGTTTTAGCGGAGTCCGTCTCGCAATAAGCCGGTTTTAATAATTTGGTCTGTCTGGTTGTTTATTCCGGCCAATCTCTGCTGGTTCGATCTTAAAAGGACTTTCACTGGCAGAAAGCTAATTTTATTGATCTTTTTCAGCTCTGTGACGTAATATCAAAATGGGAAACGGCACTCAGAGAGAAAGGCTCTGGAAAGTTCGAGAACTCTCGAGTAATTCGCCTCACATACAGAAATAGACTTTACTTCAAGAACTCTATAAGGTCTGAAACGGACAAAGAGAGGTTGTTAATGTGTTATCAAGTTAACCACCAAGGTGGGTATTTTTACCAATATATCGTTCAACTAGGCAGTTCGAGTACTGCCTGGGCATATCTAGAACTGTCTGGGTAGATAGCCATCGTTAGTAGATCAGGTTGCCCAGGTAGATCTCGATCAGCCCAGAATTTGAATGTTCAGTGGCAGATAGCTGAATATTTTAAGAAATAACAGCCTATGGGAATTGGGAATGAGAAAACTAAACCACGCGGACGCAACCGCGGTGCTCAATAAAAACCAACAGTTTTCTTTCACCGCCTAATAGAACTTATTAAACTTCAAATCCCATTCGTGCTTTAAGCAACCTTATATTGGCCTATTAAACTAAGACCTAACCCTTATTTTCAAAAATACCTAGATTACCGATCAGTGCTTTAAAAACGGCACCACTTCACCTCGGTCATTGCACACCTGCGCGCTTCACCTCGGTCATTGCACACATGCGCGCTTCAACCGCGCGCCGTACTAAGTTCCTATTGCGCTTGCTGACTCTCGAGGGATGCGACAACGGCGCTGTACATTGCACACCTGCGCGCTTCAACCGCGCGCCGTACTAAGTTCCTATTGCGCTTGCTGACTCTCGAGGGATGCGACAACGGCGCTGTACATTGCACACCTGCGCGCTTCAACCGCGCGCCGTACTAAGTTCCTATTGCGCTTGCTGACTCTCGAGGGATGCGACAACGGCGCTGTACATTTCACACCTGCGCGCTTCAACCGCGCGCCGTACTAAGTTCCTATTGCGCTTGCTGACTCTCGAGGGATGCGACAACGGCGCTGTACATTGCACACCTGCGCGCTTCAACCGCGCGCCGTACTAAGTTCCTATTGCGCTTGCTGACTCTCGAGGGATGCGACAACGGCGCTGTACATTTCACACCTGCGCGCTTCAACCGCGCGCCGTACTAAGTTCCTATTGCGCTTGCTGACTCTCGAGGGATGCGACAACGGCGCTGTACATTGCACACCTGCGCGCTTCAACCGCGCGCCGTACTAAGTTCCTATTGCGCTTGCTGACTCTCGAGGGATGCGACAACGGCGCTGTACATTTCACACCTGCGCGCTTCAACCGCGCGCCGTACTAAGTTCCTATTGCGCTTGCTGACTCTCGAGGGATGCGACAACGGCGCTGTACATTGCACACCTGCGCGCTTCAACCGCGCGCCGTACTAAGTTCCTATTGCGCTTGCTGACTCTCGAGGGATGCGACAACGGCGCTGTACATATCACACCTGCGCGCTTCAACCGCGCGCCGTACTAAGTTCCTATTGCGCTTGCTGACTCTCGAGGGATGCGACAACGGCGCTGTACATTGCACACCTGCGCGCTTCAACCGCGCGCCGTACTAAGTTCCTATTGCGCTTGCTGACTCTCGAGGGATGCGACAACGGCGCTGTACATTTCACACCTGCGCGCTTCAACCGCGCGCCGTACTAAGTTCCTATTGCGCTTGCTGACTCTCGAGGGATGCGACAACGGCGCTGTACATTGCACACCTGCGCGCTTCAACCGCGCGCCGTACTAAGTTCCTATTGCGCTTGCTGACTCTCGAGGGATGCGACAACGGCGCTGTACATTGCACACCTGCGCGCTTCAACCGCGCGCCGTACTAAGTTCCTATTGCGCTTGCTGACTCTCGAGGGAAGCAACAACGGCGCTGTACATTTCACACCTGCGCGCTTCAACCGCGCGCCGTACTAAGTTCCTATTGCGCTTGCTGACTCTCGAGGGATGCGACAACGGCGCTGTACATTGCACACCTGCGCGCTTCAACCGCGCGCCGTACTAAGTTCCTATTGCGCTTGCTGACTCTCGAGGGATGCGACAACGGCGCTGTACATTGCACACCTGCGCGCTTCAACCGCGCGCCGTACTAAGTTCCTATTGCGCTTGCTGACTCTCGAGGGATGCGACAACGGCGCTGTACATTTCACACCTGCGCGCTTCAACCGCGCGCCGTACTAAGTTCCTATTGCGCTTGCTGACTCTCGAGGGATGCGACAACGGCGCTGTACATTGCACACCTGCGCGCTTCAACCGCGCGCCGTACTAAGTTCCTATTGCGCTTGCTGACTCTCGAGGGATGCGACAACGGCGCTGTACATTTCACACCTGCGCGCTTCAACCGCGCGCCGTACTAAGTTCCTATTGCGCTTGCTGACTCTCGAGGGATGCGACAACGGCGCTGTACATTGCACACCTGCGCGCTTCAACCGCGCGCCGTACTAAGTTCCTATTGCGCTTGCTGACTCTCGAGGGATGCGACAACGGCGCTGTACATTTCACACCTGCGCGCTTCAACCGCGCGCCGTACTAAGTTCCTATTGCGCTTGCTGACTCTCGAGGGATGCGACAACGGCGCTGTACATTGCACACCTGCGCGCTTCAACCGCGCGCCGTACTAAGTTCCTATTGCGCTTGCTGACTCTCGAGGGATGCGACAACGGCGCTGTACATATCACACCTGCGCGCTTCAACCGCGCGCCGTACTAAGTTCCTATTGCGCTTGCTGACTCTCGAGGGATGCGACAACGGCGCTGTACATTGCACACCTGCGCGCTTCAACCGCGCGCCGTACTAAGTTCCTATTGCGCTTGCTGACTCTCGAGGGATGCGACAACGGCGCTGTACATTTCACACCTGCGCGCTTCAACCGCGCGCCGTACTAAGTTCCTATTGCGCTTGCTGACTCTCGAGGGATGCGACAACGGCGCTGTACATTGCACACCTGCGCGCTTCAACCGCGCGCCGTACTAAGTTCCTATTGCGCTTGCTGACTCTCGAGGGATGCGACAACGGCGCTGTACATTGCACACCTGCGCGCTTCAACCGCGCGCCGTACTAAGTTCCTATTGCGCTTGCTGACTCTCGAGGGAAGCAACAACGGCGCTGTACATTTCACACCTGCGCGCTTCAACCGCGCGCCGTACTAAGTTCCTATTGCGCTTGCTGACTCTCGAGGGATGCGACAACGGCGCTGTACATTTCACACCTGCGCGCTTCAACCGCGCGCCGTACTAAGTTCCTATTGCGCTTGCTGACTCTCGAGGGATGCGACAACGGCGCTGTACATTGCACACCTGCGCGCTTCAACCGCGCGCCGTACTAAGTTCCTATTGCGCTTGCTGACTCTCGAGGGATGCGACAACGGCGCTGTACATTTCACACCTGCGCGCTTCAACCGCGCGCCGTACTAAGTTCCTATTGCGCTTGCTGACTCTCGAGGGATGCGACAACGGCGCTGTACATTGCACACCTGCGCGCTTCAACCGCGCGCCGTACTAAGTTCCTATTGCGCTTGCTGACTCTCGAGGGATGCGACAACGGCGCTGTACATTTCACACCTGCGCGCTTCAACCGCGCGCCGTACTAAGTTCCTATTGCGCTTGCTGACTCTCGAGGGATGCGACAACGGCGCTGTACATTGCACACCTGCGCGCTTCAACCGCGCGCCGTACTAAGTTCCTATTGCGCTTGCTGACTCTCGAGGGATGCGACAACGGCGCTGTACATTGCACACCTGCGCGCTTCAACCGCGCGCCGTACTAAGTTCCTATTGCGCTTGCTGACTCTCGAGGGAAGCAACAACGGCGCTGTACATTTCACACCTGCGCGCTTCAACCGCGCGCCGTACTAAGTTCCTATTGCGCTTGCTGACTCTCGAGGGAAGCGACAACGGCGCTGTACATTGCACACCTGCGCGCTTCAACCGCGCGCCGTACTAAGTTCCTATTGCGCTTGCTGACTCTCGAGGGAAGCGACAACGGCGCTGTACATTGCACACCTGCGCGCTTCAACCGCGCGCCGTACTAGGTTCCTATTGCGCTTGCTGACTCTCGAGGGATGCGACAACGGAGCTGTACATTGCACACCTGCGCGCTTCAACCGCGCACCGTACTAAGTTCCTATTGCGCTTGCTGACTCTCGAGGGAAGCGACAACGGCGCTGTACATTGCACACCTGCGCGCTTCAACCGCGCGCCGTACTAGGTTCCTATTGCGCTTGCTGACTCGAGGGATGCGACAACGGAGCTGTACATTGCACACCTGCGCGCTTCAACCGCGCGCCGTACTAGGTTCCTATTGCGCTTGCTGACTCTCGAGGGATGCGACAACGGCGCTGTACATTGCACACCTGCGCGCTTCAACCGCGCGCCGTACTAAGTTCCTATTGCGCTTGCTGACTCTCGAGGGATGCGACAACGGCGCTGTACATTGCACACCTGCGCGCTTCAACCGCGCGCCGTACTAGGTTCCTATTGCGCTTGCTGACTCTCGAGGGATGCGACAACGGAGCTAAACATTGCACACCTGCGCGCTTCAACCGCGCGCCGTACTAGGTTCCTATTGCGCTTGCTGACTCTCGAGGGATGCGACAACGGCGCTGTACATTGCACACCTGCGCGCTTCAACCGCGCGCCGTACTAAGTTCCTATTGCGCTTGCTGACTCTCGAGGGAAGCGACAACGGCGCTGTACATTTCACACCTGCGCGCTTCAACCGCGCGCCGTACTAAGTTCCTATTGCGCTTGCTGACTCTCGAGGGATGCGACAACGGCGCTGTACATTGCTCACCTGCGCGCTTCAACCGCGCGCCGTACTAAGTTCCTATTGCGCTTGCTGACTCTCGAGGGATGCGACAACGGCGCTGTACATTGCACACCTGCGCGCTTCAACCGCGCGCCGTACTAAGTTCCTATTGCGCTTGCTGACTCTCGAGGGATGCGACAACGGCGCTGTACATTGCACACCTGCGCGCTTCAACCGCGCGCCGTACTAAGTTCCTATTGCGCTTGCTAACTCTCGAGGGAAGCGACAACGGCGCTGTACATTGCACACCTGCGCGCTTCAACCGCGCGCCGTACTAAGTTCCTATTGCGCTTGCTGACTCTCCAGGGAAGCGACAACGGCGCTGTACATTGCACACCTGCGCGCTTCAACCGCGCGCCGTACTAGGTTCCTATTGCGCTTGCTGACTCTCGAGGGATGCGACAACGGCGCTGTACATTGCACACCTGCGCGCTTCAACCGCGCGCCGTACTAAGTTCCTATTGCGCTTGCTGACTCTCGAGGGAAGCGACAACGGCGCTGTACATTTCACACCTGCGCGCTTCAACCGCGCGCCGTACTAAGTTCCTATTGCGCTTGCTGACTCTCGAGGGAAGCGACAACGGCGCTGTACATTGCACACCTGCGCGCTTCAACCGCGCGCCGTACTAGGTTCCTATTGCGCTTGCTGACTCTCGAGGGAAGCGACAACGGCGCTGTACATTGCACATCTGCGCGCTTCAACCGCGCGCCGTACTAGGTTCCTATTGCGCTTGCTGACTCTCGAGGGATGCGACAACGGAGCTGTACATTGCACACCTGCGCGCTTCAACCGCGCGCCGTACTAAGTTCCTATTGCGCTTGCTGACTCTCGAGGGATGCGACAACGGCGCTGTACATTGCACACCTGCGCGCTTCAACCGCGCGCCGTACTAAGTTCCTATTGCGCTTGCTGACTCTCGAGGGATGCGACAACGGCGCTGTACATATCACACCTGCGCGCTTCAACCGCGCGCCGTACTAAGTTCCTATTGCGCTTGCTGACTCTCGAGGGATGCGACAACGGCGCTGTACATTGCACACCTGCGCGCTTCAACCGCGCGCCGTACTAAGTTCCTATTGCGCTTGCTGACTCTCGAGGGATGCGACAACGGCGCTGTACATTTCACACCTGCGCGCTTCAACCGCGCGCCGTACTAAGTTCCTATTGCGCTTGCTGACTCTCGAGGGATGCGACAACGGCGCTGTACATTGCACACCTGCGCGCTTCAACCGCGCGCCGTACTAAGTTCCTATTGCGCTTGCTGACTCTCGAGGGATGCGACAACGGCGCTGTACATTGCACACCTGCGCGCTTCAACCGCGCGCCGTACTAAGTTCCTATTGCGCTTGCTGACTCTCGAGGGAAGCAACAACGGCGCTGTACATTTCACACCTGCGCGCTTCAACCGCGCGCCGTACTAAGTTCCTATTGCGCTTGCTGACTCTCGAGGGATGCGACAACGGCGCTGTACATTTCACACCTGCGCGCTTCAACCGCGCGCCGTACTAAGTTCCTATTGCGCTTGCTGACTCTCGAGGGATGCGACAACGGCGCTGTACATTTCACACCTGCGCGCTTCAACCGCGCGCCGTACTAAGTTCCTATTGCGCTTGCTGACTCTCGAGGGATGCGACAACGGCGCTGTACATTGCACACCTGCGCGCTTCAACCGCGCGCCGTACTAAGTTCCTATTGCGCTTGCTGACTCTCGAGGGATGCGACAACGGCGCTGTACATATCACACCTGCGCGCTTCAACCGCGCGCCGTACTAAGTTCCTATTGCGCTTGCTGACTCTCGAGGGATGCGACAACGGCGCTGTACATTGCACACCTGCGCGCTTCAACCGCGCGCCGTACTAAGTTCCTATTGCGCTTGCTGACTCTCGAGGGATGCGACAACGGCGCTGTACATTTCACACCTGCGCGCTTCAACCGCGCGCCGTACTAAGTTCCTATTGCGCTTGCTGACTCTCGAGGGATGCGACAACGGCGCTGTACATTGCACACCTGCGCGCTTCAACCGCGCGCCGTACTAAGTTCCTATTGCGCTTGCTGACTCTCGAGGGATGCGACAACGGCGCTGTACATTGCACACCTGCGCGCTTCAACCGCGCGCCGTACTAAGTTCCTATTGCGCTTGCTGACTCTCGAGGGAAGCAACAACGGCGCTGTACATTTCACACCTGCGCGCTTCAACCGCGCGCCGTACTAAGTTCCTATTGCGCTTGCTGACTCTCGAGGGATGCGACAACGGCGCTGTACATTTCACACCTGCGCGCTTCAACCGCGCGCCGTACTAAGTTCCTATTGCGCTTGCTGACTCTCGAGGGATGCGACAACGGCGCTGTACATTGCACACCTGCGCGCTTCAACCGCGCGCCGTACTAAGTTCCTATTGCGCTTGCTGACTCTCGAGGGATGCGACAACGGCGCTGTACATTTCACACCTGCGCGCTTCAACCGCGCGCCGTACTAAGTTCCTATTGCGCTTGCTGACTCTCGAGGGATGCGACAACGGCGCTGTACATTGCACACCTGCGCGCTTCAACCGCGCGCCGTACTAAGTTCCTATTGCGCTTGCTGACTCTCGAGGGATGCGACAACGGCGCTGTACATTTCACACCTGCGCGCTTCAACCGCGCGCCGTACTAAGTTCCTATTGCGCTTGCTGACTCTCGAGGGATGCGACAACGGCGCTGTACATTGCACACCTGCGCGCTTCAACCGCGCGCCGTACTAAGTTCCTATTGCGCTTGCTGACTCTCGAGGGATGCGACAACGGCGCTGTACATTGCACACCTGCGCGCTTCAACCGCGCGCCGTACTAAGTTCCTATTGCGCTTGCTGACTCTCGAGGGAAGCAACAACGGCGCTGTACATTTCACACCTGCGCGCTTCAACCGCGCGCCGTACTAAGTTCCTATTGCGCTTGCTGACTCTCGAGGGAAGCGACAACGGCGCTGTACATTGCACACCTGCGCGCTTCAACCGCGCGCCGTACTAAGTTCCTATTGCGCTTGCTGACTCTCGAGGGAAGCGACAACGGCGCTGTACATTGCACACCTGCGCGCTTCAACCGCGCGCCGTACTAGGTTCCTATTGCGCTTGCTGACTCTCGAGGGATGCGACAACGGAGCTGTACATTGCACACCTGCGCGCTTCAACCGCGCACCGTACTAAGTTCCTATTGCGCTTGCTGACTCTCGAGGGAAGCGACAACGGCGCTGTACATTGCACACCTGCGCGCTTCAACCGCGCGCCGTACTAGGTTCCTATTGCGCTTGCTGACTCGAGGGATGCGACAACGGAGCTGTACATTGCACACCTGCGCGCTTCAACCGCGCGCCGTACTAGGTTCCTATTGCGCTTGCTGACTCTCGAGGGATGCGACAACGGCGCTGTACATTGCACACCTGCGCGCTTCAACCGCGCGCCGTACTAAGTTCCTATTGCGCTTGCTGACTCTCGAGGGATGCGACAACGGCGCTGTACATTGCACACCTGCGCGCTTCAACCGCGCGCCGTACTAGGTTCCTATTGCGCTTGCTGACTCTCGAGGGATGCGACAACGGAGCTAAACATTGCACACCTGCGCGCTTCAACCGCGCGCCGTACTAGGTTCCTATTGCGCTTGCTGACTCTCGAGGGATGCGACAACGGCGCTGTACATTGCACACCTGCGCGCTTCAACCGCGCGCCGTACTAAGTTCCTATTGCGCTTGCTGACTCTCGAGGGAAGCGACAACGGCGCTGTACATTTCACACCTGCGCGCTTCAACCGCGCGCCGTACTAAGTTCCTATTGCGCTTGCTGACTCTCGAGGGATGCGACAACGGCGCTGTACATTGCTCACCTGCGCGCTTCAACCGCGCGCCGTACTAAGTTCCTATTGCGCTTGCTGACTCTCGAGGGATGCGACAACGGCGCTGTACATTGCACACCTGCGCGCTTCAACCGCGCGCCGTACTAAGTTCCTATTGCGCTTGCTGACTCTCGAGGGATGCGACAACGGCGCTGTACATTGCACACCTGCGCGCTTCAACCGCGCGCCGTACTAAGTTCCTATTGCGCTTGCTAACTCTCGAGGGAAGCGACAACGGCGCTGTACATTGCACACCTGCGCGCTTCAACCGCGCGCCGTACTAAGTTCCTATTGCGCTTGCTGACTCTCCAGGGAAGCGACAACGGCGCTGTACATTGCACACCTGCGCGCTTCAACCGCGCGCCGTACTAGGTTCCTATTGCGCTTGCTGACTCTCGAGGGATGCGACAACGGCGCTGTACATTGCACACCTGCGCGCTTCAACCGCGCGCCGTACTAAGTTCCTATTGCGCTTGCTGACTCTCGAGGGAAGCGACAACGGCGCTGTACATTTCACACCTGCGCGCTTCAACCGCGCGCCGTACTAAGTTCCTATTGCGCTTGCTGACTCTCGAGGGAAGCGACAACGGCGCTGTACATTGCACACCTGCGCGCTTCAACCGCGCGCCGTACTAGGTTCCTATTGCGCTTGCTGACTCTCGAGGGAAGCGACAACGGCGCTGTACATTGCACATCTGCGCGCTTCAACCGCGCGCCGTACTAGGTTCCTATTGCGCTTGCTGACTCTCGAGGGATGCGACAACGGAGCTGTACATTGCACACCTGCGCGCTTCAACCGCGCGCCGTACTAAGTTCCTATTGCGCTTGCTGACTCTCGAGGGAAGCGACAACGGCGCTGTACATTTCACACCTGCGCGCTTCAACCGCGCGCCGTACTAAGTTCCTATTGCGCTTGCTGACTCTCGAGGGATGCGACAACGGCGCTGTACATTGCACACCTGCGCGCTTCAACCGCGCGCCGTACTAAGTTCCTATTGCGCTTGCTGACTCTCGAGGGAAGCGACAACGGCGCTGTACATTTCACACCTGCGCGCTTCAACCGCGCGCCGTACTAAGTTCCTATTGCGCTTGCTGACTCTCGAGGGATGCGACAACGGCACTGTACATTGCACACCTGCGCGCTTCAACCGCGCGCCGTACTAAGTTCCTATTGCGCTTGCTGACTCTCGAGGGATGCGACAACGGCGCTGTACATTGCACACCTGCGCGCTTCAACCGCGCGCCGTACTAAGTTCCTATTGCGCTTGCTGACTCTCGAGGGAAGCAACAACGGCGCTGTACATTTCACACCTGCGCGCTTCAACCGCGCGCCGTACTAAGTTCCTATTGCGCTTGCTGACTCTCGAGGGAAGCGACAACGGCGCTGTACATTGCACACCTGCGCGCTTCAACCGCGCGCCGTACTAAGTTCCTATTGCGCTTGCTGACTCTCGAGGGAAGCGACAACGGCGCTGTACATTGCACACCTGCGCGCTTCAACCGCGCGCCGTACTAGGTTCCTATTGCGCTTGCTGACTCTCGAGGGATGCGACAACGGAGCTGTACATTGCACACCTGCGCGCTTCAACCGCGCACCGTACTAAGTTCCTATTGCGCTTGCTGACTCTCGAGGGAAGCGACAACGGCGCTGTACATTGCACACCTGCGCGCTTCAACCGCGCGCCGTACTAGGTTCCTATTGCGCTTGCTGACTCTCGAGGGATGCGACAACGGAGCTGTACATTGCACACCTGCGCGCTTCAACCGCGCGCCGTACTAGGTTCCTATTGCGCTTGCTGACTCTCGAGGGATGCGACAACGGCGCTGTACATTGCACACCTGCGCGCTTCAACCGCGCGCCGTACTAAGTTCCTATTGCGCTTGCTGACTCTCGAGGGAAGCGACAACGGCGCTGTACATTTCACACCTGCGCGCTTCAACCGCGCGCCGTACTAAGTTCCTATTGCGCTTGCTGACTCTCGAGGGATGCGACAACGGCACTGTACATTGCACACCTGCGCGCTTCAACCGCGCGCCGTACTAAGTTCCTATTGCGCTTGCTGACTCTCGAGGGATGCGACAACGGCGCTGTACATTGCACACCTGCGCGCTTCAACCGCGCGCCGTACTAAGTTCCTATTGCGCTTGCTGACTCTCGAGGGAAGCAACAACGGCGCTGTACATTTCACACCTGCGCGCTTCAACCGCGCGCCGTACTAAGTTCCTATTGCGCTTGCTGACTCTCGAGGGAAGCGACAACGGCGCTGTACATTGCACACCTGCGCGCTTCAACCGCGCGCCGTACTAAGTTCCTATTGCGCTTGCTGACTCTCGAGGGAAGCGACAACGGCGCTGTACATTGCACACCTGCGCGCTTCAACCGCGCGCCGTACTAGGTTCCTATTGCGCTTGCTGACTCTCGAGGGATGCGACAACGGAGCTGTACATTGCACACCTGCGCGCTTCAACCGCGCACCGTACTAAGTTCCTATTGCGCTTGCTGACTCTCGAGGGAAGCGACAACGGCGCTGTACATTGCACACCTGCGCGCTTCAACCGCGCGCCGTACTAGGTTCCTATTGCGCTTGCTGACTCTCGAGGGATGCGACAACGGAGCTGTACATTGCACACCTGCGCGCTTCAACCGCGCGCCGTACTAGGTTCCTATTGCGCTTGCTGACTCTCGAGGGATGCGACAACGGAGCTGTACATTGCACACCTGCGCGCTTCAACCGCGCGCCGTACTAGGTTCCTATTGCGCTTGCTGACTCTCGAGGGATGCGACAACGGCGCTGTACATTGCACACCTGCGCGCTTCAACCGCGCGCCGTACTAAGTTCCTATTGCGCTTGCTGACTCTCGAGGGAAGCGACAACGGCGCTGTACATTTCACACCTGCGCGCTTCAACCGCGCGCCGTACTAAGTTCCTATTGCGCTTGCTGACTCTCGAGGGATGCGACAACGGCGCTGTACATTGCTCACCTGCGCGCTTCAACCGCGCGCCGTACTAAGTTCCTATTGCGCTTGCTGACTCTCGAGGGATGCGACAACGGCGCTGTACATTGCAACCCTGCGCGCTTCAACCGCGCGCCGTACTAAGTTCCTATTGCGCTTGCTGACTCTCGAGGGATGCGACAACGGCGCTGTACATTGCACACCTGCGCGCTTCAACCGCGCGCCGTACTAAGTTCCTATTGCGCTTGCTAACTCTCGAGGGAAGCGACAACGGCGCTGTACATTGCACACCTGCGCGCTTCAACCGCGCGCCGTACTAAGTTCCTATTGCGCTTGCTGACTCTCCAGGGAAGCGACAACGGCGCTGTACATTGCACACCTGCGCGCTTCAACCGCGCGCCGTACTAGGTTCCTATTGCGCTTGCTGACTCTCGAGGGATGCGACAACGGCGCTGTACATTGCACACCTGCGCGCTTCAACCGCGCGCCGTACTAAGTTCCTATTGCGCTTGCTGACTCTCGAGGGAAGCGACAACGGCGCTGTACATTTCACACCTGCGCGCTTCAACCGCGCGCCGTACTAAGTTCCTATTGCGCTTGCTGACTCTCGAGGGAAGCGACAACGGCGCTGTACATTGCACACCTGCGCGCTTCAACCGCGCGCCGTACTAGGTTCCTATTGCGCTTGCTGACTCTCGAGGGAAGCGACAACGGCGCTGTACATTGCACATCTGCGCGCTTCAACCGCGCGCCGTACTAGGTTCCTATTGCGCTTGCTGACTCTCGAGGGATGCGACAACGGAGCTGTACATTGCACACCTGCGCGCTTCAACCGCGCGCCGTACTAAGTTCCTATTGCGCTTGCTGACTCTCGAGGGAAGCGACAACGGCGCTGTACATTTCACACCTGCGCGCTTCAACCGCGCGCCGTACTAAGTTCCTATTGCGCTTGCTGACTCTCGAGGGATGCGACAACGGCGCTGTACATTGCACACCTGCGCGCTTCAACCGCGCGCCGTACTAAGTTCCTATTGCGCTTGCTGACTCTCGAGGGAAGCGACAACGGCGCTGTACATTTCACACCTGCGCGCTTCAACCGCGCGCCGTACTAAGTTCCTATTGCGCTTGCTGACTCTCGAGGGAAGCGACAACGGCGCTGTACATTGCACACCTGCGCGCTTCAACCGCGCGCCGTACTAAGTTCCTATTGCGCTTGCTGACTCTCGAGGGATGCGACAACGGCGCTGTACATTGCACACCTGCGCGCTTCAACCGCGCGCCGTACTAAGTGCCTATTGCGCTTGCTGACTCTCGAGGGATGCGACAACGGCGCTGTACATTGCTCACCTGCGCGCTTCAACCGCGCGCCGTACTAAGTTCCTATTGCGCTTGCTGACTCTCGAGGGATGTGACAGCGGCGCTGTACATTGCTCACCTGCGCGCTTCAACCGCGCGCCGTACTAAGTTCCTATTGCGCTTACTGACTCTCGAGGGATGGGACAACGGCGCTGTACATTGCTCACCTGCGCGCTTCAACCGCGCGCCGTACTAAGTTCCTATTGCGCTTGCTGACTCTCGAGGGATGCGACAACGGCGCTGTACATTGCTCACCTGCGCGCTTCAACCGCGCGCCGTACTAAGTTCCTATTGCGCTTGCTGACTCTCGAGGGATGCAACTACGGCGCTGTACATTGCTCACCTGCACGCTTCAACCGCGCGCCGTACTAAGTTCCTATTGCGCTTGCTGACTCTCGAGGGATGCGACAACGGCGCTGTACATTGCACACCTGCGCGCTTCAACCGCGCGCCGTACTAAGTTCCTATTGCGCTTGCTGACTCTCGAGGGATGCGACTACGGCGCTGTACATTGCACACCTACGCGCTTCAACCGCGCGCCGTACTAAGTTCCTATTGCGCTTGCTGACTCTCGAGGGATGCGACAACGGCGCTGTACATTGCTCACCTGCGCGCTTCAACCGCGCGCCGTACTAAGTTCCTATTGCGCTTGCTGACTCTCGAGGGATGCGACAACGGCGCTGTACATTGCTCACCTGCGCGCTTCAACCGCGCGCCGTACTAAGTTCCTATTGCGCTTGCTGACTCTCGAGTGATGCGACAACGGCGCTGTACATTGCACACCTACGCGCTTCAACCGCGCGCCGTACTAAGTTCCTATTGCGCTTGCTGACTCTCGAGGGATGCGACAACGGCGCTGTACATTGCTCACCTGCGCGCTTCAACCGCGCGCCGTACTAAGTTCCTATTGCGCTTGCTGACTCTCGAGGGATGCGACAACGGCGCTGTACATTGCTCACCTGCGCGCTTCAACCGCGCGCCGTACTAAGTTCCTATTGCGCTTCCTGACTCTCGAGGGATGCGACAACGGCGCTGTACATTGCTCACCTGCGCGCTTCAACCGCGCGCCGTACTAAGTTCCTATTGCGCTTGCTGACTCTCGAGGGATGCGACAACGGCGCTGTACATTGCACACCTGCGCGCTTCAACCGCGCGCCGTACTAAGTTCCTATTGCGCTTGCTGACTCTCGAGGGATGCGACAACGGCGCTGTACATTGCTCACCTGCGCGCTTCAACCGCGCGCCGTACTAAGTTCCTATTGCGCTTGCTGACTCTCGAGGGATGCGACAACGGCGCTGTACATTGCTCACCTGCGCGCTTCAACCGCGCGCCGTACTAAGTTCCTATTGCGCTTGCTGACTCTCGAGGGATGCGACAACGGCGCTGTACATTGCACACCTGCGCGCTTCAACCGCGCGCCGTACTAAGTTCCTATTGCGCTTGCTGACTCTCGAGGGATGCAACTACGGCGCTGTACATTGCTCACCTGCACGCTTCAACCGCGCGCCGTACTAAGTTCCTATTGCGCTTGCTGACTCTCGAGGGATGCGACAACGGCGCTGTACATTGCACACCTGCGCGCTTCAACCGCGCGCCGTACTAAGTTCCTATTGCGCTTGCTGACTCTCGAGGGATGCGACTACGGCGCTGTACATTGCACACCTACGCGCTTCAACCGCGCGCCGTACTAAGTTCCTATTGCGCTTGCTGACTCTCGAGGGATGCGACAACGGCGCTGTACATTGCTCACCTGCGCGCTTCAACCGCGCGCCGTACTAAGTTCCTATTGCGCTTGCTGACTCTCGAGGGATGCGACAACGGCGCTGTACATTGCTCACCTGCGCGCTTCAACCGCGCGCCGTACTAAGTTCCTATTGCGCTTGCTGACTCTCGAGTGATGCGACAACGGCGCTGTACATTGCACACCTACGCGCTTCAACCGCGCGCCGTACTAAGTTCCTATTGCGCTTGCTGACTCTCGAGGGATGCGACAACGGCGCTGTACATTGCTCACCTGCGCGCTTCAACCGCGCGCCGTACTAAGTTCCTATTGCGCTTGCTGACTCTCGAGGGATGCGACAACGGCGCTGTACATTGCTCACCTGCGCGCTTCAACCGCGCGCCGTACTAAGTTCCTATTGCGCTTGCTGACTCTCGAGGGATGCGACAACGGCGCTGTACATTGCTCACCTGCGCGCTTCAACCGCGCGCCGTACTAAGTTCCTATTGCGCTTGCTGACTCTCGAGGGATGCGACAACGGCGCTGTACATTGCTCACCTGCGCGCTTCAACCGCGCGCCGTACTAAGTTCCTATTGCGCTTGCTGACTCTCGAGGGATGCGACAACGGCGCTGTACATTGCACACCTGCGCGCTTCAACCGCGCGCCGTACTAACTTCCTATTGCGCTTGCTGACTCTCGAGGGATGCGACAACGGCGCTGTACATTGCTCACCTGCGCGCTTCAACCGCGCGCCGTACTAAGTTCCTATTGCGCTTGCTGACTCTCGAGGGATGCGACAACGGTGCTGTACATTGATGCGTCTGTATTCATTATTACGAATTATTTCTATGTCAACCATCAATGTACAATCTTGTTTATTTTATAGATGGTATTTGTAATAATTACCTAAATAGTATTCGAGTGCCAAGATTCCGCGTTGTATTTGTACGTACTGAATCCAATATCTATAGTATTTTTGATCTAAGACCTAACATATTAAAATAAGATTTACATTCTTAATTTCGTCTTTTTGATGTGACAAATAACTTTATCTTCCAGTTGTAGCCGGCCGGTTCCCAGTGACCCGGGAACTAGCAGCAGAACTGGGCGCTCTAATGGCCCAACTTGATATGGGAGACTATTCACCTTCTAATACGCAACATAATCAACCCTTAGCGCACAGATTCTACCCCTATAGATATCGGGCTGGTTTGAGTAATGAGGAACTCAGGTAAGTTATAGAATATACTCTGTGTATTTAGGTACTGGACTAAATGTAAACTAACCATAGGAAAGGTTGTTTCACATTATCAAGAGGAGGTGCTCAATTGGATTGTAATTTTAAGGGGTCCCGAGAAGTTTCTGGACCCTTATAGTTTCGTCATGTCTGTCCGTCCGTCTGTCCTCGGCTTTCCTCCTAAACGGTGAGTGCTAGAAACCTGAAACTTTGCATGGATATGTTGACAAAGTGCTAAAAGAATATATGAAAAATTTTTTTTTTTGGTGCACCTCCCCTGCACTTAACCAGAATTTGTTTTTTTTTCTTGCGCCCCCCGTGGAGTGTGGGGTGTCATTAGATAGGTCTTTTAAAAACATGAAGAGGTTGCTAAGAGAATATTTTGATTTAGGTATTCGTTTGTGAGATATTCTACTTTAAAGCGCAATTTTTTGTAAGGGCGTCTCTCGTCCCCCGTCTTCTAATCTCAAATCAAACGGCTAGCTTAAAGAATCTAAAAAAAATCATGATTGTAGTCCATATGATGAACTTTGAAGCAAAACAATAACGGACCAGATAGCTATGTTAGTTTAGAAGTTATAGAGCCTATAATGGGTGACTACGGAACCCTATACTATGCGTGACCCGACTAGCACTTGGCTGGTTTTTTATGTTATGTTTATACACACTTTATAACTTTCGACTGGTTGAACCTATTTTGATGATTCTTTTTTCGCCGTAAAGCAAATTCTACATTTATTTATTTATTTAAAATTTAATGTTTTTGTTAACAGGGACGTTGAAGAAAAACTTCGTTCTAAATGGATGGCACTAAAAGGTCGTAGCACAGTGGACTGTGTCCGGATATACCTCAATTGTACTAGAAAGTGGCCATTCTTTGGTGCTACATTATTCCAAGCTAGGGTAAGTTACCATAACTATTCATACCCTTAATAAATTTTAGATTGCATGGGTAGGGTAACGTTTGCCCTATGTTCGGAGAGCGCACTATCGCGATGCACCACGGCTAGGCTACGTTTGACCGCCGGGCGCCACTGGAAATACGTTCTGCTTGTAACCAGAGACGCTCGGCAACGGACGTTAGAGCGGAACTAAAAAAACTAAAACAAATAAAAAAAAGGCTACGTTTGAAGCCTTTGACAAGACGTCACATGCTTTCAAAAAATGCTCCTCGAACACTGCCATAGTATTTGATGTTACTTGCGTTATTAACTGGGTTTGGTATTTGTTCCATATATACTATCCCATCTGAAATATACGAGGGTGGATTGAAAAGTAGTCGGACTGATCCATTTAGTTCTAAAAATCAAATCTACCCACATTATTTAGTTCAGTCCAGACCTGTTAATTGTGTGAAGTTTGAAACGTGTGCGATAATTAGTTTGAATTTTATAAATTTATTAACAAAGCAATCTGACATCATTTCCGCAAATGGAGCAAATCGAGCAGCGTGCCGTCATTGGAGGTACTTAATGACGGTACGCTGCTGACATAAGAAGGGGCTGTCATCAAAAGCCATCCATGATGATATGGTCAGTACATTAGGGGATTGCGCTCTTTCATATTCATCCGTCAAAAAATGGATAGTAGAATTCAAGCGTGGTAGTGAGAGTGTGAAAGACGAACCCCGCTCTAGAAGGCCTTCGACGTCCACTACTGACGAAAATGTTAAAAAAATAATCGACTTAATTATGGGGGACCGCAGATTGAAAATTAGAGAGATAGCCATCTTCCGATTATAGACATCTCTCATGAACGTACTCAAAACATAATAGTCAACGTGTTGGTTTTCCACAAGATTTCTGCGAGGTGGGTTCCGCGACTGTTTTCTGTTGAGCAAAAAAGGATGCGATTGACTATTGCACGCGACTGTTTGGAGTTATTTGAAGCTGATGAATGTGATTATTGAATCGTTTTGTTACTATGGACGAAACATGGGTTCATTACTGTACACCGGAAACAAAACAGTGGAAAAGACCTGGTTCACCACCCCCCAAAAAAGCTAAGTCGATTTTGTCGGCAAGTAAGGTGATGGCTTCAGTATTCTGGGACTCGAAGGGTGTTATTATGGTTGATTATCTTGAAAGGGGTCAGACTATAAACTCTGATTATTACTGCACCTTACTACGTCGTTTACGAGAGGAAATAAAAGAAAAACGTCCAGGAATGATCAGAAGAAAAGTCCTGTTTCATCAAGATAACGCTCGTGTTCACACGTCTGTCCAATCAATGGCAGAAATTCACAACTGTGGCTTTGAACTGTTACCGCATCCACCTGATCTGGCACCGTCAGACTTTTTTCTGTTCCCTAACCTGAAAAAGCACTTGGGAGGTCAAAGATTTTTGACAAATGACGAGGTCAAAGCAGCAGTATATTTTGACTCTAAGGAAGAATCATTTTTTTCAACGGGCTAAATGCTTGGAAGGGAAGATGGCAAAAGTGCATTGAACTTGATGGTGATTACGTTGAAAAATAAAAATATATTTCATTTATTATGTATTCCTTTTTCATTATATTAATACAAATATGAAAAAATACAATTGAAACTAACTATATTTGTACATTACCTATTTTAAAATTATACTTTATATCTAAATTCTAATAGGCGTCAAAGAATTCCTCCGCCTCGTCGCCGACTGGCAATGTTCCGAGAAGGCTGGCAGCATTTCCACGTTGTATGGCAATGCTTATTCCTTGTGCCAAATAGTAACCAGCCTTCTGGTCTTGAGAAGTGTCGATCATGAGTTTAGATAACATTTTGAATAGGCCGCGAGCACTCGGACCCCAAGGTCCCAGCGTCTCTACCCCAAACGGCTCAAATATGTAGTCTCCAGCTAAATTGGAGTATTTGCGCCGTTTGAGGCTTTCCGCTGATGCAGCAGCAGCGCCCGCACACTCCACTGTACCAGGAAGGTGAGAAGGCGCCAGAGTGTCAACGCACGTAGCGTCCCATACTAAAGGACTTCCCATCTTCCATGGCAGTAACGACATTCCATCAGGTCTCTTTCCATCGCCACGTGCGAGCCCCTTTGGTTCACGAACTGCTGGGATACCAGCGGTCGAAAGAGCCCGACGGATTAGGTAGATGTCGTTTAGGTTAGCGTGTCGAGAAATACGACCTGCGCTTCTACTGCAGGAAAGACCGTGATGTCCAAGGTTATCGACTACTTCTCCACAGTGGCAACGATGCGGAGAAACACATGGCGCACCCAAACGAAGACAGGTGGCAAGGCAGAAAGTGGTATCGTCCAACATAGTACCTATATTGGGCGAGGGAAGTGCTTTGATTACTTTTCAATCCACGCTCGTACACATTATACCATAAATGTGTAATAAATACTATTAGTATGTTCTTCTTCTTTTTTTAAAAACGTGGCTCCATGGATGTTCATCGATAATTTCGCCAATGTCAAGGTAATGCTTGGTTAGTTGATAGTCCCACACAGAAGAACTAGTTATTCCTAACCAGCTCCAGGTGCAGGACAAGAAACGTTGTTCGGTATGTGAGTATCTGGGAACCCGAGTTTTGAGGAGCGCCAGAGGTAACAAAGGCCACCAGCCACGCGCTCAGCAAAAATCCTACGCTAACAAATACCACCTTTTTAATCTGAAATCATAATCAAATCACATTTTGCTTACAGATAAAACAGCCAGACTTATCTATGGTGTGGCTGGCTGTATCCGAGGAGGGAGTCACAGTATTGGAGCTTGCGTCTATGTCTGTCATAGGGCGGTACGCGCTTAACTCTATAGGATTGTTCGGTGGCGTACAGGTACGTACTATAATAAAAATAAATTTTATTCCGAATCACTGTCAATAAAATTTACAATTTTAGTCCGAGACGCCCAGGACTTTAATTGGCTGTACCACAGTGGCTGGCACGTAAGATTTTGTTGCCTTTCGTCAACATTTCATCGCAACGGCAACGGGTTTCAAATTTTGTTTTCAAAATTACAATATAGCTGCTACCTTTTACTAAATTCATTCGGCCATTTTAGACATAACCCATTATAAATGTGTGACTAAAAATACTGGCAAAATGTGGGTGTGTAATGCTCCTCTGCCTACCCCTTCGGGGATATAGGCGTGATATTTGTGTGTGTGTTTGTGTATATGTGTGTAAAATTTACATAGAATCTTAATTTTAGTAGTGCGCCATTAAATTATAGTTAGTGCATAAATATCTTAAGTATGTAGGTATATTAATACCTATTTACATATTTTATTTAGATGTATTTAGGTAGGTGATTATATTACGTAATTTACGCCTGAACTAGGTAGTCCTGTGCTACAGGCGCCAAATGCAGGTAAATAATAATTTAAAAAAACAAGCAAGGCGCCCTTCACTATCGCAGTGAAGGCATAAGACGACTTCTTACTATTGTGATATCACATGTTAAAAATAAAATAATAAATATAATCATAAATTTTTTTTTTTTTTTTGCTAATGTGTTTATCCAAATCATAACTTTCTAGCACTTGTAGTTCTCGAGTTGAAAAGTGCGGACAGACGGACAGGACTGGACTATAAGACTCCTCTTACATAGTATACTTGTCAGTATAGTAAGAAGTCTAAAATCAACATTACATTACATGGGTATATTATATAAAAGGAATAAGTACAATCCAAAGTGGCTCAATATTGATAACTATATTAGGTATATCACTCACAGCCTCGGCTAATCGACTAAGTCTCTACAGCCAATCGAATGACATTCAATATAATATAACACCTTTACTTATTCCGTTGTTGCTACGTGGCACCTACAACATTAAATAAACCGATACAATATGTTTTAGGATGATCTGATGATGTTGATCGATGGAGAGGACGCGTCCAGTCCGGTACACAAGATGTTGATCAGTCTCAATAAACCTAAAGTAAGTACCTAAACCCAACAAGACGAGCGAAAAAAATGTAAACAAAAGGACCGTTACTAAGTTAAACTGCGATGCGAGCGATTATTATCTCTGTCCTTATCACTCGCACCCAGTAATGACAGCTGGTCGACGAGAGCTGTCGTTGCGTGTTTTCATAATACATTTAGTACCGTAGTTGTCAACAATTTGTAAACATTGATATAATAGATAGTACTGTCATAAATACGTCTGATTTGGTCTATTACGGTCGAGTATTATATTGATGTGCATTTCGTAGCGTGTAGGTACAATATAATAACATAACCTAAAACCTAAATTTAATTCCAGATGGCCGAGCTAACGCATTTGATAGCGGACTACAAGAACGCTATCCTCCGCCCAGGAGGTACCAACACTCCACAAATGAACTCCCTCACCAGAAACGGAAGCCACCGCTCTATCCGTAAACCCACCTCCACACAACCACACTCCAGCCCCTCCACACTGCCACACGCCCACCACCTGTCCCACTCCCACCACGCCCACCACACGACCGGACACAACACATTGAACTCACACACGACCGGACACAACACATTGAACTCACACACGACCGGACACAACACATTGAACTCACACGCTACCACTATGACTTTAGGATCAGATAGAAATGCAACACTCACATTAAGCTCGCATACTTCAACTTTTAACCAACATGTGGAAACGAGGGTGTTATCACACGGGCAACCGGATATTTTAAAATCGACCCCGGACCATCACAGGAGTGATAAGAAGAGGAGTCATACCCAGGATAGTGGGGTTGCGTGATTGTGAGTGATTTATAAAAACTTTTAGTATGGATTACAATGTGAATATGATATGTGTTCTTGTAGTTGAGCGACGGTTTTGAAATATATATTGAGATTACTTTGAGATAAGTTATGATTTTATACGATTGTAATTTCTTTGTTATATGTGTAATAAATACTAATAGTGAATCTACTCGGCGGCAGTTGTAATTAACTATGAAGCAAGGTTTGAACAAACGTAGTGTTGATCTCTTGATATTATGTTATGTAAGGCTCAAAAGTGCATTCCCATTATTACAACGCAATAACTTGACTGTATGTTGATGCTTAGACTGCAGATATTATGGTAAAAACCAAATCAAAATCCATTGCGTAGTTTTGAAGATCTAAGCATACATAGGGACGGAGAGATAGTGGGAAACAACACATGTCATGACGTCATTGTAGATATTTTGCGGGTAAACATAACGCAGTTGACTCACTATTAATATATATTTTATGGTACAATGTTATTTTAAAATCACATTTTGTAGAATAAGAAACACACTACCGAAATTTAAAAGTATAAGCCGCGCACGATGTAAGTATGGATATAACCTTGTCACAATAACCGTGACGTTACCAATCGCTGAAAAGTTCGAATAACAAAACAGTATTGTAGGTTAATGTACATCACTATGACGTCACCAACATGGCCGCCATTGTCATCTTGCGTGGCTTATATGCTATGTGTTAATTTAGCTAATGTACTAATGTCCATTCAAATGTGTATAACGTTTTACGCGTGATTGAGTCGCTATTAACAACATACTTCTCAAGGCTCACTCTAAAATCTAACTGTAATTTTGGCGTTAGTCAAAAGCGTTATTAAAAGCAAAAAAAAATTCGAAGCCAACGTTAATACGCCATAGAGTTCACAACAATTTGAACATAAAATTACAATACATACATTGAAAGTGTTATATTTATAAATAGTTACTTACATAAATTTACATGTTTTTTTTTTAATTTCAAAACTGTCGTAAACATCTACTTGCGGCCAGCATCAAAAGACTCCGGCAAAAAAGGTTTATAGCATTCCACCAAATATAAGAAGACGATGAAATTAACCGAAATAACAAAATACCTCATATTTTGTAGCAGTTCAGCCTAGTTTGTCTTTTAAATGTTAGATTTAAAAAAAATAGTTTTTATTATATTATATTTTCAGCGTAATATTGTTTTAAACGGTCGCTATATATAGTAAATTATTGGCTTAATATTGTGCAAGTGAATTCGTATGACTGTTTGTGTGTTTGTACGCGATCTAAATGTGAGTTTTATACATGTAGTTGTGTATAGGTGTATAGGGACTTGATAAATGTATTGTGACCTGTAAAAGATTAATGTGTTGGGCATTTAATTTTAACTAGTACGGTGTCTTGCGCGGTGCTTCGCGCCGCACCACGCCATAGGTTTTGGCCTATAACTTTTGACCCCTTAAGGCTAGGTCAAATTTTTAATTTTTTAGCTTGCCTCCAGATCGAGGGCTATCCATAGAGGGGTCAACCATCATTGGATCATAAGCAGTTCTCGAGAGCTAAGCGGGGACAAAAATTACATTCACAATTTCTATATATAGATGATTGGATTAGACACCGCGACGGGGTAGGAAGAGGTCCATTACACACCCACAGTTTGCCAATAATTTTGTTGGTCCAACGTAATATGGCAAGCATATTGCCGTTACCGGGCTCTATAGAAAATCCATAACAACGCTAATTCAAACCAAAATTCCAACAACCAGGACAGATCTTACAAACCACTTGACAGAATCTCAGCAGTCAGAGCGATTTGAATACTCTCTCGTTTCTATTTTAAGTCTAAATGTATATCAATCACTAACTAAACAAACCGGCCAAGAGCAAGTCGGACTCGCGCACAAAGTGTTCCGTACCAAAAAAAAAATCACGTTTGTTGCATGGGAGCTCCCTTAAATCTTTATTATATTCTGTTTTTTAGTATTTGTTGTTATAGTGGCAACAGAAATACATCATCTGTGATAATTTCAACTTTCTAACTATCAAGGTTCACGAGATACACCGCAAGACAGACGGACAGCGAAGTCTCAGTAATAGGGTTCCCGTTTTACTCTTTGGGTACGGAACCCTAAAAATAAAACCAAACGTTCCTAAGGCAATCAAATTTTTTGCAATTAATATTGCTGTCCACACAAAAAGACCAGACAAACAAGAACTGTTGTAAAAAACTGAACAGCTATCAAAGTAATATTTTAAATTGATTTTTGGTTGCGTCCAATTCAACATTCAAAATAAAGCTGCATTCACACCTATCGCTGTCCGCGCATAGAATACGGGCAGACACCTCTCATTGGCGAATTCCCGAATCCACCGATAAGATTCTCGGGACTGAACGGACTCATTGGCTGATGCCGACATCTGCCAATGAGAGTCATGGTAGGTCGCATCCGATAGGTTTAAATGCGGCTTTACTACTAAATTCAGTTAAATAAAAACCGTGGGAACAACAAGGCAGTATGTTTCAAAACATAACCTAATGGATCATCACAATTGGCCATGGCCATGACGGGCCATCACAAGCGATCACGATTGTCTAAAGGGCATAATTGTCTGCAATGTCCCATGATAGGCGACGATAGTATTACAAACAGTGGTATTATGGCGGCAATCACAGTCATGGGTATTGCCCATCATGGCCGAGGCGGGGTTACATTTATCAAGTTCCGTACGCATTTAGGGGCAAGTCCATTTAGCATAATACGAATGAACGCGTTTACGGTACTAATGTTTTATACTTAATCTAGTGCGAATAGATCTGTCTAACAAACGACTGATATTGAAGTATTAGGTATCACTTGCTTTGTATTTTTCTACATAATCACTCATCGATGTAGAAACATTCCGTTTTAGGAGCAAATACATTATCAGATAAGCCGCGCACGATGACAGTGGGATAGAACCCTGTCACAATAACCGCTCCGAGACGTCATCCATCGCTGAATAGTACGGATAACCGAACCGTATTGCAGGTTAATCTACGTCACTTTGACGTAACCAACATGGCCGCCAATCCCATTGTCATCTTGCGCGGGTTATAAACTCGACATTTTGATATCGTATAGATTAACCGTCTCATTTACAGTGAAAGTGAAATATGAACTTTTATTTAGTTTAAACTATTTTGTTTTTTTACCCACTTCACTTAAATAACTAGCAAAATGGCCAGTTATTCGACTCTGAGTTAAATTATTTACTTCACGGTAATGACCTAAAACAATTATTTCTAATCTTTTTCAAGACTGTGAAATTAGGAATCTCAATTTGAATCTATTTGTTTTAGAATTAACTATAATATTTAGTTATTTAACGCGAAAAGAAGAGCGTATCATGTAAGTACCTAATATGTGAAATGTACAAGAGTCAACACGTGACTAAAGTTAAAGTTGGTTTATTTTAACCGTAATGTCGGGAAGCAATAAGCTGTCGTTCTTTTAATATTATCACGAAGCATCGTTTGGATTTAAATTCCCGTTTAGTCGTGAATAGAAAAAGAAAGAAAACATTTATTATTCCACGTACGAGTATGTAAGCCTATTTTTTAATTAAGGAGGAATACCAGGAGGTATTTCCAGTGGCGCCCGGAGGACCTTAGCCACCTGTGTGGCCTCTTCGGGGCCAAAGCTTCTAAACTAAAAGAAAAATACAAAAGACTAAAAAATAAAATAAAAATTGTACCAATGTTTTACGTACAATAATAACGTGGAATAAACGGCCGTCTCTCAGCGTAATGCTGTCTGCGTGATGGTGCAAGACAGAGCGCTGGTTTTCAGAGACGGCCGTTGTGTGAATAACATCGAGGTTTATAAAAAAAATATAGAATAGGTAGAAATATGTTTTTGTAGTTAAATTTTTGGTCAAAATCGCTAAATATTTTGGCGATATTGGCCGGTTTTGGAATAATTATTTTCCGATTTCCAGTTGTCTAATAAAAACTACTAGTTATCCCGACGAACTTTGTATCGCCTCAAAAAAAAAAAATATTTAATAATTATCTATTAAATAATTATCGTGATAATATTAAAAATACGAAAGATTATGGTACGTTTGAAATGTGTGTTTAAAATTATTTGCATTGTCATATAGGTAAATTGTTTTATTATAAATTATTTGTTATCCATGATTTTCTACAATTGTTTTTTACAGTTGTCTCGATTTATTTGTAACAAATAGGTATATTTATTACTTATTGTCTAATTGCCAACATCATCTAATTTGTAACAAATACATTGGGTACTTAATGAATAATTGTTTAATTGCTACCAAAATCATATAAATAGAGGTTGTAAGTACAACATTTTAAATTTACATACAAATTAACTGATAGAAGAAGGCAACAACATATGACCCTTGACTTCTATATTGGTCTCTTCTCTAATGCTATTATTCAGTTCAAGGGATATACACCGTGAAGTACCACCGTTTACAAAAAAAAATTTTGGACTCAGTTTCGATAACAGTACCTACTGGAAGTATTACTTTGAAAAACAAACACATTTTTTGTGCTGTGTGATGACGCAAACATTTGTGCTGAAGTCTGGATGTTTCCTATGTATAATATGTATGTATTTACAAAAAAAATGTATATCAGTTTATCTATATAAGTTTATTTATATCAGTTTATCTAGTACTCATATCACAAGATCTGCTTAGTTTGAGACTAGATGGCGTTGTGTGAATTGTCCTAACATATATATTTGATTTTTTTTAATTCCTAAAATAGATGTAGTTTCTTTTTTTTAATTCCGCAAACCCGAGGCCGCTGCAGCCTAAGTCTATTGCCGAGCGCCTCCGGATATCACTAGGAAGTTTAAGGCAGTGGCTACTACGAGTATCAATCGATGTCTAGAGACTACATAAATTATAAGATTTTTGTAAAAAAATAAGTACAAAGTAGTGGGTAATAGTCGGTTCTGTTATCGAGACTGAGTCCAAAATATTTTTCTTGTAAACGGTGGTACTTTCACGGTGTATACTAATGAAAATAAATGTTGACCGGCTATAAGCGATTGTAGCCTTTATTCTTAAATAAAAAGTAAAAAACAAAAATCAAGGAGTTAAAGGCATGTCCTAAAGAGAAGCTATTGAGTAGTTTTAAACGAAAAATTCAATTGCACTTTTTGCATTTCACTTAATGTTAACATAAATATGTACAGACTTTTAATGTAATGTATATTTTACACTAATAAGACTATCTGAATTATATAATTAAGAATTAATTAAATTTAATTTTAGGTATTTATTTTATTGTTTAATATTTTTTTTCTGATAATTATTGACGAGATCTTTTTTGTTATAATGGCCTATTCCGAATAATTTCTGGCCTAACACTTAATTATGTGATTCATAATATTTTGTTTTAAACGGGTTTTGTTTGATGATGCGAGAATAAACGTGTATTACACTGTAATAATTGGTTTTCTTTACATTTTCCACTATTATTTGCGATTTAAATTCCTTCAGATGTGATTTTGCTTGCATAAAACAGGCGGTATTGGTCGCTGACGTTGTACGTTGTAATATTAATCTGTTCATTATTTAAAACAAATGTTACTTAGTGCTGTGCCACAAGATTCGTTTTCCGTACGGTTGCAATGCGGTGCAGTACACAGTACAATGTGACAGCTTGTCATCTGATATGTCATAGGGAACTAAACTACTACAAGATTTAGATTTTTGGCGGGCGCGTGTCTAGTAGCCTTTTAGGTTACCTCTGGCGCTGGGCAAAAATCCAAGTCCAAACGCTCAATTGCAATAGCGAACAACGTTTCCTTGTCCCGCACCGTGAACTAGTTGAGTAATTAATTCTTCTGCTGTGCGGGAAATATTTACATTGGCAAAATCATCGATGAACGATGACACATTATATACTTAAAAAATAAGAAAAATAAACTACTAAAACTTTATGTACCGTGTGGCCTCACCCTTACAATCTACATACATACTATAGGTAGGTGTAGGTACATGCAACTGCAAAAGGATCATAAATCGTTGTTACATTGTACCAACTGCGGTACCGCATCGCACTGAAATCATACCGTGTGTCCTCAGCCTAAATGCATAGGTCAATAACCTTAACTTAATGTGTAATAAATAACCTACTATAAGTACCACCAAGTGCCGACAATCGAAAGCTATAATTATACCTATTACTTATTTAATTTGAACTGCAATAAATTATCTAAATCGCAGCAGGGAGTTTCATAATTGACACGCACAATACTTTGTAGATATATACCTACTTATATGTTATATTGAATTAATAAATTAATTTTGTTGTTATACAAGCGCAAAATGTTGTAAGGTCTGTTGTTTGTTCGAGTATTGCGTAAAAATAACGACACTACCTAATCTTGACGAAATCAGGTACCTATACGGACTTAGATTGAGACGCCTGCCTGGATAGATAATAAGCTAACTCCTCTAGACGTATAGTTTTCAGCGCATTTCTTTTAGTTAAAACGGCGTTCCCCCTCCTTCTAAAAACTAAAGGGCTGGGTAATATTTTTTCTGGGGTACCTCCCCTACAAGTAAAGTGGGGTTGATCGGTATTTTTAAAACATTGGGAGGTTACTAAGACAATTTAAAAAAATTTGATGCTTACAGTATAGGTAAAAAGGCGTAAGTTGAGCTTTGCATTTGTGTCATCACGAAAAGTAGAGCAAAAAGGCTGTGTGTAGCCTACAGTGTGAACAACACATGTGTGTGTAAAACAAGTCCCATTGTACGTTCATTCATATACGTGCACTCACACAAATGCCTAACGTAACTACGCCTTATTAAGGTTCCGTAGTAAAAATCCCGGAACCCTTATAGTTTCATCTTGATTGTCTGTCCGGCCGCCCTCGGCTTTCCTCCCAAATGGTTAGTGATAAAAAGATGAAATTTTGCACGGAAATAATATTGAAAATATTAGGTCTTTACCTATGAAATTGCCGTTTTGTATGAAAAAAATTAAACGATTTTTTTTTATGTATTTTTTATTTGTATTAATCTAAGTAATCAACCATGCAATCAATGCATCTTTGCCAACGCAGCGGCATTTTATTTCTTAAAGAAATCAGCTGGACGGGAGGCAACAAATTCTTCAAAGGCATTTTGTACTGCCTCTCGGGTACTGAATTTCTTTCCCGCCAAGAAGTTATCCAAATTCTGGAAAAAGTAGTAGTCTGTAGGCGCAAGGTATGGTGAGTATGGCGGATGACGGAGAGTTTCCACCCCAGTTCTTGCAACTTGGAGACCGTCTGCTGTGCAGTATGAGGTCGCGCATTGTCGTGCAGGAGCAGCGGAGATGTGCCAGCTTCTCCATCATTGTGTTCAGTTCTTCACAGTACACATCTGCAGTAATGCTCACCTCGTTTGGTAAGAAGCTGTGATGAATCACACCGGCGCTAGACCACCAAACAGTGACCATCACTTTTCTAGGTTTCGTTTAGGGCATTGTTTAGGTGCTGAACCAGGATCCAATCAACTTGATGAGCGCTTGCGGTTATCAAACAGAATCCATTTTTCATCGCAAGTAACAATGCGGTTCAAAATTCCTTCATTTGTGTGTCTGTTGAACAATGCAAGGCATGTCTCGACGCGTACTTCGCGCTGGCGATCATTGAGTTCGTGGGGCACCCATTTCTCAAGCTTTTTTACCTTGTCAATTTGACGCAAATGGACAAATCGAGGGCTTGATGCCGATGCTAACGCCTCCTACAGTTTTGCTGGAACCTTCAAGTGGACCGTTCCGAGGTCCGTGAAAACAAAGAACCTCGGACTTGTGCAGGGCCACCTCCAGTCCCAGCCGCCGTATCCGAACCACGAGTTGAGCAACACCCGTTGTGACCTTGAGTGCTGCCTCCTGATGCGTTGCTCCCCGTGCCGTGACGAGGGTATCGTCAGCGTAGCTCATCACGCCGACGCCCACAGGCAACGCACCCCGCAGCACCCAGTCGTAGTCGATGTTCCACAGAAGCGGTCCCAGTATCGACCCCTGCGGAACACCGCACGACACATCTCGGCGAGCTGGCCCGAGCCAGCTAGGGTAAGCTATGGCCCTCTCCGAAAGGTAAGCCCCGACAATACGACGGAGGTAGAGAGGCGTGGCGCAGCTCCATGGCAAGGTGTTGTTGTTGGCGATGTCAAGAGACACCGCCACCACCACCTTGCCCTGCGAGACTGCTTCCTCCGTCAGGCTCTTCACGCGCATGAGCGCGTTCACGGTGGAGCGTCCCCGACGGAAACCGAACTGGTTATCCACCAGGTCTGGTCCCACACTCGTGAGATGCTCGACGAGGCGTTCCGCGATAATGCGCTCAAAGAGCTTACACACCTCGTCGAGCAACACGATCGGCCGGTATCCAGACGGTGAGTCCACCGGCCGCCCCAGTTTCCTAATCAGGACCAGCTTCGCCGTCATCCATAATTTGGGAAACTGGCCCCCTTCGAGGCATATATGCGATAAAGAGCCCCCTTAGTCGAGGGCCACGACCCATGCACGGCCAGGAATACCGTCGGGTCCGGGGGCAGTGTTTTTCCGGCGTCTAAGTCGGAGTACTGCCATACCTAGCTCACCCACTCTGACTTCGGGTACGTCGTCTTCGCTGGTGCTATCGGCGTCGGGCGTGTGAGACGGAGCCATGCGCGGAGGGACGTGCTCCTCCGCGCTCGTCTAAAACAGAGAGGCCATAACCGCCTCCAGCTCCTCTGGCTGGAGACACTGGGTGAGTGGAGGCGCCCTCGGTCGGAGTTTACCTCTGACCTGTAGGTACGGGTGCTCATGGCCCACGCGTTCTGGTCCAGTCCTCAAGAAGCCTCCCCTTGTCCCTAGTTTCCCGGGAGCCCCACGCCACACTCCAGGCATTGAAATC
This sequence comes from Nudaria mundana, assembly GCA_963556515.1. Lineage (NCBI taxonomy): Eukaryota > Metazoa > Arthropoda > Insecta > Lepidoptera > Erebidae > Nudaria > Nudaria mundana. The sequence continues at coordinate 15,675,504 of OY748298.1, forward strand.
TCCCAGGAGTAGGACAGGGCGACGACGGCACGCAGCGAAGACGACGTCGAGCTCAGTGAGCCATAGCTCAAACTGAGACTCGTCAATACTCGACGAGATGTAGGCGGACACGACCGCAAAGCCTTCGTATTCCGCCGCAACACATCCCCGGCCGCTTGCAATGAATGCAAGGCGCGAGGTGTCCGCGGCGGAACCCCCAAAAATACAACAGGCCGAGCCGTCCTGGTCCACCAGGCTTCCCGGGTGGACGTAGTACGGCTCGGCGACCACGGCCAAGTTAATGGATCACTGCGCGATGCTCTGGTAGGTACAGAAGATCCTGAACAGCGCGGCAGTTTGATCAGCATTGGTCTATCAGTACCTAGCACATTTTAAATAATATTTTTTTTAAACAATATAGATTAAAAATATGTTAAAATTAGATTGAAGTAAGGATCAGATCACAAAAACTTATGTCATCGGCAAGACTCGTACCCATGGACTTTCCCTTACAGTGGAATGCTCTGACCACTGAGCTACGATGACCAATACTAACGTGATGGGAAGCAAAAATTTAATATCGTTGGTGTCATCGTAGCTGAGTGGTTCGAGTCCTGCCGATGACATCAGTTTTAGTGATCTGTTTATAATGTCTATCTTAATAAAAGGTATTTACCTATGAAATTGCCGTTTGGACTTTGGTCGACAATGACGAATTAAAGATGATTGTGGAAGCCGATGATACACAATCTACGGCTGAATAAGCAGCAGCTTTCGACGTTAGCGTCAAAACAATATTGGTTCACTTGCGTCAAATTGACAAGGTAAAAAAGCTTGACAAATGGGTGCCCCACGAACTCAATGATCGCCAGCGCGAAGTACGCGTCGAGACATGCCTTGCATTGTTCAACAGACACACAAATGAAGGAATTTTGAACCGCATTGTTACTTGCGATGAAAAATGGATTCTGTTTGATAACCGCAAGCGCTCATCAAGTTGGTTGGATCCTGGTTCAGCACCTAAACAATGCCCTAAACGAAACCTAGAAAAGTGATGATTACTGTTTGGTGGTCTAGCGCCGGTGTGATTCATCACAGCTTCTTACCAAACGAGGTGAGCATTACTGCAGATGTGTACTGTGAAGAACTGAACACAATGATGGAGAAGCTGGCACATCTCCGCTGCTCCTGCACGACAATGCGCGACCTTATACTGCACAGCAGACGGTCTCCAAGTTGCAAGAACTGGGGTGGAAACTCTCCGTCATCCGCCATACTCACCCGCCATACTCACCATACCTTGCGCCTACAGACTACTACTTTTTCCAGAATTTGGATAACTTCTTGGCGGGAAAGAAATTCAGTACCCGAGAGGCAGTACAAAATGCCTTTGAAGAATTTGTTGCCTCCCGTCCAGCTGATTTCTTTAAGAAATAAAATGCCGCTGCGTTGGCAAAGATGTATTGATTGCATGGTTGATTACTTAGATTAATACAAATAAAAAATACATAAAAAAAAATCGTTTAATTTTTTTCATACAAAACGGCAATTTCATAGGTAAAGACCTAATATTTTCAATATTATTTCCGTGCAAAATTTCATCTTTTTATCACTAACCATTTGGGAGGAAAGCCGAGGGCGGCCGGACAGACAATCATGACGAAACTATAAGGGTTCCGGGATTTTTACTACGGAACCTTAATAAGGCGTAGTTACGTTAGGCATTTGTGTGAGTGCACGTATATGAATGAACGTACAATGGGACTTGTTTTACACACACATGTGTTGTTCACACTGTAGGCTACACACAGCCTTTTTGCTCTACTTTTCGTGATGACACAAATGCAAAGCTCAACTTACGCCTTTTTACCTATACTTAGGTAAGCATCAAATTTTTTTAAATTGTCTTAGTAACATCCCAATGTTTTAAAAATACCGATCAACCCCACTTTACTTGTAGGGGAGGTACCCCAGAAAAAATATTACCCAGCCCTTTAGTTTTTAGAAGGAGGGGGAACGCCGTTTTAACTAAAAGAGGTCACTGAAACGCAGCCAGTTCACCGAAGCGAGCAGGTCTACGTCGGGTATAATCAGCAACACTAACTTCTTGATGGGATGCTGAGTGGACCTCATGCATTGCCAAGAAGAAGCTAACACTGGGAAGAACTAGGAGAAGAATTTCCCCCAGCGACAATTCTTCCCCGAAAGGGGGGGGTGACGTCACATCGCCGCGCGCACCTCACTCGTCACCGGCTGCCCCTCCAGCCTAATGCGTCGTTCCTGCGACAAGGTCGACCTATATAAGCGAAGGACAAGCGTCATTTGCCCTCTCTCGCAACTATGTGGACACTTCAGGTGATGTGGCTGACTATTTACAGCACTTGCCTCAGACCACAGACCTGTAACCTATTGTAAAATTGAACTATTAGATTTATCTAGAATCACTTAGAACCCGCGACCCTAAGTCATGGCCTTACTTCTTGTATTTTCGTTGTTTGATACATTACATGTATGAAATCATATTGAGTGAGATCATTTATTGGTGTTATCCCGAGGTAATCCCGATAATATTCTGGGGAGGATCCCCCCTACGTTACAAGGGCCATACTCCGCACGATCCCCAGGTACAGTCTCCTGCAGGGACCCAACCCTTTATGTTGGACATGAGTCGAGAAAGCGCAACTGATGCCCCCGTCACTTTGGGGGCCAAACTTCGGAAATGTGGTCCGAAGTTCCATCGGCTATCAAGTACGATCGGCATCAAGCCGTTCAATCAGCACGTAGAAAACATGCGTTCAGATCTGTGGTCCTCCTGTTTTAAAAAATGGTTCGATCGCATGAAAAAATGTTTAAAATGTAAAGGAGAGTATTTTGAAAATCAATAAACAAAATATTTTGGTTTTAATATGTTGTTTTTTTAAGTTACTCAAAACTTATAGTGTGACCTACCTATCAGCAAGTTTATAGACCAGTGTTGATTTTCTTGAGGTGATTTTACATTTTATAAATTTAGGTATGAACCGCCTATACCATGATGCGGCGCCTAGAAAACGACGGACCTCTTTTTTGTTAGTTGGTATAGGGTAATTAGTGATAGACTCAACCTTCTCGGGGTCGGCATGAAGACCGTTGGAGTCCACCACGTAACCCAAACACTTCAATTTATCCGCCCATACGGGGCTCCCGTATGGGCGGAAAGATTGACGGTCAAGAGGAACGCAACTACTGAATCGGCCACTGAGGACCTTGACCGTCAAAACAATACGGGGGTACCGCACGGGGCCTTTGCCCCACAGCAAGCAACCAGATTCACTTACCGACGCGAAAACCCAACCCCAACAACGCGGGATTCTAATTCCGACCAAACACCCGAAGAGGCAGGTCGTGGTTTAGGCTATGACCGGCGGCGGATACTACTTTTTAAAATTTAACGCAATTTTTACAAAAAGTATCCCACGTTTATTTCTCCGTGAACTAATTGCATTTGCGTACTTAATACAAAATAATACTCTCTGATTGTATTTTTCTTCGTTTGTTTGTACAAGTGCCAGTCTCAAAACTATTTTTTTTTCAATATTTATACGACATATAACCTTCATATAACATCATCAACGGGCTAGTAAGTATAGGTAGGTACTTAATAGTTGTGAGCGTTTAATCGCGGGCGCGGACACGAACTGTCAAACGCACAGTTTCTACTTATAATGAAAGTGCTCATGTACTTAAATATAGGTAAATAATATTAAAAAATGCATAGTAATAGATAAATTTACCTGGATGGTAGCAGCTCCCGAACAATTGTATTTTTGTTTATTGCAACAAACCCAACGCACAACGTTTCACACCATTCTGGTACATTTTATGTTTCGAATATTGATAACCTTCATGCAACAATACTCGTCCCCCGTTCCTGTTTATGAAAGTAACATATTCCTACATTTTTAACTTAATAATGTACCGTACATATACTCGTACAAATGAAAATGAACTGAACTGAACTGAATGAAATGAAATTGATATTTATTATTGAGTCGTGACAAAAAAATCAGCAGGGGGGGGGGGGGGAGCAGCTCAGGGGAGCAGAGGGTCGGAAAGGGAAAATTTCTTAGAGCACTGATCTCACTGATTATTTTTACCTGTGTTGGGCAAGAATTATCTGAGTAGGTTTGCAGTTGCAGTTTGCAGTTGTGGTTACTTACGGAGAATTCATGCACTACACTACACTATTACAATGTACAAAGATATTGGGCTCTATCCACTAATACACATCTCCGGGAACCAAGTCATCACGCTGTGCTCCGGATGAGAGAAGCTGCTGGATATATACTCTGTGCCCGGAAACAGCAATAGTCCTGCCCCTTAGCCCCTACTACTTGGGTTGGACTGGACTAAGTGACCGACGAAATGTGGGTGTAGGTATATACCGCCTCGAATAATTATCGAATAACATTGATGGACATTATGTGCGTGACTGTACCTACCTACGTCATGTGATTGCTTCAGAAGTTATTATGGAAATGTCTTATGATGTTAATGCTTTTCATTAAGTGTGGTGCTGTCTGAACGACATGACGTGCAAAATTGAGTTTACTATCAACGGACGGGCCTTTCAAGGTAGGTACTTCGCTAATCAATTGTTTTTTTCTTGTATTTAAACAGTATTTTGTAAGTGTAACAAGTGTATTTGTAAGTGTATAACAAGTGTAACTATTTAGGCTGTTACGTGAAGCGAAAAATGATTAAAGAACAGATATGTAACAAAATTAAATTGTAGGGTTTTCTTTATAAGTTTGTAAATTGTATAGTAGGTAGTATATACCTAGGTATACCTACGTTCTTCATGGCCTGCATGCGCCCTGGGATTAGATACTTACCTTTCTAATGGCGTACCTTGCCTTAAGTGTCAAGCAAATTAACAAAAATCCTTCGCGGAGCAGGATTCATTCAACCGGGCAATTGCAGTACCTACTTATTTCATATTCGTTATTCATCACTTCTTATCGTTCGTACATAAGTACGTACCTAGAGAACCTACATTATCCCCGAGACCTACAGGCTACTTGTATTCCGGTCATGCGTTCCCGTAGGAATGGGTAACGAGGAACCTATATCAGGCGGAGCCGCGGTTATTAGCTAGTAGTTTATACTTAAATATATTTTGTAGATACTATATAGATATTACAGTAAAATGTCTGATGATGCCGTGAGGTGAAACCGGGCGCACAAAACTGGAATTTCAAGTCTCAGTCAAGGCTCAGATTGTACCTACCTATTTAATAAACTACTTTGTAGTTACAAAACTTGAAAGATTGAGCATACTTATATTAAATTTCATAGTAAAGAATATCATAACAATAATGATCCAAAACCAGCGCTGTCTGTCTTGCACCATCACGCAGACAGCATTACGCTGAGGGACGGCCGTTTATTCCACGTTATTATTGTTAGTACGTAAAACATTGGTACAATTTTTTATTTTATTTTTTAGTTTTTGTATTTTTGTTGATTATGTAACCTATGTATCAAAGTGTTTGTTTAGTTTATGCCTACGTGGAATAATAAAGGATCCATTCTATCTTACTATCCATAAAAAAAAACAAAAAATAAGAATATAGACAACTAGTGGTCGCCCGCGAATTCGTCTGCGTGGTAATTTGGATTTTTTTCCGTTCCCGTAGTATCGCGCACTCGGTTTGTCATCGTCGCTTCCTACTTACTTGACACTTATCGTCATATTTTAAACAATTCACACAATAATCTTTATAAATTGTAGCCAATGGGTTATTCTGATTTATAAGCTGTATTATTGTACCTAAAGTTTCATTAAAATCCATTCAGTAGTTTTTACGTTAAAGAGTAACAAATATCCATCCATCCATACATACCTACTCACAAACTTTCGCGTTTATAATATTAGTAGGAAGTAGGATAAAAGACAATAAAGAGTACCTACACGTAAACTACAAACTTATCTATCTAAAACTATAAACTATGATAAATGTGTAGGTAAAACATTCCAACGATGAGAGATAAAACCCGACCCAGCCCCAGACAGAGGCCACATAAGGTAGCCAGTCTGTCGGACGCCACTTGGAATTCCTCCGAGATACCTGAGGCCTGAGGCGCCCGGCAATACGCCAAGACGTAGGGGCAGCCGCGGCCTTACGCCACAGATTAAAAAAACCGGCCAAGTGCGAGTCGAACTCTCACTTAAAGGGGTCTTAACCAAAAAGAAAAAATACACGTTTGTTGTATGGGAGCCCCTTAAAATATTTATTATATTCTGTTTTTAGTAGGTACGTATTTGTTGTTATAGAGTCAACAGAAATATCATCTGCAAAAATTTCAACTTGCTAACTATCACGGTTCATGAGATACAACGCATGACAGACAGACGGACGGACAGCGAAGTCTCAGTAATAGGGTTCCCGTTTTACCGTTTAGGTATGGAACCCCAAAAACACAAAAACACGGGTCGTCCTTGTAGTGAAACACGCGCTACTTAGTTGGTTAAACAATGCTTTATTTCACATCCACCTACATTAACAATATTATCATACCTAAGTACCTACCGCCAACATATACTACATCTTTCCTTTTACAACAAAAACAAGAAAATAACAAAAAAAAAAACAAGAATATAGAAAAAAAATTCTACATCTATGACCTATATCTATCAAAAAACCTATACCTATCATGTAACGTAGGTACATACGCACACGCAAATATCTGCATGATCGGTTGAATGGTTTAATGTACAAAAACAAGTTACGTTTTTATTATCTATTAAATTTTTCTTTGTGTAGGTAGGTGCACACTATACTCATTATATTGGAAGCTAATTTGTACCAGGGGAGACTGGGCACTTGATCCGGTATAAATGGTTGTCGCAGTGGACGAGGTGCTTCCGAAGCACACGGTTCACAAGATAGTACCATACTCTCAATATCATTACACATTGTGTTGATAGTGGTGTGTTCCCTGATTTAATGAAATCTAGTAAATTAATTCCCCTGTTTAAATCGGGTAGTACTTCAGATCCGTCCAATTTCCGTCCCATTTCTGTACTACCTACATTTAGTAAAATTTTTGAAAAAATTATGCTTAATCAAATGCAAAATCACTTTAACGTTAATAAACTATTACATACAAAACAATTCGGTTTCACTCGTGGTCGGTCCACCACTGATGCCGGAATTAAATTATTAGAGTGTATATACAGGGCCTGGGATGAGTCATATGATGCTCATGGTGTATTCTGTGACTTATCTAAGGCCTTCGATTGCGTTCAGCACCAGACTTTAATTAAGAAACTTGATCATTACGGAATCCGGGGGACGGCCTTGAATTTCGTCAATTCTTACTTAAGTGATAGGGTCCAGAAAGTAGTGATCAATGGTAAACAGTCACCTGGTTCTCCTGTAGCAATGGGGGTACCGCAGGGTTCAATGTTGGGACATTTTCTTTTTCTAGTATATATTAATGATCTCCCTCACCTCATAAGAGACGACCACGAGGTAGTTTTGTTTGCTGATGACACTTCTTTAATATTTAAAGTTAAACGTGGACAGCGCGAACTTGACAATGTAAACATTGCCCTCTCTAGGATAGTCCACTGGTTTTGTGCTAATAATTTATTATTAAATGAAAATAAAACTAAATGTTCACAAAAGATTCACCTTACCTAATGTAAGACTTGTTAAAACCAGTGTTAAGGTTGGGGATGATATAATAGAATTGGTCGATGACACTGTCTTTCTGGGCATAACGTTAGACTCCAAATTGCAATGGGGGCCTCATATCGGGAAAATTTCGGCCAGGCTTAGTTCAGCAGCCTATGCTGTCAAAAAGATCCGACAACTTACAGACATTAAAACGGCGCGTCTTGTCTACTTCAGCTACTTCCACAGTATCATGACATATGGCATACTACTGTGGGGTAACGCTGCCGATATTGAATGCATCTTTGTGTTGCAGAAGAGGGCTATCCGGACTATCTATGGAATGGGGTCTCGGGAGTCATTAAGAGATAAGTTTAAGCATATTAACATCCTTACAGTGTATTCACAGTATATTTATGAAATTTTATTGTATACCCACAAGAACAAAAGTAAATTTGTGAAAAATAGTGATAATCATAATCTAAACTTAAGAAATAAGGATAAACTGGCTGTTCCTAAATTTAGGCTTCATAAAGTGAGTAATTCTTTTGCGGGGAACTTTATTCGAATGTACAATACATTGCCAACCGAAATAGCAAATTTATCTGTCAATAAATTTAAAAAACTAATAAAAAGTAAATTGTGCCATAAAGCTTATTATAGTATTAATGATTTCTTAGATGACAAGGCGGCCTGGTTGTAACAACGTAACGAATTGCTCCTTTCTAAATAACTCTGTATTAGATTTAAGATGAAATATTTTGAAAAAAGCCGAGCTGAGTTTCTTGAGGGCTCTTCTCAGTCTCGTTGCATTTTGGAACCCTCGGTAGAGTCACACCAACTTCTGACGAATCTAAATAATTTTCGGAAAATTTCAAAGATAATAAACGTTATTTTATTTTATTTTATTTTTTACATGCCAGGCCAAAACATAACGTCGCGAGCACGTTGTTTGCATCGCTCAATGCCCCTGTACCCCTCATGGACTCGCGATAGCATTTCTTTGCGTAACGCTCGCGAAATATAGACACGATCACCTTTGCAAATCACTCCACAAGTATAATGCAGTTCTTGTCTATAAGGCCAAAAGACACTTACTTTTTTATTGACATGGTTTCTAGTTCTCGGCCAACCGTTATTTATATAATGTACCTATTAATCGTGCACATTCGCTATCTCGGCCAATCTCCTTCGAGCGGTCATTTTTGTCTCACTAAACCTAAACGTACAATGTTGACCCGTCCTCGGGTATAGCCGTATGGTGTTCACAAAAAAAAAATTTCTTCCTCACTGCTACTGTCTCCCTTTAAGTCTATATTTAAGTTTAATACTTTTTGTAACTCCTCTTTTGTTCACACACCCGAGCCAAATGTCCTTTTTTGTCGCACACATAACACAGCTGATCGTGCCGGACACCGAAAATCTTCCGCGCAGTCCGTTGAACTAGTGCCCGCACTTTGACCCCACACTGCATTTACCTGCATCTCCTCTGATGATTTTTCAATACACTGCCCTTCCTCCTTAGACATTTCTGCTGTCTGGCAGACTTGTATTGCTTTCACAAGAGTCAATTCATCCGTTCGAAGTAATCGATCCCTGATCGTGTTATTCATCACCCCACAAACAATTTTATCCCGTAATAAACTTTCATTAACTCGCCAAACTCACACTGTTGACCTAGTACTCGTAGAGCCGTCACATACTGATCTATATTTTCCCCATCCTCTTGAGAAAAACTTGAACCTCCTCAATGTAATACGAGTATTAGGTTTAGTACCAAAATAATCGTCAATTTTTTTTGGTTTATCTAAATCACAACTGCGCTCTGACAATAATGTAAGTAGGGTAAACTGGTTAAATACGCCCCACTTTTTTGCTTTGTTGAATCAGGGATCAGGGATCAGGGTAAAATGCCCCGTACTAAAAATATTAATAAAAGTATTAATAATGAAATAAAATCAACATAATCTTGCAACAAAACTACTTGTTTTGCTGTCGCACATTGTAACGGCCACACTTGTTACACAGATTGTTGTACATTGTACAATCTTCGTGCAACCATTTTAAACATCTTGTACACTGTATCCAGTCTACTTGTTTCTTTGTTGTATTGTAATCTTCTAAACATTCCATACAAGCCATACTCCCTGCTGGCTTGGTTAATTCCCAATTCTTTGCTTCTAACCTTTGACATCGCCTCATCCAAAGCTTCAGCTGTCCACGATGCTCTGCATGTCTTTCTTGTGTAGGGCTTACCCATAATTAATCTATAAAAAACAATGTAATGGTCATTAAAAATTGGGGCATATTTCACCTGTACAATCAGGGCGTATTTCACAAAACAAAGGCAAATACGCCCCTGGCTCCTAACAACACAACGCCCAGTTCAAAGTACTTAAATTCCAGTAATATTATGAAGGTTATGTTCCTAATTTAATTTTTTAAATTTAATCATTAACAAATTGAAAAATATTACTTAAATAAGTTAAAAATACATAATAATACTCACCCACGTAACTCATGTCACAATTCAAACTGTTTTTAATAGATTTAGATTTTTTTGGTATCAACAAACGAAGCGCAGCCGCTCGCCTCTCCGAATTTGAGTACTACTGCCATCTATCGATCGGCGTTCTAACTACTTCATTAGCTAGTTCTGTGTGCTATAAACGACAAGTGGGGCATATTTGCTGAAAGGGCGTTTTTCACCATTTTACCCTAGTCACCAAGTAGGTATCAGTTACATTTAGGTACATTTTAACCACTTTCGCGTGTCTAACGTTAAGTGTCTAACATTAAAAAAGTGAATAACGTTAAAAGTGTCTAACGGTAAAGTCTAGGTAGACTGAACCACTAACCATCATCCACTGGGTCTTTTCCGGTTTCCCAATCCAGTTGGGGTCGGCTTTCGCGGAAGTGGGGGGTCGAGGTTTTTTGAACGCCAAGAAATAGATCGTATCCGCAAAGCCTCCGCAAACCTCCGTGAAGTGTGTCCTGAAAGATTACTTCCGACCGAATGAGTGTGGCATTTGTTGTGATTTTGTTGACAATGGCAACCGCCACAAAATTTTCCTTGGCTAACGAGAACTGGCGTAAACCAAAAGTAGGTACTACTGACAGGTCTAACTGTGATGCGGGTGCATGTTGTTGAAATTGTAATAGAATTAAATAAATATAAAACATGGAACATACAACAAATGCATTTTTTGTACATACTGTTATTTATTTCATAACTAGCTGTTGCCCGCAGCTCCGCCTGCGTGTTACTAAAGTAGTTAAAAGTTACTCCGCCAATGAACAAATATAAAATGTCTAAGTAGACGTTGGGAAACTTCAATTTAAAATAGATACTAAAGCGCGAACCGTTTGAGAAAATTTATGCAGATTTGTGCGGAAAGCAGGTACCTCGAGCACCGTGGTTATAGGGGCCTGCCGCAGTATTGTGTTTGGTACAACTTTAACGATTTCAATACCTAAGGGTTACTATATTTACCAAAGAACAGCAGCTGGGCGAGCATGGCGGTAGAGAAAATGTCAATGACGTAACCTATTCATTTGTTATCGACAAACTCTTTCCACCGCCATGCTGGCCCTGCTGGAACACATACTTATGGCCGGTTCCTATAATCAGCGAATCGTTAATGTTCAAAGCAACCATCCGTTTTAGGGGTACGAATAACGAACCGTAATAGGCATTCCTATATTTTTATGCATCATCTACCTGCGACGAACAGATGTTGGTTACCCGCTTACGGACGCCCTCTCTCGGCACTCGTTGCGTTTCGTTTTTACAATGAAACATATTTAGAACTGAAACAAACCGAATCAATAATCTTGTTATTTTGAGTATAATAAATATTTAAAAAAGACTTTCATCCAGAAAAATAAGTTTTTTGTACATTTATAATATTGGTGAGAGCGAAATCATTTAAATAAATAAGAATTTTAGTTATATGCGTAACTGAAGTATGCACAAAACGAAACGTCCAAGTCGGGTGTTCCTGAAGATGATATGATAACGTTCGGCAACTTGTAAATTGCAATTATTTTGAAGTTGAATATTATTGTTGAATAATAATTGAAATGGATAGTAATACGAATTCGGTAAGTAGAAATTTATGACGTAATCCTATCAGGCAAGTTTTGTAGTAGGTGCTAAGTTCTGATTAATGTTTTGTGTTACAGAAGACAAAGGCGATGACCAAGGATGAGGTATCCCTGTTGTTAGACTTGCTTCAAAGTAAGCCAATAATTATTAGCAAGGAGACTAATGCTTCATCAAATAAATTAAAAGAAGAGGCCTGGAACTCCTTGTCAGATAGTTTTAATTAAAAAAATGGTCAATTTCCGCGGCATAAAGATCAGCTAAAGGCAAAATGGGACAATTTAAAAAAAGCAGCTCGGTAAAGGTGCCAACAAATTCGCCTAAATAATTTAAAGGTATCAGTTATATTTTAAACTACCATTCTTTAGTCTTATAAGCATATTCAGTTACATCCAAAAGTTAACTTCTGGATGCCTCTGTCTGCTTTGTTTCGTTAAACCGGTTAAACCTAACCCAAGATTATGAATAAAATTTTTTTTTTGATTATAGACTGGTGGTGGTAAACCAGATTTCATACCCCCTGATGAAATTTTGGAAAGAGTAACAGGTCTGTTGGGATCCACTTGCACTGGATTCAGTGTGCCATTTGGTGGTGATGGAGTAGGTTTCACTGAAGAGGTAGTTGTGCTTGGTGGTGTTGGTAGTGATATTTCTTCCCCTATGCATAAGCCAATAGATGATGTAGTGTTGGAGATTGCTACACCAGAACCTACTTATATCTCAACGCCTATAAATGAAGGTACATTATTTTATTGTGTGTCAGTAGTTTATTATTTATTAAACTTCATTTAATATATTGAATAAATATGCATGGCTGTGGCACACAAGGTATCAAAACCTTTTCATTCTTTTGCATGGGTGTATGTCATTTGGATCTTGTGTGTACAGGTAGGGTGCTGATTGGTTTTAATTCACAATTATTGTACTTGACAGCCAACTGCTTGTCTTTGTAAATATTCTGGAAAGGTGCTGGTGGTTCAGAATATAGGTGGGGCAGTGTCAGGTCATCAAGTAATTTATATTTTCATTTTACAGCTAAAAAGAGAAAAGCAGATGGGCCTTTACAACTCAGATGCCTATATGGAATGACAAGTATGTCTAAAGAATTACAAACCTACAAAGGTACCTATGCATTTCCTTACTCAGCCCATTTAAAAATTGATATCTAATTATACCTTTAAACTAATCATATTTCCTTTACTAATACAGGACAGAAGCAGAGATATTATGTTGAGAATGGTAGCCGTGAAATGAATTTGGCAATTCAGAGATATTACGAGGCCAAAACAATAAAAGTTAATTTAGAAATAGAAAAATTAAAACAAGAACTATCCAATAAGACCAGTCAGGCATCAACCAGTACAACTGATTATTAAACATTTATAATATTATTTATCAAATAAAAATATACAATAAAAAATGAATTGGTTTTATTTATAAAAAAACCAGTTACACTCCATTCATATTTATGTATGTATAGCATAGCGTAATTGCTATATCCACCTTGATCTTTGTGCCACCACTGGATCATATCATAGCTGAAACTGGTACGCATCTAAAGTATTAAAGTAGTCCACTCTTTGTTTGTAAATTCGACGAGGTACTTCTTCATCAGGCTCAAACCCAGACAATATGTTGAAAATTTCAAAATCACTTTCTGAACTCGAACTCATTTTGTATATATCTTTTAAAATAGCTAAACCCGAGTTAAATCGTGTGTCAAATCACGTCTTCCTATACTTAATAAGGTCCTTTTTTGTCAAAAAAACGAATAAAATGTAAGGTTATTGAAATTTTATCGGGACGTAAACTGTAAAACCGACCAAAACCTAGCGGTAGCGAAACGATTAACGGATGGTAATTTTGACAGTTCTCTGACAGTTAATTTTTTATATAGGAACACAATATTTGTCATTTCCATAGAGATTGCTTACGGATAGTAGTTCGAAATCCTCCCATCCGTTAGTAACCAACTTTCGGTAGTTTGCCCTACGAGTTGTTTTTTATAGGAACAGTTTATGCTTACGTCTGGTAGAAAATATTACGGTTCGTTATTGAAACGAGTCGTTTTACAAATATAGGAACCGGGCATTAGCCAAAGCCAAGTTTCGCCTTAAGAAGAAGCACCACAGTCTTGCCTCTCCCTTATTTTTTTTGGCCGCTCTAATGTCCGTTGCCGGGCGTCTCTGGTTAACCTCTTGCTTATCCCTTGGCTAGTGTAATGTGAATCTAAAAGGTTTGACGTACATGTCTAGGTAACCGAGGACATAAGGCATTATTTAAGGTAGTTTATATTTTCGATTGTTGGCACTTGGTGGAACCATTTAAAATATTTAAATCCATTTTAACAAAAATGGCTTGAAGATATGTTAGACAGTGAAGTAAAACACCTTTGATAATGTTGAAAAGCGAAATCAAATAAAGTTGTAGTACAAGTGTGTTTGTTCATCATTTATGGTTATGAGTTGTTGAGTTTGACCCAGGTATCTAGTAGTAGTACCTATAGAAAAGGCATTTATGCTAATACTGGAGATATACCTAGATAGATAAAGATGTTTGTAATGATGTGAAATAACCTATTATGTGTACGTTAATGTATGTACGTAAGTACAATAACGTGCACATAATATTATTATGGTTATTATCGCCCGGTTCCTATATTTGTAAAACGACTCGTTTCAATAACGAACCGTAATATTTTCTACCAGACGTAAGCATAAACTGTTCCTATAAAAAACAACTCGTAGGGCAAACTACCGAAAGTTGGTTACTAACGGATGGGAGGATTTCGAACTACTATCCGTAAGCAATCTCTATGGAAATGACAAATATTGTGTCCCTATATAAAAAATGAACTGTCAGAGAACTGTCAAAATTACCATCCGTTAATCGTTTCGCTACCGCTTGGTTTTGGTCGGTTTTACAGTTTACGTCCCGATAAAATTTCAATAACCTTACATTTTATTAGTTTTTTTGACAAAAAAGGGCCTTATTAAGTATAGGAAGACGTGATTTGACACACGATTTAACTCGGGTTTAGCTATTTTAAAAGATATTTACAAAATGAGTTCGAGTTCAGAAAGTGATTTTGAAATTTTCAACATATTGTCTGGGTTTGAGCCTGATGAAGAAGTACCTCGTCGAATTTACAAACAAAGAGTGGACTACTTTAATACTTTAGATGCGTACCAGTTTCAGCTATGATATGATCCAGTGGTGGCACAAAGATCAAGGTGGATATAGCAATTACGCTATGCTATACATACATAAATATGAATGGAGTGTAACTGGTTTTTTTATAAATAAAACCAATTCATTTTTTATTGTATATTTTTATTTGATAAATAATATTATAAATGTTTAATAATCAGTTGTACTGGTTGATGCCTGACTGGTCTTATTGGATAGTTCTTGTTTTAATTTTTCTATTTCTAAATTAACTTTTGGCCTCGTAATATCTCTGAATTGCCAAATTCATTTCACGGCTACCATTCTCAACATAATATCTCTGCTTCTGTCCTGTATTAGTAAAGGAAATATGATTAGTTTAAAGGTATAATTAGATATCAATTTTTAAATGGGCTGAGTAAGGAAATGCATAGGTACCTTTGTAGGTTTGTAATTCTTTAGACATACTTGTCATTCCATATAGGCATCTGGGTTTTAAAGGCCCATCTGCTTTTCTCTTTTTAGCTGTAAAATGAAAATATAAATTACTTGATGACCTGACACTGCCCCACCTATATTCTGAACCACCAGCACCTTTCCAGAATATTTACAAAGACAAGCAGTTGGCTGTCAAGTACAATAATTGTGAATTAAAACCAATCAGCACCCTACCTGTACACACAAGATCCAAATGACATACACCCATGCAAAAGAATGAAAAGGTTTTGATACCTTGTGTGTCACAGCCATGCATATTTATTCAATATATTAAATGAAGTTTAATAAATAATAAACTGCTGACACACAATAAAATAATGTACCTTCACTTATAGGCGTTGGGATATAAGTAGGTTCTGGTGCAGCAATCTCCAACACTACATCATCTATTGGCTTATGCATAGGGGAAGAAATATCACTACCAACACCACCAAGCACAACTACCTCTTCAGTGAAACCTACTCCATCACCACCAAATGGCACACTGAATCCAGTGCAAGTGGATCCCAACAGACCTGTTACTCTTTCCAAAATTTCATCAGGGGGTATGAAATCTGGTTTACCACCACCAGTCTGTAATCAAAAAAAAAATTTTATTCATAATCTTGGGTTAGGTTTAACCGGTTTAACGAAACAAAGCAGACAGAGGCATCCAGAAGTTAACTTTTGGATATAACTGAATATGCTTATAAGACTAAAGAATGGTAGTTTAAAATATAACTGATACCTTTAAATTATTTAGGCGAATTTGTTGGCATCTTTACCGAGCTGCTTTTTTTAAATTGTCCCATTTTGCCTTTAGCTGATCTTTATGCCGCGGAAATTGACCATTTTTTAAATTAAAACTATCTGACAAGGAGTTCCAGGCCTCTTCTTTTAATTTATTTGATGAAGCATTAGTCTCCTTGCTAATAATTATTGGCTTACTTTGAAGCAAGTCTAACAACAGGGATACCTCATCCTTGGTCATCGCCTTCTTTGTCTTCTGTAACACAAAACATTAATCAGAACTCAGCACCTACTACAAAACTTGCCTGATAGGATTACGTCATAAATTTCTACTTACCGAATTCGTATTACTATCCATTTCAATTATTATTCAACAATAATATTCAACTTCAAAATAATTGCAATTTACAAGTTGCCAAACGTTATCATATCATCTTCAGGAACACCCGACTTGGACGTTTCGTTTTGTGCATACTTCAGTTACGCATATAACTAAAATTCTTATTTATTTAAATGATTTCGCTCTCACCAATATTATAAATGTACAAAAAACTTATTTTTCTGGATGAAAGTCTTTTTTAAATATTTATTATACTCAAAATAACAAGATTATTGATTCGGTTTGTTTCAGTTCTAAATATGTTTCATTGTAAAAACGAAACGCAACGAGTGCCGAGAGAGGGCGTTCGTAAGCGGGTAACCAACATCTGTTCGTCGCAGGTAGATGATGCATAAAAATATAGGAATGCCTATTACGGTTCGTTATTCGTACCCCTAAAACGGATGGTTGCTTTGAACATTAACGATTCGCTGATTATAGGAACCGGCCAGCGCTGTCTCCGCGAGCGAGAGAATTCGTGCCACGTATTTCTATACACTCTCTATGAACGCGAACGATGTTATCGCAGCGATATAAGTACAGACTCGTCGCGATTCTCTCTCGTGAAGACAGCGCCTTACTGTAGGTAATGTTGATTAATGTGCATATCACAGGGGCACAGAATAGGGAATAGTTCTTACAAACAGAACTTGCACTCAGACGTTAATTAAAGCAGATTCTTTTGTTTCAGAGAACATCATTCGAACGTTAGAGTTTTCAGGAAAGTCAAAATTTGACCAATAATTATGACGTTAATGCTTCAATATCAACTCTATTCGTCTATCGTTAGGCGAGTGACATAGACCTGACAGGGCCGTCTTTTAACTATTTGTGGCCCTGGACATAGTAGGATAATGGGGTCCCTATTATCTTGACAGACCACTATTTACCCGATTGCGTCAGCGAAGGAGGCTGCAGAGAGGGATCTCGGCAGCCTCCTTCGCGAACAGGACCTGCTCGCAGTAGGATACGGCCGCGTTCTACCTACCCGCGCTGCAGACCATAAACATTGTACTTATACCTGTTAAGTTCAGTACCTACCTATACTTAACTGCTAATATTTGTAACTGCCAAATAAATAACTATACATATCTGAACGTTACTTTCGTTTCAATTAGTGGACGAACAGCTACCTCCGTACACAAGTCTCAATGCTTATCTGCGTTACCACCTGGCCCTGACTGGTACCAAGGCGATGTGCCATGAAGGCGGCTGTGGCGCCTGCATGGTGATGGTGCGAGCAAGACGCTACCCCAGCGGACAATACGAAATTTTCTCTGTGAACTCGGTGAGTGGTTAGGTTACGTTTGCTCTTGAACTTTTAATCAATATTCGTCCGTATAATACGAGTATCACCAGACATTCTCACTTGGGACCAACTGTACTGTGCACGGTATCTATGTGGGAGCTTCAGAAGCCCATGGTCGTGACGATAATCGTGTCGTTATCGTGCAATGTGAAAACACCCAATAGCGGGGGGACGATTTTATTATGTAATTAAATTATATTCTTATAGTAGAGGAGACGAGGAATATCGACCTTCGTCCATCTGGTAACTGGCCCACTGTACACCGGAGTAATATGATTACCGTGATAGTTTAACACAGGTGTAACTTCGAGTTTGATCGAATCGTTTATAGTGAGGCGGCGCGTGAAGCGGCCCGCGTCGCGTCACGCGCAAACTCAAACATATAGAAATGCAGGAGCTCGTTTAAGGAAACGCGGGGCGTCGAGCGACGCGAGCGGCGTGGCTTCGCACGGCGCACTCTCGCAGCTTATTGCCGTCCTTCCAGTCTTGTTCGACTAGTTACAAAGAGCAAACGTGTGTATTGTTTGTAATCATGGACGACATCATTGATATATTGCTTGAAGATAATTATAACCAAAAAAAAAGAACATAAAATTTATTCATAAAATTTTGAAAAGAAACATCTAGCGAGAAATGCAGATATTAACTTGTCCGCTGTTTATCCAGCAGGATTAGTAGATAGCGCTGTAATGTTTTTTTCCTGAGCGCAATGCTAAGTTTCCGTCCCTGAAACTGGCGCCGACGACGCCGACATTCCCACTGCATACCCCGCACCTCTCCCAGCCTTCCTTGCCGCGTCCTTTGCGGCGTCACCCGCCGCTTCATCCGCCGCGTTCTCCCATTGCGAAACTCACTGGTTTACCCGCCGCGTGCTCCGCGGCGTCGCCTGTCGCTACATTTGCCGCGTCCGACGCGGCGACGCTCGTCGCTTGGGCAGCTACAACTCAAACAAACGCTTGCAAATACGCTTCTCCTTGAACGCTCCAAACATTGCCGTATGTTTGTGTTTCTGGCGGCCCGCCTCGCGGACCGCACCGCACGACGCGTCGCGTCTCCTTAAACGAGCCCTAAGACATTTTTTTAATATTAAAAGCAGCATAGGGTTTTACATTTATCCATCGTAAATATTACTGCAAATAAAATATACTGAGTAGTACCTATGCCAGTTTTACAATCTATTTAAAAATAAAATTTAAGTACCTATCTATAATATTGCTATCATTTAAATGACAGTTTAGTAATAATGTTTTGAAATTACAGTGCCTCGTACTAGTGTTCTCGTGTCACGGTTGGGAGATCACGACCGTGGAGGGTTTAGGTGATCGAAGACGCGGGTACAGTGATGTGCAAAAGCGTATAGCCGCGCTAAATGGTACTCAGTGTGGATACTGCACTCCAGGAATGGTCATGCAACTGACTAGGTAGGTACTTAGATATAATATTACTAGCAGACGCACGCGGCTTTGCCCGCTTGATAAATTATACATTATAGATAAACTCAAACCAGTCTCCGTCTACGTATTTACATAACTATTTGTATTTTTAATTGGTTACTTAGCTTCTAATTGATGACAAGCGCAGCTGTATTGTGGAATGCCACTTTAGGAATACCAGTACAAGTATACCTACAAAGCCACACATCTTCCTCGAGAACCATAGTAGTTCAATCCATTGGTAAAAACCGCATCAAAATCCGTTGCGTATTTTTAAAGATCTAAGCATACATAGGGACGGAGAGATAGTGGGAAGCTACTTTGTTCAATATTATGTTAAGATTTACTGCTATTTGTGAGTGATATTATATTATAGCCGCTATAGAATAGCGATAGGTGTAAGTGAAATTATCAAGCCTCAAAAATAGCGGTGTTTTTTTTAAAAGGACACGCCTCTGCACTTGCTGGAAAACCGACAGGACTCTGCAAATGACCTAAAGTACGTGGGACCAATAAAATGACTGGGGAAATGTAGGCGTATTAAACGCTAGGAACAAAGTCATGGTTTTGTGTCTTTGTAATTTTTTTTAACCACCTTGGTTGTTTATTTTTTAGTTTAAAAGACAAACATCTTACTAGGGAGGAGTTAGAAAAGTCCTTTGGTAGTAATACCTGTAGATGCACAGGCTTCAGACCTATTCTGGATACCTTTCAATCATTTGCCACAAACCCATGTCCAGAATTAAGTTTACGACTGGAAGATATTGAAGAAATTAGTATTTGCGATAAAACTAAACTAGAATGCCATAGAAAATGTTCATCTAGTAGCATTTCGAGCGATTGGAGTGTTATAGAAGATGCGAATAATTCAACAATTGCTTTGGACTTCGGAACGCACAAGTTTTATAAAGTTTTTGATGAGGATGCAATATTTGAAGTTCTTAATAAACACGGCGTTGAATCTTACATGTTCGTCGATGGGAATACGGGCAAAGGTACGTAAATAGGTATGACTATTACTTATATTTGTGCATTCAGTATAGTTAGCTAATTCAGAATAAGTTATAAATAAGTACTTAACAGTATTAATATTTTAAACAATTTTCAGGTATTGTTGAAAATTTCCATTATCCCGAACTCCTGATAGATATAAGTGGAGTGGCATCACTAAAAGGCTATCACTATGATCAAAATTTGGTTCTGGGTGCCAACATATCACTGGAAGATGCTATCAAAATATTTAAGGAGGCATCGTTGAGGCCAGAATTTGTTTACTTGGCTGAGTTCGCGAAACACTTTGAACTGGTTGCTCATATTCCTGTTAGAAAGGTAGAATTCATATTATATAATACGGTAACATACACTGAAGACAAAGTCTTTATCTCAGAAGTGGTGGTGTAAGTATGTCACTGTGTTGGTCTCACACGGTACACTTTGGGTGCCTGTTCTCAGTAGGCTCACCACGTGCACTTGGGCCACGGATATGTTGATACCTATCTTCTAGGGCTACTAGCATCTTGGTAGTTTTCTTTAAATTGGTCAGTTATTTCTTTGATCACAAACACTGAAATGGGGTTTTTTTTAAAAAAAAAACCTTTTATACGATATCTCCAAAACGAACTTTCGGCCAAATATTGGGGGTTCAATTTACCGCATCTGCCCTTCCCTATACCCTCTTACCCAGAAGACATAGAATTACCATTAACCCTGTATAATTGGATTAAATGGGTATTGCTTTGTAGTTTCGTCCAAGTTCTTGAACCATAAATATTTGTTTTACCAATAAATCATTTTATTCTTAGGTGCTATTTGATGTTAAAAAAACAGATGTCCTACCTATTTAGGCATGCAATGTACATAGATAATTAAAATAAAAATAGCTATCAGGCAACAGAACTAAGCAGACCCAAAATATAGTGTAACAATTAAATTCATTCTTATAAATAGCCTCGGCTTGCTCTGGCACTGAATTACCACAATAATAAAAGTGAAATAATACTTCAATGTTAATAATGTCATGACTTGCACTCAACAAAAAACTCAGCAAAACAAATGAAACGCCACTTTGGTTGAAAATGAGTTTTATATACAGTTCGATAGAGTTTTGCTTTTTTAAATAGAAAAATATTTGAGATTTCAAGAACAGTTTTTTTTATGTTGAATACGATTGTCTATTGTTTGCCTGAAGATTATATGCCATGCCATAATCATCATATTCCCGAATTTGAATTTGAAAAACATAATGACATACTTTTAATACTTTTAATTGCCCGAAACTTAGATACCATAAGATACGAGTGCCATACGTATTGTTTTTCATATTTTTAATTGCCATAATAATTATTAGATACTAGGTCGCCGCAGTCGCGAAACGTACCGTTACGCTGCAGCATATATTTGAGCGAAGCGAGTTTTGATTCAAAGCGATATAACTGATATATAATTTGATATAACTCTGTCAAAGTATTTTTTGTCATTACGCTATGGGAATTTTTACCATCAATTAAATTATTTTTATTTGATCGAAATTCAAAATTCTGGCTTCGTAAGAACCTGGGTAATTCTGTAAGCTTTTGATGAGTGCAAGAAAATCCGAAATCGGCCGAGTATTCGCCGAGAAACAATTTAACACAATTTAACATAAATCGTAATTTGAGTCACCCGTTGAGAGCTCCTGGCCTTCGGCTCGCTTCGCTCAATAATATATATTTAAACGCCATAATGAATTAATGATTATTAGACATAATATTCAAATGCCATAATAATTATTAGACATAATATTCAAACGCCATAATACACATTACACATGATATTTAAGCGCCATAATAAATTGTTTTCGAATCTTCTTCCAAGCTATGCATTTGCTCATGATATTTCTACAGGCGTTCTAAAACGATTTACAAACCCGTTATAAATACATTGGTGGGTAGACTTACCATAACAGCTTTCTGGCACTCCGCCGGCCGCTGCCGAGGCACGCTCGCTTCGCTCACTTGGCTCGTGCGTTGACTGTCATGTTCGAACCTAACCTTAACCTCAATGTCGATTGCATATAATTGGCATGTGATAATTAGGGCTATGATTATCGGCCGGGCGCCACTGGCTAAATACCACCGCAACTACCAGAGGCGTCCGGCAATGGACGCAGTATGGCCACGTCAAGGCGCGGCAACTTAAAAAAAGGGCTATGATTATGACAAATGATTGTGGCACTTCGCCGGCCGCTGCCGCGGCGCGCTCGCTTCGCTAGCTCGGCTCGTGTGTTGTCTTTCATGTTCTAACCTAACCTAAACCTCACTGATGTTTTGACATGTGATAAGTAGGGCATGTGATAATTATGGCATGTGATAATTAGTGCATGTGATAATTAGGGCTTACAATGATTATAACAAATAATATTATGGTAAGTGACTTTATGGGAAACAAAGTTTCTAGCCCGTGACAAATATAGCAAATTAGAGTAGGGCAAATGAATATTATGTCATATAATATTGTCTGTTGACTATTATGGCAAATGAAATTAGGGCAAATAAAATTCGGGCAAACGGCGGTATGTATACCGTTGAATACATCTAATTTTATGACTATGTCGTGTGCCATGGTTCACTATCCATTTGCATAAAAAAAATAACCATAAAATATTTTGGCATATGGTAATTTTGACTAATGATATTTATGCATAATTTTTTTATCCACAACAAATTTAGCATATTTATCTTTATCATAAATAAAATTAGCATAATCATATTTAAGCATAAAATTTATAAGCATAGCTTTATAAAGGCATAAACGTATCAAACTATAATGAATATAGTCATAATCATCTAAGGCAGAATAAGTAACTATGTAAAATAATTAAAAGGCGGCTTAGGGGTGGCCCAAGGGCCACCCCCGCCGCACCTAAACCTACTTTGACACTATTATAATATAGGAAGTACTGGTTAAAGTAACTTTTTTATCTTTCATTCATTTCATTAATTTATACCTATAAAATTTTAGTAATATATACTATTAGGCGAATGTACACTATGCCTAAAAACATTGTGCAAATTATAACTATGCATAAATATATTAGACCTAAATATAATTATGCCACAGTACATATGCTGCTTAAAATCAATTATGACCAAGTATAATTATGCCAAAAAAAGTATGCCAAATTCATTGTGCCAAACCATTTTAGGATTACATGCATTATGTTAACGAAAGGTATACCGTGTGCCATTCAGAGTATCGAATAGATGAAAATTATTTTTTATGAATGATACCACCTCAAATATAGTATACAAAGAAGGCAATGTTAAGAAAATAGAGTTTACAGCTATCAGAACTTTTTATGCCACATTATAGCTCGAACACATCTTTTTTGCGATTAAAATACCATCTCTGTGTTAGTGGAATTTCCTCAAAATATGACACCATATCGCAATGATGATGTTACAAAAGCATGATTCACGGTAAGCGCAGTTGACTGGTTTACAATTTTGGCTAGGTTGTACACGTATATGAATGTTGACTCGGCCGTTTGTGAATTTCATTATATTTTTATAATTTATTATAATGTATTTCTTGCAATATAAGAATTACAATATACAAAATAAACATAATTATAGACTAAAAATATTTACATTACAAAATATCGTTTAAAAAATCCTCCGCGTCATTGCCGACTGGGAAGGTTCCCAGAATGCTGGCTGTGTTGCCACGTTGGATGGCGATACTTATTCTTTGGGCCAGAAAATAGTCAGCCTTCTGGTCTTGAGTTAATTAGTTAATTAATTTCTCATTTTTAGATCGGTTCAATAGCTGGTAATCTGATGTACAAGCGCGCTCAACCAACCTACCAGTCCGACCTTTTTGTATTGTTCGCGTGTGTTGGAGCTTATGTCACCATCTGTAAGAATCTTTAGTGTAACTACATTTCAGACACACATTATTACGAGTAGAACACATTTTAGGAACACTTCTACTTCATTCAAGTATCCACAATCCCAACTCCATTCTCACTGCTCTTTCTTTACCTTTGTTGGGGATATTCTCTGAGGAATTTTTAGCTTTTATAAAACAACGTAGGTCTGACTGCCGTGGGCTCTTACTTTATAATGTTATGTATCTGAAACGTATTATATTATGTATTAATCTTGTATTAAGTATAAAAAAAAACAATTTTAAAGAGTAAAGTTAAGATAGATAAAAGTTAAGATTTTAGTGGGTAAACCTTTTAAAAAGATAGGCAAATGCTGTCGCGGACAGGGGAAGGCTTACGTCAGACACAATTTTTTGGACACTAACCGTTAACTATACTATACTTATATTTTGGAAATCAATCGGACTATCCTTATTTTTTTTTATGGAGTGTAATAATTTACCTAGGTAGGTACATACCTGATTCACGTTAATTTTTTTTGTAGGTAATGCCTCGGGACAAAGAAGATCGCTAAAATTATTGGATTTCATGAAATGTGATATGACTGGGCAACTGATGGTGAATGTCGAACTACCACCCTTCAGCTCTTCACATATTTTCAGGAGTTATAAGGTAGGTATGTTGTACCTACTTACAATTAGCAAAATTCCTACAATTTCAAATTGGTGACGCTCTAGGTAGATAGTTACTAGGTAGGTATACCTACACATAAATAAAATTATAGTGTCTGTTGACTGTTTGTAATTATTTTTCACTAAATGCATGTGGACAAGTTTTTGTAAGTTTATACTTACCTAATTACAGTAGTTAATATATGTAGGACCTACGTAAAGAAACAAAATTCTTCTGTCGATCTGGTTGTTAGGTCATCTCTATAATTACTACTCATGTTATAAGATTAGATATGCTAGCTTTTAATCCGAAATCTGTCCCCGTGGTACCGTGGAAAGTGTAAAGAGAAAATGGTAAGGCAGTTGTCGCAGAGCGATTAAACCAGTTAATAAACTTCTGTCTTAAGAATTAGATACAGAGTTATTTTAAGTAAGACTTTCCGTGAGCGAAATCCTGAAACTCTAAGTTCATACGTTCATTCAAGCAGCCAATGTCGATTTATTAATTTTTGTATGGAAAATAATAATTAAAAATTTTGCAAACTCGTAAAACAAAACTTGCTGCATTTGACCTCCAGAAACGGTACCTTAAAGGTCTGTGTACCTACTTAAGTAATTTTGGAATATTTCAACGAACTTGAAAAAAGAAGGGTAGGATTGTAGTGGATACAAAGTATGTTGAACCTCTAAAGTATTTGGTTCCGTACAAATATGTTGATGTGATGTAGGTATTTGAAGGATATTATAAGATGACGGGAATTTATTAACCGCTAGCGAATCTAATAGGCTAGAGATGCAATTTCAGATAATGCCACGTAATCAAAACGCGCTGGCCATTGTCAATGCCGCCTTTTTACTGGAACTGTCAGAGAAAGAAAACTTAACAGAGTATGCCAGCATAGTATTTGGGAACATAGATCCTAAATTTGTGCGCGCTACTAAAACTGAGAAGTTCTTGCATGGGAAGAACGTCTTTAGAGAAGATGTTCTGCAAGCGGCTGTTACTATATTAAACCATGAGCTGCAGCCTGTTGAAATACTTGGTGAACCTTCAATAGAATGCCGGAAGAAGTTAGCCCTCGGATTATTCTATAAGGTAATGAATGACTTTGTCTAATATACTTAACACATATTTATAAAGTTTGTTTCGGAGTTTGGATGTTTTCTTATATTATGTATGTATTTAGAAATATACATATAAGTATGTTTTTCAGTTGTCTAGATCCCATAGCACAAGCTTATAGCTTAGGTTTGGCTAGATGACGTTGTGTGAGAATGTCCAAAAATATTATTAAGTATATTATATTATAAATTATGAATAACTTTCAGTTACATAACCGCACGCGCTGTTGTATGTAACAAATATCTTAAATAAAATACAAAAATAAAATAAGTATGTCCTGACAAAGTCTAAGCTCAAGCCAACCTCATAGCAAACATAAGTTCTCTAGAAACGTAGAAAACAATTAAATGTGAGCGTATACCTAATATGTCTTTTTTTTAACTCCTCACTCCTTTCTTTGCCGGACGCCCCGAGTAGAGCCTCCAGAATGATAACCCAAGGGCACCGGCGGGCTTTGGTCCCTATTGCCACCATGGCTATTTGCAGGTTTATAATGTAAAATAAATAGTTAATATTCCCACAGTTCATCCTCAACATAGCTCCAAAGGCTAAAGTTTCAAAGAAGTACGCGAGTGGTGGAGATTTATTCTCCCGACCAGTTTCTAAAGGTAGTACTCACTATCAAACTGATGCCAAACTGTTCCCCTTGAATCAGCCGGTAATCAAGTTGGAAGCACAGATACAGGCTTCGGGAGAGGCAATTTACGCGAATGATCTTCCTTACCTGCCTGGACAGGTATTTGGGTCATTTGTACTATCTACAGTACATAACGGAGAAGTAGATAGTTTTAACGTTGATCATGTTATGGTAAGCTATTGTAGAAGATTGATTCATTACATAAATAGTCTTATTGCACCTAATTCACTGTTGAAGGACTTTGGAACACTAATTTAGTTTAAATTACTAATTTCTCACACATAATACGAGTACATTGCTTTTTTACAAATTATTTTCGAGATAACAGAGTGTAAATCGTGTTGGAGATTCTCTTTTCTAGTTATACTTTTATGGAATGTATTATTTACATTTTTCGAGTTCCGTGGAGGTATTAGAGAGTATAACCAATCAACTAAGCCATATTCAACTATGTGATGAAATGAAAAAAAAGTGTCCATATGTTTCAGGAAATGAATGGAGTAATAGCCTTTTTTACAACTAAAGATATTCCGGGTGTGAATTCGTTCACTTTCCCCGGAATCCAGTTACAAACTCTAGATGAAGAAATTTTAGCAACTCAAATAAAGTTCTACGGCCAACCTATTGCCATTATCGTTGCTGTAACAGAGAGTCTCGCTGCAGAAGTAGCTAAGATGGTCATAGTAAGCTACAAAAATGTAAAAAATGTTGCTCCTGTTTTGACCATAGATGCCGCAAAAAAAGACAGCAGTAGATATAAAGCCAGCGAATCAAAGATTGACCCTACACGTCGTGGGACTGATGTGAAGAAAATAATCAAAGGAGTGTATACGATTGAAGCACAATACCATTATTATTTAGAACCAATGACCTGTGTAGTTATTCCTGTTGATGATAGGCTCGAAGTTTATGACTCAACACATTGGATAGACCTGACACAGATCGCTATTGCAAGGTCTCTAGGAATTCCAGAGAGCAAGTAAGTTTCGATGTCACTGTATAGCAACAGTAGTTAAAATGTTTTGACCACACCCCGAAGCGGTAGCCCAAAGACATATTATTTGCCCCCTAGTTGCTAGTAACTTTACTGGTTCCACGAATATTATGTCTATAGTGAATCTATTACCCCTCATCGAGCACTTTTATTTTTGCCAGAGCCTCTAAGAGTTTGGTTTGACCACTATGCTTTTAAACCTACATAAAGTACTTAACAAAAAGAACAGTAGCATTACCACCTAGTAACAATAGTAGGATATATTTACTTACTCAATTTAGCCTTTTTTAGAGTTCTCGTAAAGGTCCGTCGTATCGGTGGCGCTTTTGGTGGTAAGATAAGCCGTAATGTACAGGCTGCAACGGCGTGTGCACTCGTGGCAAAGAAACTCAATGTACCATGTCGGTTTATAGTGCCTATCCAGAGTAATCTTACATTCCCAGGAAAAAGACTGCCATGTAATTGCGATTATGAGGTAGATAGATATATTATATACCACCAAAAATTAAATAACTGTTATACTATTCAAATAATATAAATCAAAATCTAATATTTTAGATAGGAGTTGATGATAATGGTAAAATACAGTACCTTAATGCCACAATCGTCGAAGACAAAGGCTGTTCGGAGAACGAAGATATTTTGAGTTATGTTGTCCAGGGATTTCCTCATTGCTATATAAGCGACAGCTGGACAGTACAGACTGCTAACGTTTTAACTGATCTTCCATGCAACACTTTTGCTAGAGCACCTGGTACGAATATATATTAGAAATTTAATAAGTATATCTTGCTACTTATATTATAATGAAATGATTTTAAGAGAGTACAAGCTGGGTTTCTTTGCTGGTGCTTGTGTGAATCATAAATGCGTAATGTGTGTAATTGTAACTTGGCAATAATTTAAAAAGAATTAGAAGTATCTCCAGCGTTTTTTTTTTTTTCAGGGACCTTGGAAGGAATAAGCTGTATAGAACATATCATGTCACATATCGCTTTCGCCGTCAATAAAGACCCAACTGAGGTTCGCAAGATCAATATGAGAACCGAAGACAATGATCTGCCACAGCTTATTGAGGACTTGAAAGGTAGTACAAACTACTCCTCACGACTATCAGAGGTGAAGCTTTTTAACAAAACAAATAGATGGACGAAAAGAGCACTATCTACAAATGTAATGTTGTTTCCAGTCATTTTTTATGGAAACTATTCTGCTTTTGTAAGCATTTATCGAGGAGATGGTACAGTAACAGTGAGTGGTGGTGGCATTGAGATGGGTCAAGGCATAAACACCAAATGTGCCCAAGTTTGCGCATACACATTAGGAATTCCATTGAAGTATGTCGAAGTACTTCCCCATTATTCCTTCGTGGCTGCAAATAACATTTTCAGTGGCTCTAGTATTACTTCTGAAAGTGTATGCTATGCTATAATTAAAGCTTGTGAAGAACTGACTGCTCGATTAGCTCCAGTTAAGGCAAAAATGCCTACTGCCACTTGGGAACAGATTATTTTTCAAGCTGGTCAAGAACAAATTAACCTATGTGTACATTATATGATGAAGGATACTGATCCGGCGTTACAAGGGTATAGCGCATTTGCTGTAACTATCATAGAGACTGAACTCGATGTTCTAACGGGAAGATTCCAGATTCTTAGAGCAGACATCTTGGAAGATGTAGGACTCAGTGCTAATCCTGCCATAGATGTTGGTCAGGTGGGAAATTGTTTATTTTATTTCGTATTCGAATATACTATACTTACTGACACCAATTACAGCAACGCATATTATATCATTAAGTTTTTAATACTATCTACCTACTAAAGTACTCTGACGTCTAATCCAAACTATATGGGTCGTGATCTTTAGACATATATTATACTTAACATAGTGGTTGAATGTACCTACGATCTGCGTAAGACAGCTATCTCAGAGTTGGAATTCGATTGGAGTCCTGCGTCGGGACCGGTCGGGAATTTGTATATAGTTTGAAACCAGATGACGCAGTATTCAGTAGTCCTAAAATTATTTAAACTAGTGTTATTTTTTAGGTGCAAGGTGGCTATGTTCAAGGCATAGGTTACTACACATGTGAAAAACTACACTTTGACGAGACCACTGGTAAACTCTTGTCGAATAGATCTTTGAAATACCACGTACCACTATGCCTTGATATACCCATCGAGTTCAATGTGACGTTAAGATACAATTCCAAAAATCCTAAAGGAGTTTTAGGGTCAAAGAGTAAGTACAAGAAATAGTACTGCCACATCCTACAGCCGCTAGCTAACCCACTCCTGACACGATTCACTTTTAACTCAACTGGGGATTAACGAGTACCTACCTACTTATAGTCGTAACTGCGTTACTATTTAACGAACGTTCCATTATGTTGTTTTTTTAATAATTAGGGCTCCGTAAATATTTGTCTGTCAAATAATTACACCCTAGGTAGGTACCTCAATGTACTCGTATAATAGTCCGGACAATTTAGACATTCGAAGGTGCATAAAGTCCCAACAAGCTGAAAATCAGTAAAATTGTGCTATCCATAGAGAGGTCAACCATCATTGTAGCATAAGCAGTTCTCGAGAGCTAAGGGGGGACAAAACTTACATTCCCTATTTGTATATATAGATATCTCAGAAACGGTGGCTCGTAGGAAAAAAGTATTGATACATTTTTATAGATAATTTTCAGATCTACAATTATTACCTAGCGTACTTTTATGATAAAACTTACCGTTTTGCTGAAAATTGCGAAAAAGTCTATTTTGGACCTTTGACCTCGAATAAATTTTTTTCCACAGAAAGTTTTACACGGGAACCATAGGGAACTTTAAAATTCTATTTATAATTATGTCCTGAACAATTTTACTGATTTTCAGCTTGTTGGGACTTTATGCACCTTCACTCTCATTTTTTAATCTAGATTGACAGGACTATAATAGGTATACCGACATTGACGCTGTGTCGAAAGACCGTTTAATCTTACAGATCTAGCTACCCACTTGCTTTGCTTTGCTAATCTACACTGCCATCGACATATTAGTACAAGGAGTTTTACTTTAATAACGTTGCTAGGTAAATAGCCGAGATATGAGTCTACGTAGGTATTTATTTTTCTTTGTATCTATCTGTAAATAGATTACTACTATAATATTCTTATATGGTCTAAACCAGGGAAATGTCACCTATACTGGCTATACTATTTATAATATCTTTTGTCTAAACATATTATTTTAAAGGTATTTTATTACTTTCTAGCATGCGGTGAAATGGGCACAGTAACGTCACATGGTGTCACTCACGCACTGAGAGCTTGCATCATGGAATCTAGAAAAGATTCAGGATATGACCCAACAGAGTGGTTGTATATACGTAAGTATATTGGGACATTTCAAAGAACTCAGCGGTGGCTATGACCACTTTATCCGGCCACGATGGCTAGTGGGCAGACTGAGCGGCGTTAGAGCAGTGTAGTGTGTGTAGTATTGCGATACAGTGCCAAAGAGATGTAAAGCGATAACGAGATAGAAGAGAAACAGATAATCATACTCTGACCAGAGTTTTTCTAGACATTGCGATTTGTTTTCTATTATACTAATATTTATGTAAAATAGGTACCTACTTTTCATCCGTTAAAAAGATGGGTGAAGGTAAACGGAGAAGGCGTCTAGAAATATGATATAGCTCCTAGACTACTTTTTGTTTCTTTTTTTTAATTCCGCGAGATCGCAGCCGCTCCCATGTCCATTGCTGCGGGCGTCTCTGGTGACACCAGAAGGCATTTCCAGTGGCGCCCAGCGGACTTGGCCACCTGTGTGGCCTCTTTCGGGATTTGGTCGGAATGAAAATCTCGCGTCGTTGGGGTTGGGTTTTATCCCGCGTCGGTGAGTGAATCTGGTTGCGTGCTGCAACCCTTCTAGCCTTCTTCTGTAAGGACGGCGGGTGGCTATCTCGCCGTCCTCAGACCGCCTCCTTCGCAAGCATGACTTGCTCGCAGAAGGTCCTAGACTCCTTGACTGAATTGACACTGTACAGTCTACCGCTTAGTAAGAGTAGTCTACCTATAGCTATAGGTACCTCCGTATTGTATATTCAGTTTATATATTTTTATTTACAGCTGTACCATACGACACTGAAGCTATATTGAAAGCCTTGAGTGTTAAGCCAGAGGAATTTCTTATAAGCGATTAATAATTTTATGATACGGTGGTAGGGGTTTTTTTTAAATACCTACCTAAACTAAGTAGGCTTGCCATCCCGGTGTCTCAAGACGAAAGTGTTCTGCAGTGCATCCAGTAATGCCCTACGGAGCCAAAACGTAGACACTGACAGTGGAATAATACAAATTCCAAAGGTTACATATACCTGATGTTGCTCTATAATTAATATTTCATAAATTGCCAACGAAGTAAGTAATCCGTCAGAGAACGGGGTCACTGAAATAGCTCAACGCATAAGCAGACTTGAGCGGTCGAGGATCGGTCATGTCCTTATCATGAATTTGACGCGTTCTTGAGTGGAAACCGCGTATTGGCTCTTTGTCAGTCTTAGTGGAGTGACGATACAAGTGGGTTTACAAGCGCTCTGAGGATGCAAACAAATTAAGATCGAGTGAAGCTGGGTGTTATGCAAGACGCCTATTTCCAGCAGTGGACTGCAGTGGGTGACAGATGATGAAGACGCGAAAAAAGTGAAGAAATAATTATTATCTATACGAACAACCAATTTATTATAATCTCATTTGGATATGGGTAAAAGTAACGCCATCTAGTCTTAAACTAAGCAACAATAAATGAAACATATTATTATGCAAAGTAATCTTTGGAAATACCTTCCTACTCCTACATACTCTTTAAATTAACACACTTATTTATAAAACACGTAATTATAAGCCGCGCAGGATGTGAGTGGGATAGTACCCACCTTGTTACAATAACCACTACGTGACGTCATCAAAGTAACAAAACAGTATTGTAGGTTAATCTACGTCACTATGACGTTACCAACATGGCCGCCAATCTCATTGTCATCTTGCCCGGCTTATACCTACCTAATCTAAGATATACCTATATTATATATATATATCTAAGATATTATTATACCTAAGTACACTACAATTCGGAAGTTAAAATGTTTCAATTCGTCAAATTTTCATCACTATCTTCACCTCCTTCACTCAAATCAAAGTTTATTTTCCTGCTTACGGGATAATCTACACCTTTTATTCGACCTATTTTTGGAGTGTCATCTAGTGGAAGTTCTGATACATTAACTCGCTTGCTTGGTGATCCCGTGTTCTCAGAATCAGGTGTAAATTGATCCATTTCTATTTTATCATGAATAACTTTTCAGGCTGAAAATGAGAGGTTTAATTGGAAGTGAGTTTTTTATATCTAAAACTTTATGGATTTGGACTTGGTTAACAGTATATGTACCTAAGTACCTACTATTCCCTATTCTGTGCCAGTAGGCAGGTATAGTCTATAGACTACTACTAAAGACGGCAACGAAAGGAAAGAAGAAGCAGATGGGTACCTAGGTATATCACGAAACACAATCATGTAGGTAGGTAGGTTACCTACATTATGTAGGACGGCAGCCGACGTAGGTAGGTACCTCCGTAATTTTATGGTGGATAATATATTATTTGAACTAGTTACTATAGGGGCTACCAGAATCTCATGGTAAATTGGAAAATAATGTATTGTGCCATGAGATTCTGATAGACCTCTACGTACATGTAAGTATTAAGTAGGTATCTAATTCATTACAATTACTTACATGAATTTTGAAAACAATCCCTTACCAATTACAGTTACCAACTCTGAATTAAATAGGCATGAATTTTAACATTCAAATAATACCTATGTGAATAAAATAAAAATAAATTGGAAAAAAACAATAGACCTGTAGGTAATAAGTACTTTCGTACTTTCCCGCCCGTAGTGTTTTTTTTTTTGTTGTTTTAATATTCGTTCATTAGGACCTTGGGACACGCGCAGGTTTCTACCCTTCTACCATAATGATTAGTAAAATGAAAACTTTAAATCTGGCTGAAGAGATTTTTTTATTCATAAAGTTACTGGAGTAGGTATTGGTTGTACCTACTGTATCCAGACTTTTTTTTATACATCGGTAGGTACTGCCTGATGTGACTGAGATATTATGTTAATAAATTTGTAATAAAACATAATATACCTATGATACTTAGTACCTACTTACTTAATAATTCAGTTTAGCGCCAAATGTTTTGAGTAGATAATATCTATATCTATAATTATACATACTTATACCTACTTATAATAAATCTGTAGAAGTGAAAATTCTGTACATAGAAAATATAAAATAAAATCGCAGGGGGTGTTACTAGACCGACACCGAATCCAAAAGTGTCCGTTTCGACTGCTCGGCCACTATGTCGTAGAAAAAAAAACTTATGTCAGCATTTCGAAGGAATTTGTAAAAGACGAACAGTGAAAACCGCAAATTCGAAGAGTCAATATTTAGAAAGTTATAAGGGTTTAACCGTGGCCGCGCAGTCCGCACGAATTCAACTGCGCGGCTACCAGTTCTCTTAAACGAAACTGCGTACAAGTCTAATTCTTTTTGCTAATCACTGATATGATTTCGAAGAAAATGTAGATTATAAAAATAAAGCCCTACTGTTTGGACTTCACGACCTACAGCACTCCAAAGTTATGGCCGCGCAGTCCGCACAAAGCGAACCGCGCGGCCACCAGTTCTCTTAAACGGAGCGTTGTAGAAGTCTAATTCTTTTTGCTAATCACTGATACGATTTCGAAGAAAAAGTAGATTGTAAAAATATAGCCCTAAAGTTTGGACTTCTCGTTCCACAGCACTCACGTAATGGCGAACCGCGCGGCCACGTGTTTTTTAAAGTAGAGCTTAAACGGAGTTTGGTAGAGGTCTCATTCTTTTTGCTAATGACTAATACGATTTCGAAGAATATGTAGACATCATGAATGAAGTTCTAATGTTTGAAAATCACGAGTTACAGAACTTAAACCCTGTAACTCGAGTTAAAAGAAGGGTAACCATGATTTACGTTGCGTCGACGAGATATTCCCATAAAAGACGTTTTAATGTCACGTATATTGCTATACTTTTTATCATAACAATCAAATATTTTTAGTCCTTTGGTTTGGAATTGAATAGAGAAGATTACTTATAGGATATAAAGAAAAAAAAACACTCATCGATTGATTTATATTTCAGTGAATGGTGATCATCACAGTATACATATTGTTTAGTATTTCAGACTAATTATATATATAATGTGTAAGGTAAAGGTATCAAGAGTTGAAGTACAAGGTGATTTATCACTGACCTCAACTCTGGCACCGATATTTACCTACTTAAATGTTAAAAATAGCTAATAATACCGGAAATTTAAATAAGCCACATAAATATAGCTTCTTTCACAACTATTACAATAAAACAAATTATATATAAATAGATAAAACATATTATACCTAAACTATAAATCACATAATTAAAAAATCACAATTCGTTTTCATAATAGTAATTACAATTATACATAATAGTAATCAATTACAACCTGGCAACCCTCGACATCTGTTCATACGTCATTTTTATCCGTAAATTATTTTAAAAATTTTATCAACATAATCTTGCCGAAATTTATACCATTACTTACAGATTTTTAAATACATACCAATAAGTTTATAAATAAATCATTTCACAAGTTATTACAACAATAAATCAAATTATTCTATAAAAATGAAAAAGCGATTTGACATGACGTGTCAATCGTCAAACATACAAACAATAATATTACGACTCAAGAAATTGGATAATGATACTGATGAATAACGATGCTAAGAAGAGAAGAAGAGCCAGGAGCAAAAATGCGCAAATACCACCCCCGGACTCGTCACTAAACTCCGCCTCGCAGGCACCGTACCGCACATCACTGACACAGGTGCTCGCTGAGGCGTCGAGCTCTTCAAGTGACGAGTATTTCTCTCCGCCGACGTCGCCAACACCTGTACGCCGGCGAGGGAGAGGCCGGCCACCGAGCAGTTTGGGGTCCCGAAGCCTACCAGCTTCGAGTAGGGTCCCCACTACCGGTGGTATTGTGCACCGCATGCGATGGACTTCATCCATCAATGAAAACGTCATGCGGGCATATTATGAGGCTACAGATGGGGAAACCAACCTGACTGCGTACCGTTCAAGGATGCTTCCTTTATTTCAGGCTCTTGAACCAACAATGACTGTTGCCGTCCAACGACTATCGGATCAAGTGCGGGCTATCCAACGATGTAAGTTGTTGGATGAATCTGTGCTTGATCGACTACGCCTGGAAGTATTATCTACTCGTACAGCTCCAGTGTCAACGAGAGCACCGTCACC
Source organism: Nudaria mundana (assembly GCA_963556515.1). Taxonomy (NCBI): domain Eukaryota; kingdom Metazoa; phylum Arthropoda; class Insecta; order Lepidoptera; family Erebidae; genus Nudaria; species Nudaria mundana. The sequence continues at coordinate 15,711,462 of OY748298.1, forward strand.
TGTGACACAGACGGTTGCTACAAGTGCGACGTTAGCAGAGTCCGCACCCGATGCGGGAAATGATACGAGTGATACATCTATCCAGGTAAGCGAGCAATTGAGGAGTACTTTGGAAGATGTGATCTCGCAGTATAGGTTTATACCTAATTCTAGACCGCGGCTACCACGCTTGCCAATGCATAAACGAAATCTGGCGTTGATGGGAGCCCTGAATGCATTGCTAGAGCCGTACTTACGGACTAGCAGTGATTTGCTTGATACTCACTCGATTCTTTACTGTGGAGCTATTGCCGCTTGTCGTGTTGCACGCGTTAAATTCCCCGAAGTTAACCGTGCACCGCGACCGGATGGTGTTCCCGTATGGCAGGCAAGAATCGAGCGACGTATCGGCACATTTAGGACTCTCATTATCTCGCTTATCTCTTTCAGCCGGGGAAATAGTTGTCCCCGGGTCATGCGCTTCGTGACTCAGGCATTTGCTGGGACCGGTATTCGTCCCCAGCAATACTTAGCCAATGTCACGGAACGTATTGACTTTCTGAAACAGAAAGTGTATGCATGGGCAAGCCGTATCCGTCGTTATAGAGAGCGTGTAAATAGATACTGGCAGAATCGCATCTTCCAAAGTGACCAAAGGAAGGTGTACCGAGAGTGGGAGGGAACTGGACAACGTTTGAGCGACGGACAACTGCCAAATGCTCATACCATGAATCAATTCTGGAGTGACATATGGTCGGTGCCCGTCGAACATTCGGAGGGCGACTGGATCCGTGTCGTCGAGCGTGAATGCAGTATCATCGAACCCATGGAGCTATTGCCGCTTGTCGTGTTGCACGCGTTAAATTCCCCGAAGTTAACCGTGCACCGCGACCGGATGGTGTTCCCGTATGGCAGGCAAGAATCGAGCGACGTATCGGCACATTTAGGACTCTCATTATCTCGCTTATCTCTTTCAGCCGGGGAAATAGTTGTCCCCGGGTCATGCGCTTCGTGACTCAGGCATTTGCTGGGACCGGTATTCGTCCCCAGCAATACTTAGCCAATGTCACGGAACGTATTGACTTTCTGAAACAGAAAGTGTATGCATGGGCAAGCCGTATCCGTCGTTATAGAGAGCGTGTAAATAGATACTGGCAGAATCGCATCTTCCAAAGTGACCAAAGGAAGGTGTACCGAGAGTGGGAGGGAACTGGACAACGTTTGAGCGACGGACAACTGCCAAATGCTCATACCATGAATCAATTCTGGCGTGACATATGGTCGGTGCCCGTCGAACATTCGGAGGGTGACTGGATCCGTGTCGTTGAGCGTGAATGCAGTATCATCGAACCCATGGAGTCTATTACCATAGACTCCGAAGACGTTAGTTGTGCAATTCGTACGGCCCCGAAGTGTAAAAGTCCTGGGCCGGATGGATTGCACAACTTTTGGATAAAGTGGGTTCAGAGCTCGCATGAACGCATGGCAACACAGTATCCTTTCCCAGGTTCAGGTTCCTTACCCGCTTTCATGACCACTGGCATCACCTTCCTGCTCCATAAATCAGGTAGTACCACGGAACCTAAAAACTATAGACCCATCACTTGCTTACCTACCATCTACAAGCTCCTTACATCTATTCTGAGAAGTAAATTAAACTCGCACATAGTATCTAATAATATCTTAGATAACGCTCAGAATGGATGTAGGGCTGGGTCTCGTGGTACTAAGGAGCTACTCCTCATTGATATGGCCATTAGCCAACAAGTCAAGCGGAGTAGGGGCGCCCTCTCTACTGCCTGGATTGACTACAAGAAGGCCTATGATTCGGTGCCTCATTCATGGCTGAGGAGGATTTTAGAGTTGTATAAAATGAATCCGACTCTTAAATCATTCTTAGTCTCGTGTATGGGGCAGTGGACCACAGTACTTCGTCAACCAGTTAATGGTGGGCACGCCTCTGACCCGCAAGGCTTGATAAGGATGAGCGTGGTATATTCCAGGGCGACAGTTTGAGTCCATTGTGGTTTTGTTTAGCACTGAATCCATTTAGCACATTGCTGAAGGATTCAGGGCTAGGCTATCGGTTTCGTAGAGGAGGTGAGGTTATTTCTCACCTGATGTACATGGATGACCTCAAACTGTTCACACTGAAGCATCAAGATTTAGTGACATTATTAAAAACTACGGAAGTTTTTAGTAATGCCATTAAGATGGAGTTCGGTGTTGAAAAGTGTGCGGTTATGCATGTACAACGGGGGAAGGTTGTAAATTCACCGAATTTACAACTTTCTGAGATAATAACTCTCAGATCTCTCTCCGAGACCGAAACATACAAATACCTAGGTATGTCAGAGTCATTGGGTATAGCGGTGGAGGATATTAAGAAATCGGTGAAAGACCGTTTTTTTAGCCGCCTGACAAAAGTTCTTAACAGTTCTTTGTCCGGTGGTAACAAAATGCGGGCTTTCAACGGTTGGGTTATACCTTTATTGTTATACTCCTTTGGCATACTTTCAAACGGAACTAGACGCCCTGAATAGGCGAGAATGTTACACCCACGATCTTCTGTCATGAGACTGTACATTCCGCGGAAGTGGGGGGGTCGAGGCTTTTTGAATACCAAGAACCTCCACAACCGTGAAGTGTGCAGTCTGAGAGATTACTTTCTACAGAATGGGTGTGACATTCATTGCGATGTCGTGATGGGCGATTGACAAGGGCCTGACACCTCTTTCCTTGGCTAACGAGAACTGGCGTAAACCAAATGTAGTAGGTACTGAAGACCGTAGGGACGTATGGAAGAGTAAGGAGCTACATGGGCGGTTCTACCGGGTCTTAACAGGACCCGACGTACACCTGCTCGCTTCGGTGAACTGGCTGCGTTTTGGGGACCTCTTTGGGGAAACTGAAGGTTTTGCCTGTGCAATTGCAGATGAGGTTATCAAGACGAACAACTATCGGAAATACATCATGAAGGCCGGTACGGTTGACATTTGTCGAGCATGCCACCGTCCTGGTGAATCACTTCGCCATATTATTTCCGGTTGTTCGTATCTTGCTAACACCGAGTACTTGCATAGGCACAATCAAGTAGCCAGGATCATCCACCAGCAACTTGCCCTACAATATGGCCTTATTGAGTTAGAAGTACCGTACTATAAGTACACACCAGTGCCAGTACTTGAAAATGGTCGTGCATTGCTCTACTGGGACCGATCATTCATCACGGACAGGACTATTGTTGCCAATAGGCCCGATATCGTGTTGGTTGATCGGAACCAGCGTCGGGCAGTGCTCGTCGATATCGCCGTCCCGCATGACGAAAACCTCGTGAAGGCAGAGAAGGACAAACTTAGTAAATACCTTGATCTGTCCTTCGAGATAACCGCCATGTGGGACGTAGACTCGACGATCATTGTCCCGGTGGTCGTTTCAGCAAATGGATTAATAGCGAAGTCTCGATTAACATCTCAAGAGACTCTCGTTAGATTGTTGGATCAAGAGTCAGATTCAGGAGGCTGCTATCCTCGACACGTGCCGTATTGTTAGGAGGTTTCTCAGTCTGTAACCTCCACCGCTGGTAATTTGGGTCCTACTCCGCTACTGGTGGGTCACTATTTTTTATATTTTTAAATGTATTTGTGTTTTTTATAAATCTATTTCAAAATGTATAAAATAAGAATATAAGTGAATAAACGAAATAATAATTACAATAAAAAAAATAATAACTTATTTACGTTGTTGTAACGATTAAGATCATATACTAAATAAGCTAAAAAAAATTGCTTATTTCAAAACTACTCCCGATATACGAGAGCAACAACATTAATACAACATAAAATTATAATTATATATAAATAGATAAGCGGATGCACGGCCTCTCACTGAAAGTGCACCTCACTAACATTCGAGGACTGCACTCCAATCTCGTCCCAGTCCACCACCACCTTGAGACTGCAAGACCGCATCTGCTCTTGCTTACGGAGACGCAAATCTCAACCCCTGCTGATACTTCCTGGCTCCAGGCTACACCCTGGAGCACAACTTCCGTTCAAAGGCAGGGGTTTGTTTCTATGTGCGTGATGACATCTGCGCTAGGCGTCTCCGTAACTTAGAAGATCCCTCATCTTCTTCAATCTGGGTGCTTGTAGACACCGGCATCGAAAAAATTGTTTATGTGGGTGTCTACAGATCGCACAGCGGAGATCAGGAGACAACTAGGCTATTTGACCATCTGAGTGAGGCCGCCAATGTGGCTCAACAGAGGTATCCGACCGCACAAATCGTTTTTCTGGGGGACTTTAATGCCCACCACGAGCAGTGGCTGTTCCCTTACCAGAAAACAGACCATGCTGGTAGAGAGGCCTACAAGTTTGCTTTGTCTATGAACCTTTCCCAGCTGGTTGACCAGGTAACTCGAATACCTGACATTGAGAGCCACAATGCCAATTGTCTGGACCTTCTGCTGACGACTGAACCAGACCGATATCAAGTGTCAGTTTCAGCCCCCCTTGGCAGTTCTGACCACTGTCTGGTTAAGTCCATACTTTTGTGTCCCCCACCTGACTCCAGCCTTAGAGGCACTAGGCGGGTGTGGCGATATAAGTCAGCGGATTGGGATGAGATGCGACATTTCCTTGCATCTTACCCATGGATGTCAGTCTGCTTTTCATCTGGCGATCCGTCGAGCTGCGCGTCTGCTGTTGCCGGGGTTATCGTCGGGCGATGGAATACTTTATTCCGTTTTCTAACCGGCATCTGGCATCAGAGCTCAGCCCTGGTTTGGCTCTGACTGTTTGAAAGCTGACAAACAGTCGGCTTATGAAGCTTGGGTTGTTGCCAGAAATCGCAAATCTCCGGACACGCGTTTAAAGAAGAAAGCCTTTAACAAGGCAGCCAAGTCCTGCAATAGGGTCCTGATGAAGGCGCGCTTCAATCACGTTGGCCGCGTAGGAGTCAGATTCTCGTCTTACCCATCTGGGAGTAAGGAGTTTTGGTCCTAGCCAAATGTGTTGAGGCGAACTTTTGTTGATCCTCACTCCCTCCTTTGCAGAAACCTGATGAAGTACTGGTACACACAGCTGTAGAAAAGGCTAATCTGTTTGCCTCTCCGTTTGCTGAAAATTCACGGCTAGATGCTGGTACTAAAACACCACCTCAGCTACCTCCTAGTGTTTGCAAAATGCCAGAAATCCGCATTCATCAAAAAAGAGGTTCTCAAAATACTACGCACTCTAGATGTGAACAAAGCCAGTGGTCCCGACGGTATTCCTGCCATTGTTCTGAGGAACTGCGCAGCCGAGTTGTCTCCTGTCCTGACACGCCTGTTCCGTATGTCTTAGGTAACGTACAGCCAGTACCAAAAAAGGGTAGTCGTGCAGACCCTGTCAACTACCGCCCAATTGCGATCACCTCCATTCTCTGCAAGGTGATGGAGCGTGTAATAAACAATCGTTTACTGGCATACCTCGAAGACAATTACCTCCTAAGTGATCGGCTATACGGGTTTCGCCAACACCGTTCTACTGGAGATCTTCTGGTGTATGCCACGCACCTCTGGAGTGAGGCATTTGAAAGATATGGTGAGGCACTTGCTGTGTCACTTGACATTTCGAAGGCTTTGTCAAATAAACAATCAGTAGCACTTTTTACAAGAAAAGCTACTGGCTATATATATATTTATACTATGATATTAAAATGGAAAAAAGCCTGGATTCACACACTATAAATCTTGGTCACCCTATTTTTTCCTTCGATTATAGGTTTTAAGTTCTGTAGGTCGAGTAGTTCTTAATTTTAGGCTTTATTCATTCTGTCTACATATTCTTCGAAATGGTATCTGTAATTAGCAAAAAGAATGGGACTTCTACTAAGCTCCGTTTAAGGTCCATTTAAGAAAAATCGTGGCCGCGCGGTTCGCATTGTGCGGACTGCGCGGCCATAACTTTGGAGTGCTGTAGGTCGTGAAGTCCAAACAGTAGGGCTTTATTTTTATAATCTACATTTTCTACGAAATCGTATCAGTGATTAGCAAAAAGAATTAGACTTGTACGTAGCTCCGTTTAAGAGAACTGGTGGCCGCGCAGTTGAATTCGTGCGGACTGCGCGGCCACGGTTAAACCCTTATAACTTTCTACATATTGACTCTTCGAATTTGCGGTTTTCACTGTTCGTCTTTTACAAATTCCTCCGAAATGCATTCGAAAGGCCGAGCAGTCGAAACGGACACATCAAAAAATGTGATTAAAAAAACTTTTGTCTGTCTGTCCCTTTGTTCAGGCATCACGCAAAAACTACCAGTTCGATTACGATGAAACTTGGTAAGTAAAATTATTCTTTAATATCCTGGGCACCACCCTGGGTACATTTTATCCCTGAAAAGTATACATATACAATAAAAAAAAACTAAATTTTGCGGTTCGATCACTAGACCCGATTATTGTACCAACCGCAAATAATAAGTTTGTCGTAGGTTACGTCACCCGCAGTGGAGTTCACTAAGGGGCGCTGCACACGGCTAAGATACTACCTACTAGGTATGCAATGCATGCTGCTTTTGCAAAAAACTGAGCGAAGTGTTAAATTTTCGAACGACAACGATTTATGTTTTTTTTTTGGTCATGTCCTGTTTAGGAGTATGCGGACAAACGAAATACATGAGTCGCCAAGATTAAGCTTCGCTCACTTCGCTCAATAATATCGTATCCTACAATATATATATATATATACAATATATATATACCTACAATATACATAATAAATCAGTAACTGGTGATCAAGAAAGCTATAACACGCAGGCGGAGCTGCGGGCCACAGCTAGTATTTAAATAAATAATGCCTGCTTTTATTATCAACAGTCATTAAATTTAATCCTAATAGTATTCTGAATGTGTCCTTTCTCAAGGTCTACAAACGTGTCAGACAAACTCTCATTGCGGATGGCGTGGCGGTGGCAGCGGTGGGGTCGCGCCCATTTGTATTAGTAGTTTTCGGTGTAAATGCGCTTTTACATCTAAATTACTGGGAATAGGCAGGTATAGTGTTAGTTCTTCACTCTTGGTTTATACTTCCAGATTCCTACATGAACATTTTACCACGATGACAGTTACTGGAGCCATTTAACTCCAAATAGGTACCTACCATAGCTTTTTACTTTTAAACGATAAATAAAAGGCTGGCAATACTACAAAACGCATTTATTGAACTATAAAATGTTAACCAACAATATCAAAAGATATTTAGTCTTTACCATCTAACAGCATAAACTATAGGTTACTAAGGCACATTAAGGACGACCTTGCCAATAATTACATTTATTGTGTTGTTTGACAAGGTTCCTTAGAAAGACATGTGACCACAATCACAAATGCTTGTTGTACATCACAGAGATAAGATGCTAAATAAATACAGATTTGGAAGTGTGTTTATATTACGACCTATTCATTGGCCATTACTGGCCAGTAATAATCACTGTATTAGTTATCATTTTTTTTTCCATTGTCTAATTCTAAATTCAAACTTAAAATAAGAGGCACTTTGGTTTATTTACTACAGTGGAAAGAATCAAAGATGCATATTTAGTTACAATAATTGTTGAATTAAGAATTTATTAAGACGGAGTGCAGCGGAGTTTTCTTTAAGGTGGTCCCAATCGAAAATGTATGTAAAACGATAGCGGTCGCAACTTTAAAGATATCGACTAGAAATTTGGCATGTTGATAGGACTCATTAACGTGCCTTGTTGTATAGTTTTTGGTGTATGTGGCTTTTATAGTTTTTGAGTTATTAAACATTAAAAAAACGAGCTTTTGACAGTGCTAAAAATCTTTGGTTAGGTAGGGTTAGGTTAAGATTCCGCCAGCTCAGTCTTTATTATTTCGATGTAACCGCCCGCGTTCCAGCGAATACCTAGTACACTAACTTTGATTCTTTACAATTGTACCAAAGTTTAAAAAAAACCACTATGAACTGTAACTTAACGCCAACGAAATATTTAAACTTAATGTTTAAAATAGTTTAAATCATTCAATGAAAAAAGACAACTTAAAAATAAATTAAAGATTAAAAAGAAAATAATTGCAGATTACAATTAAGGAAGTAATTATCACCTAAAAATAATGTATTAGATTCCATAACTGTTCATATGTTATTATATAAATTAAATTATACAAAACAAATGCAGTAAAATCAAAGTTTAAATATGATTTCATTTAATTGAGAAAGAATTATAATAAGACAACTAAAATTATTTTAATAGTATTATTTCAAACTGGCAATCTTAAACGCTCAATTCTTCAGCGCTTTATTACAAAAATATTACTCATTTTTAATGTGAGCACATTATCAGTCTTTTACAATTATAGAATCTAAAAGTTTCTTATTGTACTACCGAAATCAATCTTATTATAATTAGAAGTAATTTTGTAACTGGCCCTGGATAAACTTCAAACAAGACTGTATTTCATCACTGTCAGCCACCATTCCTTGCAATTTATCATGCATGTCAGCCATGACATCTTTTGTCAAAGAACCTTTTTTCAAAGCGGTCAGACAAAAAGTAGTTAAGGCTTTAAAGCACTGTTTCCGATGCATATTATGTGGCTGATTGTCCCAAATCGGTGTAGCTTTAACGTAGTTCCAGGCAAGACAAACATACTGTATAACAGACTCCCAATGCTGAGATTCAACTAAAAGCTTCCCTTGATCGATCACACACTTTTTAAACGCAGTCAAGTGTGTAGACACTCTGGAATACGCTGGCGAATCAGTTTTGGAAGTGAGACGAGATGTGGGCAAGCTTTTAAAAATGTTACTTTTTAGATAACTCAGTCTTTCCTCCATGGGAGTTAAATCAGGCACTGGCATTTCGTTCCGGAGTTCCTGTTCAACTTCCGGATGCTTATATGTAATCGTCTTAATAATATTGATCAGTTGCGTCGGGCTTAATCCTTTAAGAGCGTTGTCTATGGGACCCTTGTATTCTGCATTAAAAGTTTTCTCAATTTTACATCTTTTGATAGAAAGGGTTTTTACAGGGCTTGTGATTTTGAACTTTTGTGGAGTGCTGATGTCACTGAAGTCAATTTTTTCAGGTGTGAGCGGGATGCGTTCAGGGTCCAGTAATAGGCGCTTGCGAGGTGTTGATCTCAGAGTGACACCCAGTTTTAGAGGGGATGTGTCCTTTGGTGGGGTACGAATGGTTGAGTGGAAGGAAGAGTTTCGCTTAAGTTCTATATCTGGTGACCATGTCACTGGAAGTCTTTTGCGACCTGGGAAAATTAAAATATATTGCAATAACATTCCATATTTTTGTGTACTTTTACTTTGATAGGAAGTTAATAAAGGGTTTTAATTAAATAAAAAATCAATTTTAATTTGTCTGTTTCTGACTGATTTTAAGGAGACTTTCAATGGCAGTTAGCTGAAGATGATGATTGGCCCCACTAACACATTATCAGGATGAAAGGTGTCCTATGTCTCAATACAGAAATGGTATAGGAGTTTATTTAAATCTGTTCAACATATTAAACCTTAAAAACCCAATACACTACTATACTGAGATTTCTACTGACCAAATGTGGGTATGTAAGACACCCCAGTCTACACGCTCAGGAATATAAGCGTGATTATATGCTATGTTATTATGGACTATCTGAGGAATACATGGGACATAATAAAAATAACAGAGTATGTACACATAAATGTTCAAATGCGTATCATACCTCTCTGCTGAATTAGCAGTTCGTCAGGTGATGGAGCAGGGCTTAGATACCCAGATGGCAGTGCTGGGGACCTCTCCCTCAAGTTGGTTACAGGCTGCAGGGGAGTGACTCGAAGAAGATCTAAGCGCACTGGGATTTCAGCAAGCGCCGCGCGAGTACGCCTACCACCTTCTGGTGTCACGGCGCCCTCCATTAGGGCAGGAGCTGTACTAGTAATGCGAAAACGGTAATTATATACAAATAGAAAGTAATTAGAGAAGGTAAACACAACAAAATAATGGTACCTATTGTAGAATAAACAACACGCTCATTAAGTAATTGATATAACAGTAGGATAGTGTCTCATCTTAATCTTAAATGGTGTGTTAATCTTAAAAGTGATAAGTTGAAATTTTGTGAATCAAAACGAGTTTTACAAAACGTTAATTAACATGCTAAAAATGTTTGTTAATCACCAATAACTACAAAAGTTATATTCAACAACAGAACATTACCTTATAACCAGACGTTTTTAAGTGCTTAAATTATAATTTTAGAAGCGAATTATCGCCCTACAATTAAAGTTAATAAACAATCAAAATAATAACGAAATTGGCGCAAATTTTGACATTGTAGTAGCGTCAAACCGTTATGACTGTGGACTGTGTGAGCAGATCAAAAAATTAACGTACAATTTCCAAAAATATAGACGACCATGCTCGACGATAGACTCGAGTATAGACAAATACTACTTGAAGCTTTGTTGCAAAGACTACACAATAGTATCTGAAATAATATTAACTAACTACGTATAGTATGGTATCTACTTTTTTTGAGAAATAAAAAAGTCTTGTTAATGCTAGTGCTTCAAGAAGAAATACTCCGAAAGTCCGAATATCGAGAATGGGTCATAGAGAAGTTAGAATGTGAGAAGTGAGTAAAAGTGTAAATTTTACACTCAAGGTGCATCACTATAAATGTCAGATTGCGACTGATGAAAAAAAACTTTCGTTTGGTATTTTGATAATGAATGAAGATTATTTTTTTGTTGTTTTGTCGATAAAATTGCACTCCATATAATAGTCTAAATATATGTTTCGTTATAGTTGAAACAAAAGCCACCTTAATCCTGATAAGTGAATGTTGAAAGTGTTTAGCTGTTGACGCGAATGTGCAAATTTTACGTCCAATTTTAATTATACGTCCAAAAACTCTTGGCGGTAGATAATAACTATAATATATAATATAAAGTTGATCCTACTGACTCCTACTTCTTCTGATTAAGATAGCTATTTTGTATTCATACTATAAGTGTACAGTGGTATTTATTATTCATCAAAACACTTGTGAAAGGCTGATGAGAAGTAGGTCAAACAAGTGGCGTAAAGTTAGTGTGCCGGTGCATCGTAAGTTCTAGATCATTGTGCTAAACGATGGATATAGAGGCATGAAGAAGTTGTCATGGAGAGGTTATCCCATGATTTAAATCTGGCTCTGGAGGAAAGCAACTGTGGCCGGCAAGAGCGTCGGAAGTTGGGACTCCGCAGGCGGACTAGGTCCGCTGGAAACTTGCGTTAGTTATCCTTATATTTTGTATTTTAGTATAAAGGAATCTCCAAGTCTTAACAATTGAAATGTCTTAACAAATGTGTAACTGTATTTTATTGTACAGCATGACCTGTTATAAGGCAGGTTCCCTTTATGTTTATGTAAACAATACTGCCTTGCCTGCTACCATGTTCTGTGTTTACATATTTACTTCCATATCAGTTTATAAGCTTAAAAAATTGCATTAAGGTTCTACAAGTAAATTACAATGTAGTCTATTTTAATATTGAAGGCACTTGGTGAAACTTACTACACATCATCATCCACTGAGCCTTTTTTCAAATCTAGTTGGGGGTTTGCTTTCCAGTCTAACTCTTACTACTCCTATTGGGAAAAACACTTACACATTTCTACTAGTTTTACTGTTTATTCATTGACCTGTCAAACCTCCAGCAAGATTAGTGGTATAGTAAAAGTGTTTTTCTTTATATATTCTTTATATAATGAGCGAAGGAAAACTAAACACAGAACCATATACCAACCTGTCTGACCAGTGTGGTTTATGTAGGCTACTAGGCTCTTCGGGGATGCCAATGCTCAGCAGTGGGATCAAATGGGATGAGATGATGAATTGACACATACAGAGTCAGTTCTCTTTCCATTGTAGTAGACAAAGACCATGAAACCACTGACATGTGACAAACTCGGTAGCTGCTTTTGTAGTCTACTGATAATAAGTTAAAAATTCTCTTAGTATCTCATGAAATTACACCCTGCATTCACACCTGACTAGTAGTTTGTTAATTATGAATGACAGGCACCTAACAATTTGTTACCAAGTCCTGAGATTCTGAAACTGTTAACAGCAGCAGCAGTAACAGTGAGTCTCGTAGAAGATGGCAGTTCAAGTAGTCCACCACAGGCTCCTCTTATCACCCAACCTCTATCAGATTCCGACGACCCCCAGCTCAATCTGCACAAGTCGGGGCACAAGTCTCGACACTATTGCCAGATTGGCAACTTTGAGTCTGATTCCTTCAATGAGAACTTCTCACCTACGAGGCCAGCTAATGCGAGGAGGAAGCGGAAATATAAAAAAATGCCTGTGGAATATGCAGACGGGAAAAGATCGCCACCAATTGAAATCCTGAGTGTCAGTACAGAGGTGAGTTATACAGTATTAATCTAGCTAGACAACTTCGTGTGTACTGCATGCTTTAATCATGGCTATATCCACATGGTGGTAAGCATAAATACCTTAGCCGCCCAACTGTTGCCAATAGTTTTGTTGCTCCCAGGTAATAGGGGGCAAGCCTATTGCTGTTCCTGGACAATATACATCACAAAATCTAACCATTCTATAATATAAACATAAATTCTAACAGCCAGGACCAAAAGAGAGACCTTCTGTCTGGTCAGGGTTGTAGTTGTGGCCTGAGATTTGAGTGTAAATACTTTCATAGAGTGATTCAGTATAACCTTAATCAAATTATCTTAGGCAAAGTAGATTATATTCAAAACTGATCATTCTAAAGCCCGAGGTCAAGTTTTGTTTAAAAGACCCCTGCATAAATACCTTATCTATTATTTATGTTTTATTTATCACTATCAACCATATCACTTTTTAATGAATAAGAAACAAAGATATCTAAATTAAATAAATTTTATTACAGCCAAATCCATTACCATCAACAGTAATTCTGCAGACTCAAGCGTCACCCATGATACATGCAAACAAACATAAAACACATTCTAAGCCTGAAAGGTTGGTATTGCATTCACTTGGTGTCTCAGTGTGATCTTTGCAACATTTTGTGAATACCTTGCATTAATAATCTTTTTGCATTTTAGTGGTTTCTTCAGAAATGCCTTCTCTGGAAAACGAAAATGGTCACACAGAGACAAGGGCGATAGTTGCGAAATGCGAGAAAGATCTTTCAGCGGCGGATGTTCCTCTAAACCATCATATTTTTCCAGAACCGATTTTAAAACACGAAAGTATGACACAGACTTATATAAAAAAGAGCCATTATTGCAGCCGGGCAAAATCGTTCTCAAATCACACAATTCAGAAAGCACAAATTCTTCGACACTTACAAATTCGCCATCTTTGCCGGGCAGTTCCAGCTTTAATTTTGTTTACAAGAATATGTCCAAAAATGGCACTCCAACACTCTCGAAAATTACAGGATACAAAATAGCGACTGATCTTCCACCATTCTTCAATCCCAGTACTAGTTCAGGCAAATATGGCTTTGAAGGAAAATATCACAGAAAATACAAAATGTTGAATAAAACTCATCCTCAAAGTTCTTTAAGAAATCCCTTACAATTTGACGACTCTAATAGCGGAATGGATTGCGCCGGAAACGAATCTAGCTCACTTAGCAGTAGTGATTCCGATGGCGTTGTAACTAATGGTAGCGATAGGGAAGGTGACGATGAATTGACAGATTGGCCGGGAATCGAAGAGTTGAAAGTTTTCAATAAGAGTCTGACGTTCAAAACTTCTAAAACGGTGAACAATAACTCGCCAATGTCGGCTAGCAGTATGCCACCACCTAAAAGGCTAAAAAAGGAAAAAATGCTCGTCAAAAGTGGATGGACCAGTTGTAAAAATAGGTTCAAGAAGAAACGGCCGAAAGTTGATTCAGGAAATGATGAGGATGCCATGATGTCAGATTCCAAAACTGTCGTCGATGTAGAGGAGGACGTATTCTGCAAAGAAAATAGAGACATACTTCAGCCCCATTCCTCATTTAGTAGTTTTAGGGATATTAAGAACGCGGGAGTGTCCGGCCAAAATGCGAACGAATCGTTTTTTCAGTCCTTTCAGGCGTTTCAGGAGAAATCGGCTCAACAGGATGAACCTTTCCACCAAACGCCGCGAACAAATTTTTCGCTCCAGAAAACGTCGTCGAGCGATTTGAATGTTAGTGAGAAATCGCCGCAAAGCGATCACTACTGCAGCGAGCATTCTATGGGGAATGCAGTTGTGACGGAAGTAAGAGAAATACGCGCCGGCTGCAGGAGAATAAGAGACGAGAGACCAGGGTTTTTAATTCTGAGTGCTGCAAACGAACAGCTGTCGAAATTCCTTCAAGATTCTTGTCAGACTGAACTGAAGCTGCCAAGTTTGCAGGCTCCGGAAGAGAAGGAGAAGTTGGAGTCATTAGCCAAGTTGTATTCATTGGAACTACAAGTGGAAATGGGTCGACCTGTTTTAAGGAAAACCAGGTGATTATACCCATTTTGTTTTAATAGGTATGTGTAATAAACCGCTTTCATTCATCTCATTTTGGTTAAGCGTCTCTAGGCAACTTGAACTGTTGTTTATTGTTGCGAAGATTAAATTCGGTAACTGATCGGTATCGGCATCGAGTCGGTATCGATCCCGAGGGTTGAGGCGTGACGCTGTTGGTCATAGTTACGCTATTGGTTGAAAATTCTTCATTCGAAAGTTGTGTCAAATGTTCAAGTTGTCTAGTGGGATTCACCCCTGTATTCTTACAAATTATAGTATCTATAGATAATATGACCTAATATATTTATTGATTACTAGCTGATGACCGCGGCTCCGCCCGCGCGATTTACTGTTCTCGTTCCAATTTCCTACGGGAACACATTACCGGGATAAAAAGTAGTTCTTAAAATTGGTTCAGTAGTTACTGAACCATATTTAATGCAAACATACAAACGATCAAATCTTTCCACTTTATAATATTAATAGAGGTACTATAATGTACCTAATACTAAACTAAACCCTTAATTCGTCTGACTTTAACAGGTAACCATTTTATCTTTACAGCAACACAATGCAAGCAATACGCGTCGAACATTCGTATCACAATTTCCCGTCAGATCACAAGCGTCGTTGCTACGGCGATGACACTGACACTAGTTTGTCATTAAGTGATCAAAACTCCGTAAATTCCATTAATGATGATGAATCACAAGATGTGCCGCAAAGGTGTGATATCACCCCACAGGACTTAGTCGATAACTTGTCGTATGCGCTAGTCGATAAATCGGTATTAGATCCTGGTGAAATCGATTGAAACATTTTAATCGATATGTGTACCTATTTGTGTGGATATATTCATGTATTAACGTAATTATCTGTCAAGAACCGAACTACACACCTTCGAGGAAAGATTTGCCTAGCGACAGCAAGATTGCGTTGGTTCATTTTCGAGCGCTAGAAATGCTTCTATGTTTTTTCCGTTCACTGATAGTGATGGAAATAATGAGTCGTAATTTTTTTATTGGCATAATGTGTGATCTGCAGCCCGTTTGTTTTTGTTCTTAAAAATATAGTGGTATAACGTTACATCATTCTCGCGACTGACGTACATACAATGGTGGGAGATTGATTTGTGCGACTGATATAGTACGCCCGTGTGCTCTTAGGACATGTTTTCTGTCATGCGTTTTTTCACCAGCGAGCGGATCTCGCCCGTACGCCGGTTGCTATGGTAACGGGGTTAGTCGCGAACTGATTTGACGTTGACATCGAAACGCATTGCGGGCGAGATTCGCACGCTGGTGACAAAACGCATGACAGGAAAAGTGCCCTAAGCGCTCACAACCAGCGTCAATAAATAATAATGAAACACTGCCATGCTCCTTTGTTCACCACATCACCAAATTAACGCTGTTTCGTCTCACTATTTTTTACAATATCATCGATTAATTAAGTTGATTAACTAAATTGGATGCTGGCTGTTCTAGGCTGGTTAATTGTCTACTGAAATGGCCTAAATGCAGTGACTTGATCTATTAAAAACTACCTTATGCTATGCTAATATAAGTTTCACAAAAAAAAGTATTTTAGAATATTTTAATAAGGCGTGAAGTGGTAGTTGGGAGGTATTGAAACGATCGTAGTAACAGTATGTGATTTTATTATCGAAATGTATTCGTATTTATATCACAAGTATATCCCCGACTTGACACAAACAGGTTTAAATGGGCGTGAATCTAACTCGTATGATGTGACGTCACCTCGGACGTCACATTATACGAGTTAGATGCTTCGTAGTCTACAGGCGAAACACATTTTTATTTATTTTTCTTTTACAAGTAGGTGTTAACCTTTATAATAATAGTTATTATGTACGTAATTTATTTTGCGGTATGTACATTATTTGTTCGTATTTTTTTTTGCTACTTTCTTGAGTATATGTAAGTATTGAGTAGGTGTAACCAGATCTTTAAATGTGTGCACTTCGAGTGGAATGCCACGCCAGTTCCAGTAGCCCTTATAGTAAAAGTAATAAGATAGAAAGTAAATAATTTGAAAAAGTGAACTTTTTTAATATCACATTTTGGTGCAAATTATTTTGCACACCATACCCAAACTGCCAATATGGCGTCACGAGGTCGCAGAAGTTGCTACCGGGTATTTACAATCGAGTTTATTGTCATATTCTCAGAATAGTAAGTTTATTCTCATTTTTTTTTTATTTGTCATAACTTACAACAGTTATCGAAATTGATGGCAATAATTTTGTACTTAATTTGGGCATTTTCACTATTTTCATTAGTTTTGTAAATCCAGACTTACTTTTTCCACAATAAAGTAAAAATTCACTCCTAATGCGTTGAGAAAAGACTGGGCGCGCTCTGCGTGTAATTCCAATATGCATGAATATTTTAATATCCTTTTTGTCTACATAATTATATGGCTTTTCAAATAAAATATTAGTTGTCCTGATTGGCATTTCTATTTAAGACAATCACTACGAAAAAAGAACTCTCTATTTTGTTATAAAATAAAATATTTCTTTAGGGACCAATTCTTTTAAATACGTTTTTCAATTAAATTACATTGATTTTCTTCGAAATAAACAATAACCTGTATTAGTAGAGGTGATAAGGACTCGATGTTATGAACTAAATGTAATGAGAAAGTTAATGTAGGTTGACTGCTTTGCCGGGCGCCACTGGAAATACCTTCTGCTTGTAACCAGAGACGCCCTGCAACGATTTTTAGGGCGAATTAGGAATTAAAAAAAAGAAAAGGTTGACTGCTTTAAGCACTCATGGCAAATGCATGCATGTGAGAGAATACGTGAGATTGTTTGATGGAAATACGTAAAAGTGTATAAAATGTAGGTACCGAGTTGGCAAGGTCTTTTAACATTGGCACTTTTTCAACATTGCAATACCGGTTGCCAAGTATAAGGTGGCGTTCCAATAGCGGCGCCACGTTACATTGAAAAACGTCAGAAACGAGATTTTAGAACGATAACTACATACATTTAAATTAGTTCCATTTCTTGCCACACGCCAACTTATGTCTTACGCAACTACAGCAAGCAGCGGCAGCGCATACAAACTACGAAGGCAGCGTCGACTGTCATTGTGACGTGTGTACTAAACCATAAACCACACAAAAACATAAAGGACTTTTGTTTTTGTGTGCTATCTGCATCTGCTGCGTGCATTCGTTGCCTACTGCCTAGATCGGAATGGCACCTTAAATGTATAGTAATTTGCAGAGAGACGTGTTTTAGTACGTATTATACGTGTACGCATATTGGTACGTAACGCGTTTAACGTGAGATCTTTGTAAATATAATAAATTGTTAAACTAAAACTATTTTGGCTAAGATAATAAAAGTTAAAGTTAAGAGTAGTGTTACAAATTTAACTATATTGTTATAGTTATCTAGCGGCGATTAAGTTCTATTCTTAAAAGTTCTATTTAGTAGAAGTTTTAAAATTATCGTCCCGCTGGAACGGGCTTTACAAGTACGAAATTTTATATTGGAATAAATCGGTAAATACTTACATAACGTGTATTTATTTCCTTTAAATGGTTTAACATACATACATAGCATCACGCCTTTTTCCCCGAAGGGGTAGGCAGAGGTGTGCAAACACACCCACATCTCGCCAGCTATGTTAGGTCCGATGTAATAGGGGGCGAGCCTATTGCCATTTACCGGGCACAAGTTCGGGATAACTCTGGGATAATTATCTGGGTAAAATTCAAAAGAGAATTATACATTATCCACCAGACCCGGGAATCGAACCCGAGACGTCGAGCGTGGCAGTCCGTACATAGTACCATTGTGCCACCGAGATAGTCATAGGTTTAACATAAGTTTATTAAATCACACGATATCGTAACAGTTAATAGGATAACCCGGCAAGTATATTGGGATTAAAAGCATAACCTTTGAGTTAACATATATACATACAGTCACGTCTTTCCGATTGAGGTAGGCAGAGACTGGAATTCCACTGTGTGCGTTCGTGCAGCGGAATGTTGAATTTAAAGATTTTAATTATGCAGATATTTAGTGTATGACGTCGTGTAATTGTGTATGGTAAACAAAAATTTGTGCATGCAGCCATTGTGGAGAAATTCGCCAAAAACTGATTGCGCTCGGCGAACGTTGTCCTGGCGGAACTTTTTTTAATCCATGGACTTAGAAGAAAAAAAAATGTGTCCAAAAATTTGTGTGTAATTGTGTATGTATGAATAAAATTTGTGCATGCATAAACTCGGAGAAATTTAAGTTTCCGCTACGCGAACGTTTGGCCATTTGCTAGTTTTCATATAAAGTTTTCATTTTTCCTAACGCTTGTGTACGCAACTGTACCATATTAATAAATACTATACTGGAAGGTTAAGAACGTTACTTAGATATATGGCACGGCCGCTTTTTTGTAGCCATCCGAACTTGGTCGGGTTATGTAGGTTTTCGCTGCTTTGTCAGTATTTTAATTGTTTCTCTATAATTACCGAGTTTAATGAGATGAAATTTTGCACGTGAGTAGTTGAATAAATACACTAATTATTGGAATACATTTTACTATGCAATTCCTTTAAAACGTCATGATTTTTTTTACCATACACAATTACACGACGTCATACACTAAAATATCTGCATAATTAAAATCTTTAAATTCAACAACATTCCGCTGCGCGAACGCACACAATTCCACTTGCTAAGATCCTTCTTTACGAAGTTCAGCCGAATCGCAGTTAGATTGGAAAGCCGACCCCAACTGAGTTGGGAAATGGCCTCGGTGAATGAGGAAACTTGTTGATGCTACTCATACATTCGGTGGGATTACAGGAAAACAAGATATTTAGACGTAAAAATGATTTTATTCAATAAGTAAACAATGTGATGATGGTAACGTTCATAGTATTAAAGGAATAACAAAACTGAGCACCTATTCAGACAGTTCGTTTTACGATAGTCTATTTTAAAAAAAAGTTAAGTACCTAATTCTAATATTCTTTTTAATGTAGGGCCTCGATTATCTATCAGGCAAAACCTTTTGCCTAAAATAAATAATATGTAAGTTCTTAATCTGAATAATATTATTATAAATTGTCCCTGTCTTATATAATTTGGAAATAATTAAGGAATAGACGTTAAAAATAGCTAACAATTTCGTAAAAGCGCTACACTAGCGCCTCTACTGACGTAGGTATTCATGCGCAATTACTCGAACTATTACAATAATAATTCCATTAATAAACTATTATTGAAATGTTTGCAACAATAATAAAAAAGCAATATTTTAAATCGTATTTTAAAAATATAAAGACAACATTTCTATTTTTAAAAGTCGTTACAAAATTTTTTCAAATTCTGGTAATTCTGATTCATAGACAAAAAAAAAATTACTTTGTAATCTACCCCATAATTTTAACCCTGTACATATCCATCTTATCACACGCTATCACTTAACCATGATCATCTCATCACACTCATGTAAAAAATATTCAATACACATAGCGTTTGTGCCTGCCACCCTGATACCGTATTCTTTGTACTTCCTTAGTATATTAAACTGCATGAATTTTGTAGGTACAGATTGGTCCAAAAATTAATAAAGTTCGTAAAGCCAACTTCAACATATAGTCGACGCTGCGGGCAATTTTTAAAGCAATAATTGCTGAGCTACACGAATTTATCAATATGATGCAATTTTTTCGGGCAATTCAATATGCAAAACATAAATTGATTCCTGTCACTTTGAATTGCCGTAAATTGCTTGACGTCACAATCGATCATGTTGAGCAATTTATTGCCCATTTAAGCGCACCATTAGGTCTGGTATTATTCCAATTTTCTAACATAAATGACTGACAATATTTTGACTTCATTAAACCTTAAATTATATTCTAGCATGACATATTTCATGTTTGTGCTTGTTGAGAAGTTATCGTGAATTTTTATAGCTCTCTATTAACATTAATAGATTACCCAAAAACCTAAAAATATAATTTCGGTTTGAGGTGTTAACAAAAAAAGTATGACTGTAAAAAATCAATATAAAAACAACATTAAATAAAAATTTATTATAAAATGTATAAACAATATTTTTAACCATACAAGCACCGATTTGCGTAATTTTACGACTGTGGTTTTAGATTTCATGGCTTGATTTTTTTAAATTACTTCTTATAAGGACTTAATATCGAAAAAAATTATAAGTGTTTTAAGTAACTAAAAAGTTAGATAAATTATAAAACTGTGAATTCATTATTTAAGACTGCTCATTGTAGGTGCTTTTATTCGCATTTAAGGTACTCTGCTGCAATCAAAACTCTTAAACAATCCCTATCTATTCTTTACCCAAGGATATTAATTTAGAGAATAAAATGATCAGTCTGATTTTATCAATAGTTATGTAGTTAGTTATGTATGGTAGTTGTCAATATAAATCACTTTCATATTAAATGTCAAAACGATAAGTTTTGTAAAAAAAACATGGATCAACCGAATCAGCAAACTTTTAGTGTTTCAATCGATGATTAAAAATTATTTAATGCAAGATTTTCAAAGCTTTTTATTCAATTTCTTACAATTTCTTTAAGTTGTAGGCAACTACCCTTTGAAAGGTATATTTCTTATGGTTTCATTACAGTGTTTTTTTATTATAATATTTCAGACCATTTTGCCATGTTTTTAATGAATTTTGACAGCAACAGATAATAACAGCTAAGTAGTTATGTAACCAAACTCCTAAAGTTCGTAAATCGACTTTAATCTTATTCTAATGTACAAATAAGATCATCTCCCTCCAATTTCTGTCCGTTGGTGATAGCCACTGAGACCACAGTGCCCGCTTTCGGCGCTTGGACTATCATTTCCATTTTCATAGCTGAAAGTACTGCTATTGGCTGGCCTTTGTCGACTTTGTCGCCTTCCTTAATTTTGATTGCTGTAAAAAATATAAATTATTAAGGAGATGAGACAAATTGCACACTCAATAAGGTAGTCGGTTAAACGTTACAATCTGAGTGATACTGCTAATTTAAAGGCCCCAAGTTCGAAGCCTGGGTCAAGTCAATTACTTATTTGTATTATCTCATATATTTCTCTTGGAGTTTGGGTGTTTTTGAATGTGTATTATACTTACATATATAATATATTATTTACAAGCAAAAATATATGATCTTAGTTTAGAATTTTATAAGAATGTTTTATTAATTATCTTCTTGTCATGGTAAAGGTTCTGATAAGTTCCCATGGGGATCAAAAACGCGGGTAAAACCGCGCCAATCAGCTAGTAATCGTTAAAATACTTACTAAGAACAGTTCCCGGCATAGGAGCTCCAATTTGGTTCTTATCGCCTTTTACAGCTTTAGGGTGAATTGTCATTTCCTAGAGAAATATTAAACAAATATGTATTAAAATCCGTCGGGACTACACGGGCAATTTTTAGAGCAATAATTGGTGTGCAAGACTAATTGATCACTATGGACCTATTTATAGAGCAATTGGAAACAATTGCTCTATTTTATTTATTGGCTGGAAAGCCAATTCAATATGCAAAACATAAGTTGATTCTTGTCAAAACAATGGAGAATATGATGTTTAATTTATATATTATAATTGCAATGATTTCGCTAAATAGAAGACATTATAACGTCGACATATGTTTCACCTACTCAAGACTGTCTCAAAGAGAACAGCTTCTTGTCGCCTTGAATTGCCGTAAATTGCCTGACATCACCATTGATCATGTTGCTCATGTTGCGCAATTATGATTGCCCGTGTAGGCTAAGCGCACCTTACAGTATACATTAGCACAGAACGCGCGATCGTAAGCACTATGATTACCATTAATCTCAATAAACATCAGTGACAGAAACAATCAGCGCCCGTAACCATGGGCGACTAATGACGTCATCTTCGCTACTCGTATTTTTTAACTGTTCATTCATACCCGTGCTTGCCGGCAAGAGAGAGGTGCGAGAACAGAGTTTGTTTCTCTCTTTCTCTTCTTGAGACAAAGACTTTTACTTGAGTCGTGTCCTGTTACACTTTTTGTTTAATTTTACACTTCTGTAATATGTAATGCTGAACAATAAGACTTATGTAGGTTTACTAGATTGATTTTTTTTTGTAAAATTAGGCTACTTTTACTAATGGATAGAGTGGTTCTCAAGGAAGGTTTTAGTATACTCGTGGAATTTGTCACGGACAAAACCGTGGGCGTCCGCTAGTAATTTAAAAAAATACCTTAACCCTTGACGACGCTGAATTGTAGTGCTGTATCATACTATTAAAACTCGCATTAAAACTCAAACAAATGCTTTTTACGCCTTTCAACGCAACAATACAGTCCCGCATCGAACCGTTCTACGGAGATAATTATCAACTATTTCGCTAGATGGCGTAATTTGTATGTTTTGATCATTTGAAGTAACGGACTTATCAAAACCGGTTATGGTCGTTCTCGACCTTTGCCCCTAATTTTAAAGATTGCAAATAAAAAAATATTAAAAGACGATCTTGCTCTATAAAGGGTTAAAATACCCTTAAATCTACATACCTTGCTAGCATTCTCATCCCTGATGAACACGGAGCGGAGTTGTCCGTTCAGCTCAAAGAACACTTCCCTCTCGCCGGCCGCCGTCATCTCCTCGGAGACAGCTACTGTCTTGATATGTAATGTCTTCCCGCGTTCGATGTTCACGTCTATTGTACCACCCACCTACAATTTGTACTAGAAAATTAGGTATTTACTATTTAATTGCTTTTAAAAATAATTCGACACGTAAAGGTTCAAAAGTGCATTCCCATTATTATAAAGCAATAACTTTATTGTACGCTGATGCTTAGACTGCAGAGATCTCAGGGCAACTATCTCTATACTACGTATAGATCGCTGATGGCCGGTCTGAACCACTAACGACCGCTCTGCACGTCTGAAAATTCTAAAACAGTCGAGGATGACGTAACGTCACTACAGCTCCCCAGTTTAAGTTGTCGTGTGGCAAAAAATGGAACTAATTATTGTTTGTAGTTATTATACCGA
The DNA here is from genome assembly GCA_963556515.1 of Nudaria mundana. Lineage (NCBI taxonomy): Eukaryota > Metazoa > Arthropoda > Insecta > Lepidoptera > Erebidae > Nudaria > Nudaria mundana. The sequence goes on from OY748298.1 coordinate 15,734,994, forward strand.
GATCTTGTTTTTGACTTGTTTCAATGTAATGTGGCGCCCCTAGTGGAAAGCAAAGCAAACATATACTGGGCAACCTGTATCAGAGCCGCTTAGTAATCGCTACCTCGTCATCTATCTATAGATGGTTGATCGTCGTCATCTATCTATAGATGGTTGATCCTCGTCATCTATCTATAGATGGTTGATCCTCGTCATCTATCTATAGATGGTTGATCCTCGTCATCTATCTATAGATGGTTGATCCTCGTCATCTATCTATAGATGGTTGATCCTCGTCATCTATCTATAGATGGTTGATCCTCGTCATCTATCTATAGATGGTTGATCCTCGTCATCTATCTATAGATGGTTGATCCTCGTCATCTATCTATAGATGGTTGATCCTCGTCATCTATCTATAGATGGTTGATCCTCGTCATCTATCTATAGATGGTTGATCCTCGTCATCTATCTATAGATGGTTGATCCTCGTCATCTATCTATAGATGGTTGATCCTCGTCATCTATCTATAGATGGTTGATCCTCGTCATCTATCTATAGATGGTTGATCCTCGTCATCTATCTATAGATGGTTGATCCTCGTCATCTATCTATAGATGGTTGATCCTCGTCATCTATCTATAGATGGTTGATCCTCGTCATCTATCTATAGATGGTTGATCCTCGTCATCTATCTATAGATGGTTGATCCTCGTCATCTATCTATAGATGTGTAGTTTCTTGATGGTATGTATTTTTTAAGTCTTTTAGATAGTATGTATGGCTTAAGTATACTGTGTATGCACCTACCCAGTACATTCTCTGCATCACCCTAAGATTGACGGCAGAAAATGCCTCCGGCATTAAGTCCGCCTCTGTACATTTGTTTGTGCATAAACCTTTATAAATAAATAAACAAACTTAAAATCATGCTCCTTTCACTAATAGATAGCGTGGTTCTCTAAGGTGTCCGCTAGCCTTATATAAAATAACTTACAGCGGGCCCAACTAAGAAGGTTTTGGTATCAAAATGCTTGACGGGTCCATATTTGTCCCTGATGCGGAAGAAGTCGTTTGCCACCTGCGGGTACATGGCCGCTGACATGACATCCTCATCTGTCACCTGGAATAAATAATAAATAAAAAATTTCGACATTCTCACACAACGTCATCTAGCCTAAACTAAGCTATAAGCTTGTGCTATGGGATCTAGACAACTGATATACATACTTATATATTTCTAAATACATACATAACATACATAGAAAACACCCAAACTCCGAAACAAACATTTGTGGAGCACACAAATATTAGATTCGAGCCGGGAATCGGACCCGAGACTCCGGAGTCGAAAGCTGATGCACTACCGACCACGCCACCGAAGCAGTCAAACGTTATTTCATTATTTAATACTAGTAGACACCTTTTTTTTTTGAAGGTATCCCTAACTTCCATTGGCGGGTGTCCCGGGCACACCTTCAAAAGAATAACCTCAGGGTGCCGACGTAAATTGATGGACACCGAGAATGGTTTAGATTCACAATTTAGTTCTTTTTTTTGCAGGATAATGTAAGTCGGGTCCGCTAAAAAAAAAGAACCAAATTGTGAATCTAAACCATTCTCGAATCCCCTTGAACACACAAAAACATTCATCAACATCGGTCCAGCCGTTTAGGAGAAGTTCAATTACAACGTCTGTCGGGTCCGCTATCTTCTTTATCTGAATTATATTAAGGGGATCCGATAATGGTTTAGATTCACAATTTGGTTCTTTTTTTTTTTTTGCAGGACAACGTATCTCGGGTCCGCTAGTATACTTATAAAATTCTCGTGTCACAGTGTTAGTTACCATACTATACTGAAACGGCTTGAACGATTTTTATGAAATTTTATATGCATATTCAGTTGGTCTGACAATAGACTACTATCTATTTTGCATACCCCTAAGTGATAAGGGTTGTCCACCGCTAAAATTATTTTTTAACAATGTGGCATTAAAAAATACATACAACCCTAAATTTTTCACCCTTCTATAACCAACCCCCATTTTTTATAATATATAATAATAGCCCCTATTTCCCTTGATCACGACAGTTCTTATGAAAAAAAGGGCGTTACGAAAATCTCTAAAGCAGCATTTTAATGGGACTCCCTGGCAGATAGCCGATGTTATAAGAAGTAACTTAGGCCATTTAATATTCCGGGAATATGTTCCCGTTGCATTTAGGAACTAGATTTTCTTTACGCGGGCGAAGTCGTGGACAACGGCTAGTACAGTACCCGGCGATAAATATTGCACATCGACCTTTGGAAAGAGACAATCGGCTAATTTCGGCTTCGAAGAGCGTTATCTCTGTCGCACACTACCTATGTGACGTTTTGTCAGTCATAATGTGAACATGTTTTTTTATTTTACCCGAACCTAAAGCCAACACAAAAAATAAAATGAATTATTAAAAGAAGCAAATCATAATTGTTTTAACAGCTCCTAATAGATACCGGAATGTTTGTATTTCGTGCGACAGAGATAACGCTCTACGAAGCCGAAATTAGCCGATTGTCTCTTTTCAAAGGTCGATATGCAATATTTATCGCCGGGTATTGTACGTAACTACGTAATAACGACCTCCGTGGTCAGGTAGGTACTTATAGTCTTACAGTGTCACATTATGTTTCATTTAAAATACCGGCTAAGTGCGAGTCGACTCGCCCACTAAATGTTCCGTATCAAAACGGCAAAAAAATCACGTTTGATGTATGGAAGTCTTAGCAATAGGGTTCCCGTTTTACCCTTTGGGTACGGAACCCTAAAATACGTTCGGACTAGTCTTAAATCTACTTAGTTTGAGGTCAGATAGCGTTTATAATCAAATGATTAACACAAAGTTTACCTCAGGGTAAGATTCGACGAGATCCTTTTTCAGTTTATCAAAGTCCAATGGAGCCAGTTGTTTGCCCGGCCTGTCCTCAATTCTTGGCATATCCTTGAGTACTTTAGACCTGTAACGTAATTATGTGTTTGCTTTTATTTTTGTTGTCATGTTATTCATCATTCACGCAAACAGTTACTACGTTAAATAAACTGCCTCTTTTAAAACTGTCAAGGAATTTCTTAATTCGGTGCAGTGGCTCCACTGGTCAGCGCATAAGGGTGCTCTTCCACCAGAGATATGCTATGCGGCGAGGACGTGCGCTGTCGATTAATGATTATAATAGGGTAGATGACTGTCCACTCAAATTACACACACACACACATATATATATCACGCCTATATCCCCGAAGGGGTAGGCAAGGAGGCTTTACACACCCACAATTTGCCAGTATTTTTAGTCCCACGTAATAGGGGGCAAGCCTATTGCCGTCACCGGGCACATTTATAATGGGTTATGGCCAAAATGGCCGAATGAATTTAATAAAAAGTAGCAGCTATATTGTAGTTTTGAAAAAATAAATTGAAACCTGTTGCCTTGCGATGAAATGTTGATGAAAACAAAAACGAACAAAATCTTACGTGCCAGCCGCTATGGCACTGCCAATTCAAGTCCTGGGCGTCTCGGACTATACAACTCAAATTAGCTTCTCTTTATTAAATGTCAAAAGAATACGCCTAAGAAATTTGTATGAAAAACTCAACTATGACGTCACTATTATGTAGCGTCAAATCCGTAACTATTAGTGATTCAATTGATGATTAAAAATAAAGAAAATGAGGATATTAGGATAACTTTGGGATTCTATATGTAATAAATACATTTAAATTATTTATTTTAGTTGTTCCCTATTGTGCTATGTCCGCTATGTGGACCAATGAATATGATTGGCAAGTATCAAACGCATCCATACTAACATAGTATAGCATATCACTGGTGGAAAAGCAGCCTTATACCAAACTTGAACTATTATTTTTTACTTTTGAATTTTCCACTGGAGGGGACAACCTGATTCTTTACATTTATGATGTCCAATTTTCTCCACCAACTCATTTTGGTGTGGAAAATTATACTCATATAAATTACTGGGTTCACTCGTCCCCACTGGTGTTTGGTAACTTTAAGGAGATAAAAACCTACCTGAGGGGTTCAGGGAACCCTCCGTAAGGTATACCAATCGCGCCCTGCAAGTATTCCACAACGGACTTAGGGAAGGAAAGGTCTTCGGCCCTTTCCGTGATGTCCTTGGCCGACAGTTTGTTCTGTACCATGAACTGGGCCAGGTCTCCTACTACCTTGGATGATGGAGTCACCTTGATTATGTCGCCTAGTAAGAGATTCGCTTCTCTGAAACAAGTAAATATTGAAATATTACGATTTGACTACCAAATACCTACCAAAAAAGCTCTTTAAGGCTTACGTGTTACTCCGACAGCCACTCATAGACGCATATTAACTTTCTTATTTATTATTTACTAGCTAATCAGCGCGGCTCCCCTCGCGTGATATAGTTTTCTCCCGATTCCCGTGGGAACAAAGGATGAAAACTTAGGGATACTCGGGGATAATGTAGCTACATATTATTGAAAGAATTTTTTTAATTGTTTCAGTAGTTACGGAGCTTATTCAATTGAAACAATCAAATTCCTCTTTATAATATATATAGAAATGGTGAATGTAATTTTTGTCCCCCCTTAGCTCTCGAGAACTGCTTATGCTCCAATGAACCCCTCTATGGATAGCCCTCGATCTGGAGGCAAGCCAGAGCTGGTGCGGCGCGAAGTACCGTGCAAGACACCGTACTAGTAGATAATAGAGAAGAAGATGGTTACAGTATTTATCTAGTCTCATGTCATAAAATTCAAATTATGATTCCTAAAGTTGACATACAAAGCCTATGGTTACGACCACCGGTACCATGAAAATTAAAAGTTCGGGGTTTGGAAAAGGTTAAATTACTATACCCTATTTGTTTAGGTAGGAAACCAAAGGTTCTTCTTATTCTTTCTTTAAAAACGTGGCTCCATCGATTTTTATCGATGATTTCGCCAATGTCAAGGTAATGCTTGACATTGGCGAAAGTTAGTTAATTGATAGTCCCGCACAGAAGGACTAGTTATTCCTAACTAGCTCCAGGTGCAGGACAAGAAACGTTGTTCGGTATGAGAGTATCTGGAAACCCAATTTTTGCGGAGCGAAAAGCCACCAGCCACGCGCTCAGCAAAAATCGAACTCCAAACTAAAGGTTAACAATAATAATATGATGTGCTTTTGACGTAGTCACAAATGACACCTGGAAATCCGACTAAAAGATATGTCAAAGTACCGTCGAGCTATCGAGCAAATTACTTTTAAATTTAGTAGAGTTATATTATTCGTGACAGTGTCAAAAGCACGTCAACCGTCATTTTTATTGTTTGCCTTTATTAACCTTTATTCTAAGTAAAGAAACCCGCCATTTATATTGTGTACCTAAAAAACAAAGTATAATAGGTTTATTTACCTGTAAGCCTTCTTAACCTCCTCGAACTGTGTCCCCAGACCCAGCGAGAAGGCCTGGAACTGCAGGTTGGTGTACTGCCCACCAGGTATCTCGTTGAGGTACACGTCCGCGTTGCCGGACTTCATGGTGGCGGTGGCTTCGAACGGGCCGTACAACGTGCGGGCTTGTTCCCAGTACGCGGAGTACTCTGATACTGTTTGGAGACGGATGTCTGGGGAACGAGCATTTATGGCTTAGCTAAAGTGTATACTATGAAAACTTTTCAAATCGGTACTTATATCTTAGGCGACTCATGTATTTCGTTTGTTCGCATACTCCTCCTAAACGCCTGAACCGATCTCCTTCAAACTTACCACAGTGATAACGAGTGGCGTGAGGGTGGTTTAGAACAAAAAAAAAATTGAAAATCGGACATACCATCGAGGAATAATCACCGAAAAAACAATGTCCTATTGAAAACAATGTAAAATTTTCACGTGCAGAATAGAATTTTCGAAATTCAAGTATTGGAAGTCCGGCGAAGCCATTTCCGATTTTTTCTCGAAAACTACATAAAAAAATAAATCGTTGTCGTTAATCGAAAATTTAACACTTCGCTCAGTTTTTTGCAACAGCAGCATGCATTGCATACCTAGTGTATTAAGTAGGTCCCATTAATATTTAAAGGTTCATAGGTACAATCTGTCCCACACAGTGAGGTAGGTACTAGTGCGTACGTGTTTTTACATTTCAAACGTTTAATCGTCTTGCATCATGCGCGTTACAGTACGGTAAGGCTACGGCACAAGTTATTGTTTACGTATTGTGTGGCGCTCGCTACACCGCCCTATATTCACTATGAGCGCAAATCTCATAGCGAATGAGCTGCTGGCATTCCTGCAGTACCAGCTGGATGTGATGGATGAAGTCAGCGTCATGCAGATCTGTACTTCAAACTTCATGGAAGAGGAGATTCGCAGTGCCAAGGAGCTGCTGTACGCATCACTGAACATAAGTGACCGAATGCCGTGTCGCCGGAGAGATGAAAAAGGAGCCCGAAGCCTTCAGAACATCATCAGCGTGCTGAAGGTGACCGACCCAGATGACGTGCCCACTTTCGTGGCTAAAAGGTTGGGGCGACTACCCCCTGTCACGTTTGACCTCGTCGATGTCACCAGACGCCTAAAAGACATAGTGTCTCTTAAGGCAAGTCTGGCCGATGTGATGCTCAAGTTTGAAGCCTCACAATCCACCATCACCGACCTACGTAACGAGGTAAGAGAGTTACGGGATGCCACATCGGTATCGAGGTCAAGCGAGGCTTCAAACAATATCAACAAACATGAAGCATTAGTACGTTCACCGGCGACGACTGATTCAGCGAAATCTGAAACTTCGTCGCTGGCAGTTGCATCGTCGCGCAGTGACCCCATTGTCCCCGAGCGCCCCGCCACGATCCCCGCTGCGCAGGCACGTGTCACGTTGACGTCACCTCCACGAGTTAGCTATGCGGCTGCCGCGAGTTTGCCCGCCGCTAAACATCTGGATCCGGATGCTGATGGATTTCTTAGAGTCCAGAAGAAACGCAGGACTCAACCCTGCCGATACAAGTGTGGTACTGCACCCACAGGGCCCAACTTCCTGTTGAGACCTGCTGTACCCACCACGCTGCTGTATGTCTCGCGCCTGCATCACTCCACAAAGACCAAGGACATCGTGGAGTACATCACAGCCAAGACCAAGTACGTCGTGAGGGTGGAGCCTTTGGAGTCGCGTCACAATGTGAACTTCAAGTCGTTCGTGGTGCCGTCGATGGCTCTGGAAACCTTCACCAAAGAAGACTTGTGGCCGAGGGGTGTGGTGTTCCGGCGGTTCCGGGGCAGGCCGAGAGACAACGCCGAACAAAGGGCACAAAGGAACGTGTCGACATAGATTTAAGATTTATGTATAGATATGTATTTTAGGTTTAGGTATTTATTGTTATGGGCCTTGATGCCTAATCAATATTTATACTATTATGTATTCTTAGTTTTAAGGTATATATCTATGGGCTGTAGATTAGTTTATAAGATCTGTAACTAGTCTAAGTTGCCTGAAATAAAAGTTAAAAAAAAAAAAAAAATAGTATTCGCAATATAATAAAATAGACTTTTTTGTACGCTAATCTCTGGCAGACTATAGAGAACACTAATATGTATTTTTAAGACCTGTATTTTACCTATGGTAACAAATAAACTGATTGTTTGATTGCAATCTACACAAGACATGGATGGTTCTAAATTATTCTATAATTGTAGTCTAAATTATTCTATGATTATTATTTAAAAGTTCTTTTGTTAATCTGTAGGTTTTAGTGCGATAACAATGAATACTAACTAGTATCCAGCTTCGTCCCCTGCAAGGAAGCAACGACAGCCCCCATACTAGGCTGCGATGTGAGACCCGACATGGAGTCCACAGCGACGTCGACCACGTCCGCGCCCGCGTCCGCGCACGCCAGCATGGACGCCACGCCCGCGCCGGACGTGTCGTGCGTGTGTACATGGATCGGCACGTCCGGGTGTTTGGCGCGGATCGCTGATATTAATAACCTGGGGGTGACCACGTGAAGATACAAGCGACCTTTTGATAAAAAAAAAAGACTAAAAAAAAATTGAGAAGGTCAGAGCTCTTTTATTTAATTCCGTGACCTTAGGCCGTTGCCGCACTTGCGTCCATTGCCGAGCGACTCTGGTAAGCACACAAAGAATTTCCAGAGACGCCCGGTGGGAAGTATAGAGCTGAGATATTGCTCTAAATTTAATGTTAAATTCAATCATATTCTGAAAACAACTAGTTTTATCCCTAACATTATACAAAATTGCAATAGTAGAAAATGTGTAAGTACACAAAATTATAATGGCAATACTTACTTAGCAGCTTGAGGTTTGAGCAATCCAGCCATATCTTTGATACACAACACATGAGTCCCAGCCTTCACTAACTCATCAGCCAAATTGGTATAATATTTGAGGTCATATTTCGTTCTACTGCGGTCTGAAACGTCCCCGGTGTAAGAGATAGCCGCTTCGACAACACCCCCGGCTTTACCCGCGGCCTCCATCCCCAATATAAGATTGGGGAGGTAGTTTAGTGAGTCGAATACTCTGAAGATGTCCATGCCTGCTTGTACCTGAAACGACACATATTTTCTTAACATAGTATCACAAAGACAAAGCCCCTATTTATGGTTAGATCTTTAACACTACGCAACGGATTTTGATGCGGTTTTCACCAATGGATAGAGTGGTTTTCAAGGAAGGTTTTAGTATGTAATTTGTCAAGGGGGCAAAGCCGCGGGCGACTGCTAGTTAATATTATAAATAGGCAAGATTTTCTTCAAACTTTGCCTACTTTGTTTACATTGAATAGGCTTCGTAACCACCAAACCGATTTTAAAAATTCTTTCACTAATAATGTACCTATATTATCCCCGAGTGACGTAGGCTACTTTTTATCCCAATAATGTGTTCCCGTGGGAATTGGGAATAAGAAAACTAAAGCACGCGGGCGGAGCCGTAGTAATAAGCTAGTTAAATACAATTTACACGGGTGCTAAGGGCTAGTTCAACGTCTCCAGGGCCCAAGGTATCAACAGACGAGGCTGTCTACGTCGCCTCTGTGTTTGTGAAATAAACGTCTTTTCTTTCAATAAAAATGAAAGAAAAGACGTTTATTTCACAAACACAGAGGCGACGTAAACAAGATATACATTACAACAAAAGTAAAATAAAACCATGTGTAGGAAGGTCGTCGATGCATGCTAGTGCACGCCGCATCTGTGTGGAAATTGGTCTCCTTTCAGCCTTATGCTGACGTGGGCGGTGCCACATTGACCAGCGCTGATTTTCGGAGGAAGCCAGTGTATACACTGAAAATGGCGTACCCATCCCATCATAACTCGCAAGTGAAACAAGTAACAGATAACCATAAAATGTGCTTAGTTATCAGTAATAGATGCGTCATCTGGGTGCCTGCCGTTTTGCCGAAAAGATTTTGACAAAATTTCATTACCCAAACAAATTTTAGCAACCTTTTCTTATACCATTGCAATACATATTTCGAATGATTTTAATAAATAAATAAATAGAAAAAAAAATTGTTTTTAGTAGGTTACCCGGAACTCAACTATTCAGATTAGGTTAATTTCTTCTTTAAACAAAATGGGTAGGTTAGGTTAGGTTAAAACTGTGACCTCCTACGAAACGACTTGCTTACTAAATATTTGGCTTATTTGATTTTGCGTAAAAACTGTTATTCCAACTGAAATATTTGACTAAATAAAAAATGTTAAAAGTACTAGTTGATAAACAAGTTATAGTTTAGACGTTCCTTTCCCAAACATTAGGTTTGCGTTACGATTTTTTGTGAATAGATTTTTTGCCAAGTAATAATTTGGCAAATGAAATTATGCGAAAAAATTTTTGGGAAGTGAACATTTGTCAAATTACTTTCGGTCAAATAAGGGAGACCCGCGGCATCTATTACATTGGACTAGCTAAGTTACTGGCGAAATGCAGGCGAATAATTTACTTGTGACTATCCCTACGAGGAATCAGGTGTGTTTATTATGTATATGAGTATAACTCACAGCCATATCACAGAACTTGAAGACTGCGTTGTCCGGATAGTTAGTGTACCCAACCGCGTTGGCGCCGCGCAGTAACATCTGGAAGGGAATGTTAGGGATCTGCGCGCGCATGTCGCGGAGACGCTCCCACGGACACTCGTGAAGGAACCTGATGTAAGACAACTTATTGTTACGATTCTCATTTAACTAAGGAGGAAGTTCTCAATTATACTGTATACTTTTTACCTGTGAACCGAAAAATCTACTATGTGAACCGATTTTGATTTTTTTTTATCTGACGGGTACAACTTCCGTTCTGACAATTATTTGGTCAAATTTTGTTAATTTGAAATCGGTTTTGTGTTAATGTTTGCCGTGTTGCTGCCTTTACATTCATAGCCAGACATCCTGGCTATACCCACGGAAGTATAACCTGAAGTTTGAATCGCAAAACGGAGTCATGGAGTGGGCTTGAACCACCAGATTTTTCCAGGAGAAATGCCCAATCAACAGACCAGAAAGCCACCGTTAAGACTATCGAAATTTTTGTTCATATGAACTGTTGCGATATTCAAGCGTTGCGTCTCAAGGCGCCGCTTTTTTCTCTTATAACATCTCATCTCATCATCATTTATCATAAGAAATAATTATATAACATTGGCAAGAAATAATTATATAATTATATTACTGGCAACATAATCCTTCTTATATTATAAAGGGGAAAGTTTGTATGGATGGATGTTTGGATCTATGTGCCTCTTCTCCACGAAAATTACAGAACTGATTTTAATGAAACTCGACAACAATGTAGTTCATTCACCAGAATAACACACAGGCTATATATAATTTATGACGCCATTCATATTTTTATCTATCGTTCATTTGACTTTTTTAGTACAACCAGCAACATTGCGCAGACGAAGTCGCGGGCGTCCACTAATACTTAATAAAATAATAGAATTCAGTGTTTGTTTTGGCATTGTAATTATGAAACGGCTAAAAATAAAAATCCAATTAATCTCACCTCAAAGCAACATCAAACGTAGCACCACCCCAATTCTCCAAAGAATACAGGTTACTGAAGTTATGTGCCACATACGGGCTGACGGCCAACAAGTCGTAACTCCTGACCCTGGTGGCCAGCAGTGACTGATGGGCATCTCTGTATGTGGTGTCCATCAGGAGTAACCCCTTGTGTTGTCTTACGGCTTTAGCGAAAGCTTCTGGACCACCTTCGTCGAGAATTTGCTTGTATCCTTTTGGTGGTTGGACAGCTGTAAAGAGGTTTGGTTGGTTGGGGTTTTAATGTTTTAAAAGAAATCAGAGAGCTACAATAATTTACGTACTTTTGACTGTGGATAGTTAAATGTATGTAGACGACACAAGTGTTTTTTTAATGCTGCCGCCCTACCGTAGCTATAGTGCGCGGGTTACCTCTCAAGGACGCAAAGACAAAAATGGTTGTGAGCTAAAAAATCTTTGTCTCAATATTTGTATTTGTATTTAATTATTCGCAAACAATTCTTACATTGTGTTCGAAATAAAGATATACTCGTATCATAATGTCATAATGTCAATAAGATTACGAACAATATTAAAAAAATAATAATAAACATGTCAGAATAGAAATATAAAAATTAAATAAAATAACTATCAAAACAACAACGAGATGTCAGCTTAGGTACCTAGACTTAATCCAAAATTAATAACTTTATTTACAATGCTAAAGTACTTGTTTTAAAACTGTAATAACACCATTTAGCGTTCAAACTAAGCTGCGTTTGTACTATGAGAGCTAGATAACTGGTAGTTCCTGTTAGAGGGAAAAATCGAATGGACTACACAACGCTTGTACATCCCTAGTATAATCTATGGTCCCATCACTATGGGTGGTACTCGTGATGGATTGGTAGATTGACATATATAAGTTCTTATCTATGACTGAAACTGTTAGAAACGGCCGCAATGGTTGTTTGTTTGCTAAATATTAAATTTTGTTTATCACATCCACATAACATGAAACGATTATTCTATTGAACAGTACCTAGAAATACTTATATACCTACTTACTTTTATGTAAATATATTATACAGCAAACACTAAATCTAAATAAATTGTACACATACATACATACATAAAATCAGGCCTCTTTCCCAGTGGGGTAGGCAGAGACCACGAATTTCCACTTGCTCCTGGCATACTTCTTTCGCTTCCTCAACTTTCTGTAATGTATTCATGCATGCTCGCTGGTTAAGAGTGATTTTAACCTGGCCTTTATACAAGACATCTGCGATTTGGTCGTCATAAGTCCGCCTAGGTCGACCCTTACTAGCTTGTCCATTCACACTCGCTTCACATAATATATCCTACCTTCTGCAGACCCGTTTGTCGAATAAATTTCTTTGAGGGAGCTCCCGTGTCACATGCTGTAATGCTCTTGAATAAAATAGCAGACCAAATTGATATATTTTCGTGTAATATGGTAGAATTTACAAGGGGTTGCCTACAATGTGTGCGAAAGATGTTTACAGTAAGGTAAGCAATATCCTAGGTAGGTACTGTTTGCTGTAGATTTTTTGTTAAGTGGAAGTTTGTTTTAAGGTTTTTTTTATTTTGTAAATTATTTGTAGTGTACCTACTGAATATTAATAGATTTAATTTTTGTAAATGCTGTAATAATGTTATAGTCGATTAACATAAATAAATAAAATAAATAAATATCCATCCTCTCTACATGACGGAACCATCTAAGCATCCCTTTTTCAATTTTGGTCACTACATGTTCTGTCACACCACAACGTTCTCGTACCACGTTGTTCCTTACTTTATCCACTAGCGTTACCCCAGCTATATACAGGTTGAATTTTTCAAGTGGGCTGGATGGCCAAGTCCGGAACTATAAGGAATAGCGAAAAATGCTCAAAGGAGTCACGAGCCCGATTTTGATGAAACTTAAAACCTCATCATTAGATTTTTTTAAAACCTATAATCCTAGCTGGGAATCGAACCCATTGATTTAGAAAAAAAATCACACCCTTTATTATTACACCATACGATAGTGTTGCTGTTAAGGATCAAATTCTGGGAAGTAATGATATACGGAAAATTTAAGGAAAACTTAGAATTTTAATAAAATTCATTTTGCTATTCCTTATAGTTCCGGATTTGGCCATCCAAGCCCACATGAAAAATTCATTCTGTATATAAATGAATTAATTAATAAATATAAATATATATATATATATATATATACCTGTAGGTACCTACTTGTACTTAAACAATTAAACTCCGAAATCGTGCTCGAATCGAACTCGAAATAGATCGTGTAAAAATGCGGATACCATATACTTGTGCCAGACGGGGATTGAACCCGATACTCCGGCTTCGTAAATGTATGCATTAGCGACTACGCCACCGAAGCCGTTAATTTTCTTATATTACCCGACTGCTAAGGAATGGATATGTTAGGAAGCATTCGTTATATTGTTGCTGGAAATATATTAAAAAATACCTCTCACCTGTATTTTCCCCTGTTAGTTCTTGTCTTTTAATGGCCTCTGGGGAAAGGTCTGAAAAATTTGTTAAGTGACAATGAAAGTGCAGGAATGTACGGTGTGCAATTAAATAACTAAAAAAAATCTAATGAAAATTGATTAACAAAAATAAATATAACATCAAAATGCAGACTGTACTATAAGTATCCTGCAAAATCTGTTCTTATTTTATCTGCTCTAATAGCATGTCCGATTGGAACGTTTTCAGACATTTGACACATCGCCTAGCCGATATTCAGAGGCAAATTCGTCAGCATTAAATAATTCACGCAATTTCCATTCAAGTTTTGTAATTTTCTTTCGAACGTGCCATGAAATGTCTCGAATATAATAAAATAATAAAGGGGGTACAAGCAATTTTTGTAAAATGCTAAATATAAGTTGGGGTGACCGATGGCGTTATATTTTTTTTTTTATCTATTTTTTTAAGGAGGCTAGGTGGCGTTATAAAATTCAAAAATATATTTATCTGCAATCTGGATATCAACCTGTCAGGCCTTGAATTTATAACCAACTTCAACCTTATCAACTATCTGACAGGCCAAGACCCGTAGGCGGCCTGCAGGCGACCTGTTAGAATGTGGGTCCCTTAAAAGTTCATGACCTTTTTTGTAGTAGAATAAAAAGAGTCTAAAGATACAAGTCTACATCGTACTTAGTCGACATGGTACCTATAGCCAGTGTCGACTTTCCAATATATGTAGGTATATCGCAGCAATTTCAAACTATAAATTACAATTGACCGAAGTTTTTCGGGAATTGATTGGTCAAATTTGTCGATTAGTCTCATGTCTAGACTGTACCATGTGAATCCAATATACTGTAACTACGAAATACAGATTTTGGAAAAAAATAAAAGAATACTGTTTCGAAGATTATTTCTTTGTTGCGTCAAAACACTGTATCCTGCAAAGCGCCAAGATTATTTGGCAATACACGGTATTAAAAGTTACAGTGTTTTGACACAGCGGAAGTACAATAAAATAAGATAAAGCGTTTGCAAAGGCGCGAAAATAATGTTGGCAATACACGTTATTTACACGGCATTTTAAGTTGCCGTGTTTTGAGATTATTTCACTTGTACATTAAGCAAACAGAGTCTAATTTGAGTTGTCTCACAACTTTTTATACAAAGTAAAAAAAGTGGGAACGTGGTACGATGAAACAGGCTTAAAGGAATCGAAAGAGCGTTGTTAATTCAAAACACTGCAACTTTAGATAGAGTGTATTGGATTCACACGGTACCACTGACATGCTATGGATATATTCAAAGCAGATTACCAGTTAAACAATAAGAACGGAACTTAGAATACAGTCTGCAGTATATTGGGAGTTAATAATACAAAATTACTAAACAATTTTGAAGATGACTAGTGAAATTTTAGTAAGTTAATTTATACGTTCACCGACCCCTATGTTTAAGGAACGGTAGGTACGTACCATATTTATGTACAGATCTAAGTATCTTTGAAATTTATTTTATCACAACGACTATGCCAATTTAAATTTTCTTCTTTTTGTATGTAAGTACTAACTAAATACAAGTTTGTATCTTTCGAAGCAGCGCGTGCGCATGTAATTTAATTTATCGATCACCGGTTTTGTAGCCTCTACGGAAGACTCCTTAGAGGCTACAAAACCGGTGATCGAGAGTAGTCACTCTTCCGACTATTTAGATCGATGAAGTTTTTTTCATCTCAGCACATTTGACGCCAAGTGCTAAAGGCCTCCCCCATAGAGGGGGGGCCTTGTGTCGAGTTTTCCTCTAAGCTAAATGTTACAATGTTAGACATTTATTGCAAATGCAGTTTAAGCAAAGAGGTTACTGGGTATTCGGAGTTACCAGTACCTATGCGTCTTATTACAAAAAAAAACATTGGAAATTATGTTGTTTTAAACATTGTAATAAATAAAGAAAAATCATTCAAACCTACCATACCCAATACGAAGTACTGTAAAATAAATTAAAAATATTTATATTTTTATTTCATTAATATTTGTAAAATATTTGATTTAATAATAACATATTTTTTATTATTTATCTAATTATGAAACCTATGATTTTTATGCATAAAGGTACATACATACCATCATTATTCATTTATTACTGAACCCGCAAATTGACGTTTAATCTATTTAGGAATTTTTAAAACTACCCTCGCGAGACAAGAATAGATAACAGTTTAATGAAAACATAAAATTATTACAACACAATACAGTGTTTATGATCATTACAAATTACATAAATCTTAGTAAGTATTGATAACCTATAAAATATATTTTCTCTTGTGTAGTAGATACGAGTCAGAAACATATTAAAGATCAATTCACACATATCAGTAAATTTCCCGCACAATTACAAAATATTTTTTTTACAAATTTTCTATGATGATGTCCCCACATGTCAGTGTCAAATACGACTCAGACATCACTGACACATGTTCATAGAAAATGTATGAAAGAATATTTTGCACTGATACTGAACTGTGCCGAGGAGTTCGATTTTTGCTGAGCGCGTAGCTGGTAGTTTTTAGGTTACCAGACACTCACATACAATGTTTCTTGTCCTGCACCTGGAGCTAGTTAAGAATAGCTATGTAGTTCTTCCGTTCGACTATAAACTAATCAAGCATTACCTTGACATTGGCGAAATCATAAATGAACATTGATGGAGCCACGTTTTAAAAAAAGAAGAAGAAATAGAACTGTGCCGGTACTATGTCGGACGGAACTGAGGTTTCACTGATATGTCTGAATAGACCTTTATTAACCGAAATAAAGAAATCTACGAAACTTGTAAATATACTTTTGGGGAAGATGGACAACCTTATAATTCCTGACGATCTTTCCATAATAGATTTTATAGATGATATTAGAACTTTCTAGATTGTATGTCTACAATGAAAACAGATGTAACATAAATTCACGATAGCCCCAATTAATAATTTATTTTTTGAAACTTACCAAGTGGTACATTTGGGATATAAGGCTGTACGTCCGAAGGTGGTATACTTGTTCCTAGTGGCGTAGCTGGACCGTTGACTAAAACCTGTCCGAGATAGTTCAGCAGTTTCTGAGCTCGGTTCTGTGAGGCTTTGAACATGAACAGTTCGGGGTGCTCGTCAATGAAGTATGTGTCTACGGAACCTGAAGTAAAATTATTGGGATAAGGGCATCATCCATTTTGGTTGAAATACGAAATTTGATGGCCAAAAAAAATGTGTACCTTCATTTTTTAATTTAGTAAAACCAAAAAAAAATTCAAAAGCGCTCAAAATAAAATAAAATAACGTTTATTATCTTTGAAATTTTCAGAAAATTATTTAGATTCGTCAGAAGTTGGTGTGACTCTACCGAGGGTTCCAAAATGCAACGAGACTGAGAAGAGCCCTCAAGAAACTCAGTTCGGCTTTTTTCCAAAATATTTCATCTTAAATCTAATACAGAGTTATTTAGAAAGGAGCAATTCGTTACGTTGTTACAACCAGGCCGCCTTGTCATCTAAGAAATCATTAATACTATAATAAGCTTTATGGCACAATTTACTTTTTATTAGTTTTTTAAATTTATTGACAGATAAATTTGCTATTTCGGTTGGCAATGTATTGTACATTCGAATAAAGTTCCCCGCAAAAGAATTACTCACTTTATGAAGCCTAAATTTAGGAACAGCCAGTTTATCCTTATTTCTTAAGTTTAGATTATGATTATCACTATTTTTCACAAATTTACTTTTGTTCTTGTGGGTATACAATAAAATTTCATAAATATACTGTGAATACACTGTAAGGATGTTATATGTTATATGTTCAAGTTATTCTTCTATTGCTTCGGTTTTGTGGAAGTCTCAAATCTATTCTTAATTGTCGACTATGATAGTCGACAATTAAGAATAGACTAGTTATCACGGCAAACTTTGTATCGCCTCAAATATATATTAAAAAAAAAAAAATTTTTTTTTGAATTTTTCGTGCAAATGTATGTAAATTGAAAAACGCGACGGACGGACAGACAGACAGACAGACAGACAAATTGTCGTATTAACTATATAGATTTTGACTGATTTAGGTAAGTAGTTGGTCCTATAATTAACTCAAATTCCTTTAAATGAAAATGGATGTTACAAAGATGTTCGCCCTCAAATGAAAATCGAGGGCAATGGTCTCACATCTTTGCTGCCGTAATAAAAGATACTAACGAGTATAAGTTCTGACAGAATCAAGTAGTTGATAGCGGCCGCGGACTTAGGCCGAGGAATTAAAAAATAAAAAGTGTGTGTGTCAGCTCCGACGCACGACTGGAGTTTACTCCTTAAGTACGAGTATCTAACCATAACAAATTAGAAAGTTGCGCACTAGAGGTGCGCACCAAAAACGTGACACGATTTTCGTTACTTGTTAGTAGGTTTTACCCCTCGGATTTTTCTCATACCGGGCGCCTTATATATGAAAATCGATTCTTAAGGAGTAAACTCCAATAAACTCCAAAAAAATCGGCTGTCTGTAAAGTCGGTTTACTGACGATAGTTGAACGTAACTACCGAACGCGGAGGTCGATTGTGCCTCTTTGTCGCTCGTTCCACGCTCTCGCTTGCACTTCAAGCCTTTAATGGAACGCCTCAGAGCGATGTAACGCCGCATGACGTCATGTTTTTTTGTGCGTGCAGCCGGCTCCATCGAATTATAAGACGTTGTCTCGTCAAAAAGAACCAAATACTTGTTGGGTGTTTTTACATTACACGATAACGACACACGCTATCGTGACGATATCGTCCATAATATCGTGCAGATGCAAACCTAATTGCTTACCTTTGAATATTATTGGAGTTTACTCCTTAAGAATCGATTTTCCTATATAAGGCGCCCGGTATGAGAAAAATCCGAGGGGTAAAACCTACTAACAAGTAACGAAAATCGTGTCACGTTTTTGGTGCGCACCTCTAGTGCGCAACTTTCTAATTTGTTATGGTTAGATACTCGTACTTAAGGAGTAAACTCCAGTCGTGCGTCGGAGCTGACACACACACTTGTTATGGTTAGATACTCGTACTTAAGGAGTAAACTCCAGTCGTGCGTCGGAGCTGACACACACACTTGTTATGGTTAGATACTCGTACTTAAGGAGTAAACTCCAGTCGTGCGTCGGAGCTGACACACACACTTGTTATGGTTAGATACTCGTACTTAAGGAGTAAACTCCAGTCGTGCGTCGGAGCTGACACACACACTTGTTATGGTTAGATACTCGTACTTAAGGAGTAAACTCCAGTCGTGCGTCGGAGCTGACACACACACTTGTTATGGTTAGATACTCGTACTTAAGGAGTAAACTCCAGTCGTGCGTCGGAGCTGACACACACACTTGTTATGGTTAGATACTCGTACTTAAGGAGTAAACTCCAGTCGTGCGTCGGAGCTGACACACACACTTGTTATGGTTAGATACTCGTACTTAAGGAGTAAACTCCAGTCGTGCGTCGGAGCTGACACACACACTTGTTATGGTTAGATACTCGTACTTAAGGAGTAAACTCCAGTCGTGCGTCGGAGCTGACACACACACTTGTTATGGTTAGATACTCGTACTTAAGGAGTAAACTCCAGTCGTGCGTCGGAGCTGACACACACACTTGTTATGGTTAGATACTCGTACTTAAGGAGTAAACTCCAGTCGTGCGTCGGAGCTGACACACACACTTGTTATGGTTAGATACTCGTACTTAAGGAGTAAACTCCAGTCGTGCGTCGGAGCTGACACACACACTTGTTATGGTTAGATACTCGTACTTAAGGAGTAAACTCCAGTCGTGCGTCGGAGCTGACACACACACTTGTTATGGTTAGATACTCGTACTTAAGGAGTAAACTCCAGTCGTGCGTCGGAGCTGACACACACACTTGTTATGGTTAGATACTCGTACTTAAGGAGTAAACTCCAGTCGTGCGTCGGAGCTGACACACACACTTGTTATGGTTAGATACTCGTACTTAAGGAGTAAACTCCAGTCGTGCGTCGGAGCTGACACACACACTTGTTATGGTTAGATACTCGTACTTAAGGAGTAAACTCCAGTCGTGCGTCGGAGCTGACACACACACTTGTTATGGTTAGATACTCGTACTTAAGGAGTAAACTCCAGTCGTGCGTCGGAGCTGACACACACACTTGTTATGGTTAGATACTCGTACTTAAGGAGTAAACTCCAGTCGTGCGTCGGAGCTGACACACACACTTGTTATGGTTAGATACTCGTACTTAAGGAGTAAACTCCAGTCGTGCGTCGGAGCTGACACACACACTTGTTATGGTTAGATACTCGTACTTAAGGAGTAAACTCCAGTCGTGCGTCGGAGCTGACACACACACTTGTTATGGTTAGATACTCGTACTTAAGGAGTAAACTCCAGTCGTGCGTCGGAGCTGACACACACACTTGTTATGGTTAGATACTCGTACTTAAGGAGTAAACTCCAGTCGTGCGTCGGAGCTGACACACACACTTGTTATGGTTAGATACTCGTACTTAAGGAGTAAACTCCAGTCGTGCGTCGGAGCTGACACACACACTTGTTATGGTTAGATACTCGTACTTAAGGAGTAAACTCCAGTCGTGCGTCGGAGCTGACACACACACTTGTTATGGTTAGATACTCGTACTTAAGGAGTAAACTCCAGTCGTGCGTCGGAGCTGACACACACACTTGTTATGGTTAGATACTCGTACTTAAGGAGTAAACTCCAGTCGTGCGTCGGAGCTGACACACACACTTGTTATGGTTAGATACTCGTACTTAAGGAGTAAACTCCAGTCGTGCGTCGGAGCTGACACACACACTTGTTATGGTTAGATACTCGTACTTAAGGAGTAAACTCCAGTCGTGCGTCGGAGCTGACACACACACTTGTTATGGTTAGATACTCGTACTTAAGGAGTAAACTCCAGTCGTGCGTCGGAGCTGACACACACACTTGTTATGGTTAGATACTCGTACTTAAGGAGTAAACTCCAGTCGTGCGTCGGAGCTGACACACACACTTGTTATGGTTAGATACTCGTACTTAAGGAGTAAACTCCAGTCGTGCGTCGGAGCTGACACACACACTTGTTATGGTTAGATACTCGTACTTAAGGAGTAAACTCCAGTCGTGCGTCGGAGCTGACACACACACTTGTTATGGTTAGATACTCGTACTTAAGGAGTAAACTCCAGTCGTGCGTCGGAGCTGACACACACACTTGTTATGGTTAGATACTCGTACTTAAGGAGTAAACTCCAGTCGTGCGTCGGAGCTGACACACACACTTGTTATGGTTAGATACTCGTACTTAAGGAGTAAACTCCAGTCGTGCGTCGGAGCTGACACACACACTTGTTATGGTTAGATACTCGTACTTAAGGAGTAAACTCCAGTCGTGCGTCGGAGCTGACACACACACTTGTTATGGTTAGATACTCGTACTTAAGGAGTAAACTCCAGTCGTGCGTCGGAGCTGACACACACACTTGTTATGGTTAGATACTCGTACTTAAGGAGTAAACTCCAGTCGTGCGTCGGAGCTGACACACACACTTGTTATGGTTAGATACTCGTACTTAAGGAGTAAACTCCAGTCGTGCGTCGGAGCTGACACACACACTTGTTATGGTTAGATACTCGTACTTAAGGAGTAAACTCCAGTCGTGCGTCGGAGCTGACACACACACTTGTTATGGTTAGATACTCGTACTTAAGGAGTAAACTCCAGTCGTGCGTCGGAGCTGACACACACACTTGTTATGGTTAGATACTCGTACTTAAGGAGTAAACTCCAGTCGTGCGTCGGAGCTGACACACACACTTGTTATGGTTAGATACTCGTACTTAAGGAGTAAACTCCAGTCGTGCGTCGGAGCTGACACACACACTTGTTATGGTTAGATACTCGTACTTAAGGAGTAAACTCCAGTCGTGCGTCGGAGCTGACACACACACTTGTTATGGTTAGATACTCGTACTTAAGGAGTAAACTCCAGTCGTGCGTCGGAGCTGACACACACACTTGTTATGGTTAGATACTCGTACTTAAGGAGTAAACTCCAGTCGTGCGTCGGAGCTGACACACACACTTGTTATGGTTAGATACTCGTACTTAAGGAGTAAACTCCAGTCGTGCGTCGGAGCTGACACACACACTTGTTATGGTTAGATACTCGTACTTAAGGAGTAAACTCCAGTCGTGCGTCGGAGCTGACACACACACTTGTTATGGTTAGATACTCGTACTTAAGGAGTAAACTCCAGTCGTGCGTCGGAGCTGACACACACACTTGTTATGGTTAGATACTCGTACTTAAGGAGTAAACTCCAGTCGTGCGTCGGAGCTGACACACACACTTGTTATGGTTAGATACTCGTACTTAAGGAGTAAACTCCAGTCGTGCGTCGGAGCTGACACACACACTTGTTATGGTTAGATACTCGTACTTAAGGAGTAAACTCCAGTCGTGCGTCGGAGCTGACACACACACTTGTTATGGTTAGATACTCGTACTTAAGGAGTAAACTCCAGTCGTGCGTCGGAGCTGACACACACACTTGTTATGGTTAGATACTCGTACTTAAGGAGTAAACTCCAGTCGTGCGTCGGAGCTGACACACACACTTGTTATGGTTAGATACTCGTACTTAAGGAGTAAACTCCAGTCGTGCGTCGGAGCTGACACACACACTTGTTATGGTTAGATACTCGTACTTAAGGAGTAAACTCCAGTCGTGCGTCGGAGCTGACACACACACTTGTTATGGTTAGATACTCGTACTTAAGGAGTAAACTCCAGTCGTGCGTCGGAGCTGACACACACACTTGTTATGGTTAGATACTCGTACTTA
This sequence comes from Nudaria mundana, assembly GCA_963556515.1. Classification (NCBI taxonomy): domain Eukaryota; kingdom Metazoa; phylum Arthropoda; class Insecta; order Lepidoptera; family Erebidae; genus Nudaria; species Nudaria mundana. The sequence goes on from OY748298.1 coordinate 15,757,421, forward strand.
AGGAGTAAACTCCAGTCGTGCGTCGGAGCTGACACACACACTTGTTATGGTTAGATACTCGTACTTAAGGAGTAAACTCCAGTCGTGCGTCGGAGCTGACACACACACTTGTTATGGTTAGATACTCGTACTTAAGGAGTAAACTCCAGTCGTGCGTCGGAGCTGACACACACACTTGTTATGGTTAGATACTCGTACTTAAGGAGTAAACTCCAGTCGTGCGTCGGAGCTGACACACACACTTGTTATGGTTAGATACTCGTACTTAAGGAGTAAACTCCAGTCGTGCGTCGGAGCTGACACACACACTTGTTATGGTTAGATACTCGTACTTAAGGAGTAAACTCCAGTCGTGCGTCGGAGCTGACACACACACTTGTTATGGTTAGATACTCGTACTTAAGGAGTAAACTCCAGTCGTGCGTCGGAGCTGACACACACACTTGTTATGGTTAGATACTCGTACTTAAGGAGTAAACTCCAGTCGTGCGTCGGAGCTGACACACACACTTGTTATGGTTAGATACTCGTACTTAAGGAGTAAACTCCAGTCGTGCGTCGGAGCTGACACACACACTTGTTATGGTTAGATACTCGTACTTAAGGAGTAAACTCCAGTCGTGCGTCGGAGCTGACACACACACTTGTTATGGTTAGATACTCGTACTTAAGGAGTAAACTCCAGTCGTGCGTCGGAGCTGACACACACACTTGTTATGGTTAGATACTCGTACTTAAGGAGTAAACTCCAGTCGTGCGTCGGAGCTGACACACACACTTGTTATGGTTAGATACTCGTACTTAAGGAGTAAACTCCAGTCGTGCGTCGGAGCTGACACACACACTTGTTATGGTTAGATACTCGTACTTAAGGAGTAAACTCCAGTCGTGCGTCGGAGCTGACACACACACTTGTTATGGTTAGATACTCGTACTTAAGGAGTAAACTCCAGTCGTGCGTCGGAGCTGACACACACACTTGTTATGGTTAGATACTCGTACTTAAGGAGTAAACTCCAGTCGTGCGTCGGAGCTGACACACACACTTGTTATGGTTAGATACTCGTACTTAAGGAGTAAACTCCAGTCGTGCGTCGGAGCTGACACACACACTTGTTATGGTTAGATACTCGTACTTAAGGAGTAAACTCCAGTCGTGCGTCGGAGCTGACACACACACTTGTTATGGTTAGATACTCGTACTTAAGGAGTAAACTCCAGTCGTGCGTCGGAGCTGACACACACACTTGTTATGGTTAGATACTCGTACTTAAGGAGTAAACTCCAGTCGTGCGTCGGAGCTGACACACACACTTGTTATGGTTAGATACTCGTACTTAAGGAGTAAACTCCAGTCGTGCGTCGGAGCTGACACACACACTTGTTATGGTTAGATACTCGTACTTAAGGAGTAAACTCCAGTCGTGCGTCGGAGCTGACACACACACTTGTTATGGTTAGATACTCGTACTTAAGGAGTAAACTCCAGTCGTGCGTCGGAGCTGACACACACACTTGTTATGGTTAGATACTCGTACTTAAGGAGTAAACTCCAGTCGTGCGTCGGAGCTGACACACACACTTGTTATGGTTAGATACTCGTACTTAAGGAGTAAACTCCAGTCGTGCGTCGGAGCTGACACACACACTTGTTATGGTTAGATACTCGTACTTAAGGAGTAAACTCCAGTCGTGCGTCGGAGCTGACACACACACTTGTTATGGTTAGATACTCGTACTTAAGGAGTAAACTCCAGTCGTGCGTCGGAGCTGACACACACACTTGTTATGGTTAGATACTCGTACTTAAGGAGTAAACTCCAGTCGTGCGTCGGAGCTGACACACACACTTGTTATGGTTAGATACTCGTACTTAAGGAGTAAACTCCAGTCGTGCGTCGGAGCTGACACACACACTTGTTATGGTTAGATACTCGTACTTAAGGAGTAAACTCCAGTCGTGCGTCGGAGCTGACACACACACTTGTTATGGTTAGATACTCGTACTTAAGGAGTAAACTCCAGTCGTGCGTCGGAGCTGACACACACACTTGTTATGGTTAGATACTCGTACTTAAGGAGTAAACTCCAGTCGTGCGTCGGAGCTGACACACACACTTGTTATGGTTAGATACTCGTACTTAAGGAGTAAACTCCAGTCGTGCGTCGGAGCTGACACACACACTTGTTATGGTTAGATACTCGTACTTAAGGAGTAAACTCCAGTCGTGCGTCGGAGCTGACACACACACTTGTTATGGTTAGATACTCGTACTTAAGGAGTAAACTCCAGTCGTGCGTCGGAGCTGACACACACACTTGTTATGGTTAGATACTCGTACTTAAGGAGTAAACTCCAGTCGTGCGTCGGAGCTGACACACACACTTTTTTTTGACGATTATTATGACGATATCCTCCACAGTAGATATCGTGACGATGTAGTCACGGTACTGTGGAGGATATCGTCACGATATTGTGCAATGTGAAAACGCCCAATGTCTTTGACCGGCACTTTCAAAATTAGGACTAAAAAAAAAAATTTTTTTGTCTGTCTGTTTGTTCCGGCTAATCCATGGAACGGCTGGACCGATTTTAACGGGACTTGCTCTAGCGGATAGCTGATAAAGTATAATATAGGTTATTTTTTATTTTTATTTTAGATCTGTGTAAAACTTACCATTAAGGAACTTCTGGTTCTCCAACACATTGAGTAAGAACGGTATGTTGGTCTTCACGCCGCGAATACGGAACTCGCGAAGTGCTCGGTTCATTTTAGCTGCAGACGCTGGTAGATCTTGGGCGTGAGATATCACCTATATTTAAAAAAAAGAGTAAAAATATCACACAGAATAAGCATAATAACGATATATGGACGTAATTAACTAAAAAGGCTTTCAGCACAGGAAGCCTTTTCATGCTAAAAACTAGCCATGAAAAAAATATACCTATATATATTATTTATAGTAAAAGTATTCGCATCCGTTTACTCTCATTGCCGTTAGATGGCGCTGTTCATTTTGATATAGGACTGCATCACGATTGCAAAAGTTTCGAGGAAATCCGACATGTCAATTCGAGACCAATTTCGCTCATGACGTAACATAATCGACTTCAGTCGACAACCATTCATTGGTTCTCGACAAACTCTTCCCAGCGCGGTAGTAAGGGGGTAGATAAACATTTACCTTAACAAGAAGAGAATCATAGTATGGAGATATAACAGCGCCAGCATAAGTGGAAGCTGAATCCAGACGGATGCCCATACCCTCTCCTGATCTGTAGGTCAATTTTATAAACTTTGTTACTTTATGAAATGTTGTTGAAATTATCAGGGGCGTATCCGTATAATTGACCGAGCGAGCGAAGAGTCTCAGTTTTAACTCGAGGACTGGCCGATTTGGCGTTGTTGGTATGTGTGTCAGTTCCGGTCTACAGGCCGCATTTTTCAGCCGATTTTCATGAAATTTGCATAAGTGTTTTTGTTGCAAGACGCAACTTTTGTCGAAGGGATTTTTCGATTCGGGGGAAAATGGGGGGAAAATGCGAAAATAACGCGAGGTCTACTGTTCACAGAACCACTAGTCATAATAAATTAAAAACATTATTAGGTCTTCTTACCCGGAACTCGATTACAGACAGAAAGCAAAATTATATAATTTGAATTTGAACCAGCGACTGATCCCTTTCCAAGAGGAACATTCTACCAACTGACCAAGACACATAGAAGACAGCAAAATTGCCCAGTGTGACCTGTCGATCGCTAGGTCAATGACACTGACATGTATCTATAATTTCTTGTAGATCGAAGGCCATAGGTAAAAAAAAAGGTGTTTAATTATCACATCACAGAAAAACATACTGACTTAATTAAGTATAGTCCGAAACGCCCAGGAGTTTACTTGGCTGTGCCTTAGCGTCTGGCACGTAAGATTTTGTTGCCTTTCATTAACATTTCATCGCAACGGGTTATAAATTAGTTTTTCAAAATGACAATATAGCTGCTACATTTTATTAAATTAATTCGGCAATTTTGGACATAACCCATTACAAATGTGCCCGGTGACGGCAATAGGCTTGCCTACTATTACGTGGGACTAAAAATACTCTGCCTACCCCTTCGGGGATATAAGCGTTATATGTGTATGTATTAAGTATTTAAAAAATATTACCTAAACACTTCAATCCTTCCAGTGCTGGGTTGGAAGTTATTGGCCGGATCTTCAGTGGTGACTCGACACTGTATAGCGTACCCTTGTACATGGATATTGTCCTGGGTCAGCCCCAGCTCGGGCAGGGTCATACCCTCGGCCACCCTCAACTGGGATTGTACTAGGTCTATGCCGGTTACTTCTTCGGTTATTGTGTGTTCTACTTGTAATCTGAAAGGTAATTAATTGTAAATTGATATAGAAAGAACTGTTGTCGTTGTTACTGGAAAAAGCCTATTACACAGTGACTGAATACTTGCTGGATGGCATTTTGAAGACAAGCGGCACAGTCTTGCGGAGAGAGAGAACTTTTAAAATCATAAAAAATCATCGCTCTAAAATCTTTTCGACTTAATGTCAGCTAGATATAAGAATTTGACTTTTGGTTTGTAATATTTTTTGACATTTAACTATAAAATGACTAAAATGTAACATAAATAAATAATAAATAAATATCTTAGGACAATTCACACAACGCCATCTAGTCTCAAACTAAGCAGAGCTTGTGATATGAGTACTAGATAAACTGATATCAATACTTATATACATTTTTTTTGTATATACATACATATTATACATAGGAAACACCCAGACTTCGGTACAAACGTATGTCTCATCACACAAAGTTTGTCCCGACTAGGAATCGAACCTGAGACTCCGGCGTCGAAAGCGGATGCCGTACCGACCACGCCACAGAGTCAGTCACATGACAATTTAGTAATCAATATTTTTTGACTGCTTCGGTTGATTTGTTGCAACCATGTTTGACGAGTTAGTTGAAGATGCCCATGTCGTCTCACGAGAATCTGATCCTACATTTGATCATCTGATCATTGAGAGATAATATGAAGCTTGGCTGAGTTAACTTCGCTTTCAGTTAGATATTTAGCTTAACAAATGAAAACCGCTGATTAAGTGCATCCAGTAGCTTGCTCTTCATCGTCTCTGCGTGATTTTCATTTTCATTATCATCTTCCGGGTCATTAAAGGTCTGAATGTTTTGGGTTGGCGCCAATTATCCATTTAACATTGCCACCAACGGTATTACCACTGAAACACAGGACGAGTCGGAAGAGATATCCGACGTGGCTTGGTAAAAGCATTGCAAAACGTTCACTATATCTTTCATGACTTTCTAGTATGCCTCCTTTTTCAATACGGTATAGGTTAGGTCAGGTATGGCCACGTCGGTAAAATTTGAATGCCGCCCGATCCGAACAAAGTTACAATCTCGGTCATAACCGAGAATCTCGGCTATAACTAGCCGAGAACCGAGACAATTTTCTCGGTCGGATGTGTAGCCGAGAATGCCGAGACCGAGACCGAGACCGAGATCTCGGTTGAGCCTTATTAATATGTTATGATGATGAAATGACATTTTGATTTACTTGTATTTTAAACTTTGTAACATTTTATGATGTACTTGATAATAATATGGTAGGATTATGTATCCAGAAATTGTGCTCTCGATTGAGCCCCCTACTAAAATTGCATGCCTAGTATTATGGTAAAATATGGTGAATCTATAAATACTGCTGTAACATCTGATGTAACCCATGTATGCAATGATTTATAAATAAATATAAAATAAATAATTTTACAACATGAATTGAAATTATCAAAAAAATACCGGTTAAATGCGAGTCGGACTCGCGCACAAAGGATTCCGTACCGAAACGGAAAAAAAATCACGTTTGTTGTATGGTAGCCCCCTTATATATGTATTATATTGTGTTTTTTAGTATTTACTTTTATAGCGGCAACAGAAATACATAATATGTGAAAATTTCAACTTTCTAAATATCAACATTCATGATTCATACTTATATACATTTTTTTTAATACTTATTATACATAGGAAACACCCAGACTTCGAGACAAATATATGTATGTAATAATATGAGACATCACACAAAGTTTGTCCCGACCGGGAATCGAACCCGAGACTCCGGCGTCGAAGCAGTCAGTCTTAGTAGGTAATGGTTTTTACGTACCTAGCGTTAACTTCAATAAAATAGAAGTTCCCTTTATCGTCCAGTAGGAACTCCACTGTGCCAGCATTCTCGTAGCCAACGTGTCTCGCCAAATGTACTGCACAATCCACCATTTTTTGTCTTGTCTATGGGCAAAACACAATAAACTAGATATGCAATGCATGCTGCTGTTGCAAAAAACTGAGCGAAGTGTTAAATTTATTTATTATTATTTTAAACGACAACAATTTGTTTTTTTATGCTAAAACTTTTTTTTTGTTCTAAACCACCCTCACGCCACACGTTATCACTGAGGTAAGTTTGAAGGAGATCGGTTCAGGCGTTTAGGAGGAGTACATCATATAATTATGTACGGAAGAACATAGAACTCTTCAAAAAAAGATCCGACAACCATGATTATAATACAAGAAATAAAAATAAACTGGCAATGACAAAAATTAGACTTCATAAAGTTGGTAATTCGTTTGTAGGCAAATGTATAAAAATATTTAATAAAATTCCGCAGGATTTGGTTGACATGCCTCTTAATAAGTTTAAAATAGTAGTTAAAAAATGTTTGATGATGAAAGGCTACTATAATGTAGACGAATATCTTAATGATAAAAATGCATGGTCACCCTAATCTTCTGTTGTTGGCCACTCGTATAATACAATATAAACTAATTGTAACAATGTAAACAAAACAATATTAAAAAAGAAAATGGATAATCTACCTGAGTTTCTTGCTGGTATCTTCTCAGGAGAACCAACTTACCAAACCAGCGAAAGAATCATTTTCTAATGGTTATTTATGTAATTAATTTAGTATTTTTATAATAGTGCTTGACATAAAATTGTAAAATTTTGACATTCATATGTGCTCTTTATGTGCCTAAACTGAATAAATGAAATTGATATGCGGACAAACGAAATACATGAGTCGCCTAAGATTGAGCTTCGCTCAAAAATGCACTAGATTATTTTTTAATAAATCTTACTGAATGGTTGTTTACTGCGAAATTCCGACAGAAACATATTTCCAAGATAACAATAGCAAATAAGTCACTTAAATTAGGCTACTTTCATAAATGAGTGGCCAGTGAAAGTCCCGGCTAGCTGTTTCGAGAGACGTTTTCGTATTCCCCATACATTTCACACAGTTCCCTGACGCTATCGCTAGGGGCGCTGGTGTGAAATGTATGGAGGAATACGAAAACGTACTTCGAGCAAATTAACGTAAGGAACTGTTGCTGGACACACAGAACAAACAAGACAAAAAAATAATTATGTATTTAGTAACTCGCTCAGAGTGCAGATATTCAGCTTAGTGTTGTGTAACAACTGTCCTGGCTGTTGGAATTTTTGCTTTGAATTACAAACTTATGCATTTTCATTTTTTTTCGCTGTCGGCACATATTAAAACCCCTTTCGGCTTGATATACCCCTTTTGTAACAATCTGTATAGCACACTAACCTCAGGACTCAAGTGTGGCGCTGGTGCAATTTCAACAACCTTCTGATGTCGCCTCTGTACCGAGCAGTCTCGCTCGTACAAATGGACTACGTTACCCGCCTTGTCACCTGTCAACAAACATTTTTGAGACACTTTCCACGGAAAAGATGACATTATTATAATCTAAAAAAAAACTTAGCACGCAAATTATGAATTGGATATCGAATAAATAAATAAATAAATAAATATATTAGGACAATTCACACAACACCATCTAGTCTCAAACTAAGCAGAGCTTGTGATATGAGTACTAGATAAACTGATATAAATACTTATATACATTTTTGTTTGTAAATACATACATACTATACATAGGAAACATCCAGACTTCGGTACAAACGCATATGTCATCACACAAAGTTTGTCCCGACCGGGAATCGAACCCGAGACTCCGGCGTCGAAAGCCGATGCACTACCGACCACGCCACCGAAGCAGTCATTGCGCTTTATGCAGTGTGACATTGCATGCCTACATCAAGTCGGTCACCAGTCACGCCCTGCTATAAATACGGGGAGCGCTCCTCCAACAGCCTCTCTCTACCACCACAACACCTACAGGAGCGATCTCTCAAACTACACCTGTCTCAGATTCACGTGACGAGGACCTCGGACCACACCCTGACTTATCTTTGTAACCCTAGTATATCTATCTTGTCTCATGTATTATTTACAATATAGTCCGAGACGCCCAGGACTTTAATTGGCTGTGCCATAGCGGCTGGCATGTAAGATTTTGTTGCCTTTAATCAACATTTCATCGCAAGGCAACGGGTTTAATTTTTTTTTTCAAAATTACAATATAGCTCCTTTTTATTAAATTCATTCGGACATTTTGGACATAACCCATTATAAATGTGCCCGGTGACGGCAATAGGCTTGCCCCCCGTTACGTGGGACTAAAAATATTGGCAAATTGTGTGTGTGTAATGGACCTCTGCCTACCCATTCGGGGCGTGATGTGTGTGTGTGTGTGTGTCAACCTAATTGTTAATTTAATCGTAGTTAAGTGCTAACGGGTAGTAACTATCTCTTCAACGTTACAGCAGGCACCGGTCGGTAGATGCGAGACTACATTCAATTTGCTTAGTCTTAAAACCATAGTAAATTATTCTCAAAAAGAAATTAGAAATCAAATTAGATATTAAAAATCAAATAATAATAAATATTATGTTAGAAAAAAATAAAACACCATACCCTAAAAAAGATAGTTTGTCTTGTTTTAACGAAAACATATTGACATATAATACTCACCCAGTAACTGCACTTCGATATGCCTCGGCCTTTCAATGAATCTCTCAATGAACATGGACCCGTTACCGAAGGCTCCCAGAGCTTCAGACGAGGCACGCTCGAACGATGACTCCACTTCACTCATCTCTCGGACTACTCGCATACCGCGGCCTCCCCCGCCGTACGCTGCCTGGAAATATTATATTATAATATTATCTATTAGAATAGACTTTGTAACTTGTGCAGGAGAATCGACCTGCATGATCGGGGCCTGAGGACGGCAGGTTGGTAACCCAGCGTCCTTACAGAAACCGGCCAGAAAAGTCGCGTGTTGTAGGGTCGCAGCCACCGACGGTTCAAGGTTCTAAGGCTTCTCTGACGCTTACCTAAGTCATTCTTAGTTGCTGGCAGACGTACGAGGTTCTGGCAAAATACCGGAAGTGCTTAGAAGCTTACCATCTATTAAGTGGATCTAGCAGCTACTTGCGAAATGTGGGCCTTGTAAAGAACACCCCTGTCATCACAAGTAGCGTGTGTATAAAGAATTTAGAACGAGCTTTGACCCCCAGAGAAAATTGATAGTTGATATTTCGTGTGGGTCTTCCTCCAAGGCAGGGTGGAAGGATCGATCAGGCCACGAGGATATCACGGATGAGATGAAAATGTTGGGTGCCTGCCGTTTTGCCGAAAAGATTTTGACAAAATTTCATTACCCAAACAAATTTTAGCAACCTTTTTTTATACCATTGCAATATTTTGAATGATTTTAGTACGCATATTTTTATTTGGTCAAATTTTTACTTGGCAAAATATTACCAAGTATAATGTCATTATGGCATTTGTTATTTAATCAAATGATTTATTACAGCAAACAATCTTCAGACAATAAACGTTTGGTGAAATGATGTTGGTTGTTTGGTGAATGGTTAGGTTAGGTTAGGTTAAAACTGTGACCTCCTACGCACGAGCCGAACGAGCGAAGCGAGCGGTGCCGCTGCAGCGGCCGGCGAGTGCCAGACACGACTTCCATTAATAGAAAAAAAGATATTGTTTTTAGTAGGTTACCCGGAACTCAACTATTTAGAATAGGTTAATTTCTTCTTTAAACAAAATGGGTAGGTTAGGTTAGGTTAAAACTGTGAGGGGTCTCCCTTGTTTGACCGAAAGGAATTTGACAAATGTTCACTTCCCAAAAAATTTTTCGCATAATTTCATTTGCCAAATTATTACTTAGCAAAAAATCTATTAACAAAAAATTGTAACGCAAACCTAATGTTTGGGAAATGAACGTTTATACTATAACTTGTTTACCAACTAGTACTTTTAACATTTTTTATTTAGTCAAATATTTCAGTTGGAATAAGCTTTTAAGCAAAATCAAATAAGCCAAATATTTAGTAAGCAAGTCGTTTCTGGCACTCGCGCCGGCCGCTGCCGCTTTATGATTATTGATCATATTCACGCGTCTGATTTAAAGTATTGTCAGACCTTGAGGCAAGTTACATCTTGTCACATGTTGACAAGAGAAGATATAACGACTGGGAATATCTCCCTGTGACCGTACTACGTATTTGTGATTACCTTAAATATTACTGGAAGCCCATGACTCTTACAGAACTCTAACGCTTCCTCTTTCGTAGTGACTGGTCCGTCGGTGCCGGGAACGATTGGTACCTCTAGAAAATATAATGAAAATCTATAGGTATTGTATAATTATAATAAAGTTATAACAAGATGAAAACAAGCGCGAGCATAATTAGGTAGTAAGCTGTAGTCCTGGGAAGACTCCTTCAACAGAATACTTGGGACTTAGAGCATCGCCATTCCCACTTCGCCGATGGCTCAGTACACACAGATTTATATGTTATTGCCCCTGCTTAGCCTAAACACGTCACAATTTAGAAGACAATTTAGGGTCATCACTACTTTTACACCCTAGATTGCCCCTTCCACAGGCGTGTTTGTACGACCCTAAAGATGTATATGACCGCCAACTAGTTCGCCGTCTCTTAAATACTAGTACGGTGTCTTGCGCGGTGCCTCGCGCCGCACCACGCCATAGGTTTTGGCCTATAACTTTTGACCCCTTAGGGCTAGGTCAAATTATCGATGTTTTGGCTTGCCTCCAGATCGAGGGCTATCCAAAGAGGGGTTAATCATCATTGGAGCATAAGCAGTTCTCGAGAGCTAAGGGGGAACAAAAATTACATTCACCATTTCTATATATAGATTATCCAGCGACCAATTGTGAAAGTTTGTTAGTATTTAGTTTGATCATAAAATAATGAACTCACGGGCTTCAATTGCAGCTTTCCTGGCAGCCACTTTGTCACCCATCTGTTGTACCACGGCAGGCGAAGGTCCGATGAACCGTAGGCCAGCATCGACAACAGCTTGGGCAAAGTCAGACCTGATTACATAATGTAGGTCAGTTAATGCAACAGTTACACGAATAAAAAGGTGGTAGACGGAAATGTATATACTTTACCGGCTCGATTGGGTAGCAAATTAACACCCTCTCACGTAAAATCGACGTCAAAAAAGACCTAGGATCTCACTTAATGCACATGCAACTCAATCCGGGAACTATAAATTAACCAATCAGGTTGCGGAGGTTGAATTGCACGTCTGTGAAGTGTAGGGCAGTTTAAAAACTACATACTTATTCGTGCAGAAACTTAAATGGCAGTATTATTCAAAATCGGGAAGAACGTCGAAGTATTTTTTTTATTATTATTATTAGATAATAATTTTTATTTTCCGGCTATATGAGAAAAGTTACAGATGTTATTCTACGGCCCCAAGTTAGGCCATAGATATCTTACAAAACCTACATGTAAATATAATTATCTTCCATTCTATCAACATTAAAACTAATGACCTACCTAGCTACCTACCTATGTTGTATTTATACTCGTGTCTAAATACAAGATAGTTTAATAATTAATGTCGTAATAATGTTATCCAGTTTTCATCTCAAATAAGACGTGTGTTTGTGAGTGTGTGTCTGTATTTCCAAGGAGCGCCATTATTGATACGTTTCGTATAACAACAATTCCGCCACAATTGGTGACAACTGCGCTTCAATTGGCCTATTTAAAGTCATTTAGTTTCAGTTTATAATGATTTGCTACTACACGTTTACAGTTTGATAGGCGCGCGTGTAGCAAATTGTAGAAGTGAAATTCACAGAACACAAGCACAGATTAGAGAAGAATTCCATTTTCATCCTCAGTGCTCCAAACTAGCCAAGTGTTCTGTGAATTTCGCTTTTAGCACACGACTGTATCGCAGTGTAAATACTCGTAAATTCGTTGCAGCTTGTTGCAGTTGCATTTTTGTAACTACCTATTTTAATATCAACGCAATGTCAATGGTGGTTGCGATGTCGTTGTGATTTAAGACGATATTACCTAACCACATCACGGCGAGCGACGCCGTAAGTCGCGATATTGAGACAAATAGTCAGTTGGTAGAACGTTCCTCCTGGAAAGCGAACAGTTGCTGGTCCAGTCCAAGATTTATATTGTAAATATATAAATTTGAATTAACCACATCGTCAAAATGTGGTCAGTGTGAATCAAACAATGCGCTGTCATACAAAATAGTGACCGACCACGTGTGTTGTTTTGTGGTGGTTGTTCGTTTGCTTGGAACCTTATTGTACCTATGATATTATGTCCAACTTACCTCTCCGATAAAAGGCCATAGCCAGGATGTACGGCATCAACTTCATTTTCCTTGGCTATCCTGATGATGTCGGGAATGTTGAGGTATGCTGCCACGGGTGGAAGACCTTTGCCGACTAGGTAAGACTCGTCGGCTTTTTGTCTGTAAAAAAAGTATTAGATTTGTGTCTGTATTCGGGCTCTCAGAAATGTAGCATTGAGGGTAGAAAACATAAATCCCTTTTCAGTTAACTAGTTTATTCAACTCTCGTATAGATAGATTATAGATTGAATACGGTTTAAGATTACTGCCTCAAGATTACACAAGACGTATCGTAAGTAAACTTAGTAGGTATACTTAAATGAAGGTACCTTCATGTTCATGAATCAATCACAATAAGTCGTAAAGTTGTACATAAACATAATCTTTTGCTTGTACACCGTTACAGCTTTCACACAAACTTTCTACCTATATAAACTTGGTACCTAAGATAATGGTCCTACTTTTCCAAAAAGTGGTCGCCCCAGCCCACCACATTCCGACGTTAACTAAATCTTCTTCGCTCCGCTAACGCAAGCACTTTTAATTCCTCAATTATCTGAAGAGAGACTCTATCGTTCTCAAATATTGGGTAGGTAGTTATCAAATAAGGTGGATCGTAACTATGTTTTTGGTCAGAAAGTCAGTAGTGCCGGAGGCGAGATTATGATGAGAGTAAAGAAACCAATGGTGGACGAGAAACCCGGTGATCAATTGGAGAGGAAAACCGTTGGTTTGTCGACGAACTCGCGAGACACCAGTCTAAACCCCTAATGGACATAAAAGTCTGTGGACTGAAAACCCGGCAGACTTGCTCGCTGGCTCGTTCTGCTTGAAATTCTCAGTCCGCTGTTTAAAACACCAATCTGTTCATTCGTTTATATCTTTTTATCAGTACGATTTGACTTTCAATAATAATATTTATAACAAAGTGCCAAGGTCTAATAAAATGAAATACTAAAATTAAAGTATTTCATTCAAATTACTGTAAAAAAGAAAATAAACGAATGGATAGGAGTATAATGATATATCACCTGTGCATCTGTAGTTTGTCCTGCTCGCTGTAAATAGCGACGGACTTGATCCCCAGCTCTGTACATGCTCGGAACACTCTGATGGCGATTTCGCCTCTATTCGCCACCAGAACGCTCCTGATCGGTTTGTATTCCACTTTTTTCTCATGCTGAAACAAGATTAAATTATCAATAGAATTATGTGTAATAAATACTAATAGTGACTGAACTTGGTAGCGGCAAAGAGCTACTGGGTGGCATGGTATGAAGGAGCGCGGGGCAGCCGTGGTACCGGCGCGGCGGCGGCTCGTTTGCGCACCGGCCGGCAGCCGGTGGATGTGACCACAGATAGTGTCACGTAGGGAATCAGTTCGTTCTGTTTACTTCTAATTTGAAGAAGTAGCGAACATCAACATCAACGGCGTCTACTGGCATATTTATCCCATTCACAGTGCTTACATGAATCCGTTCCCGAAATGTACCAAATAACTACAGCGATGAGAGTGACAACATATATAACATAAAATGCAAAACACATCTATAGTACACATTTATAGTAGTAAGTAGGTATGTATAGGTACCTACCTAACAACTATGTGAGTTATTTAATGATGGCTCATATATGATAATTATTCGTGCTCTATAAAACAGAATGTGGTAATTTATGAAGTCTGAGGTCGTGATCAATGCCAGGAAGGAGTATGTAGAATTACCATCAACGGACCGAGAAAATATTTTTCGGAAAGTGCCAGAGGATCTGAGACGATAAATAACGAGACGGGGTTATCAAAAACAAGTGTCTGCGGTCACAGATAAAATAATAATATATTAAGCACGTATCAGATATACAGATACCTACCGTATCCCATACAAAAAAGTGGGGCTAAAAATTAGGAGCGAAGCGAATGGCTTTCTAAGTCTGTGATTACGAGAATGTGTAAACACCCATAAATTGTTTAAAGGCTAGTTACTGTCATCTAGATTTCTTTGGTACGAGTATTAAGAACAATACTCCATTATGGATACGAAGTGTCGATTACAATCGTGCAATACCGATTATACTTCATAATTGACTCTTTACTGAGTTCTCACGATTATGAAGGCACATTATGTCCAGCTATTTTGTTTCTAAAAGCAAACATTATAAAGCCATATAACACTAATGCTACAGTAGTATAACCGTTTGAAATAGACATACAAGACATTATGGTTGCTCTTAAAATGACTTCAATCCGCCTGTTTGAGGTCTAAGAGCTGGATTGAGATCCAGGTACTGAAAGCTACCGTCTCCGTAACTACAACTCAACAGCAACTCAAAAATGCTCCTCTGCAAGCCGTCCAACTGAGTTAACTTGACGGCCTAGAGAGATGTCATTTCGAGTTAGAATAATTGAGAGCATTTCCAGAGTGGAGAGAAGGGGCATATAAGCCGCGCAAGATGACAATGGGATTAGCGGCCATGTTTGTGACGTCATAGTGACGTAGATTCACCTACAACACTGTTTTGTATCCGTACTTTTTAGATGATCGATGACGTCACATCGGGCGCGGCATTTACTATCTGATACTTTCTGGTACTAACCGTAGCCGCGGACCGTGTCTTCGTGTTGCTCCATGCTTGAAACTGTGATGCACTCGCTCTCAAAGCGTAACGTGCTTTTAAAATCTGCATTTTTCTCTCAACAAAATACACTTACAACAAAATAATTAAATAATAATAAAACTTATACTTTTAAACTATTTCTCCATGATTTCTTATATAGAAACTATGTGATTGATTTGACTAGATTTCGTTTCGCACTTTCGGTTCGTACGTTGGTGATCTGAAACAATGAAAATGCAATTCATGGAAAACGTCTAATTGGAAGTAATATTATATATGCCGGGCGCCACTGGACATACCCTCTGCTAGTAACCAGAGACGCCCGGCAACGGACGTTAGAAAAAAAGAAAAAAAAAAGTAATATTATATATTAAGCGGAATATTTCACAATAATATCGATATGAAGCTACAAATTTTGTACACGATTGTACTCCATAGAAAATGTAGGGCAAACGAAAACTTTTTATTTTCATATGAAATCAGCTCAAATTTATTGTGGCTTGATACGACTATTTCACGACTATATTTTTTGGCATAAACTTTAAACCGAAAATCGCAGGCGTTCCGGAGAAATTTGAAGTTTTCAAATGTTCAAGCCATAGTCCTCACCAGGTTACTTTTATATCTCTGGAACCTTTTAAGGACTATTTCTAAGATTTGGCATGTCGTTACGACTATTTCATGACTATTATTTGGAACCTAAACCAATTGTGAAACACTATTTATTTCACATCAGCAGATACAGCGGGAAAGACGCTTTGGATTGCCAACTATAGCACAAACTATAGTTTACGCGAAGTGTAACACGACACCTTTTTAAAAAATAAAAAACAGACAGTTTAGTGTTTAGTCTATTATAGGATTTAATTTAAAAATACTTATTCTAAAAATAATTTTTATTTTTAGAATAAGTAATTAATAGTTCTTACTCGGGTCTTGGGCCCGGGAATTTTGGTAAAACAAAATAGAACTCAACCGATATTTTTTTAGAATTTTATAATAATACGCGCCAGGTCCGCCCCAAGGACTATCGTTTTTGCGTGCCTCGGAGAGCACGTCAAGCCGTCGGTCCCGGTTGTTATACAAACATCTATGGCAGTCGTTAGGGTAGTTGGAGCCCTAAATCAAAAATCGTCTAAAGGTCTAACTACAAAACTTCGATATCGCCCATGGATTGTGGAGGTCAGATGGCAGTCGACGGAAAATATCGAAGTTCAGCCGAATCGCAGTTAGACTGGAAAGCCGACCCTAACTGCATTGGAAAAAAGGCTCGGTGGATGATTAAGTGTAATAAAACTTGAAATATTTAGAAAGCTTTCATGATATCTAATTATTATATTCCTAAAGAAAGACTGAGAGCCATTATTGTTTTACTAGGTTACCTACCTATTGCCACTTACTGTGAAATACACATTTACCTCTTTTTATGCTCAGTTATCGCTTGTTAAGTAAATATTTGAATAACAACAGTTATTATGCTTAACGGTCAAGGATATCTAAGCACGCCATTTTACTAAGTATCTTTTAAACATTATTATCTTTAAGAAGAAAAACATTATATTTTTGCTATAAACTTCAAGTTATGTTGTAAGATTTTTAAGTTTTCTGTTATTTTTAACTTTAGTTTTATGAATTTAGAAGATTTTTTTTTTAATAATACTTAATGACAATAAAATTGCCAAGTCGAGGAATTTCCTTAATGAAATAAGAGTTTTCATTAAGGAAATTCTTCAATATAATACATAAAAAATAAAATGAAAAAAAAAAACAAAATTTCTTTATTCATGTAGGTCACAAAGTAACACTTATGTACGTCAAAAAAAAGAAAATGCTTCCACATTTACATTTACCGCCAGATTCGCAAGGCAATAGGTAGAGCCTGTGAGGAAAGAACCTGGCAAGAAAAACTCACGGCCACTCTTTTTATTCGCCAGTAAATACAATGATTCTGTTAAAACAATAAAAAGAGGGCAAGGGCAGTACGTGACCATGTGTGGACCAAGTGAACTCAAAACTTATGGATCATGGATTCACAAAAAAAGTCAAATACTAGTTAAAGGTGCCACATAATCTCAAAGTACCCATACCTAACAATATCATTATAATAATAATTTAACAATAATAAAGTGAGTTTCAGCAATAAAACAACATTTCAAACAGAAGTAGCCCATTTTTACGAAAATGCGAAAGTTTGACTAAAACCGATTTTAATAAAAAATAGAACAAATAAGCCGATAAAGTCCACAATAAATTGAAAGAACGGATTGGAGCACAGACACGAACCAATCGCATCAGTACATTCCCGTTGTCTCCCCGGCCGACTGTTTCGATCTTACCTTCAGGGCACATTATGACAGTACACACACACGATACGCAGGTCAGGTAGATCTGAAGGCAAATCGCTTCGTAACTAGCGTACGGCCTCTTGACAAATTATTTATACAAAAACCTTCCTCATGAACCACTTTAACCATTGTTGAAAACCGCATCAAAATCCTTTGCGTAATTTTAGATATCTATACAAACATACGGAACGGGCAACTTTATTTTATACTATGTTATGATTATGGAGCCAAAGACCGGGAGCGGAAAACCGAGGTAAGTGCGCTGGTTATAGACACCTCCGTAATCTTAATCTATTCACACTATTATAATCTAGTAGTAGGTATTAGAATAGATTACCTAACGATTGAGTTACTTTGTCCAGTAATGATAACAAGATATCTCCAAAGGCATCAGTAACATAAATGACCGAAGCGACCTGATTGACATTCAAGAAATTGCATTATGTTTGACATTTCTTTGGGTATTTTGATACCCCCAGCAAGGCGAGCATGGCGGTAGGAAGAGTTTGTCGATAACCAATGATATGTAGGTAGGTGTAGGTATTTGTGTATTTAGGAATTTTTGTAGGTATTTGTGTATAGTTATAGTTTATTAACCTGCACACACCACAGTAGGTACCTGATTGCACTAAAGTCTTCTTACCAGGCCCACTGGAAGAGATCTCTTTAAAGATCCTATCCTATCTTAATTACTGTATTTACTGTGTGTACATGAATAAATAAAAAATTAAATTAAAATATATGTCAGGAAATTTCAAAAAATGTGTTGTGATTAGGTCACGTCATCGACATTTTCTGCGATATCATTGGTTATCAGCTCGTGGCGGAGGGGCTCGTGGTCTAGTGGCAACCGACAATGTTGACACATTGCAAAGGTTAAGCAACATCGACTAAGGCCGGTCTTAGGATAAGTGACCATTTCTTAAGACATTGAGGCCTCTCCGTGCCTCGGAGAGCACGTTAAGCCGTCGGTCCCGGTTGTCATACGAACTTCTATGGCAATCGTTAGGGGTAGTTGGAGCCCTAAATAAAAAATCCGACCGGTCTAGCTACAGAACTTCGATATCGCCCATGGGTTGTGGAGGTCAGATGGCAGTCGCTTCACGGAAAATATCGAAGTTTAGCCGAATCTCAGTTAGACTGGAAAGCCGACCCCAAATGCGTTGGGAAAAGGCTCGGTGAATGATGATCATTGGTTATCGGCAAACTTCCTACCGTCATGCTCGCCCTGCAGAATTGCTTATGTGGAAGACTGTAGTTTCCGTGTCCCGTATTATATAGCATGAAATTTCTCGAAGGAGACAGAAAAGGGAAATTCAATTTATTAATTATTAGTTTAAGTAAAATTTCGATTAATATCATCATCGTCATCCGCCTAGTTATTTCCCAACAGAGTTAGGGTCGACTTTCCAGTCTAATTGCGATTTGGCTGAACTTCGATTTTTTCCGTGAAGCGATCTGACCTCCACAACCCATGGGCGATATCGAAGTTTTGTAATTAGACCTGTCGGATTTTTGATTTAGGGTTCCAACTACCCCTAACGACTGTCATAGATGTTGGTTTGACGGCTTAACGTGCTCGCCGAAGCTCGGAGGGGTCTCAATGTCTTAAGAAATGACTAGACTAGATGTTGCTTAACCTTTGACGAGCCCGTCTAAAACATTGCGTTTAATAGATACATAAAATATCGATGCATAAACAATAAGTACCTACCTAAATAATTTCCTTCTGAAGCAATTTGTGTGGAGCTTCAGGTTTGTGATTTATATGATTGAGTTCGACCTTGAAGAGTTGATGTATTGTAGGTACTCATAATAACTCAATGATTGTACTCGTAACAGTTAAAACAATACAGACAGAGTAATTATCATATTAAACAGGTTTGAAACGGCGAGCAGCAATTTTATCTTAAAAGCAAAAATAAGATTACTTATTTAAGTCATAAGTCTTACCTGTCTTACCTACTTCTTATGCCTACATTTCTAATTCTTTGGACTAGAATGTACCCAGCCCACTGATCGACAGTTCCTGACATGATGCTTATCATATCAGGCACTGTCAGGTACCTACCTACCACTTTACAAGTGTTTTGTACGTGGCTCCATCGATGATCATCGATAATTTCGCCAATGTCAAGGTAATGCTTGATTTTTCCTGCACAGAAGAACTAGTTACTCTGAACTAGTTCGCGGTGCGGGGCAAGGAAACGTTGTTCGGTATTGCAAATGAGCATTTGGGCCTGGATTGTTGCCCAGCGCCAGAGTTAACCTAAAAGGCAACCAGCCACGCGCTCCGCAAAAACCCAAGTCCATTACTGATCTGATGAGTCCGTAAAGCTATACGGACCCCCCAGCGCGGGCAGGTTGGTAACTGACATCCCGATTTTGTACACTTTATACAACTATGTATTAATTAGTTAAGAAAAAGGTATGAGTATATACACTTTTTATATTTCACGATTTTCACCCATAGCTGATATCTAGATGCTGATACCTACCACTTTACAAAACACACTTTATACGCTTCTTACGGTAGGTATCAGCGTTTAGATATCTGCTATGGGTGAAAAACGTGAAATATAAAAAAAGTGTATATGCATTCTTCTAATTAATACAAAGTTGTATAAATTGTACAAAATCGGGATGTCAGTTACAAACCTGCCCGCGCTGGGGGGTCCGTATCGCTTTACGGACTCATCAGATCAGCAATGGACTTGGGTTTCTGCGGAGCGCGTGCCTGGTTGCCTTTTAGGTTACCTCTGGCGCTGGGCAAAAATCCAGGCCCAAATGCTCAATTGCAATACTGAACAACGTTTCCTTGCCCCGCACCGCAATCTTGTTCAGAGTAACTAGTTCTTTTGTGCAGGAAAAATCAAGCATTACCTTGACATTGGCGAAATCATCGATGATCATAGATGGAGCCACGTTTTAAAAAAGAAGAAGAAGAAGATCAGCAATGTCAATAAACGTTAATCGGGATCTTAGAACACAATAAATTGCCGACGATGCCCCAACGTTTTGTCTCTCAAAAAGAAACATTTTAATAGGGCACGCTGCTTATCCCGTTGTTGGACTATAATTAGATGTTATAGTGGCACACCACGCCATACCGAGCGGTCGAATGCGTTCAAGAAGCGACGAGACAAACCGATGTCAAACGTACGAAATGAGTCAGTGATTAATTACCTCAACCACATTTGAATTAATATGAAGCCGTACGAGCCATTAGAAGCCTTAGTACGTGTCACGTATCTAAGTAGCCCAACCACAACCTAGGGTGCTCAGGCCATCCTCATCTGCACGTGGTGCGCCTGCTGAATGGCGGATGTGGCTCTGGCTTCAGTTTCTGTTTGTGATCGGTCGTATCGTATTGTGGTTTCGTGACACAGGAGTCGAGAAAGTGGGTCCGTACCTGCGCAATTTCTTATCCATTAATTATATTAATTTAAATACATTGTATATTCCCGCGCTGTCATTGTATATTCCGTCAACGAATACGTCCGGGAGGACATCAGCATCATCACATCACTCGTCTGTGTACCTAGCAGGTTCTAAACTTCCTTGTCCCTCGCTGGACGACACATCTCTTCGCACTCCCGCTTTCACCTTTAACTGGTCCACATTCTTTACAGGCATTTTCTCTCTTTTTATTTCTATTTGTTCCTCAATTATTAGGTATTGAAAAAAGAATTGAGTTAGGCGTCTAGTTTAGATTCTGACTCTGTAAGTATGATTTATTTTTCGTATCTGCAGGAGAGAGTTCCAAAGGCAGATACAGATACAGAAGGGAAACGAGAAAACTATATTTTTCTAATAATCCCCGACGTACCATCTGTCGCTGGATACCCAGCCAGGGTATCCTCGGAAAGATAAAACCAGGGCGACGCCGGTAACGGTCAGGGTGCCATCCCGATCTTTAGGGGTCGGGTTCTATCCCGCGTCGCTGAGTGAGGGCGTGTGTTGGTAGAAACCACACAGCACTTCGCCCCTGGCCTGCTTCTGTAAGGATGGCGGGGAAAGAAAGGCACGAGAAAACTGTCTCTTACTTAACTGGTGCCTACTGACCTAGATGCCTGCTGAACAGCTACGTGAAATGACAATGAGGTTTCTTAACAGATCTCTATGACTATACCTCCATGACGAGTCTTACATCACAAGTTATTCGTGCCCTTTCCACAGCTTAACCTTGTATTTACTAATCAACATTGCGTGTGCGTATCATATACTATACCTATTTAAAAATTTATCAATGTGTATTATCTCAAACCAACAAGTGTATCAGTATGTAATGAATGATAATATTACTATTTAATAAGTACTACTAATAATATTTACAGCGAGTAAATTAAAATGTCGTTTGTCTGCGGCTGCGAGCGTGTACAATATTGTTGTGGTATTATTCAGGCTTCCCATGATTGTTTCAATTAAGTAGTCTCAATAACAATGAAACAATCATGATTATACCTACATAGGCATAGGTAAGTATCGTCAAAGACCACAGAGCAACAAATTTCGGACCGTTCGACCCGTGTAGGTTTATGTCACAGACAGATAAGTACATGGTAAAGGTATCATTTTACGGATATTTCCCTGGCGATTGCTGTTTACGTAAATAAGTTTAGATGTATACATGTATAGTAAAAAAATAATACTTATCGCATACCACCGATTGAAACCATGGATACGCGACGACTGCCCATGTCGTGTTAGAAACTGATATTGTAATACGCCAAAGCCTATATTATCTTTAACGTAGATTCCTATTTTGATATGTAATCGAAGTCAGTTTTCTAGATAATATTAACTGACTAGGTAGGTACCTAATACCCACCAGATGTGTAGGTACTATATTCGTAAAGCATCGAATACTCAGTTGCGTAACGAACTTCGTTCCTGACAGGGGTCCCCCGATCGCATAAATTAAAGTACCTACCTAGGTAAAACTTTGTAAGTATTAATCCTTATCACGAGATATTGGAGAACTGGCGTGATCCTGCCATCTTTACGATTAATGTAATAGTTGTAACACAAATTCTTTAACGTTATAAATTAAAAATATTAAATTGTTTGGCAACAGTGATAAGGTCACCGGTCATTGAACCCTTTTGACAAACAGCCACGAACGAGTTTCATGTGAATCTTTAGCGTGTTCTTCAACTTTGATAATGTTGTGTATTTTGATGTCTGGCCATCCACTAACTACGTATAATGTAATAATAACACAATAGAAATCGTGTGTCTGCCTGTACATAGTTATGACTAACCTTACAATACTAGGTAGGTACCTACACAAAACAGTAATCTCCGTAAATACTAAAATTAAACGGATTTTAGCGATTTTCACAGATAAATTAAGCTTAGTTCAGTCATGACACAGATATAAGAATACTATACTAGTACAGATACCCATCTCATACAAATAAGTGAGTACGTTTTAATAACGTTTATAGGAAAGGCTATTCAGTTTGCGATAATTGCCTAAAAGATGGCAGTATATTACGTGTGCGGAAAAATCGTAATGGATGACAGATATTTTACGTTTCAGGGCAACATAATAAATAGGCTATGTTTCACCAAAAACCAATGGCCACACAAGAAAATAAATAGTAAATATATATTTTTGGACATGCTCACGTAACGTCATCTAGTTCAAACTATGCTATAAGCTTGTGCGTCAGAATTTAGACAACTGATAAACTTACTTATATATTTCTAAATACATACATAATATATATAGAAAACACCCAAACTCCGAAACAACTCCGAAAGAATTTGATCCGGGAAACCCGAGACTCCGGAGTCGAAAGTCGATGCACTACCGACCACGCCATCGAAGCAGTTAAATATCCTCATCATTATAAGCAGTCTACACAGGCAGAGTTGCGGCATAATGCGGGCTTATTACATGTAATATTTTGAGAAAACAATACGTTTGGGGCAAGTTGTTAGTGATTTAATCGGAAGTGATCTGATAATGTTATATACATACTGTAAAATGTGATTATAAATAAATACTACGTTTGAGTGTGTCACAATAATAAATCTGTTATCAGTTTACTTTACCCTGAATACAAAAACATCACGTAACAATTGCTCCAAAATCGAAATTTAGAACAACCAGCCAACCATTTTTGTTTCTACCCACATTATGATAAGAAGTTTCGTATGGAGAATATGCTTCCTTTAATTCTCTGTTGTAGAATCTACTTGCCTGTAAGAGGTTCTATTTGTCTAGAGTAGGAGTCAAAGACAGGTTACTGAAATGTGAGTATTATACCTATCCCTATTCTATTCTTGGTCTCTTGAAATGTAAATAAATAAATAAATATGTTAGGACAATTCACACAACGCCATCTAGTCACAAACTAAGCAGAGCTTGTGATATGAGTACTAGATAAACTGATATAAATACTTATATACATTTTTTTGTATGTACATTTGTATGTACATATTATACATAGGAAATACCCAGACTTCGGTACAAACGTTTGTGTCATCACACAAAGTTTGTCCCGACCGGGAATCGAACCCGAGACTCCGGCGTCGAAAGCGGATGCACTACCGACCACGCCACCGAAGCAGTCATGTATAATACAGTACCTATGAAAAATTATTAATTACCTATAATGTAGTTTTCATTTCTTCTTTTAAATAACTCCGTTATTTATCTGGTATCGTCATCGCAATTCGACGCCAAAATATAAAATAAATACATTTTTAAAACTGGTCTGCACCAGCATAAAAAATAGTCAAAACTTAAATTAACACTTGGAAGGTCCTTGACCCTCGGACATAATGTGTGGCTTATGAAACTCCGATAACAGATATCTAATGCCAAGAATCGAGGTACATAAGTATAAATAGGTACCTACCTATGTGATAATTAAGTGTTGATAGTAACAATTATTCTCTTATCTCTTATCGAAACACTCTTAGTCTTAAGTAAATCTAAACAACCCTACATAACCTAGTAGTACGTAGGTAGTACTATTCTCTATTCTATTAGTACCTAGTTTAATAGATTGGGTTTTTTTTAAGTCCGCCCTAACGTCCATTGCCGGGCGTCTCTGGTTACCAGGAGGTATTTCCAGTGGGACTGGCGGGTAATTGATTGGCTATTGAAAACATTTGTCGTAAAAATAAAATCCTACTGTCTGAGGACAAGCCGTATTGAAGGTCAAGGAAACAAATGAAAATTCTCCGGATTCTAATTTTAAAATAGGTTTTCGTTAAAATCCGGATTCTAATATTAAAAAAGGTTTTCGTTAAAAAGTTCCAAAGTGCAAAATACTCAAGTTTACAAGGTTAGCGAACTCACGAGATTATTGGACCAAACGGATTCATTATTTGTTTCTCATTTCCACACGAGTATTATAATTGGTTTAATCTCGTTAATGTAGTTTATGAGACATAGGCTATTATGCCACATACCTAAGTAATAATACCTACGAAACTAATTATCTAAGAGACTGCTAATTAGTTAACACCAGACGTGAGCCACTGATAACAACACATTATGCCGCGAATTGAAAAAAAAATAATGACTTACTTTCTAGTAAAGATTTTTTTTGTTAAATTTTTCAGAAATATTAATGCCTAACAATCATTCGAATACGTTGAAGGCACGTTTAATTGGGACAGCAATTATTAAAACTATAAATGCTGTATGCTGTATCTGCTAATCAAAAAAGGGCTAGGTATAATTATAATTCTAACCAATTAAAATCAAACTTACATGTTTAAATAATAATCCTATATAGAACAACACGGAATAAAACAAAATTTACTACTAACAAGACATGCACACAGTGTGGAGGTTAACACACAACTAAAGTGTTTTGTAATAAAGTCGTGCCAACAAGTCACAACGTCCTCTACGAAGGTTTATCAGCGAGGTTCAATGGCAATAAGTTTATGTTATGTAATTAAACAGTTTCCATCCACTTCAGACGAAAATCACATAGGTTTTGATTATAGTTGATATCATTTGAGTGCTTTTATGTAGGATTGTACAATTATTACCATTTTGAAGTTATCCTCTTACTTTTGCAAGTTTGTTTTTGGTTTCAATGACATTAATTTCTGGCATACATAACATACAATGTAAGTATGCCAAACCAGAAACCCACTAACGCTAATTTACTCCTCCAGGGATTTCACTATCAAAAAGGTATTATATAATTCATAGGTTCGTACAATTTAGACTAAATTATAATACCTACCAAAAGATTATAGCCCTGTGACTTGCCTATTTTGATTTTCCTCGTCACACGGATCTAAAAGAATTTGCTAATGATACAAGTTTAAATTGTGGCATTATTATATAACATATCAGAATTTAAGTGTTGGTATTGGTTTGTATATAAAATTCCCTTCATTTGGAACTGAAAATAATGTAACTATGAAGTGTATAAAACGACCAATTCTCATTCATATACGATTCTAAAAGGGCTATAATAAGAATTATGTGAGGAAGAGTGCCAGGAGTATAACTAAAATAGCAAAACGTGCACATACTAGCACAACTCACGCGGACCAACCGTGAACATGGCGAACGATAAAAGAACGTAACATTGTTTGCAATACAAGTTACAAATTATAATGTTAAAGACAGTTTAGAACCATACAAATTTTGTCAAAAATATTTTTGTGGGTAGTCAAATGAGATATGGAACTCGGGACTCGAGCATCGCAGGCGCAGGTAGGTAAGTATATTTTTTTTAATTCCGCGACCCAAGGCCTTCTCGTCTCTGGCTCGCACGCAGGAGGTATTTCCATTGGCGCCCGGCGCGGCGGTAGCAAGTAACATATTTAAGGTAAAATGATATTATGCTATCGTAAGATCCCGTTTTAAGTTATAACACGTTGTAAATAGTAAGAACGCGTTGAAACCACGGGATGTAACGCATTAATACGAATAAAAACAAAAACCTATAACCTAAAACGCAAATTATCTAGTGATAACTAATACCTGTGTTCTTCTTACTAGTTACAACTCGTTCTTACAAGTTACAACTTTACAACGCGTTCTTTCAATGGCATTTTGTACAACGCGTTGTTTCAAAGGTCTTTAATTACCACGCGTTCTTCCTAGTTTGTAACTTTGTAACTAAAAACGAGTTATTACGCTAGCAGATATACAAATATCATCATCCACTGAGCGTTTTCCCAACCCGATTTGGGTAGACTTTCCAGTCTAACTGCGATGCGGCTGAACTTGAAACGATATTTTACGTGTAGTGACTGCCATCTGACCTACACAACTCATAGGCGATATCGAAGTCCTGCAGTATGACGTATGACCAATAATATGTAGATAAAATAAATATCAGGAATTTAATACAACGCTAGAATGATAGAAGTTTACGTTCGCGTGATAAAACAATTGAAAAGATGGCAATGAACATGATAAATGTTCTCTGAAATCTATTTAATGGTGGTTTCAAGGTAGTGATCATTGACAATAGAATAACAATTTAGTTTGGCGTAAGTGAAACGCAGACTAGTATTTTTTGATGAAGATTTGTTTGAAAAGTCATATAGCGGGGGTATGGTTTTTTTCATTGACTGCCATAACATCCATTGTCGGATCCTTCAGGTACGCTCTCGGCAGGACGTTACAGTGTACCTACACCAAAGACATTTGATCGATGGCTACAGCACATAGATTCGAGTTCAAATGTTGGCTGCTAGTTAAAAGGCTGGAACGTAATGCAATTTGGTATATCATGTGCGCCTATTTGCTTTATTTGTCCACATACGTTCATGTGTGGACGGTATATTTGAACATATTGCTTTATTTGCACCAATAAGAACATCAAAACAAATAGTGGACAAACATCTGATTAATATATTCGTACGTATTTTTCCTATATCTGATAATAGGAAAAAAACACGTTGGCACATATACCTTCTAAGGTTAAATTACCGAGTCTCGAGAAACTTACAAACCTTGACCTACTTTTGTAGGTACTTACTACGAACGATGTCAGCAAATAAACATACAGTTCTATAATTTCAAATATTAACTAACTGCGATTACTCATAATAGGGAGTATGTATGAGTATGGACCTCTAGAGATATTGGCGGATTTATTGCCGTACAGAATGTAAGAACCGGCCAATACAATACCTCATTGACTGAGGGAGCGAAGCGACCGAAGTCTCCGTTTCAACTTGCAGACTGGGGAGAATTTCTTTCGTCTGTACCTCTACATCTCCACATCTACGGGTTCTGTCAGATCATGTTTGCGGCCGTATTTATCAACCGATTTTCATGAAACTTTACACACACACTCCTTGGTTACAATGAATAACATGTGAATGATATTTTTTGGATTGGATGAAAAATGAAAGAGTAATAAAGAAAATTGAAAAAAAAAGTTCTAAACAACGTTCCCGAAGTCTACGGTTTACAGAACCACTTTTATTTTTTTTTTTTTTTTTTTTAATGCCGCGGCCAAGGCCGCGGCCGCTCTAACGTCCGTTGCCGGGCGTCTCTGGTTACTAGCAGAGGGTATGTCCAGTGGCGCCCGGCGGACTTTGACCACCTCTGTGGTCTCTTCGGGTGTTGGGTCGGGACGAGAATCCCGCGTCGTTGGGGGAAGGGTTTTATCCCGCGTCAGTGAGTGAATCTGGTTGCGTGCTATGGGGCAAAGGTCCCGCAGCACGCAACCCTTCTAGCCTGCTTCTGTAAGGACGGCGGATGGCGATCCCGCCGTCCTCAGGCCCCGATCATGGAGGTCGATAGTCTTGGGCGTAGTCGCGTAGTCTGGGGCGCCCTGGCCGCCGACTACGGAACTCGGCGGGGAGGGTACGCTCCCTCTCCCTTCCGGCCGCCTCCTTCGCGAGCATGACTTGCTCGCAGAAGGACACGGCCGCGTTCCACCTACTCCGGCTGGAGACCATGGCTTGAAGCATGGTCTCCAGCGAGAGGGTATCCACGCCCAGACCCACTACGAGGTCCCGGCGCTGGCTCGCCCACGCTGAGCACTCCACCAACGTGTGGAGTGCGGTGTCGTCGTCGGAAACCTCGCAGTGTTGACACCGGGGTGTGACCTCACGATGCATGCGAAACAGATAGCTACCGAAGCATCCATGCCCGGCAACGATCTGCGTCGCACGATACGTGAGGTCACCATGCTGCCTCTGCAGCCAATCGTCCATGATCGGTCTCACCGCCGCGATGATGGTGGTACCCCACTTGGGTTGCTCAAGTCGCACCCTCCATGACTCCATGAGATCCTGGCGGAGTTGGGACCGCTGGTCCTCGATTTCTCGAGACGCAGGCCTGTGGTCCCGCTCCAGCGCCTCCTTGCGCCATTGGAACAATGACGCAAGGGCTCTCGCTTCCAGGTCCCATGGAGGGGTCCCGGCTAGGAGACATGCAGCCTCTCCGGAGATCGTGCGGTACCCCCGTATGGTTCTGACGGCCAAGGTTCGAAGTGGTCTGTTTAACAGAGTCACGTTCCCCTTGACCGCCAACCTATCCGCCCATACGGGAGCCCCGTATAGGGCCATACTCCGCACGATCCCCAGGTACAGTCTCCTGCAGGAAGCGTTGGGTCCCTTTAGGTTGGGCTGATGCCAGGCATCGGGCTGATACGCAGGCATCGGGCTGATACGCAGGCATCGCGGCAATTCCGCCGCAACACACCCCCGGCCGCTTGCAATCAATGCAAGGCGCGAGGTGTCCACGGCGGACCCCCCAAAAATGCAACAGGCCGAGCCGTCCTGGTCCACCGGGCTTCCCGGGTGGACATAATACGGCTCGGCGACCACGGCCAAGTTAATGGACCACTGCGCGATGCTCTGGTACAGAAGATCCTGAGCAGCGCGGCAGTGGTTCAAGTTCACCTGCAGGATGCGGACATGGGCGCACATTAATGTACGTCCATGTCAGCATCCCGCTGCGAACCTGGCCGCGCAGAAGCGGCTCCCCCGCTGCCTACAGCGGTACGGCTGCCGACCCGATGGTCCGCCGTTTTGCCCTCCGCCTCGCATCTATAACAGCGAGGCGGGGCCTCACAGCCATTGGCCTTATGACCGGGCCGGCTGCAGCGGAAGCACCGATCGCCCACGGTGTCTTCCGCTGTGCACTGCACCCCGACGTGCCCCACCACCATGCACCGGAAACACCTGGTTTCCCGGGCACGAAGGAGGTGCACCTGCGCCTTTAGGAAGCCTCCTACAAGGAGGCTTCGTCCGTCCGCCAGTTTAAGTGCCGCCGCGACGGGGCACTGGACGACTGTCATCCCATGACCGGTGGAGCCGAAGGAGATATCTCCAGCTTTCACCTGGTCATGGGGGCAGCCGCCCGCCTCCACGACGGCGGAGATTACTTCCTCCGTCGTGACCGCGTCATCCAGACCCGTGATGCGCAATGCGGCGCATTTGGTAGGTCTGGTGACGCGGACGGCTTCTGCGTCCAGCGCGACCCTAAGTTGAGCCGCTAGGGCGTCCGCTTTGGGACCGCTGGAGGCGCCGGAGACCTCGAGGAGGCGAGCACCGGTGCGGGTGTTTTTACACCGGAGCCCCCCCTGAATATCGAGGGCCGAGAGGTTCACTGAGGCTTTAACCTGCCTCAGGACATCGGCGTACCCCACACCCTTCTCCACACCTGCCGGCGTCACGGTCAGGACGACGGCGGTGGAGCGAGGAGGGCGGGGCCTCTTCGGCGCCTTCGCCGCGGCGGCTCTGGCCGCTTTCTTTTTGGCCCTCTTGCGCTGCTTTTTGGCACCCACTACTTCCCATCCCTCCCGTCTGGAGGGATGTAAGGAGGCAGCAGGAGCAGCAGCGGGAGTGGCCCTGAAGGCAGCGGGGGTGGCACTCCTCTTGCCCTTCCCCTTGCCCTTCCGCGAAATGGCCGCAGCTTCGGCTGGCGTCCGCCTCGCTGGGACAGCGGACGGGGGCAGGGTGGGGCGGCGGCTAGGAGGCCGGCCTCTCGGACGGGGCGCAACGCCGGTGCCAGCAACAGCCGCGTAGGACAACGCGGGCTGCGTCAGCGCAGGGCGGTACGCCCGGTCCTCAAGGACGCCAAGGCGCCTCTCGATCGCCGCCATGAGCTCTGTAAGAGTAGGCGGCACAGGCTGTGGCGGCGATACGGGCGCCGCATTGGGCGCGGTCCTGGGTGCCGTCCTTGATGGCCCAGCCTTCGGGGAAGGCGGCGTGGGTTGCTCCGTCTGGGTCCCGGTAGGCCCCTTGACCAGCTTGGTCAGATTCGCGACCTCCTGTTGCAGGGCCTCCATCTGTAGCCGGGACGCGGCAAGTTCCGCCTCCAGGCTGGCCACCTGGCCCCGTAGCTTCTGCTCCTCTGCGGGGACGCTCCGCGCTAGGAGCTCATCCAGGGAAGACTGGGCGTGTGTCACTGCCGTCTTCACCACCTGCCTCTTACCCTGCAGATTTTTGGTGCCACCCTTCATGGCTTCTGCAATTCGGGTAAGAGCCAGCATGAGCTCCCGCGCGGCTGTCACCTCCTTGTCCCTGCCACTGGGCAGGAACGGCACTGTAGGGGCGGGGGCTTTAAATACCGGCGACTTTCGGTATTTACCGGACGTCGTAATCGCCAGGTACTTCGTCGGAACCCCCTCCTCGGTCTCGCTGGATGCGGTCCCCCCAGAGCAACTGGTGCTCCGGTCACGCGACGACCCCGCCTTCGGGACCACCTTCTCCCGAGTCCTTTTGACTGGGGTCTTCCACAAGGAAGAACCCTCCGTCTCCATGCTGCTGGGAACGACGTCTGTCCCAGCAGCGGTCGACGCGACCTCCGCGTCGGTTTGGGGGGTGGTTTTGAGGCACACCCCCTGGCCTGTCGGGCTTTGTTGACCCCTCCCAAATACCTGATGGGGGTCGCTGTGACTGGTGCCGGGCCTGAGCCCCGCATCAGTCACAGCCGGGTGTTCGTGGAGGGATTCCTCACCTCCAGTTCCCCGTTGGGTAATCTTATTATTCGTACTTTGCAAAGCCATTTTTTTATTAGTTTAACGTCCTTCGACGGGCGACACCCTAGGCGTGACAGCTCCCCTGCACGATTCATCCCCTCACCGGGTGTCAGAGCTTGGGATTGGGTTAATTTTTTATAGAGGTGTTCATCCTCGCGGCCCCGAGGGGCCACCGGTCCTGTCAATTCAGGATTACGGCTGGGCCGGGCGGGGGTCTTTACAAGACCGTTCCGCCCGCCCCGTTGGTGATTTTTTAACGAGGTTTTCTTCCTCACGGTTCCGAAGAACCGACTTCCCGCCTGAGGTCAGGCGGGGTTCGGCCGAACGGTGGTCTCTGCGAGACCGTGTCCGACACCGCTGATGAGCTCAGTGATGTCGGACCCGTCGCCCTGGTGGTTTCTCCGCACAGCAGCACTCTGCTCTGCAGAGTGTCGGCGGAGAGACCTGGGCCGCACTAGGCCCCCGTCGTGGTGGGTCTGCGTTCCTCATGCGAGGCGGCAAGACCCCCACCTTGGCCAGAATTAGCCGTAGTAGCTACAACTCTGCGGTACGTGGCCGCAGAGTTGCAGCCACTGCCGTTGCCCGGGGTGCACCACGTGGAGGAACTGACCAAAGCACCCCTTACAGAACCACTAGTTATTATAATATTTAATTCTTCTTAAAGAATAGGTACTAGCAACCGCTACGATAGTTGCTAGGAATCCAAAGAACCCGGTACCGGCAGGTCCGTAATTCGTGGCTCTGTGCATGAACCCTTCAAGTAAGCTAAAAGTGCTTGTGTTCGTAGTGGGTTCATTTTAGCTAGTGGGGCTACAGGGGCCGAGATCGAACTCAAGCCGGCGAAATGCTGGGGACGCTTCTCGGGCATCGGAAATATTGTTAAATAATAATATCATTTATCATCGTCCATAAGCAGTCACTACACCGCCTCGTGTACTTTTACTTTTCATGCATGCGTAAAGCCCCCCATATACGGTACAATTAACGTTGCGATCCATCGCTACCGATCGATCGAAACGATTGATCTGTAGTGTTGCCGCTCATACACGAAGCGATTGGTCGTTACGATCGATCATTTTACATTTTAAATGGAACGATAAAGACGTGCTCAAAAATTCAATACGTGTCCTGTAAAATGGAAAACGAACTTCTTTTCTCGTCTGTGGCGGTAACTTTTATTATGTTACAGAAGAATTAAGAAAACCTGGTTAAGTGTGGGTTAAGACATGGCTATTAAAGCGATATCAGTATTCACATATAAATATTTTAAATGAATTAAGGATCAAAAATCGAATCGTTGATCGCAAGAGCCTATACACTATCGATTCATCGTTACGATATTCATGAATGCATGGGTTTTTGTTGCGATCTCCGATGTCGTCTGCGATCAAGTAAATCGTTAACGATCGTAACATACATTACAGATCCGTCGTTTCGATCGGTCTAAAGCGATGGATCGTAACGATGAATCGTCCTGTATATGGGGGCTCTACATCTTTCACGACACGAACGAAATAATTATAAGGTCTAATTTACTTTTGATTTTAGGCACATAGTGCAACTTGTAAATATAAGGTAACAGCTACCTTTGAAGATTAGATACCTGATTAGAAACTCAGGTTAGATATTATTACTCAATAAAGTAGGTAAGTACCTAGTGGATAGATAGAGCAAGTGTGATTTTAGTGCTTCAATAATTAGTAAATCCCTTCCAAAGATGTTCATCATAGAACAGGATGTTGCAGACGGTAGTAGTATAATAATGTTCAATAATTTTGTGGTTCAGTTTAGTGACCAATGTCGCATCTACGAGAAGCATAGCTTAATTCGCGCACTTATCAATTCTATTTAGTGACCCGAATAGAACATGGTCTATGGTTCTTATTCAATAGAACTGACCTCATAGCCAAAAATAGGAGCAGCCACTGATTGCGCGATTGACGCCAACAGAGACGCAGCGGGTTTTGTCGCATTTGCCGGCAAATGCCCAAAACCCGTTTTTAGCAATAGATCGGATTTGTGGAGAATATTTGGTTTGGTGAAGTCATTTCTGCCATGATTCCACACAATGCAGGTGATACGATAAGCGTTAAAACCTTCACAGGACCTTAAAACCTTACCATTAATAAACCAATTAGGTACTTACACCGTACGAATAATTGCGTTGGCTTGAGTGAAGAGGATAACCTAAATAATGAGTAAGTTCCCTACATTAGGAAGATTAGAACATTTAGAACCCAGTTAGGTATTTTAACAAACGTTCTCAGACAGACACAAAGCCCTCAGTGTGAATGAAAAAGAAATAATTCTGCCTGAGAATTGAGCCCACAATCTGATGGTTCACCAGTCAGGGTCATCAATCATCACTTATCAATAAAATGCAACCGGGGCAAATTTAAATAAAATATTTCTACAATATTTTCACCTTGTACCGACCTACTTACGTAAAAACAAATTTAATAGCTGAGGTGGAAAATTAGTGTGCGTGACGATTGGGTGTCCTAATCGTGAATCGAAAAACTAATGTTATCTAGATTTAGTAGAAGTCGTAAAAAAATTGTAGAACCGATTTAAAAATTAGTAAAATAATAATTTAAAAAAATATGGCAATTTAAATGAGGTCTCCCAATCCTTACTCAAGGGTACCTATTTCTTGGTGAATCGATGCAAGTAGAAGCTAAATTTTATACTCATATTTTAGTAAAAATATAGATAAACACTTCCCAAAATATTCATCAAGATTAACAAACATTCAAAACTTTTATAAATGTTTTAAATATATCCCTCAATCCTTACTGTATAGATTGAGGGACATGGTGTTTTGAAAAAGTGGCTATGATGTTTTAAATTTATTTTTGCATGAAGATTAAGTAAAAGTTGTCGAATAATTTGGAAAAAAACAAAACCGACTGAAATACATCACGGTTTAAAAATTATAACTCTAGAAACTATGTCCCTCAATACTTATGCCTCCAAAAAACACTTGATCGTAGCTCACTAGGCACTGTAAGTATATAATTAACTACGAATATATATTTTACTAGTAACTTTCTACTAAAAGTTTATGCAGTTATTTGATTAGAAGATTCGTTATTCATCAAAATATTAACCTATCAATATTCCTAATATTCCATACGTATAGGGTGACCATTAATTACTTAAATTTTACAAAGAATTTTAGCTTTCGTACATTATAATAACAAAACAAGTAGGTACCGAATAGGCCGACGTAGGACGGCCTGAGGCCGCGGCCGCACCTACGTCAATTGCCGAGCGCCTCCGGTAGATACTGAAAGAATTCCCAGTGGCGCCCGGCGGACCTTGGCCACTTGTATGGCCACTGCGAGGTGGTCGGGTGTTACCCCGCATCTTTAGGGTCGGGTTTTATCCCGCGTCGGTCAGTGAAGGCGTGCATGGGGTAAAGCCCCACATCACGCAGCCCTTCTAGCCTGCTTCTGTAAGGACGGTGGGTTGCTAATCCATCGTCCTCAGGCCCCGATCATCTCTGGCCGGCACGCACTGCCCGGCACGCGTTGTTCGGGATCGGAAGGGAGAGGGTGGGATCAGGTTGAAGAGCTCTTCAGAACACTCACCGTGGTAAATACGGTAGAACGCGGCCAAGGAAGCAATTGTTCGGCGCTGGGCTAGCGGCTCAAGGCTTCCCGTTACCTCCGGACAGTCTATAATGCGAACAGCGCGTCGCTGCATAGCGTCGAGTGCGTCCAGCAAATACTTCGCGGAGCCGTCCCAGAGGTGAGAGCAGTATTCAACGCAGGGTCTAATCTGCGTTTTGTACAGCAGACACCTCTGGTGCGGTGTAAAGAATCGCTTTACCTTGTTCAGTATTCCTAGTTTCCGCGAAGCTAGCCCAATACATCTCTCAATGTATTTTGTGTTATTGAGCTCTCGACGAACGTCTATGCCAAGGATGTCTAGATTGTCCTTCATTGGTAATATTGCATTCTGAAGAGTGGGTAGGGGAAGGAAAGGGGATTTTTTCGCTGTAAATGCACACGCCTGTGTTTTGTGGGCATTGAACTCGACCAAGTTCTCGGCACCCCATTGGGAGATACTGTCGAGGTTTCGGTCGAGATCACCCACGAGATGTCGTCTCTCCTCCTCTATCACAGATCGCCCCGCCGTCGGACGAACCGAGTAACTCCCGTGCAATGTACTGTCATCTGCATAGCAATGAATGTTCCCGAGGGAAAGCATATCATTGATATGCAGAAGAAAAAGTACCCTGCGGTACCCCGGCATTCACTTGCAAAAAGCGAGAAGCCTGGCCATCGCAGAGGACCCGCACTCGGCGCTCGTTTAAAAAACTGGCAATCCAGCTGCACAGTTGAGGAGGTAGACCATATGCCGGAAGCTTGGAAAGGAGCGAAGCATGCCAGACCCTATCGAAAGCTTTGGCGATGTCCAGGCTAATAGCCAAGGACTCGCCGAACTTTTCCATAGCCTCACCCCATACATGCGTGACGAATGCCAGGAGGTCACCCTTTGATCGTTTTGGCCTGAAGCCATATTGCCGATCATTGATTAGCGAGTGATCCTCCAGGTATCGCATGAGCTGCTTATTAATAAGAAGCTCGAGCACCTTGCAAATGACTGAGGTGACAGCTATGGGTCGATAGTTGCCTGGATCGGATCGATCCCCTTTCTTGGGGATCGGTTGTACGTTCGCCTCCTTCCAGGCCTCCGGCACGAGGCCCGTAGAGTATGACAGGCGGTACAGACGCGTTAATACTGGAGACAACTCAGCAGCACATTTTCGTAGCACCACCGCCGGAATGCCGTCAGGGCCACTGGCTTTCCGCGTGTCGAGTGACCGCAGCACTGCCCGTACATCACATTGCCTGATAACAATATCAGGCATAGTGTGGCCACAGTTGGCGATGGCGGGGGGCTGCAGGCCACGGTCATCGACCCGGGAATTAGCCGCAAAGAGGTCTGCGAGCATGTCCGCCTTCTCTTGGGCTTTGTGAGCCAGTGATCCATCAGGAAAACGCAGTGGTGGCAGCGAGGGTTGACAAAAATTTGACTGTACGGCTTTGGCCAGTTGCCAGTATCCACGGCTGCCCGTGGGATGGGATGTGAGCTCCTGACCTAGCCGCGCGACGCGCTGGGCATCCGCTCTGTTGAAGGCCCTCTTGCTGAACCTAGTGGCCCGATTGTACGCTGCTTTGAGGCGGTTCACGTTCGGGTCACGTGCCGCCCGAGCCCTGACCCAGGCGCGATATGCCGACTGTTTTTTCTGGACAGCCTCGGCACATTCACGCCCGAACCAGGGGCGAGCTTTGCGGATGCTGGCGACATCAGTGAAAGGGATATAATATTCTATCCCTAGTAGTCAGTCCGAATCCGATGTATTTCAGTCGTTTTTGTTTTTTACAAATTATTAGACAACTTTTACTTAATTTTCATGCAAAAATAAATTTAAAACATATAGCCTCTTTTTAAAACACCATGACCCTCAATCTATACAGTAAGGATTGAGGGATATATTTAAAACATTAATAAAAGTTTTGGATGTTTGTTAATCTTGATGAATATTTTTGGGAAGTGTTTATCTATATTTTTGGTCGGGGAGTCGCAAAAAGGGTCCCATACAAAAATGAAGTCAAAATTTTCTAAGTCCCGAATTGCTTAAAAAGTGTATATTAGGATTTTACCATAATGAATTTCCAAGGTCATCCTCAACGACCTCCGCACCTCCCCCAATAGGTCGACAAAAATCGTGAAAATTTTACAAGTCCGTGCCCTATACAAAAATCAGTCGGAAATTCGGCTATGTCCGGGACCCTCTTTGCGACACTAGGCGAAATCGTGAAAATTTTACAAGTCCCCGCTCCATACAAAAATCTGTCGAAATTTTTCTAAGTCCGGGACCCTCTTTGCGACACCCTAACCATATTTTTACTAAAATATGAGTATAAAATTTAGCTCTACTTGCATCGATTCCCCAAGAAATAGGTACCCTTGAGTAAAGATTGGGAGACCTCATTTAAATTGCCATATTTTTTTAAAATATTATTTTACAAATTTTTAAATCGGTTCTACAATTTTTTTACAACTTTTACTAAATCTTGATAACATTAGTTTTTCGATTTACGATTAGGACACCCAATCGTCACGCACACGGAAAATTAAGACCGTTTTGCGTGTTGCGCAGTTGTTTTTTTACTTAAGTTTTACATAGGTATGGTATTTTAATGAACCTAGTTTGGTTATCACTATAAAAATAGTTACTTATGTACCTTGGTATATTTTTTATTATTCGTTATCGTGATTGGTAACAGCAACTAGATAAAACAAACCACCACTATTTTGTTTTGGTTAGGTACCTTGCTATTGCTACTTATTTAAACACGAATATAAGATTATATAGGTACTTACTTACCAATAATATAGTTTAAAAATCGTTCTGCTATCCAAATTCCAATTAGGTACACAGAAAATCAGAAAACACAACCATTTAAAGAAGGGTTACAAAATAAACATTCTTTATTTTCTATGAAATATGTATGTATGTATGTATTAAGAATAAAATAATAATCACTACAAAATAATAAATAGACACTGGACTTTTGGACATGGACAGTTGGACACTTTTCTAGCCTGCGTTGATTCAAGTTGATTGTGTGATTGTGTTTCTGTTGTGTGTGTGTGTGTTACTGTGTTGTCAAACCAATGGCATGACATAATTTAATTTGACATTGACAGAACTTTATAAATATCAAATATGACACTGGCAAAGGGTCCCAACTTACAAGATATTATATAATTTATGCTTTCGATTGTCGGCACTTGATGGAACTTAGAGTAATACATTTTTGAAAAAACTCACTTGTACACTATTCCACTATGGGGTAAAAACTCACTTGTACACTATTCCACTATGAGCACGCAGTTTTCTGTCTGTCCGTCGTCAAACCGTTCATCTCTCAATCCGTCGATCCAACTGCCCGTGCTCCGTGTGTGCGGTCGCATCCGATTCGATCTGCATCGCTAGTCGACGTGACAGACGGCCAGACAGTCCGATAAAACTCCATAAACGATACCCAACATAAAATTTTATGTTGGGTATCGTGTATTGCACCTCTGCCTATCCCTGCGGGGATGTAGGCATGAAATGTATTTAATTCAGAGTTTAAAGTGAACGAAATTACGGGGGAACTATCCTTTTTACTCTGTGGTAAAGC
This sequence comes from Nudaria mundana, assembly GCA_963556515.1. Lineage (NCBI taxonomy): Eukaryota > Metazoa > Arthropoda > Insecta > Lepidoptera > Erebidae > Nudaria > Nudaria mundana. The sequence continues at coordinate 15,796,160 of OY748298.1, forward strand.
TATGCATGCACTTTGTTGTAAATGTCAAGAAAGTCAAGGTTTGACTGTCTTGACAGCTGACGGGTGACACAGCAGACAAACCGAGCGGTTGCTTTTTTGTTTTGTTTGTTGCCTATCTTGCAGGATTTTTTTTGATTGAAACGGTGCCAATTTTTACTATTTTGCAAAACACCAACAGCAAAAATAATACTACTTTATCTCCAGTAGATTAGACGTTCCTTTTGGACTCTAACAATTGTTTGAAATGCTACAAACAAAATAAAATTTAGCCATGGATATAATTGATGATAATTTAAACATCAACACAATTTGTCGCACATGTTTAAATGATGATACTGGGGAAATGTATGATATATTTGGAGATAGTAAAGATCCTGTGAATATATCTGAAATGTTATCTACATACACACCATTGCAAGTAAGGATATTATGTACCTGTTGGAACTGACTAAACTTATCTTTGACCATGCTTGTTTCCTTAGCAAGAATGCAATTGGTAATCTAAGTTTGTTTCATAATATAAAACAGACCACAGAATATGTGTTGAGGCCCAATTTTTTTTATCATCTAGGTACTAGCATAATAGGGATTAATACTGGCACTAGTGACAGTAAGCCATCATTCTGGATCATTTGTTGACAAATGCATTAAAATCCGTTATAAAGTTAAAAAGATCTAATTGTATAGACAGCAGAAGCAACTTTGTTAAATAGGTATAAGGTACTTAAAGATTTTATAACTAGTGGTTGCCCATAAGCTCCGACAGTAAATTGTACAACCTTTAATACATTATTTGGACTTCCCTTTATTCCCTCCTCTCCTTCAAGCTTCAATATCGCCCATGGGTTGTGAAGGTCAGATGGCAGTCGCTTGACGGAAACTATCGAAGTTCAGCCGAATCGCAGTTAGACTGGAAAGCCGACCCCAACTGAGTTGGGAAAAGGCTCGGTGAATGATGACTTGTGCCAATTTTATAGAGTTAAGATAAAAAATATGGCCTCTAGCTCATAACTCATACAGACAGACAGAGGGACGAAAGCAAATTTGTCTACTCTTGAAATGTAGATGCTCACTTTTATTGCTCGATCAATTAATTAAGAAATAATTTCGTAAATTTTATCAAAGACGATAATTCTTGTTTATTTTTTATTTTTCAGGTGACATTAGAAGATCTATTACCAAAGAAGTTGTGCAGTAACTGTTACTACTGTTTATTAAGTTTTCATAGCTTTACGACCATTGCCTTAAAAGCTAACAAGAAATTAAATGACTATATCAGTAGTGTAACGCAAACACAAAATGTTGAAGATGTACGAATTTGGGTTAATGTCCCCAACTATGACTCAGACCAATCTAATAACGTACCGGAGGAAACTGAGCTGAATATAACTTCAGGATATACACATCCAATTGATTACGGTACAGAAAACAATATCTCAAAATTATCTACTCTAGTTTCACTCGAAGAAGACCTAAATATAGAACTTAAATGTGAAGTATGTGACAAAACGTTTACTAAACCAGTACATTTAGAACACCATATGCAAACGCATACAAGAACTTACAACTGTCTGCTGTGTAATGAGACATTCAAAAATAAACATAGCTATAACCAACATCTCATCTCACATACAGATGATTCCAAACCTAATACCGTTAACCATACAGCCAACTCAAATAATAACCAAAGTTTAATATGTGATATATGCTTGTTTTCATTCAAATCAAAACCTTCTTTATCAGCTCATCAAAGAGCTCATATACCCAAAAATAGAATACTACAATGTTCACATTGCAATAAGATATTTAAAAAACTGAGCCATTTGAAACGACATGAACTTACACATCAAGATAACCATAGATTCAAATGCATGCTATGTTCGAAATCGTATGCTACTGAAGAGAATTTAAATGGTCATATGAATAGGCACAAAGGTATTAAGAATCATCGTTGTCCGCTTTGTCCAAAGGCGTTTACTCATATGGAGGCTTTAAGTAATCATATAAGAATTCATACGAGGGAAAAGCCATTTTTGTGTCCGACATGTGGAAAGATGTTTGATTATAGTACCAATTTAAATCAACATATGCAACGGCATGCCGGCTTAAGGCTGTTTGATTGTCAGTTGTGCCCAAGGAAGTTCATTAGTAAAGGTAAGTTTGCATTTGTAGTTTTATTTACAGTACTCTGCCTTATAATCTCATCATCTATATCTATAAACTCCCTGGTGGCTCAGTGGTATGAGTATGCGGCTGCCGCCCATGAGGTCCCAGGTTCGATTCCGGGCCGAAACAATTATTTGTGTGATCCAGAAATGTTTGTTTCGGAATTTGGGTATTTTCTATGTATAATATGTATGTATTTAGAAATATATTAGTATGTTTATCAGTCGTCTAGATCCCATAACACAAGCTTATATTAGCTTAATTTGGGCTAGATGACATTGTCCACGAGGTAGTTTTGTTTGCTGATGACACTTCTTTAATATTTAAAGTTAAACGTGGACAGCGCGAACTTGACGATGTAAACATTGCCCTCTCTAGGATAGTCCACTGGTTTTGTGCTAATAATTTATTATTAAATGAAAATAAAACTAAATGTGTAAGATTCACCTTACCTAATGTAAGACTTGTTAAAACCAGTGTTAAGGTTAGGGATGATATATTAGAATTGGTCGATGACACTGTCTTTCTGGGCATAACGTTAGACTCCAAATTGCAATGGGGGCCTCATATCGGGAAAATTTCGGCCAGGCTTAGTTCAGCAGCCTATGCTGTCAAAAAGATCCGACAACTTACAGACATTAAAACGGCGCGTCTTGTCTACTTCAGCTACTTCCACAGTATCATGACATATGGCATACTACTGTGGGGTAACGCTGCCGATATTGAATGCATCTTTGTGTTGCAGAAGAGGGCTATCCGGACTATCTATGGAATGGGGTCTCGGGAGTCATTAAGAGATAAGTTTAAGCATATTAACATCCTTACAGTGTATTCACAGTATATTTATGAAATTTTATTGTATACCCACAAGAACAAAAGTAGATTTGTGAAAAATAGTGATAATCATAATCTAAACATAAGAAATAAGGATAAACTGGCTGTTCCTAAATTTAGGCTTCATAAAGTGAGTAATTCTTTTGCGGGGAACTTTATTCGAATGTACAATACATTGCCAACCGAAATAGCAAATTTATCTGTCAATAAATTTAAAAAACTAATAAAAAGTAAATTGTGCCATAAAGCTTATTATAGTATTAATGATTTCTTAGATGACAAGGCGGCCTGGTTGTAACAACGTAACGAATTGCTCCTTTCTAAATAACTCTGTATTAGATTTAAGATGAAATATTTTGAAAAAAGCCGAGCTGAGTTTCTTGAGGGCTCTTCTCAGTCTCGTTGCATTTTGGAACCCTCGGTAGAGTCACACCAACTTCTGACGAATCTAAATAATTTTCTGAAAATTTCAAAGATAATAAACGTTATTTTATTTTATATTTTTATTTTATATTTTATTTTGTGTGAGAATGTCCAAAAATATTTATTTATTTATCATTTATTTATTTATCTATGTCATAGTATTCTTATTAAGTGTCTATGTATAATCTATATAAATAAATATGTTAGGACAATTCACACAACGCCATCTAGTCTCAAACTAAGCAGAGCTTTTGATATGAGTACTAGATAAACTGATATAAATACCTTTATACATTTTTTTTGTAAATACATACATTATTATACATAGGAAACATCCAGACTTCGGTACAAACGTATGTGTCATCACACAAAGTTTGTCCCGACCGGGAATCGAACCCGAGACTCCGGCGTCGAAAGCGGATGCACTAGCGACCACGCCACCAAAGCAGTCACTACAAATAAAAATAAAAATTAATCGCAATGGTGATGATGCCTGTAATTAAACATCACTAAAATAATGTGTTTATTTAATTATATAGGATTAATAGATTTGGAAAAATGTATTTACTTTCATATTCAGGACGACATCAATATTCCATTTAATAAAATAAAACTATAAAATACAGCATTCCGTCATCATTAGTTGAACACCAATCAGAGTAAATGACGTCACAAACTCTTGAATGTAACAGGTTCCCAAGCATAAGGTTGCGTTCCAATGGCGGTTGATTGAAAAACGACAAAAACGAGATTTCAGATCAATAACTCCGTACAATTATATTAGATCCATTTTTTGCACAGACTGTCCTTAATATTGGCTTGCTTGCATTTTCTAGTAGAAAATGGTAATTTTCTACTTTGGTAGTAACCAACAGGAGTATTATTCTACTATATTGATAGAAACTAACTCTGTATACTATAACTATTGATTATATTATTACACCTTTTATGTTCCAGGTGATCTAAAAACCCATGTAATGACCCACACTGGGGAGCGGCCATTTGCTTGCGACCTGTGCAATGCGAAATTCACTAAACGAAGCTACTTGGTGAAACACAAGTTGAGGCACATGGGTGTTAAACCATTTCAGTGTGACGTGTGTCCTGTGAAGTAAGTAATAATAGATGTTTATATAAGTCTGACACTTGACCCTATCATCTCAGCCTATTTGGCGTTCACTGCTGGGCATGGGCCTCCCCCAAAGAGGGGGGAATACTACATATATGTACCACACTAGCCGGACGGGTTGGTATAGGGTGCAGTGTCGAGTTCCCCTTCTCTAAACATACTTCGATAAACATACCTATTTATAAATACATAATAAATATATTGTGGCGTGTAGGCAAGCAACGAAGCACCTCTGACTTCATATATACGAGACGTCTATATCATACGAGAAGGCGGTTCTAGGCTCTTCTACAAGCTTCTACCAGTTTCCATCTGCGCATACGCCATAAGCCACACCTTATAATTGAACTAGCCAATTAGGTATAACTAGGTAACACCCAAACTAGGACACAAACATTTGTGAATCACACAAATGTTTAAATCGACCCAGAAACGAACGGGACCTCGGGGGCGGCAGTTGCATACTCATACGACTGGACCACCGAGACAGTAAAATATTATTTTGAGCTGGATTAGAACCTTTGGTCCATTCGTAGCTGGTTACGAAAGATCAGTTACGATGGTGGACCAAAGGGATTAGAACAGCAGCTAGTCCAGACAGCCCAAAACTATTGTTTTCACTATCGATTCATATTGTTTGTAAATTATTTCAGTTATAAAATAAATAAATAAAATAAATAAAAATAAATAAACAAAATAAATATTTTTGGACATTCTCACACAACGTCATCTAGCCCAAATTAAGCTAATATAAGCTTGTGTTATGGGATCTAGACGACTGATAAACATACTTATATATTTTTAAATACATACATATTATACATAGAAAACACCCAAACTCCGAAACAAACATTTGTGGATCACACAAATAATTCAAATCGACCCGGAATCGAACCTGGGACCTCAGGGGCGGCAGTCGCATACTCATACCACTGAGCCACCGAGGCAGTCAAAAAGTTTGAAATTAATTAATTTTATATTTGCAAAAAAACAATTGTGGTGCACTTTCTGCAGCTAATTACACCTGAGGATAACAATTTTATGTATAATTCCAGATTTGCAGACAAAAATCATTTGAAACGCCATTACAGAATACATACGGGTGAAAAGCCTTACCGATGCGATATATGTGACCGTGCGTTTACACAGAGCAACGATCTGATCAAGCATAAAAGGACGCATTTAGGAAATAATCTATATAAGTAAGTTATAACTGCTAAAGTGGCGTGTGGCGTGATCCACAAATGTTTGTTTCGGAGTTTGGGTGTGTTCTATGTATGTTATATATGTATTCAGAAATATATAAGTATGTTTATCAGTGGTCTAAATCGCGGGAACACCCAAATACTCCGAAAAACTTTTTTCCGAATTTCGATGTTCCGATTTTCGAAAGTCCGAATTTCATAATACCTAAGAATTGTAATGTCTATTATTAAAAATCACGAAATTTATTTTACCGAAAGTCATTAATGCGATTTGTTAGTTTTCCGATTTTCATACGTTCGAAGAGTCAAATGCTCGAAGGGTTCTCGGTCCGAAACACGACATTCCGATTTTCAATACTCCGAATAAACTAAAAGTCAACATTTGTTCTACAGAATTTAGTGACAGAAAGAAATCGCTGCAGAACCAACTTCACGCAGTCTGGTCTGGGTATCAGGAATGGGTAGAAGTGGGTTAGGTTAGGTTAGAACTGTGACCACAACAAAGCGCGAGCCGAGCGAGCGAAGCGAGCGTGCCGCGGCAACGGCCGGCGAAGCGCTGGAATTGATCGGTATTATATAAAAATTTTGGGAAACATTTTTAATTCTACTTCCTCATACTAAATATAATATTATACCTACTTCTCTCTGATGAGCAATTATGTGTTTGTTTCTTGTTATTTAGGTATTGTAATAATCAGAATTCGTATTGTTAATGTTTCGAAATATCATTAAGTCGGACTTTTTGTTATTCGATCTATTGAAGCTCGGTATTTTGGGAGTAGCAATTATAAATAAACGTTAGGAATATTGAAATTTAGGAATTATAAAAATAGAAATAATGATCAATCGGAGTTGTCATATTGGAAATTTTGAACCAGTCGGAACTATGAAAATCGGTATTTTGAAATTCGTATTTGTGACTGACGGAATAAAGTTATTCGTATTTATGTAGTGGGGCACACTTAGCTTAGTTTGGGCTGGATAATGTTGTGTGACAATGTCCAAAACTATTTATTTATTTATAAAGAGTGTGTTATGTTATTATTAGTCCGAGACGCCCAGGACTTTAATTGGCTGTGCCATAGCGGCTGGCACGTAAGATTTTGTTGCCTTTAATCAACATTTCATCGCAAGGCAACGGGGGTTTTTTTTTTCCACATTACAGCTAAAGCTGCTACTTTTTATGAAATTAATTCGGCCATTTTGGATATAACCCATTATAAATGTGCCTGGTGACGGCAATAGGCTTGCCCCCTATTACGTGGGACTAAAATACTGGCAAATTGTGGGTGTGAAATGCACCTCTGCCTACCCCTTCGGGGATATAGGCGTGATATGTGTATGTGTATTATGTTATGCACCTCTGCTTACCTCCTCCGAGATATAGGCGTGTTTATATTGTATCGAAATCTTAAATCTTTCGACGATACCACATGCTACATAAATATACCTAATACCGATCCATGAATATATATTTTATAAGCAACTGACGGACGACCGCGTTTTCGCCCGCTTGACAAATTATAAACACTAAAACCTTCCTCGAGAACCACTCTATCCATTGGTGAAAACCGCATCCAAGTCTGTTGCGTAGTTTAAAAATCTCAGCATACATACGGACGGGAGCGGTTTTGTTTTATACTGTGTTACTAGCAGACCGTTTGTCCGTCTTGGGCTGTATCGCCTGTATCCCATAAATCGTGGTAGTTAAAAAGTTGAAATTTTCACATATGTATTTCTGTTGTTTTTATCTAGTAACAACAAATACTAAAAAACAAAATATACTAAATATTAATGGGGGCTCCCATACAACTAAAGATTTTTTTTTTTTTTTGCCATTTTTGTACGGAACCCTTTGTGCGCGAGTCGGACTAGCACTTGGCCGGTTTTTTTAGGGTTCCGTATTCAAAGAGTAAAACGGGAACCCCATTCCTAAGACTCCCCTGTCCGTACGTCCGTCTGTTACCAGACTATATCTCATGAACCCTGATAGTTAGAATGTTGAATTTTTCACAGATGATGTATTTCTGTTGCCTCTATAACAACAAATACTTAAAATAATTCAGAATATAATACATATTTAAGGGGGTTTCGATATAATAAACATGATTATTTTGCCGTTTTGGTACGGAACACTTTTTGTTACCTCATATTTCAACTAATTGGGTGTGCTGATTTTAATTTTTTTCTCTTTTTTTGTCGGCCCCATTCCAAACTACCAGAATGGCACCAAATAATTATTTGGTGCCATTCTGGTAGTTTGAAGTCATTTTATGTGTCAATATTTGAGGTGTTTATTTTCATTGTTCCAGATGCGACGAATGCAGTCAAAGTTTCAGATTGAATATTGAATTACAGAATCACATATCTGAACATTTCATAACAGCACAATTGCACTTAAAAGCCGACAACGAACTTGATCAGATCAGAGGGTAATAGAATCTTAGAGATCCGAGAACCACGATTTATCATCCACCGAGCCTTTTCCCAACGCAGTTGGGGTCGGCTTTCCAGTCTAACTGCGATTCGGCTGAACTTCGATATTTTCCGTGAAGCGACTGCCGTCTACCTCCACAACCCATGGGCGATATCGAAATTCTGTAGTTAGACCGGTCGGATTTTTGATTTAGGGCTCCAACTACCCCTAACGACTGCCATAGATGTTCGTATGACAACCGGGACCGACGGCTTAACGTGCTCTCCGAGGCACGGAGGGGTCTCAATGTCTTAAGAAATGGTTACCCATCCTAAACCGGCCTGACTAGATGTTGCTTAACCTTTGCAATGTGTTAACATTGTCGGTTACCACTAGACCATGAGCCCCTCTATGGTACAACCACGATTATGACAATGAATTACTAGATATCATAAAAAGAAATGAATTAAAAATACAGGGAAATTTAGAAATCTATGTATTTTTTTAATGTGCAATACAGGGTACAATGAAAAGAAATAATTATTTATTTATTTGTATAGTTCGTACAAACGTCAGTAAGTATTTAAAATAAAAATATTATTGCATCTATATTTACATGTACTGCCAGATTCGCAAAGCAATAGGTAGAACCGAGAGAAAGAACCTGGCAATAATTTCCTTCAAAATTTTAAATGATATAATGACCACTTGGACTATTTATATTGATTTAATGATAATGTAATTAAATTTTTGTATGTTCAATTTATGGAAACCTGAAATAAATAATTTTATATTTTTTTTTTCACGGCGTACACGTGAAACATTGATATGGGTCAATGAGGGAGAGTCTGAAACTATAAGACTTACGAAGATCTGTTCTTAAAAATGTCATCGATTTTAGCGAAAATAAAAACGGCATTCAAAGGTTTAAAAAAAAACTATATTCAGCCCGGGAATAGAACCAGAACTTTTTAAAAAAAACTTAATTTTTATTTAGATATATCGATTGTGTACACCCTGTATTACCCATTAAAAATTTATATTTTATATTATGGTTTGATTTATTTAGTAAACAATTACCGACTTGCCTTTACCGTGCCCCCAAGTTTTGTAGATAGAAGCTATTTGATATAATTATTTTTTTTAAATCCGCGGGCCCATGTCGCGGCCGCACCTACGTCCATTGCCGAGCGCCCCCGGTAATTGATATAAATGTGGAATTTATACCTACAGATACTTATATAAAAGGGTAGTGTCTGTTTGTAATTCAAAGTCTACAGCTTTTCACTATGCATATACAGGTGTTACATAAGGGTTGTATAAACCCGAAGACACGGATTATATTCCATCCTGTGCTACTAGTAGTTTTTTTTGGATGATTTTTTTTTCTTATTTGGCGGTCGACATATCGAAACTGGATCTGGACCAGCTAATGGTAACACGGGTCCATATATTGACTCACCTAAAGTTCTTTACCCGAAATTGTTCTTCCTAATGACTTGTAATCCGAATCTCTTCCTAAAATTTTTCAACCTAAAGTTTTTATTCATACTATTTGTAGTGCTACCGGCGATGTTCATAACACTCATGTTTCCGAAAATTGTAATTAATAATATCATTAATGTATATATATTTAAACTCCTACTGTTTTTTATCATAACGCTTTTATCCTTAAACATAATTAGGACCGATTCGACACAGTTCTAACCTAACCTAAACCAAAGAAATCTAAACAAAAAAGATATGACTTTGAATAATAGTGTAAAAGATGGTTATTATAAACTTAAGACTAACCTGTTACAAGAGCCGTGGTCACGGGCTCTTGTAACAGGGCCGAAACGTCGGGTAATAAAGAGGTATGTATATATCTCAATAATCGCGTAAAAGACCCGTTAGTCTTAAGTTTATAATGTGTACAAAACGCGAAAGTTTAAAGAAAGATGGTTATATTGAAAAAATATAGGAAAACCAATAAAATTATACCTAATAGATGTTTATTGCTACTGACATTATGAAGTTGAATGCTTCGAAATTATGAACATTATAGACAGAGTAGTTAGAAATTGTGATTGTTATAGGATGAAAAATGTTAGGAAGAACATTTTCAGATTTCCAATTATCGGAGTTGAAAATTTAGGTGAATTTTGACGCACCCTGGTAACACACTTACATAATGACGTTAACTACAAAAAATAATTCTGTTTTCGTTTCGATTGGACCGATTTTAATAGAACTCATTGGCAGATAGCTGTTGTTATAAGGAGTAACATAAAGTAGGTAAGACTTTTATTTTAGAGACAAAACGTGGGCGACGCCACGGGTATTTGTTATATTAGGTACTTAATGTTTATTATTGCTCTGACTGCAGACATTCTATTCAGTGTTACCTAAACTGGTACTTATGGAACGGCACAGGGCAACGGCAATAGCCTTGGCCCTTATTACGTAAGATCAAAATAATTATGTCAAAAAGTGGGTGTGTAATGCTCCTCTGCCTACCCGTGAAGGCGTGAAGTATGTCTGTATGTCTCGTATCAGGAGGTAAGTACATAATCACAACATAGTATAAACAAGAGTTGCTTCTGTTCTCTATGTATATTTATGCTGCGGCGGCGGCGTTCAAACGATTTCCGCTCGTGTTGCTTCTCGCGTTGCCGCGAACTCTAGTGGCGACAGGCGCCCCTACTCGCTCCCCTAGTATAACTCGTGTGTTATAAATTAAGATCTGAGCGCTGTGATCTTGGTTCGAGATCAAGTCTTATCTTATCACCACTCGACGAGTGGCGTTGCGAATGACGAGGCGAGTGAGTGGCCACACGATGTTCCTCGCTATATCCCTCGCTACTCGTCGAGTCGTGTAGCCGCTCGGAGATCTAAACTACGCAACTGTTTTCACCAATGGATTGAGCGGTTCTCGAGGAAGGTTTTCGTGTATAGGTAGGTACGGACGTCCATCAATCCAAAGAACGTCTTCCAAAAATTAGGTACAGATCTTTCATTTGGTTAGACGTCTCGTCCAACTGTGAATTCCCAATGGTCTGAGATATAATGACACCTGTTTCCCCCTTTTTACGCTCCTGTGTGTGTCCATACTCTGAAGTATTCCCTGTGGCACACCTGTTTCTTCTAAATTAAATGTAGGTATTTTAAAGTCCCACTTGAACTAAGTATCTACATATTTGGACAATAAGTAAGTAGTTAGAAGATGGCTACCTACCTAAGTATGTGTGGTGTAGTAAACTTTGATTAAGACTAAACCGGTTTACAAGTACGACAAAGTCTACAAGTGATTTTGTTTCATAATGTATACAGTTTTTTTTTTATTTCCGCCAGATCGCGGCCGCTCCCATGTCCATTGCTGCGGGCGTCTCTGGTGACACCCGAAGGTAGATGACGTTGGTAGATGACGGTGGTCTCATGAAGGGTTGCTCAAGTCGCACCCTCCATGAGATCCTGGCGGAGTTGGGACCGCTAGTTCTCGATTTCTCGAGAGGTATAGGAAAGGTAAGTACAGCTTAAAATTAACTTAAATTAAATACTTAAAATAAATGTATAGATATGTATTGTGTGTGTTTATTTAAATAAATAAATAAAATTTAAATAAATATTTTTGGACATACACAACGTCATCTAGCCCAAACTAATCTATAAGCTTCTGCCATGGGATCTAGACAAATGATAAACATACTTTTATACAACGTGTTTTATTGTAGGTATAGCGTAAACCTGAAAGTATTTTGCTCAAAACCAGTAGCACTATCCAATGGACCGGTTTTACCCATATTATATTTTATCCTAAAATGTACTCCAATTTTTTTATAATTTTACAATTTGACTTGAAGTCGTGAAGTCTTGTTGGGGTGTCTGAGCTTAACCTTACATAAAAAACACCCAAACTCCGAAACAAACATTTGATTCGACCCGGGAATCGAAATCGGAGTCTCCGGCGTCGAAAGCCGATGCACCACCGACCACGTCACCGAAGCAATTTGGTAGGTACAGACCTATAATAATAATATTAATTAACCATGCTCAAACTCTAGGGCAAGAGGTTCCACTTATAATAATATTAAGTAAAGTTATCTTGTTTTAAGTTTAGAATACTAACCGACACGTACGTTAGAACAAATTAACATTTTAATTGTTAATGCATACTCAAAGCGTACCCATTCCCACTCCTTTGTGCATACACAATCGCTTATTTAAACCTCTACATAAAACACTCATATAGTACTTCGGTAAGTAGATAGTAAGTGTAGGTATAGCTTGTAGGATATATAGGGCTGTTCTCTCTGAGACAGTCTTGAGAATGCCTCGTGTGAGGTGAAACATATGTCGACGTTGTAATGTCTTCTATTTTAGCGAAAAAATGCTATGAATTTAAAAAGTTTTAACATCATATTTACCATTGCTTTGTCATGGACTTTCGCCAGGTAACGCCTGATTCCATCCAATATTTGGATATATAGGTACTTTTTATGGTTAAATGGAACCCCACTCCTTCTAGTCTTTATTCCTGAAGGCTTGCTAGAAAGTGAATGGCTTGCTAGGTATGTGGAGTAGACAGAGGCGTGACAGATCACAGAGGGGAAGACAAAGACGCCCACATTGCGCTAGTTACATTGTAATTAGGGGGAAAGTCTATTGCCTTTTTCTTTATATAGGTACATATTTGCCGGAGCCTCTTTCGTCTGCCAGGATGATTAAGGGCTCCAGAGATATTGATAGGGTCCCTATCTTATCCTTTGCCCCAAGTACGGCCTTGGAAGGATTACCACAGGGCGACGGTAGACTTCGGCCACCTGTGCAGCCTCTAAAGATAGATAGACCAGTTAGCTGGATATGTACTTCCTATAAATGATGAGAAATCTAAAATTGATGATAATATGTATTTTTTAAGTCTTTTAGATAGTATGTATGGCTTAAGTATACTGTGTATGCACCTACCCAGTACATTCTCTGCATCACCCTAAGATTGACGGCAGAAAATGCCTCCGGCATTAAGTCCGCCTCTGTACATTTGTTTGTGCATAAACCTTTATAAATAAAATATATTTTTTTTAGTATTTATGAGTATACTTACTTGTAATTTCTGAGTCACAAACTCAGAAACTACAAGTAAGTAGTGTGTGGTGTTTACCTTAAGTGATTGTGTTCGAGTAATTGTGTGTGAGGTTCTTGTAAGTAATTGTATTAATACCTACTGTATTGGCGTATAATAAAGCATACCTATATAAAAAATTCGGCAGGTCAAAGCCACTATATGCGACCCCCAATTTCCTCCGAAACTTAAGGGGAAAATTTACAAGACTGTCGTCAGACCTGCCGTCCTGTATGGACTTTCATGTTTCGCCGTAAAAGCGACGGATGAAAGACAATTGCATGTAGCGGAAATGCGAATGTTAAGATTTATTTATTTATTTATTCTTTCTTACTTACTATTATCTTTACAGGTGTACACCTAATGCGATAAAGTAAATTATACAAATAAAAATCAATTATGCATAACACTTAAAATACCTTAAAATCTAACTTAAAATCCTATAAGCGACTCTTGTGAATTCGTTCAATGTGCATGAAAATAAATCAATTTAAGATCAATTTAATCAATTTAAGATGGATGTGTGGTGTGACAAGAATGGATAGGGTAAGGAACGAGTATATTAGAGGAAGTTTGAAAGTTGCACCAGTGAATGAAAAATTGAGAAGCGAGCGGCTGTCATGGTATGGACATGTTATGAGAAGAGAGTATTAAGAACTAGAGGTAGGCCAAAGAAAAGATGGATGGAATGTGTGAAAGAGGATATGACAAGGAGAGGAGTGACTGAAGAGATGACGTCTGACAGAGGTGTGTGGAGGAGAAAAACTTGTTGCGCCGACCCAAAATAAGTGGGATAAGGGCAGGTAGATGATGATGACCTATTGATACGGCCCCTGCCCCGGAAGTTCAATTAAACGACAGAAAAACAATTAATATCACTTTAATAGCAGGAACCTAGTTTTATACAATAATAGTAGCTACTAGTGTGTCGGTCGGATAGGATCACATATATTGTTCACGGAAGTGCCCGGTGCACTTAACTTGTGGGTCCACGGGCGACGGCGGTCGGCCGGCGGGATCCGCTGGTGTCCTCCAATCAAACTTGTTCTTTATCAGGCCGAGATGCTCCGGGTTGAAGGCCACGGAGCGACGGCGCAGCTTCAGGCTGCTCAGTAGTTGCAGTCTTCACAATATGGCTTATCTAAGCCCCAAGGTAGTTCTGGAATAGACACAAGCAGCGGATTAGATACCGGGTCGGCACCGCTTGCCGTAGGCCCCACACGTGAATCGCCGTACAGGTTCCCTACTTGTCGGACGCGCTGTACAATTATTCACATGAGGGTACACGGCAAGGTCACACATAACAAGGGATATCACAAACATGGGAACAAGGGAAACACAGACAGGTGGTCGGCCTATTCCTATATAACGGTCTCCGACCGATGGCAGAAAGTCTCACTGTAATAATTAACTAATAATAATATAATAAAATTTATCTATAAGCCCAACACAGATGTGGGTACATTTCGAAAGACTACTTTTCTACCTATTACGCGTCGGAGACGACGTTCCTACCGAGTCTGCGTTATGCGTAATTCCCATCTAACAATTGAAACTTTAATATGGTTCACTAGAATAGGGAACCCTAAAATGACGGGCCCCTAACGCATTCTAGATAATAAAATGTTACACTAATATGGGTCACTAGAATAGGGAACCCTAAAATGACGGTCCCTAGATGCATTCTAGATAATAAAATGTTACACTAATGTGGTTCACTAGAATAGGGAACCCTACAATGACGGTATAATATTAAATAACAGTGCACAATCCAGATAGGTGGAATATGCTCCAGGTAATTGACTTTACTTATTCACAATAAAAATTTAGAAAGTTACCGGTTTCCCGCTTAAGGCCGCGCCCCAAATGGTACGGCTTCACCATAAAATATGTCGGTAGATGTATTATCTCAACCCGGATTCTCCTTCGTGATATTTGCAAATTAAAATTATAATACTATAAATTACTCTTTAAGTCCGTAGGTGAATAGCCCTTAAGAGAACTTCTGGTATGATTATTGTTAACAATTTATCGTTATATTCGACAGGGCAATGTACTATATTCTATCATCCCCTACTGGTTATTAAATGAGTATTTGCGTATATAACACATATATATACATAATATAATTATCGCATTTAGGCGTGGAGTAGTTTTAACTTCACCGTCCTAATTGTTTTCTAGTATATGTTGTGGCAAGGAACTCAGCACCGTCTGATTTGGATACTACTTCGATACGAGTTTATACAATATTAGTTTACATTAAACACGATTGGGACTACGATGACCGTGGCTCCAATCTAGACACTTATAGTTGGCTTTAGGTTACTAATTATCTATGAAGTTAACCTCTTAGATAGTTATTTATTAATGTTCTAATTATAGATCGCGCGGGGGACGTTACCCGTAAGCTATTCTGTTCACAGCACTTACCCCTGATTCGGGAACGGAATTAACTGCACATTTTCACAGATTTTCGGAATCTATCAATCAATAATACTTTTCGGCATTACTTGGTTAATTAACTTTTCTTTTATTTTTAAAAGATTTAATTTATTATCTCGTCAGCGCTGTCACGACGGCTGCGTGTCGACTAGACTAATATTATCCAATTATTTCTCCGCTTAGACGTTGTGCACTCCTTATAATACTTCGGTATGGCAATTAAAACCTACTAACCCCGCCCACACGCGTCTAGTGATGTGACGGTAGTAGTCAAGGCGGCCTACCATTGGTCAATCGCGCCGTTGTTATCGCTTCGATCTCAGCCGGTTCACAAGACAATGGGCTAAGGAATTTCTTGCGAAACAAACTGGTTTTTCCACCTTCTGGAAGTTTCGAACTTAGGGATCTCAACGCAAACCATGCCTCGTCGAGGCATTCACATCGTAACACTATGGTATAAAAAATTGTGGCATTATGGGTGCATTTACTATGTAGGTACTTCTCTAAGTCTCAATGTTAACAATCGTTGGTAAATCTAATAAATAAATAAACTTCGAAACATAGATCGCCTCATTAATTTATTTTTAAATTCATTGCGAGGTTGCTAAAGTGATTTTTTGATTTAAGTATCTGTTTGCGCGATATTTACGAGTAGCTTTGAAGGTTCAGGTTTTTATGGGTAACTATCCGTAGTTACCCATAACTACTATACGAGTAGATACTGCTAATCTTATCTTATGCGTGGCCCGACACGCACTTAGCCGGTTTTTTATTTGCTAAAATTATTTTATTTTATTCTTGCATCAGTAGATTCAGATCAGCGATAAAAAGACTAGCCCTTACCACCCCTTACTCATAATGAAACGCTGATATTCGCTAAAAACCTTTATAGTTAAAAATGCTCAATTGAACTGTCTAAATGTAATTTTATGACAAACTGTACCTATTTTAAACCTGTGTATAATTAAAAGCGAGCAGTCAACAGTTCCTTAGGACTTGGATTTTGGCGAGTGCGTGACTGGTAGACTTATAGGTTACCGCTGGCGCTGTGCAGTACCGAACAACGTTTCCTTGTCCCGCACCGCGATCTAGTTCCGAGTAACTAGTAGGTACTTCTGTGCGGGAAAAATCAAGCATTACTTTGACATTGGCAAAATCATCGACGAACAATGGAGCCACGTTTAAAAAGCTGGAGACAAGTGGCCCAGGATCGGGGAAAGTGGGATTTCATGGGAGATATCAATGTCCAGCAATGGACTGTAGTGAGCAGATAATCATGAGGTAACCGTCTATAAGTATTTGTATCAGTAACTTACAATCAGGCGGGGGTGTCAATTCGGCGTACTTAATATGAAAAAAAAAACATCATCATACACCGAGCCTTTTCCCAACGCAGTTGGGGTCGGATTTCCAGTCTAACTGCGATTCGGCTGAACTTCGATATTTTCTGTGAAGTGACTGCCATCTGACCTCCACAACCCATGGGCGATATCGAAGTTCTGTAGTTAGAGCGATCGGATTTAGGGCTCCAACTACCCCTAACGACTGCGACGGCTTACGTGCTCTCCGAGGCACAAAAAAAGTTAATTACTTCTCACAGTACAAGCCCTGCTTAAATAGAGTTTGAAGGCTAGATAGTGTTGCGTAGAAATGTCCAGATATTTTAAACTAGGTATGCAATGCATGCTGCTAATTGCAAATGTTGAGCGGAGCAAATGTTTTTATTACATATCAGAATCAGAATCGAACACTTAAATTAATTAATCGAATGAAAAAAAAACTATTTTCATTGTTGACGCACGTGTTTCCAAAGCAAACATTTAATCATCTTGTTTTTCGGTGATGTCCAGGACATTTTCGGTGATTATTCTTCCGTGGTCAGATCTATTTTCATGATTTCAGAGACATGCACTCTCGGGTATGATGTCGACCAGCATGCCAAATTTGAAAAACAGAAATTAACCTTAAATTCAAGATGGCGGATAACGTAACGAACCGAACACCACATAAAATTAAATTTAGACCATCAGTGACCTCCTTCAACGAATTCCGGACGATTCCACGAATGCTTTGGTAGTATTTTCATTGTAGCTTCTATTCCACTTTCATTCCCATTGTAAAACTTAGCAAGGACGTTCTATACAATATCAACTATTTTCCAACAAAAAATAAAAAAAATCGAAAGTGTCGAACTTTGTGAAATTTAAGAAAAATTTTAAAGCTCATTAAAGCGAGTAATATAACCAATGGTTTCATTATTTTAATCTACAGTTTTAAGACTTTGTAATTCACTTTGAAGTACTACATACCCACCGGTGGGTTAAAATGTCTAAGTCCCGTAACTCCTTAACCAGTCATTATATTCCAAAAATTTTTGGTCCATGCATCAAGTACATGTATGGGCAGAACAAACTCAAAAATTACGGAAATCGGAAACATCAAGTTTTTTTACTTGTCCGCTTGGCGGGAAATGCCCCAAATATTAAAACAGTATATTACTGCTATAATAAGAAGTTAATAGTGAACATTTATGTAACAAAGAGAGAGCAGCTGATTAGCGGTATCTGTGAGCTATCACTTTCGTTTTAAGAAATGTGTGGTATAACAGGAATGTATTTCAAGATTAAAACAATACCTCCTTCTGTAATTATGTACAAATTGACAAATATAATACTGTAATATATTTATATTATGTCTTATGTATGTCGTAGAACTAATGTAGAGGGGCAACTTCTCGAACATGGTAGGGCGGCACCTGTCTGTTGTGAATTCGCATGTCCGTTGCACGCGCACGCATTGATTACGGTTTCGTTTTTGAATTACTAAGTTCGAACGTTCGAAAGTTTTTTTTTTTTTGGTGAAACTGGCTCTGGATTTTTTTTGTTTGAAATTCTTTATGGTAAGTGTTTTTTTTTATGTTTAATATAATAGGTCCACATTGTAGGCTGGAATTTAATAAGCGAGTAGGTATGGTATGCGAGATGGCCTAAAAAAATTATTACACGAATGTAACAAATAGCTTAACCTAATCAATACCTAAGTATAATTATTCTTAATGCGTACAGCGAAAGCTTTGTAATCTTTTTCAAGAAAATTACGCGAACATTAACATAACATTTATTGCAGTATAAATTAACCTTTTAATGTTTGATTAATTTATGGTGCAGGTAGGTAATATTACTTACCTATTTATTTAGTTCCATTCCATTTATATTATGCACGTTGATAAAAAAAATACAATAAATTATTTAGTTTATACAGAAGTAATTAGAACTCTATTTATTTATTCTTTTTAAATTAAATTAAATTAAATTTAATAGTCATTTATTTCAGGTCACAATCACCCAAAGATATATAATTTACAATTATATTACATAGTTAAGTTGAATTTAAACATATTACCATCCGCAGTCAGTTAAAATTACCCAGGTCATTGCCATTAATTAATTCAAAATGTCACAGACTTCCAAAATAATTAACTAAAAAATACAAAAATAATCAAAACAATCAAGAAAAAATATTATGTGTGTGTGTGTTTGAAATGGCCCCTCCTAACGTATAATGCCGGGGGTTCCAGATACGCCCAAATAAGGATAACACCAACTCCAAGGCTATTTGTACCTCTTAAAGAGCCGGACTGTGTAACTGAACTAATCTATAGACCCAAGGGTTGAAGGGTCTATAGATTCTAGTCATCTAATTTTTATACAGAGTCAAGGCAGAATAACATTAGGCTGACTAACAACTACTTTATCAGGAAAGTTAGCTAAACGTATTCGTAAAAAAATACCGGATATTACTAGGCCTTTGGTTATCAATTGATTAATTCATGTCGAATAGTTTTGAAATTATCTAAATAAATTTATGTGTTGGGTTTGGCAGAAGAAGCATGAAAGTAAAATAAATGCAGTGGAAATGAGAAGTTTGAGAAGTATGACCGGGGTGACATTGGTTGATAAAGTGAGGAACAGTGTGATACGAGAACGTTGCGGTGTGTCAGAAGATGTAGTGAGTAAGATAGAAAAAGGGATGCTTAGATGGTTCGGGCACGTAGAAAGGATGGATGAAAGAAGATTGACGAAACAGATACATAAGACGGGCGTGAACGTACTTCGACCAAATCGGAGATGTTCTGACCAAAGACCAGGAGTACCCATAACCGGAGAGCGTGCATGAATATAGTTATAAAAGTGGAAGAAGCGAAAGAAGTATGCCAGGATCGTAGCAAGTGGAATTCCATAGTCTCTGCTTACCCCCATGTGAAAGAGGCGTGACAATATGTATGTATATATTTAGAACACTAAGATGTATGAAACGTCGGAAGTTCATCTTCTTCTTTTTTTAAAAACGTGGCTCCATTGATATTCATCGATGATTTCGCCAATGTCAAGGTAATGCTTGATTAGTTGATAGTCCCGCACAGAAGAACTAGTTATTCCTAACTAGCTCCATGGGTGCAGGACAAGAAACATTATTGACCCTGTTGTTAAGTCCAGCACTTTGCACGATCTGTCCCAACTGCCGGTACCAGTCTCCCCCTCGTTTAATCTAGTTGCGGTCGGCGAGGACGATGTCAAAAAGTCGCTCCTGTCGATCACATCTTCAGCTGTAGGTAACGACGATTTGTGTTCGAAAATGTTTACTCCTATCCTTTCCACCGTCATCCCTATCCTCACCCACATATTTAATTCCTCTCTGTGCTCAGGTTGCTTCCCTTCCAATTGGAAACAAGCACACATAATTCCACTACCCAAGTCCCAAAATCCTACACTCCTGTCTCAATTTCGTCCTATTTCCATCCTTCCTTTCTTATCCAAAGTCCTGGAACATTTAGTGCATCGCCAGTTGTCTGCTTATTTAACGCGAAATAATCTTCTCTGCTCCCTTCAATCTGGTTTTCGACCAGGTCACAGCACCGTGAAGGCTCTTCTTAAGGTTACCGACGATATTCGTTGGGACATGGAGAACAAATCTCTCACTGTATTGGTGCTACTAGATTTTAGTAGTGCGTTCAACTCCGTGGACTTCGATATTTTGATCGGTATCCTTAAGAAACTTAACTTTTCCACGGAATCTGTGGCCTGGTTCGATTCATATCTTCGCGGGCGCTCGCAGTGTGTCCGTCTTGAAGATTCATATTCGGATTGGCGCGAGCTAATTGCGGGTGTACCTCAAGGCGGCGTTCTCTCTCCTCTGCTTTTTTCCACTTTCATTAACTCTGCCGTTCGAGTTATATCCTCTAACTTCCATCTATACGCGGACGACTTGCAGCTGTATCGACATTTTGCGTTGAATGAATGCAGATCGGCTGTTGCTGCCGTTAATCGTGACCTGTGTGCAATAAACAATTGGGCAAAATCCTTTGGCATTCTTATAAATCCTACTAAGTCGCAGGCCATGATTATTGGTAGCAGGCAGATGAGGAGTGGATTGGATGGATCTTGTCTGCCCCCTATCTTACTGGATGGTTCTACAATCGGGTACGCGAGCACTGCGAAGAATCTGGGAGTGATAATGGATAGCACCCTATCCTGGAAGACTCACGTTGGTGAGGTTAGTAAAAAGGTGCATTACACCTTCCACACGCTGAAATGCCTCCAGAGCTATTTACCTCTGAATATCAAAGTCACACTTGCTCAGACGCTTATCCAACCCATTTTGGACTACGCGGATGCCTGCTATTTGGACGCTACTGAGGAGCTGTTAGACAAACTTGAGCGCTTGCAAAATTTATGTATCCGTTTTGTTTTCAATCTGCGTAAGTATGATCACGTTTCGCACTTTCGCAAGGAACTCAAGTGGCTCCCAATCCGCCTTCGCCGAGACACTCGGATATTGTCTCCTTTTTAATATCCTGCATAATCCCACCTATCCTTCCTACCTGCGGGAGCGCTTCTCATAAATGAACGCACCCGGTACCCTGTGTAGGTCCCACCTCAAATACCGCCTAAATTATCCCTCCCACAAAACTGATTTTTATTCCTATTCCTTTTCCGTTCATGCGGTCAGGCTGTGGAACTCTCTCCCCCCGGACATACAAAGCTGTAGAACTCTTACTCTATTTAAAAAGAAAGTGAAAGCACACTACTTCTCCTCTTTATCTTAGTTATATATTGGGTAATAATATTATCTATTGTAGTCTCTATATGTAAGTATATTATAGTACAGTATGTATTTATTTATGTATATATTATAATGCGCCTTTAGTTTATGTAAGTTTATTTTTATTGCACTGCACACACGTTGCCTTGTCATATTTACATCTCCTCTCTGACCTGCTGGAAGAGATTCCTTTAGGAATAAGTAGCGCCCTTGTACTATCTGCTCACTGTTCTGTTTGTATTCTTCTTATTGTTTGTTTTTCTCTGTGTGTTGTACATAAATAAATAAATAAAAATAAAAATAAAAATAAACATTGTTCGGTATGAGATTGTCTGGAAACCCGATTTTTGCGGAGCGCCAGAGGTAACCTAAAAAGCCACCTGTCACGCGCTCAGCAAAAATCGAACTCTACGTCGGAAGTTATTAGGTAATGGTAAAGTATTTTGTACCTATCATTTTGAATCTGTTGACCAATAAGTATTTCATCAGTTCGATTTGTCCTAGATAGTCTTACCAATAGCCTATTGGGTTATTACCTTCTCATTTATGTTCACAATTCTATCAAGAATAATTTGCAATAAATTGACTTAGAAACAACGTTTGTTGAATAACTTTTTTTAAAAAAGAAAAGAAGGTTTTATTATGTGTGAGTTTAAAAAAAACTTTCGCGGTAAAGTCAAATGAATTTTTATAAATGGAATGTAGGTAGCTACAGGATCTACTTAGCCTCTAAAAAAAATATCCCGGAACATCCAGGATATTTTTTCATTTTTTTCTAAAATCCCTTGTTCCTTTGAAATTAGCAGTCTGATTAAATAAGAACGTTATTACGACTTTATGGACATTCTCATACAACGTCATTTAGCCCAAATTAAGCAAATATATAAGCTTGTGCTATGGGTTCTAGACGACTGATATACATAGGTACTTATTTACCTATATTATACATAGATAGATAGATTATACATACATTATACATAGAAAATAACCACACTCCGAAACAAACATTTGTGGGTTATGTGTGGGCTATGGAATTCCACTTGCTACGATCCTGGCATACTTCTTTCGCTTCTTCCACTTTTATAACAAATAATTTGATTAGACCCGAAATCGAACCTGGGATCTTAGGGACGGCAGTCGCATACTCACTCATACCACTGAGCCACCGAAGCAGTCCATTAGATAGGTACTTCTAAGCATAAGCAAAGCAGGTACTTGAGGATATGAAATAAGGTCGGCTTCGTCCTCGTGGAATAGATTCCTAGATCCCAATTCCCACAAGAATGAATTCCCGGAATAAAAAGTAGCCTAAGTTACTCCTTATAACATCAGCTATCTGACAGTGAAAGTTATGTTAAATTCGGTCCAGCGGTTTCAAAGATTATCGGGAACAAACAAACAGACAGGCAAAAAATATAAATTATATATTTTTTGGTATAATTAGGTACTTACACAGCAAGAGACAGACAAGTTAATTATTTGGTTAAAAATATTCTATATGCTAGGCATAACTTGTTTTGGTTCGCTTGTCTCTGATTACTTCGTGGAGGACATGACCTAAAACTTTTATTGAAGCTTAAAAAATAGTGATTAGTATGTAATAATAATTTCCTTTAATTTTAATAAGCAATATCGAGGTTATTGGCGCAGTTAACATATTATGTATTTATGATAAACGGTACCTACACTTCGTTATTTTTTTAATTGTTATAATGTTATAATTGGTTTGACCTTACATTCTGGTAAGCTACCTACCTCCTGGGTTAGTTGTATTCAAAATTAAACTGGGGTTGAAACTTAAAACACACTGGTCCTTCACATACGACGTATGCCACGCGACGTGGGAAACAGCGACACATTTATAGACTAGATCGACAATTGTATAGACTAGATCCTGTTCAGATGTCATAATGTGTGGTGTACGTCGCATGTGAACATAGACCAACGCGGTCGTCGTATACGCTGTCGCCGTATACGACGGGACAAGGCATTATGCATTTTCCCGATACATAAAAGTCTAGCATGTTTGGTGCGGGGGGGTCATCGACACGCACACATTCTCAGACGCTCAAACCCAATCGGGTGCCACTACGAAACACACATGACAATAAGAATAACACATTAACATTTTCACAAACACATACATTATACATTTAGTATCATAACACTATAATGATAAGACAAAAAGTTACCGCCCACTTTTGATGTAACAGTGTCGAGACATTTTATCGATAAATTTGATAAATCGACTAGGAAAATCAGGTTTCAAAAATGTCACAAAGGTGGATGTCGTTTATGAAAACAAGACTTTTTTACTATTTATAAACATATAAATAAGTATTATTTAGTAAAATTACAATATTTACAAAGTTCGTGGAACAATTAATTAGTAGAAGTATAGACGTAAGAGTATTCAGAAGTAAGGCCAAAAATATTAACATCGGTGGGTTCCTTACTTTCTGCAACCACCAGTAAAATTCATAACCTTGGTTGTATCCAAAACTTTTGTAGGATCATTTTGGTTTGTGCAAATATTATAAGTTCGTATATCGCAAACACCGCTCGCCACTGTACCCGTTGCTATTAAGAGGGACATTTCTCTGGATATCTCTAGCTAAAAAAAATATTAAAATTGGAAATTGGTATGGGTATTGACCAGTTTCAACATTTTGTACAATATAATATAAAAATGTGTGACTGTGATTGAAGGAGAATAAGTGGACCAAGTGAAAGAGTTCGTGCACTTGGGTCCAAGTATACAAGGGATAAAGGGTATTATGACGATGATATTAAACGAAGTGTTATGGCAGGGAATCAAGTGATTGGGTAACTGCATAACTTTATGAACAGTCAGAAGGTCCGGTCAGAAGGCCCGGTTGGCTGAGCGTAGAGGTGTGCTTGTCCCTACACTTTTGTACAGTAGTGAATATTGGGTGTGGCAGAAGAAGCATGAAAGTAAAATAAATGCAGTGTGGAGTGAAACTGAGAAGTTTGAAAAGTATGGCTAAAGTGAGGAACAGCCGCGTGATACGGGAACTATGCGGTGTGCAGTGATCTAGATAAAGGGATGCTTAGATGGTTCGGGCAGGTAGAAAAGATGGATGAAAGGAGGTCGATGAAACAGGTCAGTACATATGCCGCCGGGTGTTGATGGACAGGCTGGTAGGTAAGTAGAATACCATGACCATAGTCCAATGGAAAGACATCTAACTGTAAGTTTGAAATATAAAAATAGCGGGCTTAGTTTATGAGGCCTAGGTCCGTATTGCTAATGTGTATTAAAAAAATGTTCACGTCGGCAAAGTTGCGCTAGATAAAAAGACACAATTATTAATAGGTATTAAACTAAATGATATAAAAGTAACATTATGGGTATTTACGTTATTCTCAGATCAGAAAAAATATCTTTAACTAGCTTTGTAGGTAGGTACTAATAACCTTTCTTGAGAACCACTTCATCCATTGGTGAAAACCGCATAAAAATCCGTTGCGTAGTTTTAAAGATCTATGCACCTATGCGTACATACGGCAAGAAGCGACTTGTTTTATATTAAAACAATGGTAAGTAAAAATTTTTTTCAAGAAAAAACTTTTTAGCATTAATTAATAGCATTAATTTTTCGCAGAATCAAAAGGACAACAAAACGTCGACAATTGTTTCGCCTCTAAACGAGGCATTATCAAGACTCTTGTCAAGAGTCAATCAAGAGTCTTGATAATGCCTCGTTTAGAGGCGAAACAATTGTCGACGTTTTGTTGTCCTTTTGATTCTGCGAAAAATTAATGCTATTAATTAATGCTAAAAAGTTTTTTCTTGAAAAAAATTTTTACTTACCATTGTTTTGTCATGGATTTTCGCCAAGTAACGCCTGTTTCTATCCAATATTTGTTTTATATTATGTTAAGATTACAATAATGATTATATTGAACCTCTATGCATTTGCAATTTTTTATCGATATCTAAGTTGGTACATCGTGTTGTCATGGCGACACATAACAAAGTAATTGTCAGGATTCCTATTAGCATGGCATCGGATGGGTTTGTCGATAACCAATAATATCGCACAAAATTCCGAACGCGTGACTCAATTAACACATTTTGTGAAATTTCCTGCGATATTATTGGATAACGACAAACTCTTCTGAGCGCCATGGTAAGGGAGAGTGACAACACTCATGTCAGTCGTTCGATCGATCAGCGGACTTTAGACACCATGAGACACCATGTTGATAGAAACATTCAAATATAATACTGTGATTATTGAAAATAAATAGGTTTAAAAAGAAATTAATAATATAATTTGATTAAATATTAGATAGAAATTAAAGGTAAAAACATCTTCTTGTAAACTTGATGTAGCAGATCGCTTTTACAGCAAAAAAACTGAACATTTTAGTGTAATGTCATATCAGCCGCGTAACTAGCTAGATTTAGTCTAGTGATGACCACTCACCGGCGCCAAATTGTTTTGTTCCTAACTTATGTCCCAGTGGTCATAAGCATGTGGCAGCGGGGAACGCTGATGAAGGCGGGGTGGTGTGCATGTGAAGGATGAGTTTGCCGTCCCTGTACTCTCGTGTAAAAATTACTAACTCGACATACGACGAATCCGGCCCTAGTATTCTAATCAGTTTAAATTCATACTGACAAGACGTTCTCAATTTTAATGGCGTTTATTTTATAAAGTCCGAGACGCCCAGGACTTTAACTGGCTGTGCCACAGTGGCTGCACGTAAGATTTTGTTGCCTTTCATCAACATTTCATCGCAAGGCAATGGGTTTAAATTTTTAAAAAAAATTACAATATACTTAGTTGCAACTTTTTATTAAATTCATTCGGCCATTTTGGACATAACCCATTATAAATGTGCCCGGTGACGGCAATAGGCTTGCCCCCTATTACGTGGGACTATAAATACTGGCAAATGGTGGGTGTGTAATGCGTGATATGTGTGTGTGTATTTTATAAATTCTGCAGGATTAAAAAGACAACAAAACGTCTGTTAAAACGTGTCAAAACGTTTTGTTGTCTTTTTAATCCTGCGAAAAATAGTGCTATTAAGAAATTTAAAATAAGTTTTAAGTGTTTTTTTTTTTAATATTTTACTTACCATTGCTTTGACATGTAGTTATTTTGCTATCAGGGGTCTATCAAAGTTTTTTACTACGCTTTTATTAGCTTCGCTTGTATGTTTGCTTGTTTGGAACCGACTCTTTTGGGTTCGATTTTGCCCTACTTTGAACGATCAGATTTAATTCAAACTTTGCACACCTGGCAAATACCGATGACAATGCAATAATTCGATTGAAAATTAAAAAAATATATGTATGTTTGTTTGTAACCGACTCTTTAGGGTACGATTTTGCCCTACATTGGACGATCAGATTAAATTCAAACTTTGCACACCTGTCAAAGACCGATGACCAAGGGCGTAGCCAGCATTCCATCAAGGGGGGGGCAGACCTAATCCTAAAATAGATCGGGGGAGGGGAAAGCACCCCCCCCACTAAAGTGGTAAAACCTAGAGTCCCCCCTCCTTAAAAGGGGGGACATTAAAAATATTAAACATGATGTCCTTGGGGTCGAGTTTTATCGCGCATATATAGGGGAAGTTATGGCCCTCTGGGATAAATATGCCCCGACAATACGACCGAGGTAGAGAGGCACTCCGTGGTAGATCAGTGCCTCTCTAACGCAGCTTCAGGGTAAGGTGTTAAAGGCGTTGTCAAGAGACACCACCAACATCACCTCGCCCCTGCTTCCTCCGTCAGGGTCTTTGAGCAATACGATCGGCCGGTAGCCGGACGGTGAGTCCGCTGTCCGCCCCGGTTTCCGAATCAGGACCAGTTTCCCCGTCCTCCACACCTTGGGAAACTGGCCCCTTTCAAGGCATGCACTGAAGAGCCCGCCGAGCAGTCGAGGCCTGAGTTCATTGAGGGCCACGACCCATGCACACCCCGGAATGCTATCGGGTCCAGGGGTGGTGATTTTCCGGCGACTGAGCCGAAGTACCACTGCTCCTAACTCTCTGACTTCGGGTACGTCGTCTTCGCCGCTGCTATCCGCGTTGGGCGTCTAAGACCGAGCCATGCCCGGAGGGATGTGCTCCTCCGCGCTCGTCGGAAACAGAGCCCAAGACCCCCTCCAGCTGATCCGGCTGCAGAATCTGGATCAGTGGGAGCGCCCTCGGTCGGAGTTTACCTCTGACCTCAAGGAACGGGCGCCCCATAGGTTCAGTGGCTCTCCAGGGTCTCCAGGAGCTCCTCGCAGGCTGATGATGGCAAGACTAAATTGAAAGCATACATTTGAAAAACTTCCATATACCTATCCCATTTTTAATTAATACTGCTCTTCAGAAATTGCACAAAGATGCAGGTACGCAACGGGCGACACTTGCACCACAGAATCCACAGATGAGAATGAGAAAGAATTTGATTATTTCTTCAACTAAATGTGCTTGCACTTTTGCACTACCCTTCCCGGCCTCGCCTGCCGTGTTCGACACAAGTACTACGAGTATACCAGGTGGTGACCCCTACAGAAAGCGCAGTATAGTCATCTCATCCCGCGTAAAAAAATCCAGGAAGTGAATACATTTTGAGATGCGATACTGCCGCGTTGCTTCTATTATTGATTTTTGCTTTTGTCTTATTTGATTTATTTCAAAATATTAACAAACGGGTTTATGAGTATTCTATGCTATACTATAACATAGAGTAGAGACGGGGGGGGGGGGGGGGGGGGGGGGCCCATGCCGATGACAATGCAATAATTCGATTGAAAATTTAAAAAAAATTAAAATAAAAACTAAATATTGAAAAATAAATAATAGTTTAAAAAACTAAAAAACACGCTTTTATAGAGAATCAAATAAATGTATATTATTGTAAAAAAAGCATGAGGTGCATAGTGTCAATAGCTATAAATATTTTTTTGACAGATATGAGTAGAAGAATTATCATTTTGATAATATCTTAAAATGCACCTCACGCTTTTTTTTAGTTTTTTTTAAACTTTTTTTTTTACAGAAGACAAAATGTAAGAAAACTCTAAATCGTCAGACTCCTTACATCTCGTATATATATACATAACGATTAGCACACACATTAAGGCAGTAAATGATCCAACCTGTTGGATTTACGAGTATGTAAGTATTTGTTAAGTGATAATCGATATTTTACGGTCGCTGTGTTTTGCCTCCGAACATCATATTAATAGTACAAGTTCTGGTGGAGTTGTTTGATGTTAGCTGCACAGATTGGTTTTACGACGACATTCGGATACTAGCGAGTGTCAGGTTGAATTTACGACCTACTAGCAAACGCCCATGGTTTCGCTTGCTTGTGATAACAATGATGTCATCGATCTATATGAGGATGGACTGGATACGCCTCACCCATGAATCACCATTTCACCACCCTCTTAAACGCTTCACGCAATTTATGGACGACCCCAAAGTGTTTTATTTACAACGCTTATCGCATGAACATAACATCGGAAGAGTTTGTCGATAACCAATGATATCGCAGAAAATGTCGATGACGTGACCTTATCAATGCATTTTTTCAAATTTCCTGCCATACCATTGGTTTTCGATAAACTCTGGAAACGTTGATGTACTTTATTCACAATCATAGGAGGAGAAGGAGTAACTTAGGCTACGTTTTATCCTGGAAAACCTGGGATTGTGTACTCGTAGGAAATGGAATTTAAAAACCAATACAGGCGAGCGAAGCCGCGGTTTGCTACTAAAAACGAAATAAATAGGTAGGTACTGGTATTTATGAATAAGTAAGTAGATTGAGTAATATTACCTATTTTATATGTGTTTAGAGTCAAAAATTAAAGTACACAATGAATTCTAGCTGACAATACGCAATTTTGCTAAAGCAATCATTCAGTGAGTCCTCGACATTTTAGTTCTCAAGTTTCTGACTGATAAATAGGTAGGTATACAATCGTACCGACCACAGAGAACGTTTACTTAAACTACTGATGCATTTTATCTCTTTATTTTGAATTTGTCTATGACATTATGCTTATTCTATTTATAAATAAAATATTGGAAAATTTTAATGTGAAGACAGTAATGTTTTCTTAGCATGGTGCTTTTCCACCAGACATGTGCTATGGATGCATTTGATATTCGCCAATCACCCCCGTAAGATTGTAAAATGGAATCGTAATTACGGGCGATTGAATAAGGGTTGTTCTGATGAGTTTATATTGCCTGGTTCTTCTATCACAGGCTCTACTTTTCTCGGTGTACTAAATAATTTAAATGCCCTTCTGCGGCTCATTTTACACCGAACTTTCTCGGCGATATGCATCGCATTCGGTTCGCATGCACTGCGCAACCTTTAGCCCTTGTTGCATTAAACCTCTGATTTACAGCGCTACTAATCCTGTTTTATTGGTCAGAGGACAGTATTGTAAACAGGGTTAATGTCTTCGTTAATAATAGGTATACATGCTACATTGCTACACTACAGGTTATTATGACATAAAATTACCTACATAATAGGTAGATTATGATTATGACATCAAAAAAAAATATCGAAGGTCAGCTTCGTGGTTAGACTCGAAATTCGACTTTAACTTGGTTGGTTAAAGCTTCTGTGGATGATGGATAAGTTATTATGATGAGATGACACAAATAGCAATTGACTGCATAAAGACAAAATGTGAAATTATTGTTTAAATTCGTAAAAAAAATATTCTTGGAAAGTTATCAATCAGAAAACTTCCAATTTATTTTACCTATATTATATACGATTTCGGGACTTACGCGTAGTTAATTTTTATTTACACCGACAGCATCACGGTATGAAAGTACGAGTACTTACACACTATTCTGTGACCACGGCCCGATGCAACATGGCAATGGACGTACAAGCGGACGAAAAAAAAAGTGTAAACGTCAAATTTAATTTCAGTCAAAGTTCGTATGAATTTAGTATGATTTTGTCATTTGTTTCACGTTCTAATTTCGTTATTAAAAGTTTCGTTCTTAAACGCGAGTAGGCGTCCTGAATAAAGTCAAGTCGTATCGCAAATAGGTACTTATTTTTAATGAATTCGGAACGCAAAAGTCTAAAAACTATTTAAATACCCTATAAGTATCTAAACAAGTAAGTAGGTACCTACCTACCTAAGTAACTCGTTTAAGTCAATAATTACTGTGTTAATAAACACTTTACGGATGTCTGAACACAATTACTATGTGTAGGTACCTACTATTTACTAAAGTAACTGAGCGATAATTTGAATAACTAACTTAAAACGAGTTAACTTGTAGTTAAGGTAACTAAGCTTGTTACTTAATCAACTGTTTCTTTATTTTGCAATACTGTTATTGAATACCTCAGTGAACATGGAAGTAATATTATATTTATTGACTACCATAAAAAATTCAGGGGCTCATCTGGAACGTATGTATTTCAATATATATGGAATAATACAAATACAAAAAAACAAAGTTATTAGCGTTTTTAAAATCTCAAAATACGTGCGTCACGCATGGACACCACCATTTTATTTTACGCACGATGTTTAATAGTAAATAGGTACCTTTCATATCAATGAACTTTGCAACATTGTTGTAACACTCGAACGAAATATCCCGATAGCGGCCGAGCGGCCGAGCGGATGCGAGACGCCACAGTCTTCAAGGTCAAACAACTACGATTATTGTATGGTTAAGTAGGTACCTAGTTAAAATGTTCATCATAGGAGTTTGATTTTTGTGACAGTAATTTTTTAATAGCTTTTTAAGAAAAGTTTGGGTGAACTGAGTAAAACCGTAGTAACTTTTAACGTAATTTCGCAATGAAATCAAAGCACCTTAGGTATATAATACCTAATTAGGTACTCAAATTTATTTTACGAATCCATTTCGCAATTACTAAAGTAAGGTATTAAAGTGTGTACCTAGGTAAAGAGGTTTAAATTACCTACCTATCTAGCAGATAAAACATGATAGATAGGTACCTAGGTACTGTTTCGTTAAGTAGGTAATTTTAAATTTAAATAGGTACCTAATTACTAAAATTTATTTTACGATTCCATATCCCCCATATCCGCAATTAATCTTATTAAAGGGTTAAGTACCTAGGTAAAGAGGTCAAATTACCTACCTATCTAGCAGATTCATTGAAGGCGTCAATTTATCCTTTGTCGGAGGTCCTCACGGGTGTTGGGTTCACTGACATACACTCTACGTTTCACTTCACTCCACATGAAAAAGTCCATTGGGGTCAGATCCGAGGACCGAGCGGGCCACGCGACCGGAGCACCCCGTCCAATCCACCTGCCTTTAAAAGCGTGCGCGCATCGAGACGTCACAACCGGAACTGCATTTATGATTGAAATTTAATTAAAACTGAAGGTCATTCGGCATGTGTTTTCAAAGGGCGGTGCGGTACGTGGGGAGGCGGGGTGCATGCGCCGCCGATTGTAGAATGAATAAAAGAAAATCTAATGAGTAAATTATTTTACGTAGTGAACAAATATTAGGTGGTTTTCGGGAAAAAAATGACATAACTACTTTATTCTTTTTTGGATGGATGGGTTTAGTATCGAATACCTATCACTTACAAGATTTTTTTCTCGTATAACAAATAAAATATAGAGGTTCAGTTGCATATCAGTTAGACTGGAAAACCGATCCCAACTGAGTTGGGAAAAGACGGAAAGAAAGATTTGATCCGTAACTACTGAACCGATTTTGAAAATTCTTTCAGTAAAACCTATATAGCTACATTATCCCTGAGTGCTAAGGGCTACTTTTTCTCCTGGTAATGAGTTCCCATGGGAATTGGGAACAAGAAATCCATATAACGCCGGCTGGTGGGCCGAACCACAGTAATCGCTAGGCTTACTTACATGCATTATATATCCTTCATACCTATTATACATACATTTATATATAGAAATGGGGAATGTTACCATTAGCTCTCGAGAACTGCTTATGCTCCAATGATGGTTGATCCCTCTATGGATAGCCCTCGATCTGGAGGCAAGCCAAAAAATCGAAAATTTGACCTAGCCCTAAGAGGTCAAAAGTTATAGGCCAAAACCTATGGCGAGGTGCGGCGCGAAGCACCGTACAAGACACCGTACTAGTTTTATTATAATCACGCGTATATCCTCGAGGGGTTAGGTAGAGGTGCTTAACGCCCACATTTTGCCAACAGCTTTGTTGTTTCTTGTACCTTAATATTATAAACCCGAATGAATGAATGGAAAAAGGTGGATATATCTTTGTAACTACATCCCGCTTTAACTATAAAGTAGAATTGGTTGTAAATTGGTAAACAGATAGACTATAACCTTAAAAGAAACGTAAGGAACTGTTTATCCAGTGAATAAGTTCATATAGGTGACATTAATGACATTAAAGGTAACTGCTGTCCCAGTTAACTTCGTACTGCTGGGTTGAACGACATTGGTCAAATCTGATATTCGTCAAATCGGCATTTCGTTTAATATGACAATGGTGAAAGCTGTAGTTCGTCGAATCGTCTGTTTGTCCAATTATGAAATTTGCCAAATACGCTATTGGTCAAGTTATTTTAGTACAACCAACCACAAAAATGAAAGTAGGTATGTACCGTAGTAGTTTTAATTATTTATTCAATTCATATTTATTTACAGAATTCATACCCAACACAACTGTTTTAAACACTGTAACGCGTCTGATTTTCCACGCAATAACTTTTCTATTATTTTTTCTATTTTTGTATATTTTATGATGTTGGATATTTTCCTCTGCTTCTCATCTTCTCTTTTGACTCAGAATAATTTGTCTACACACCATGTTAAATTTTTCCCAAAAATATTTTAAAATGGTCATAATTTGGGTACCTATAACGGGCGCCTTCTCCTTTTGTAAGTTCTTACAAATTATGTAATTCAAAATGCATGTCATCGACAGCACATAGACTTGACCAATAGCGTATTTGGCAAATTTCATAATTGGACAAGCAGACGATTTGACGAACTACAGCTTTGACCATTGTCACATTGAACGAAATGCCGATTTGACGAATATCAGATTTGACCAATGTCGTTCAACCCGTACCGCCAAAGAAGTGCCATGAATTTCGATTTCTGCTGAGCGCGTGGCTGGTGGCTTTTTAGGTTACCTCTGACAGTCCGCAAAAATCGTTTTTCCAGACGCTCTCATACCGAACAACGTTTCTTGTCCTGCACCTGGAGCTAGTTAGGAATAACTAGTTCTTCTGTGCGGGAGTATCAATTAATCAAGCATTACCTTGACATTGGGGAAATCAATGATGAACACCGTTGGAGCAACGTTTTTAAAGAAAGAACAAGAAGCTCCATTTACTGGGACAAAGTATCCTATTTTCTTCCCCGTTCTCACAACTATACCTATGCCAATTTTCATTCAAATCCATCATGCCGTTTAACCGTGAAGAGAGTACAAACAAACAAACAAATATACACACTTTCGGATATATAGGATGTCGAGGTTGGTAATGGCAATCCAATTTGACCGGAAAAACGAGAAACAGTATTCAATTATTCAAGAAAAGTTTCTTTATACCAGAAGCATTATGTAGGTTAACGATCTGTTATTTAATTATTTATGAATCTTATAAATCATCATCTTTAATCAGAATATGTATTGTGCGTTTCGCAATTCGGTATGAAAAGTTGTGAAATTAATAAAAGTTTAAATTGCCAACTGGTTGCGAATAAGGAAAATCTATGCCTCAACCTCAATTGCAAAGGGTTGCGAAAGTCAACTTCGATTGCGATCGGAACGGGACCGGAAGAATCACGATATAAGGTATATTTAGTCATCAACTTAACTTGCTCCCAGAACGATGGAGTTGCAGTAGGCACCTACCTACCTTTTTTTTAAGTCCGTGCAAGCGCGGCCCTTCTTACGTCCATTGCCGGGCGTCTCTAGTATGCACCAGAAGGTATTTCCAGTGGCGCCCGGAGGACATGCCCTACCAATTCGTTCGAAAAAAAACAGTCCACGTGCGAGTTGGACTCGTGCACAAAGAGTTCCGTACCAAAACGGCAGAAAAATCACGTTTGTTGTATGGTAGCTCCCTTAAATATTTATTATATTCTGTTTTTTAAGTAGTTACCTATTTGTTGCTATAGAGGCAACATAAATACATCATTTGTGAAAATTTCAAATTTCTATCTACAACGGTTCACGAGATACCGCCAGGTGACAGATGGACAGACGAACGGACTGACGGACAGCGAAGTCTTAGTAATAAATAGGGTTCCCGTTTTATCCTTTGGGTACGGAGCCCTAAAAAAGTGTCTCCACCTGTACCTACGTAGGTATTCGTAAAAATAAAAAGTAAAAAAATACTTTGAAAAAACTACAATAAATAGGAACCTACTAATTTAAAAAAAAACAAAACGTGTCATTATGTCCACCTACTAACCAACAGGTCTAGCACAGCCAGCCATCGATAGTTAATGGAATCGACCAATGATAATGTAAAAAATTTCAAAAATATAAATGATAATGTAGTTTCAAAAACATACCGTGATGCCAATCTAATCCTCTAAAGTAGACTCTGGCATGCTCGAGGGCAGGACGACGATGTCAGCTTGACCTTATATCAAAACATACTTTCACCACCGACCTTCACTATCTCTACCTTTCATCCGAATGTGCCAAAAAAACCATTTCAAAATATCACTTTGGTAACTTTTTAATTTTTAGGCGCGTCAAGCATTCGAACTAGAAACATACAGCCAACTCAGCTGGTTTTATTCTAGACGCGGTATCTGTCTATGTGTAATCTTACATAACTACCGATTAACACGTATTTGAAATCGCCGTAAAAACCTTGACATCAGCCAGCAACTTGTTAAATATTATCTCATAGCGTATGTGAAATTTTATGATGATTGTAAACAAACACATCATAATACTTACCTACTTACTTTCTTTGCGCATATGTAAGTTGTACGTACCTACTGGGTGTGTTCAAGTTCGCCACGAAACCATTTCGTTTTGTAGATCAACAGCTCACTTCCTAGTTAATATCAATTAGGAAGGTTCTTAATTTTTTAATTATTGTTTAGTCAAAGCCCCAGACGCAATAACAAATTTACATCGTTAATGGTTTTGTTGGTTCCTATTAGAGCACAGAGTAAAGGAAATTATAATTTTATTTAAAATTGATATTTAAGTACACGGGAGGGGAGGGACGTTGTAGAATGGACACTTTAAGCCCTTGTATGTACAATAGGTAAGGTTGCAAGTGTAGAATGAACAGATGAGATCCGTGATCACTATGACATGGAGGCATTTTTTTAAGTCCGTGTAACATGGCCGCTCTCCATGCCGGGCGCCTCTGGTATGCTCCAGAAAGTATTTCCAGTGGCGTCCGGCGGACAGGAAAGTATTAAACTAAATGATCAAATATTTTAAGATACAAACATTTGACATATAAAACATTAGTTAGGTCACGCTATTGGATTAAAGCTTTTGTGCCTAAGCCCTGTTATTCATAGCTAAGGCATGACATAATAAAAAAGTTACATAAAGTATTGCCGCGTATTCTTTTCTAGACTCACGTCGTCGTTTATAAACTTATAAAAGTGATGAAACGTAAGAATAATTCAGTAAATACATTACTAAGCTCTTTACGGATTTCTGAAACCATTAGTCTGCCGCTATATCTACGAGTACCTAAATAAAGTCCATGTATCCAACGAAATTGGAAGAAACGTTTTTCATCGAAAGACGAATAAAATGAGCGAATAAAACAAACAAATCTATACTATAAACACGTTGTTTTATTTGAAAATAATATCTTCATTAAGTACATAAGTATCTACGAGTACTTAAATAAAACCCTGTTTGTTACAATACTTTATAAATAAGAAAAGCAATTTCGTTTTCGAGGAATTTCTAAGAAGAGTATTTATAGGACGGCCCGAGAAAGTGGAACAGTTCTTACTTATTATATTTTTTTATGATCTTACAGTTCCTCTTATAGACAGAATACTTTGCAAACTAAGCCACAAATATGAAGAATTCAAGTGATTCTCACTGAGAGAAATATTTGTCATAATTTTTTTTTCTATATTTTATCTAACTGACTTTCCTTGTCCTTTTATTTACAATAGGGACACAAGAAAGAAAATTAACAGTAGATGAAAATACTATTTACACTTACTAAAAGCTATACTATACACACTAAAATCTACACTTTACTTATACAGGCGTCTAAGAACTACTCAACCTCGTCGCCGACTGGCAATGTTCCCAGAAGGCTGGCAGCATTGCCACGTTGTATGGTATTCTTATTCTTTATGGAACTGGTGTCATAATCATAGGCTATGTCAACTTTTGAAATAACAATTCGAGTTTTTCGACATGAGAGTAGATAAAAAGTATCTACGCCGTGTTTAGGTGCTACTACTCTCGTGTTAACTCCCGCGTTAAAGTAAAATAAAGGTTATAGTTAGTCTAACTTAAAGGATATCCTGTTCTACTCGACGTTAGCGTGATGTTATATGAGTTAATACGCTTCCTCGATAAATAAGGTAGGTATCAATACATACTTACAATAGAGCATCCCAGCGTGACTCCGGCACTCATTATTCGTACATCAGTGAATTACGTTTTAGAATCAGATTCCGTGAAATAGGTTTCTGCTTCTCAATTGCCACGGAAATAACTCACCCTGACGACCTATCGACTCGGGTATACCCTCAGATAGGTATTAGCTTAAACATCATCCACCGAGCTTTTTCCCAACGCAGTGGGGGTCAGCTTTCCAGTCTTACTGTGATTCGGCTGAACTTCGATATTTTCCGTGAAGCGACTGCCATCTGACCTCCACAACCCATGGGCGATATCGAAGTTCTGAAGTTTAACCGGTCGGATTTTTGATTTAGGGCTCCAACTATCCCTAACGACTGCCATAGATGTTTGTACGACAACCGGAACAAAAGTAATATATTTCACTAGGTACAAAATTCATTTAAAAAAACGTATAAAATTGTCACAAATGCCTTCAAATTACCGGAATGGGACTTGAATTAAAATAGGACCCACAAGAGAAGCAGTAGCTTTCAATCATAAAAATAATTCCAAATCTGTTCACCCAATCGAAGGATAATGAGGTAACAAACATTTAAAAAATACAGTCAAATTGTGAACCTCCTCCTTTTTTTAGTCGGTTAACCACGTCAAATAAACTTAAAACAGTTCGTTAAACGTTGCATCAAAATTTGCGTTAGAGAATTTTATGTTAATGTTATTTAACACGGTTTCTGAACGAGTTCGCGACTTGCCAATGTGACATTGTGAGCGCTACGACTGGAACTCACATAACACTCGAACCAGTTTGGACGGTTCTTTATCGAGGTAACACTATAGTTCAAACATTACTTACTTCTTCAGTGGCGTGGTGGGTATTTGATTCGGATTCAAATATTTGTGTGATCCACGAATGTTTCTTTTGGAGTTCGGATGTTTTCTATGTATATTATGTATGTACATATTTAGAAAATGATGTACGTATTTGTATGAGAAAAAATATTCGTATCGTCATCGACAAACAATTGTATGAGATTTGTACGGCGCCCCTATCGTGCGTGAAAGTAACTAATTTTGGCAGCACGAGCGATTTTAAATTACTTTCGTATCGCAAACGTATCGTCACACGTTCGTTACGTGACACTTTATAAACAAACTTAGAGCACGAATTTAATTTTGACGTACGGTCATTCTTCTTACCAAAGACAAAACGAAGTTACGAGTACTACTAAGTGTATTTCGAGTCCATACTTTTACGTAAAGTTCATCGATAATATGATTATCCTTACATTTATACTCGTACCTCCTTGTATCCGAGCACTGTGTGCTGTGATGCTCAAAATAGTGTCATTAGATCGGTACAAATAGAAACTTTAAACTTTCATAAATTCATACATTATGAAACGACTCACTTGTACAGATATTCCACAATTTTGGAATATCTGTACAAGTCATTTCATAATGTATGATATTACTTATGTTCCACCAAGTGTCGACAATCGAAATTATAAATTAAGAAAACAATTGGAATAAATGGAACATGATAATAATTCATAAAATCAGTTTGATCATTTGTATGGCCAAGAAATATGCCTTCGAATATTTTATTTAGAGAAGTCTGCTTTCTGACTATACAATTTACAAATATAAAGTATTGTTACCTACTTTTAAAAGTCAATAAATTTATATTTCAAAGTACTTAAGTTTACGTAGAATCCTTTAAATGCTACAAGGGATCGAAAGAGCAAACAAAGTATGTTTTTATAAACTTGGAGTCAAGGCAATTTTTGAAATACAATTTGTTTCAAACTCTTTATATTGTTCAGCTTTCCTTATTTCGTGCTTGTTTTGTTATACTCCAGAAACTAAGTTAAGCGACCGTGGCGTTACATTGTACATTTAAAAAAAATGTTTATATAAAGAACAGAGAACGTACTTTCAAAATTTTGAAAGTAGAATCAAAACGATTCAAACCAATAAGTAAGAAGAAAGACCCATTTTTAGGTAACTATATATCCTATTCTTGTAATTTTGACCTTTACCTCTCGATTAACGGACGAAGCTCTGGCAAGCAAAAAGAAGAAACGTAATACTAGCTGACCCGACAGACGTCCTGCAAAAAAAAAAAGAACCAAATGTGAATCTAAACCATTCTCGAATCCCCTTGAACACACATAAAAAATTTAATCAACATCGGTTCAGCCGTTTAGGAGGAGTTCAGTGACATACACACGTACAGTATAATTACATAAAGATGACAAAAAGTGAATGTATAAAATGCCTCTACGACGTAATCTTTATATCTATACTACACACCCACACATATCACGCCTATATCCCCGAAGGGGTAGGCAGAACTGCATTACACACCCACAATTTGCCAGTTGTTTTAGTCCCACGTAATAGGGGGCAAACCTATTTCCGTCAACGGTCACATTAATAATGGGTTATGGCCAAATGGCCGAATGAATTTATATATCTATACTATACCTAATATAACACAGTAGACAGCGTATGACAGAAGTATTTAATAAAATTAACAACAAATGAGCGTGAACGACATAAAAACATTAAAGAAAAAAAACAAAAAGAAGTCAGTAAATATATGTATGTACCTACACTAATCTCCAAAGTTACTGAAATAGTTAGAATTCACGCAGGCGCAGGCGCAGGCGCATTGGCATTATACGATGCCATCCACAGAGCCTTTTTTCCCAACACGGTTGGGGTCGGCTTTCCAGTCTAACTGCGATTTGGCTGAATTTCGATACTTTCCGTGAAGCGACAGCGATCACCTCCACAACCCATGGGCGATATCGAAATTCTGTAGTTAGACCGGTCAGATTTTTGATTTAGGGCTCCAACTACCCCTAACGACTGCTATAGATGTTCGTATGACAACCTGGACCGAGACGGTTTAACGTGCTCTCCGAGACACGTACTACATATTACATATATGAAAATATTTTTCTGTAATTTTTCCTAGAGATTCAAAGATGCGAAACATTAATATATATGTGCCCATAATTATGTATGTATTTAGATTGTAAGTTTAGAGAAATTGGTTTAAGTTTGGCAAGGCCGTCCATTGTATTGATCTTAGACTTAATAAGCTCCATGTACATATTAATGAATACCTACTGTATTGGCGTACAATAAAGTATAAATAAATAAAAAAGAAATTATTTAATGATTTATTTCGATGGATTATATTTTTATAAATCTGTTGTATGGTGCTTAATATTTCATACAATTAAAGATAAACAGACATCGATTTAATGGAGCGGACGGTTTAAGAAATTAAAAAGAAAGGGTTTTTGCCCTCCTGTCAAATTTGGAATTTGCACATTCGCAACTTTACCATACAAGTGACGATTATTCTGTGGTAGAAGTTGCATTTAAAATGAATACTCATTAATATACAGCATTGCGCAAATTGGCATTTTATTCGAAAACCAAGGGAGACACGTTAATAAAATTTATTTACGAACCAAATGATTTAATATCTTGTCTTGCTCTCGGTTTGACTCGTAATTTTTTTGCGAGTGAAGCAAGAAAACGCCTCTTAAGCATTATATCTTAGCTTCTAGAAAGTTCTGTCATTGTTTTTTCAATCATACATATATAAAATCACGCATATATCTCCGAGAGGGTAGGTACACCCAAATTTTGACAAATATTTTGTTTTCATACATAGAGTATGGAGAGATATGATCCTTTTTTTTAACTCCGTGGCCCAAGGTGGCGGCTTCTACTGAGTCTATTACCGGCATCTCAAGTGCGCACTCGGAAGTACGAGTATTTCCAGTGGCGCCGGGGATGGCCCTACCCAATCAAGGACGGTATCTATACCTACTTATAATAAATCTGTAGAAGTGAAAATTCTGTACATTGAAAATATAAAAAAAATAAATGGCAGGGGGTGTTACTAGACCGAAACCGAACCCAAAAATGTGATTAAAAAAATTTTGGTCTGTCTGTCTGTTTGTTCAGGCATCACGCAAAAACTACCGGCTCGATTACGATGAAACTTGGTATAATTATTCTTTAATATCCTGGACACCACACTGGGTACTTTTTATCCCGTAAAAGTATATGCAATAAAAAACAAACTTAATTTTGCGGTTCGATCCCTAGACCAGATTACTGTACCAACAGCAACTAATAAGTTTGTCGTAGATTACGTCACCACCAGTGGAGTTCACTGGGGCGCTGCACACGGCTAAGATACAATAATGTTTTATCTTAAGATACAATATCGCTCAACAGCTATACATAATAAATCAGTAACTGGTGATCAAGAAAGCTATAACACGCAGGCGGAGCTGCGGGCAACAGCTAGTATTTAATAAGGTATTTTGATTAATAAAATAATGCGAAGTAGCGTACTAAGGGCTAGTCGCCAATCGAAGTATGTAGCACTATAGGTACCTACTAATATTATAAATTAGAAAGATTTGGGTATATTTGTAACGAATAAACTCTAAAATTACTGGATCGATTTAGAAAAAACATCACCATTAGAATGCTACATTATATACCTGGGTAATATAGGCTTACCTTCTAAAATACTTATAACTAGCTTATAAAGTAACTTACATAACCAATTTTTGGAGTTTGTAGAGTTACAAGCTAACTTATTGAGCTTATTGCAAAC
Organism: Nudaria mundana; assembly: GCA_963556515.1. Taxonomy (NCBI): domain Eukaryota; kingdom Metazoa; phylum Arthropoda; class Insecta; order Lepidoptera; family Erebidae; genus Nudaria; species Nudaria mundana. Next base: position 15,838,193 of record OY748298.1, read on the forward strand.
TATAAGAGGTTAATCATAACTTTTAATAATTTCGAGTCAAGAAAGTTGTTTGGCCACCCATCATAATAACTATAACAGTACCTAACACTTTTAGGTGTCGGTGAAATTGTGAACCATTAATAAAAAAAAAAGAAATTAACAATTGATTAATTGTTAAAATGTAAGTATACATTTTAACACTTACTTAATAAATAAAACAGTAGAAACCCTTTTTTTTTGGGTAAAACATTTCAAGTATATATATGTGTATTTATATCAGTTGCCTAGATCCCATAGCACAAGCTTATAGCTTAGTTTGGGCTAGATGACGTTGAGTGAGAATGTCCAAAATATTTATTTATTTATTATAATAATATCTTTCATCATCACTCTACAATTAATATGTAAAATTAAATAAATCTAACTACTTTGTAATATTCCGCCACATGCAAATTACCCAACTCTCGTATTTATTCATGCACAAGTCCGCCCTCCAAACCCACTTAGGCCGAAAGAATAGAGAAATAATTTTGAAAATAGAATAAATATGAGAGTTGTGTTATCGTGCAAAAAATAGTAAAAACCTCGACACGTGTTTCGCCCCCAACCAGGGGCATCATCAGGAGATGTCGATGGCTCAGCGCACGGCGACCGAATGAGGCACAACTCGTAAACCGCACCTATTTATATCCTAGGTTTTTTATTTCTACCCACAACCATAATACCAAATTATTTTATGTCTACCCACCACCGTTGTTTGAATGACGTATACCTACCCGCAGCAAAGGGGAAGAGGCGAAGTTAAGTTGATCATTTAAAATATTAGGGTTCAAGCGTCTATGTTTGTAGATTTCTAATTGTTCCAAAACCGAAAGCCTCAGTCCTTTGTTGCAGGTGTGCAGAACGTCATAAGTGTGAGGATTAGGTAGGGAGTGACCGGAATCCAACAAATGTTTTGCGAAATGAGACCGTTCTGGGCGATTGTTTCTAAAAGCTGATATATGTTCTTTATACCGCGTCGCGAAGCTACGGCCGGCTTGGCCAATATAAACACCCTCACAATCCCCACACTTAAGCCTATACACACCAGACTTCCTGTCATCCCCAATTTTCTCCTTAACATTGCAAATGTTTCTCCGGATAGTGTTGTCCGTTCTAAACGCGACATGAATATTATTTTTACGTAAAATTTTGGCAACTTTATCAGATATCGGACCTAAATAAGTTAGACTAGCTCTATACCGATGGACGTCACGATCCGGGGGAACAGCATATAGTAAACTACGCGTAATTGAGGCTCGCCGCCTTCCAACTAAGTTGTCCACAAGCTTGGTACTGTAACCATTAGATTTAGCAATTTGATAAATAATATTTAATTCGCGGTTAAAATTTATTTGAGAAAGTGGAACCGAAAATAGCCTGTGAACATAGCTGTGGAAGGCGGCAAGCTTGTGCTGCCAAGGATGACAGGAAGTAGCAGGAATTACTGTGTTCCCCGTCATATGATCTAGCAAAATCACTTAATAACATCCTTAGGGGGAAGACTGCCTTTTCGCCTCGTTATAGTCTTAAAAATACGACTGACTTAATCAATCGTATACGGGATATCAAGCTTCCCCCTAATGCAAGGTTGCTTTCACTGGATGTCGATAACTTGTTTACTAATGTCCCTTACGAGGAATGTTTAACAATACTTAAAGATCTTTTTGAAAAACAGCGTCTACATCCAGGGGAGGCGGCTGAGCTAATCGATTTAACTTCTTTATGCATGAACCAAAACTATTTTCAATTCAACAACAAGTACTATCTATTTAAGCATGGACTGGCGATGGGTTCACCTTTGAGCCCATTTCTGGCCGATGTTTTTATGGATAGGTTTGAAAATAGTTACATTGTAGGTAACGAAAACATCCATTATTATTATAGGTACGTTGACGATATATTGTTGTGTTGGCGGGGCACCGATGTGGAACTTACGGATTTCTTATCTCATTTGAATAGTGTTCACCCTAAAATCAAATTCAAACTCGAGTTAGAGAAGGATAGGTCCATAAATTTCTTAGATTTGACTATTACTAGAAATGAGGGTGGGCATGAATTCCGGATCTTTCGCAAACCCACTCATACTGACACAGTAATTCCTGCTACTTCCTGTCATCCTTGGCAGCACAAGCTTGCCGCCTTCCACAGCTATGTTCACAGGCTATTTTCGGTTCCACTTTCTCAAATAAATTTTAACCGCGAATTAAATATTATTTATCAAATTGCTAAATCTAATGGTTACAGTACCAAGCTTGTGGACAACTTAGTTGGAAGGCGGCGAGCCTCAATTACGCGTAGTTTACTATATGCTGTTCCCCCGGATCGTGACGTCCATCGGTATAGAGCTAGTCTAACTTATTTAGGTCCGATATCTGATAAAGTTGCCAAAATTTTACGTAAAAATAATATTCATGTCGCGTTTAGAACGGACAACACTATCCGGAGAAACATTTGCAATGTTAAGGAGAAAATTGGGGATGACAGGAAGTCTGGTGTGTATAGGCTTAAGTGTGGGGATTGTGAGGGTGTTTATATTGGCCAAGCCGGCCGTAGCTTCGCGACGCGGTATAAAGAACATATATCAGCTTTTAGAAACAATCGCCCAGAACGGTCTCATTTCGCAAAACATTTGTTGGATTCCGGTCACTCCCTACCTAATCCTCACACTTATGACGTTCTGCACACCTGCAACAAAGGACTGAGGCTTTCGGTTTTGGAACAATTAGAAATCTACAAACATAGACGCTTGAACCCTAATATTTTAAATGATCAACTTAATTTCGCCTCTTCCCCTTTGCTGCGGGGGTATACGTCATTCAAAAAAAGGGGTTGGGGGGTAGACATAAAATAATTTGGTATTATGGTTGTGGGTAGAAATAAAAAACCTAGGATATAAATAGGTGCGGTTTACGAGTTGTGGCTCATTCGGTCGCCGTGCGCCGAGCCATCGACATCTCCTGATGATGCCCCTGGTTGGGGGCGAAACACGTGTCGAGGTTTTTATTATTTTTTGCACGATAACACAACTCTCATATTTATTCTATTTTCAAAATTATTTCTCTATTCTTTCGGCCTAAGTGGGTTTGGAGGGCGGACTTGTGCATGAATAAATACGAGAGTTGGGTAATTTGCATGTGGCGGAATATTGCAAAGTAGTTAGATTTATTTAATTTAACTATGGACTTCCGAAAAGTAACGCCTGATAGTATTAATTAATATACATATTAATTAATACTATCAGGCGTTACACTCTTGGAAATTAAGTCAAAAACTACAGTTTTTGACTTAATTTCCAAGAGTGGAAAAAACCACAGCGCAACTTTTGAGGTTTTATAGCAAGGTTTTGAAACACAAGGATTTATGTTTCGCAAACGACAGAAGATTTCGCGTTGAGATATAAAAATCAACTTTTAAAAGTAATAAATCATAATTTATTCAAGAACATTGTATCATAATTTTTTTCCCCTTAAAAACTGAGTGAGATATTTTGATTTGTAGATATTATTATGAATCTTCTATACTTATAAAACAAAGTCGTGTATATATAGGCAATTTATTTACAATAGGAACACAAGAAAGCAAATTAACAGTAGATGAAAATACTATTTACACTCACTAAAATCTACACTATATACAGGCGTCAAAGAACTCCTCCACCTCGTCGCCGACTGGCAATGTTCCCAGAAGGCTGGCAGCATTGCCACGTTGTATGGCAATGCTTATTCTTTAAGCTAAAAAGTAACCAGCCTTCTGGTCTTTAGAAGAGTCGATCATGAGTTTCGAGATGGTTAAAAAGTCCACAAGCGCTCGGACCCCAAGGTCAAATATGTAGTCTCCTGCTAAATTTGAGTATTTGCGCCGTTTTGTTAGGTCGTGTTGATTAAGAGATTAATGACTCGAGAACGGCTGGACCGATTTCGCAATTTATTTTTTGTTGTGTTCGTTATTATCAGAAGAAGGATCTTTTGGAAGAAAAAAAAAATTTGCGGAACATTAGAAAAAATTATCCGGTACGAAGTTCGCCGGGACAGCTAGTCCCTACATAAATTTATTATCTCCTGAGTGTAAAATAAAAAGCTGTAAATAAAAATAAATAATTCAAAAAACCCGACTACATTTAACCAGATATTTAACTATAAGCAGGTGGAACTCGTATCAGTTCTAACCTATATGCAATATGAGTCCCGCCTGCTTTTTTTTTTTTTTTTTTTTATATTTAGGTCGACAAATTGACGCCACTCGCCTGATGGCAAGCTGAGGCGACGTCTGGCAATTGAGGGCGACTCTCACAGTACACAGGAATACTATAGAGAGTGGCCCTCAACTTGACGACCCTGTAATGTGCCTCTTCACGCTTCGCTTAAAGAGCCCAGGGTTATATGATGGAGGAAACACGTGCGCAGGCAGGGCGTTCCAAGCCACCATCGTTCGGCAGAGAAACGATCGTTTAAAACGCTCGGTTCTCGCGAAGACGGTTTCCACGGTATGAGGGTGACATCTCTGCCCGGCACGCGTTGTTCGGGATCGGAAGGGAGAGGGTGGGATCAGGTTGAAGAGCTCTTCAGAACACTCACCGTGGTAAATACGGTAGAACGCGGCCAAGGAAGCAATTGTTCGGCGCTGGGCTAGCGGCTCAAGGCTTCCCGTTACCTCCGGACAGTCTATAATGCGAACAGCGCGTCGCTGCATAGCGTCGAGTGCGTCCAGCAAATACTTCGCGGAGCCGTCCCAGAGGTGAGAGCAGTATTCAACGCAGGGTCTAATCTGCGTTTTGTACAGCAGACACCTCTGGTGCGGTGTAAAGAATCGCTTTACCTTGTTCAGTATTCCTAGTTTCCGCGAAGCTAGCCCAATACATCTCTCAATGTATTTTGTGTTATTGAGCTCTCGACGAACGTCTATGCCAAGGATGTCTAGATTGTCCTTCATTGGTAATATTGCATTCTGAAGAGTGGGTAGGGGAAGGAAAGGGGATTTTTTCGCTGTAAATGCACACGCCTGTGTTTTGTGGGCATTGAACTCGACCAAGTTCTCGGCACCCCATTGGGAGATACTATCGAGGTTTCGGTCGAGATCACCCACGAGATGTCGTCTCTCCTCCTCTATCACAGATCGCCCCGCCGTCGGACGAACCGAGTAACTCCCGTGCAATGTACTGTCATCTGCATAGCAATGAATGTTCTCGAGGGAAAGCATTTCATTGATATGCAGAAGAAAGAGAGTTGGTGACAGTACGGACCCCTGCGGTACCCCGGCATTCACTTGCAAAAAGCGAGAAGCCTGGCCATCGCAGAGGACCCGCACTCGGCGCTCGTTTAAAAAACTGGCAATCCAGCTGCACAGTTGAGGAGGTAGACCATATGCCGGAAGCTTGGAAAGGAGCGAAGCATGCCAGACCCTATCGAAAGCTTTGGCGATGTCCAGGCTAACAGCCAAGGACTCGCCGAACTTTTCCATAGCCTCACCCCATACATGCGTGACGAATGCCAGGAGGTCACCCGTTGATCGTTTTGGCCTGAAGCCATATTGCCGATCATTGATTAGCGAGTGATCCTCCAGGTATCGCATGAGCTGCTTATTAATAATAATAACACCACATGGGTACCGTAATATACGAACCTCGTCCGTTAATCAGCAGGTGCGCCACTAGCAGGTGAGGTCGCTGGGGCCCGATAGATGTAAGAAGGGCCCCTTTGCACCCAAAAACCCCTTTTAGTTAAATATCTCAAAATTGTAATGTTTTTTAAACTAAACCGAAATAATTATACTGACGATTAGACAAGAGTGGCCGTGAGTCCTCTATTCTCACTGGCTCTACCCGTGAGCATAATATCGGACGAGTTTGTCGATAACCAATGATATCGCCGAAAATTTAGATCACGTGACCCGATTAACCCACTTTTTGAAATTTTCTGCGATATCATAGTTGTCGACAAACTACTGAGTGCTACGGTAAGGGGGCAGGCAGTAAAATAGGATCAATAATCTTGACGTTCATAGCTATTACTTTGTGACATGAATAAATATACTTAATTATTTTGGATTAAATTTTGTGGACACATAAACCCTCGACCACATGACCCTCTTTTTGTAAAGTCTGTTAAAAATATTTCTTAATAGTAATTCTCATTAACAGATAATAACTTACATACTTACGCATTGAAACGCTAAATAGGTATGAGTAAAGAGGCAGTAAAATTTAATTTACTGAACGTTCAACAAGCAATGTATTTGAATGTCATTATATTAGGTTTGAGTAATATCAATAGGAGTGTGCTTATTGACATTCTCTCATGTAACAACATCTGTATAGTAATAACATTGTAGATGCTGACCTTTTGACTAGGATGCATACCTGTGTTATCCAAGCCTGTCTGAATGATACTCTGTTTACATTAGCGGGCACTATTCGAAAATGGAATCCCGAATGACAATGCCGGTGAGTATCGTTTATTCTTATGGATAGACAAAGGAACTTTAGCCACACAGCCTGGTAATACGAATGAATGGTTTGCTATTAGGTTTTCCTGGGTTTTCCACGTCCGTACATGACTAATGTCACTATGACAAATATCAATAGTCTCATGAGAGGAGAGAACGATCATTTTGGCAATTCAATGGCGATATAGGTACCTACTTTTATTTAATTTCCGCTATAACCTCCATTGTCCTGAGTACATCTTTGGAAGGATAACTCCAGCACGTCTGGCGGGCGGCGGGATAGCTTATACTAACTTGGTAAATGTTAAAATGGCCAATTCAAATTTATTACCAGTAAGTTCCAAAGAATCAAGAATCAAAGAATCAATTTCATTTATTCAGTTTAGGCACATAAAGAGCACATATGAATGTCAAAATTTTACAATTTTATGTCAAGCACTATTATAAAAATACTAAATTAATTACATAAATAACCATTTGAAAATGATTCTTTCGCTGGTTCGGTAAGTTGGTTCTCCTGAGAAGATACCAGCAAGAAACTCAGGTAGATTATCCATTTTCTTTTTTAATAATGTTTTGTTTACATTGTGTTACAATTTGTATTGTACGAGTGGCTAACAACAGCAGATTAGGGTGACCATGCATTTTTATCATTAAGATATTCGTCTACATTATAATAGCCTTTCTTCATCAAACGTTTTTTCACTACTATTTTAAACTTATTAAGAGGCATGTCAACCAAATCCTGCGGAATTATATTAAATATTTTTATACATTTGCCTACAAACGAATTACAAACTTTATGAAGTCTAATTTTTGTCATTGCCAGTTTATTTTTATTTGTTGTATTAAAATAATGGTTGTCGGATCTTTTTTTGAAGAGTTCTATGTTCTTCCGTACATATACGATGTTGTCGTAAACATATTGAGAAGCAACGGTTAAAATATTAATTTCTTTAAATAGTTCTTTCAGCGAGTCACGGGGTCCGAGTCTATAGATTGCTCGTATAGCTCGTTTCTGTAATATGAATATTGTCTCAATATCGGCAGCTGAGCCCCATAGCAGCAGACCATATGACATAACGCTATGAAAGTAGCTAAAATAAACTAATCGTGCCGTTTTTTCATCAGTCAGTGACCTTATCTTTCTAACCGCATAGGCAGCCGAACTAAGTCTTCCTGCCAAGGCTGTGGTATGAGAACCCCATTGCAGTTTACTATCTAAAGTTATTCCAAGAAAAACTGTGGTATTGACTATTTGAACTAATTCATTATTCATAGTAATATGAGTATCCACCTGTCTAACATTGGGCATAGTAAATTTTACACATTTTGTTTTCTTCGCATTGAGCAGCAAGTTGTTACTTGTGTCCAACTGACCTCTGAGGATATTAAAACCGTTAACTATACTGAATGGAAAGCTGGAGAAATACTAGTCAAATAAAAGATGACATTTTGCTGAACCATTGCTGGAGTGTTCGTACCTTTTATTGGCTTATACATAGGTAGGTATATAGAAAAATACCCAAACCTTCAAACAAATATTTGACTCAATATTTGACGCGACTCGCGGAACCTGGAATCTGGACCTTCCTGTGGTAATTCTGTGGCGTAGTCGATCGACGACTACGCCACCGAATTACCACAGGAAGGTCAAATAAAAACATTTACAATGTGCAGAAAACCCTGTTCCAAACCACATTTCCTTATAAAAAATAATAATAAATAAACACGGAGACTTTCATTTTTATACACCGGTGGTGGCAACTAGCGCGGAGATAAATAAATCCATTGCCAACAACTCTGTAATGTTGTTTCTGCAATACATTTACATAATAGGACCAGTGGACCGTCAAGTTAATCATTTACCAATAATCCACCAAAAACTATTGGCTTGTATCGACATCATCTCAGAACGAACAAGAAACTGTTCCACACAGACACTCACTTTCACTAACTCGCTATTTTTTTGCAGGTAAAGGCGTGGAAGTAAGAACATTTGGTGCATCGGATTCATACTGTGCTGTGAATTAAAGTGAATGACCGGTCATTTAGTGATAAAGTGATTGTGTGTGTAAATATTGCAACGGTTACAAGGATCGTGTTGAAAAATGGTGAGTTCTATTATTTAAATACTATTAATCTAAGTGTATGATGTGACTAAAGGGTCTTATCCTAATTTACAAAGTTTAAAAAAAAACGAGATTTCTTGATAGTTCTATTTTCAAATAATTTTTTGTTAAATATTTTTAGTGACTAGTAGATAGTATGACAAGTAAATTCATATCAGGTATATTTACTGTTAACAAAAATCTTTTTATTATGTAAGTCTAATGAACTATTTTAGTTAATTTGTTTTGTAACATAGTGTACTCTCAAAACACAAAGAAAGTTTCTAAAGAAAGAATTTCATTAAATTTATATTAATAAGAGGCCTGACTTGAATGTAACACCTATTACCTAAGGATAATTGAATTTCGTATGAAATGGCGAAAATGTTATCGTATCGAAAGTTTTGTAGCCTTGATAATAACTTCTAAGGTTATTCTGTGTCTGTAAAATAAAAATTGTGCGGTCGGGGTCCCCCCTCAGGAACGAAGTTCTTTACGCAACTGCAACGCAACCCAACCTGGGTTTGGTTAACGACACCGACGCTAAATTTAAAAGAAAAGGCGGACCCATATTTGGCTTCTGCGGACCACCGGTTGGGAACCACTGATAAGAATAACGTGAAATCGCATTACCCGTAAGCCGCCTTAGAGAACTTCGTTCCAATAAACTAGGTACCTATAATTGTATATTTACAAAAAACTTTTTCTTCAGAAGATTTTGAGGATTTTATAAATATACTAGCGGACGCTTGCAGCTTCACCCGCTTGACCAATTATATACACCAAAACCTTCCTCACGAACCACTCTATCCATTGGTGAAAACCGCATCAAAATTCGTTGCGTAGTTTGAAAGATCTAAACATACATACGGAACTACGGGATTATTAGATCTTAGTAAATTGATTGTGATAGTTGATGATGATAGTTTGAAAAATGGAAGATGTAATACGTTACTCATTTTTGTTAATGAATTCGAAATTGACCGAATTATTAATTGCCATTCAGCGGGGCAATCCTGCCAGCTTTATGGGCACCTTTGCACCAGGAATGATGCAGGACGTATAGTGTCGTATTTATAACTTTATTTTATTTCTGACAGATTAATTGTTTATTTTTGTATATTTATTAATAACTTTTGTATTTTTTGTAAAAAAAAAATTATGTTATTATGGTTTATGTTTCAATAGAATACTAGGTCGCCGCAGTCGCGAAACGTACCGTTACGCTGCAGCATATATTTGAGCGAAGCGAGTTTAAATTCAAAATTCTGGCATCGTAATAACCTGGGTAATTCTGTAAGCTATTGATGAGTGCAAGAAAATCCGAAATCGGCCGAGTATTCGCCGAGAAACAATTTAACATAAGTCGTTTGGAAAATAATTTGAGTCACCCGTTGAGAGCTCCGCTCGCCTTCGGCTCGCTTCGCTCAATAATTACAAATAAAATTTTATGTAAATATACAAATTGGCTCTAAATTGATTAAAACGTTTTCCACGTCCTAACATCAAAGAAAAAAAACAATGTAAGACAAGCTTCCTCGTATTAAATCCATTTGGCACCAAAATGGCTCATTATTTTATTATTTATCGAGATCACAATGGGTGCTTAGAACATTAAATAATACGTCCTCCTCGCTAGGAAGACATAAGGATAAAAAATAAGGTTCTGTATTGATTGCAAATTGCTAATTTGTTTTGTTAAATTGAGAGGTCAAAGCCCAAAAGTAATTTGTAGTTGCACTTTAAGACTACTAATAATACTCGTATCTCGTAAATCAGTAAGCCAGGCCTTTACCATATCGCTCGGAAGAGTATGTCGATAACGCGTCGCGTCAGTGCATTCTTTTAATATAAAAGAAATAATACGCTTTGCTTCAGGAAGGAAATGCTCTAGAGTAGTAAACAACGCCGTGTTCTTGTTCATTAGTAACACAGAGAAAGTATTTAATTAATCACCGCTTGACTTGTGAACCGCATCGAAATCAATCTAATCAATACCGGGAAGGCTCACTGCGCTAACTAATTTGACGAGTCTTTTGATAAGTCAATTGAAAATCCATGAAGGTTTGACGATTCTCACTCAACCCCCAAAGATGTGGGATAGGACATAGGTGGCTAAACTCTGCTGTCGCTCTGAGTTTCAGTACAGTCTCTTGCACCGAGCGTCGGTTGCCCTTATGTTGGGCACCAGTCGCAAAAGTGCGGCCGCCGCGTCTTTCAATTTGTGGACCGAACTTTAGAAATGACTTTGAAATTCAATCGGCTATCGCAAATACTTTCATCGATTTATTTGTGACACTCGGATTGTTGTTGTATTTTTTTTAACCAATAAAAATACGTTGCTCCAAAGCCGCCCCTTAAAATCTAACACCCAGGGCTTTTTTATTTATTTTATTTTTATCTTTGTGCACAAATAATGTACAAAGGCGGACTTAATGCCATATGCATTATCTAACAGTCAACCTTTGAGCGAGTTAGTGGTAAGTGCTCAGAATTTGTAAGAAAATTAAAGACAACGGTGGGCTTCTCAGCCTTGTGGTAAATCCAACACTGCCTTAAGGTTACATAGCCATTTAAATAATGTCGTATTCAGATTGTACTAGGCATTAGTTGTAAGTACATAATTACTGAATATATTTCATAGCAGGTGATTACATATTTGAGCCGTTTGGGGTTGAGAAACTGGGGTCATGGGGTCCGAGTGCTCGCCGCCTTTATAGAGACATTGCTAAACGCCTAATCGATGCTTCTCAGGACCAGAAGGCTGGCTATTTTCTGGCCCAAAGAATAGGTATCGCCAACCAACGTGGCAACACCGCTAGCATTCTGGGAACCTTCCCAGTCGGCAATGACGCGGAGGATTTTTTAAACGATATTTCGTAATGTAAATATTTTTAGTATATAATTATGTATTTTGTATATTGTAATTCTTATTTATCTGATTATACTCGTATTGAAAGGCGACGACCGTTTGGGACCTTGGACAAATTTAAGGAAAATTATGATGCAATATAGTATGAAAATAGATTGACATCTGGGCAGATATTAAGCTATTTTTTATCCTTATTATAATACGCTACAGAGCAGGGTGTTCTCAAATCGAAGAATTTTTTTTATCATGTTTTTGCCTCAATATCTTAAAACTTGATGAATTGATTTTAAATAATTTTATAAATGAAAGCTACTGCCTTACGTGTGGTTATATTTAAATTTGGTCGAATTGTTTGCCAAAATGATCGTGCATCGCGACTGACGCTGATGATGTTCCGCGGCAGATTGTCTGATCATCACAGTCATCTAGTCTCAAACTAAACATAGTTTTAAATACTATGATAATTAGATAATAAAATACTTGTAAATATTATGCTTAATATTAGTGTCCGACCGAAACTGGTTTTTACGACCGAAATCGAAACCGAAACCGAATTTCGGCAACGGTCTCAGTTTCGGCCGAAACCGAAACCGAAACTTTCTTATAAGGATCATGTTTTCAGAGAATAATAAAGAAAATGTATTATAATCTATAAAATCTATATAAAAATAAAGGTATTAGGTTTAATCAGTAGGTACTCAATGTATTTTAAATTATTTATTTATGCGTGAACATATTATGGACTTATCCAAAAAGTTTTAAATTGAAAAACAGAAATATAATAAAATAATATATAAAATAAATAAGTATAAGTGTTAATTTTATACGGATAACCAGGTAGGTATCTACTCGTTTAATTATAAGTGTTAATTTTATACGGATAACCAGGTAGGTATCTACTCGTTTAATTATAAGTGTTAATTATATACGGATAACCAGGTAGGTATCTACTCGTTTAATTATAAGTGTTAATTTTATACGGATAACCAGGTAGGTATCTACTCGTTTAATTATAAGTGTAATAAAATAAAATAAAATAAAATAAAATAAAATAAAATAAAATAACGTTTATTATCTTTGAAATTTTTAGAAAATTATTTAGATTCGTCAAAAGTTGGTGTGACTCTACCGAGGGTTCCAAAATGCAACGAGACTGAGAAGAGCCCTCAAGAAACTCAGTTCGGCTTTTTTCCAAAATATTTCATCTTAAATCTAATACAGAGTTATTTAGAAAGGAGCAATTCGTGTTACAACCAGGCAGCCTTGTCATCTAAGAAATCATTAATACTAAAATAAGCTTTATGGCACAATTTACGTTTTATTAGTTTTTTAAATTTATTAACAGATAAATTTGCTATTTCGGTTGGCAATGTATTGTACATTCGAATAAAGTTCCCCGCAAAAGAATTACTCACTTTATGAAGCCTAAATTTAGGAACAGCCAGTTTATCCTTATTTCTTAAGTTTAGATTATGATTATCACTATTTTTCACAAATTTACTTTTGTTCTTGTGGGTATACAATAAAATTTCATAAATATACTGTGAATACACTGTAAGGATGTTAATATGCTTAAACTTATCTCTTAATGACTCCCGAGACCCCATTCCATAGATAGTCCGGACAGCCCTCTTCTGCAACACAAAGATGCATTCAATATCGGCAGCGTTACCCCACAGTAGTATGCCATATGTCATGATACTGTGGAAGTAGCTGAAGTAGACAAGACGCGCCGTTTTAATGTCTGTAAGTTGTCGGATCTTTTTGACAGCATAGGCTGCTGAACTAAGCCTGGCCGAAATTTTCCCGATATGAGGCCCCCATTGCAATTTGGAGTCTAACGTTATGCCCAGAAAGACAGTGTCATCGACTAATTCTATTATATCATCCCTAACCTTAACACTGGTTTTAACAAGTCTTACATTAGGTAAGGTGAATCTTACACATTTAGTTTTATTTTCATTTAATAATAAATTATTAGCACAAAACCAGTGGACTATCCTAGAGAGGGCAATGTTTACATCGTCAAGTTCGTGCTGTCCACGTTTAACTTTAAATATTAAAGAAGTGTCATCAGCAAACAAAACTACCTCGTGGTCGTCTCTTATGAGGTGAGAGAGATCATTAATATATACTAGAAAAAGAAAAGGTCCCAAAATTGAACCCTGCGGTACCCCCATTGCTACAGGAGAACCAGGTGACTGTTTACCATTGATCACTACTTTCTGGACCCTATCACTTAAGTAAGAATTGACGAAATTCAAGGCCGTCCCCCGGATTCCGTAATGATCAAGTTTCTTAATTAAAGTCTGGTGCTGAACGCAATCGAAGGCCTTAGATAAGTCACAGAATACACCATAAGCATCATATGACTCATCCCAGGCCCTGTATATACACTCTAATAATTTAATTCCGGCATCAGTGGTGGACCGACCACGAGTGAAACCGAATTGTTTTGTATGGAATAGTTTATTAACGTTAAAGTGATTTTGCATTTGATTAAGCATAATTTTTTCAAAATTTTTACTAAATGTAGGTAGTACAGAAATGGGACGGAAATTGGACGGATCTGAAGTACTACCCGATTTAAACAGGGGAATTAATTTACTAGATTTCATTAAATCAGGGAACACACCACTATCAACACAATTATTAAATATTATTACTAGTTCAGGAGCAACCATTTCAACAAAAGAATTTACTAAATACACAGAGATGCCCCAGAGGTCAGCTGTTTTCTTGATATTTAAAGATTTAAAAGTTTTTAAGATGGTGTTTATGTTAACTTTACTGAATTTAAATATAACGTTACAACAAGGAACGTTTGCTTTTAACAAAGATTCTGCAATGGGGGTTGAAGAGCCTAGGGTTTTTGTACAGGAATTCGGGAGAAAAAAATTTCAAATTCGTTAGCGACCTCGAAGTCTGATGTTGTTATTTTACCATTTATATTAAGTTTAAAATTATTATCGTTTAATTTTTGTTGACCTCTTTCCGCGTTTATAATTTTCCAAGTAGATTTAACTTTGTCTGCACTATTGAGAATTTTATCACTTATATATTTTGATTTAGCTGCTTAACAATCTGCTTTAAACTTTTTTGAATAAGTTTTAACATAATCTAGAAATTCAACTGATCTATTAAGCTGTCTTTCTGAGTATAGTTCATAAAGTTTTTGTCTACTTTTGTGTATACCCTCAGTGGCCCATTCACTGAAAGTAGGACTATCACTAATCATGACCTCCTTAGACTTGAATATGGAGTTGAACTCGTTGTAAAAAGAATCAAAAAATAATTTATACATTACATTTGGATCTAAGCCAGTGTCTAAGAATGGAATTTTATTGCAAAGTCCAACCCTCATACGTTCCAAGCGGTAACCAGTTATTGGTCTACATAATATTTTACGTTTTATAACTTTTTCTTTAGTGATTTTAAAAGATGCTATTTGCCCACAATGGTCTGAATCTAGCTTTTTTATAATACTTTTACTTTCTGGCAACATATCGCTGTATATATTATCCAGGCAAGTGGCTATTGAACAACAAGGATACAAAGTATAAATGTTTGTTTTTTTTGTTTAATTATAACAGCTGGCATGGGAAACGTCTAATTGGAAGTAATAGTATATATTAAGAGGAATATTTCACAATAATATAATATGAAGTTACCAATTTTGTACACGACTGTACTCCATACAAATGTACGGCAAACGAAAACTTTTTTTTTTCAAATTAATGCAGCTCAAATTTATAGTAGTTTATACGACTATTTTACGACTATTTTTTGGCATAAACTTTAAACCGAAAATCGCAGGCGTTCCGGAGAAAGTTGAAGTTTTCAAATGTTCAAGCCATAATCCTCATCAGGATACCTGTATATCTCTGGAACCCTTCAAGGACTATTTCTGAGATTTGGCATGTCGCTACGACTATTTCATTACTATTTTTTGGAACCTAAACCCATTCGATAGGCTTTACCGTTTGCTTGCACCAGAGATGAGGATTACAGCTTGACGGTCAAGCCATAATCCTCATTAACTTATAGCTATAACGCTGAAACTATAATACTACTATTTTTTTTACAGGTACGACTATTTATGACTATTTCATGACTATTTTTTAGCGTTGTCAAAATTCGTGTTCATTGAGATTTCAAATATGAGGATTACAGCTTGAAGCACACCTTTATTACCCGACGTTTCCGCCTTGTTACAAGAGCCGTGGTCACGGGTGGACTGGCTTCAGCTCATCGTCGTCTTCGTGAAGTGCGGGTTTGTTCAACTACCCTCACTTCGTTGTCACTAACTATTGTGTTCGGAGAGCCACTACGGCATACCACACTGATAGTATCAGCAAGCGGGCGTTCGGTGAGGTGGCGAGTACATTTGCTGATCACCGGATTCCACGACGTAGATAGTCGATATCCATTACCATTTGAATATATAATAATAATACCATTACTTACCTACCAGGTGAATATGCTAACCTAGCAGGTGATTACATACTTGAGCCGTTTGGGGTTGAGACACTGGGTCATGTGGTCCGAGCGCGCGTCGCCTTTATAGAGACATTGCTTAACGCTTCTCAGGACCTTCTGGTCCTGAGAAGCATCGATTATTGCTTAGGCTGGCTATTTTTTGGCCTAAAGAATAAGTATCGCCATCCAACGTGGCAACACAGCCAGCATTCTGAGAACCTTCCCGGCGGAGGATTTTTTAAACGACATTTTGTAGTGTAAATATTGTTTGTACATGTAAATTGTTATTCTTAATGAAAATAAATAAGTAGGATTTATTTTTAAGAAAACTTACCTACATAGAAAATCACCCAAACTGCGAAACAATTATCTGCAGATATACTTAGTACTATATACTTATACTTAGTAGTATATTTGACCCGACCCGAGGATCAAACGGGACCTCTGATTTAGTAGTTTATTTATATGTATTGCCTACGGCACTGTCAATACATTTAATTGACTGCCTCTGTGCCGTACAAAAAAGTAGGTTCTTCTTCAAACTGGTTGGTTCACTTTCCATTTGGAATACTTACTTAAAACAATTATTTATCATTCATAATTTCTACTAACTCATAACGAGACAGAACCATGTCAAGATAGTTTTGTAACTAATTCATAATATTTGGAATTACCCAAATACGTAACATTAGATTAACTACATAGATTACATAAACATATTATTATGCCTATTAATTGTTTACGTTTTTCTTAGCAAGTAATTTAATAATATTTTGGGTGAAATTACTTAACGGCTCAGCCCCCCCGAGATAAAAACGTGCTTTTGTGTAATAAATACTTCATTGTTGAAGTATCCTCTTCGTTCGTATTTGACCTCTCAATACGTAATCTCTCAATACGTAATCTTGAAATGAAAATGAAATTAAATGTAAATAAAAAAAAATATCTTTAATCAATTAGGTTATGTATATGAAGGTATTTTTTTTTTTTTTTTTTAATTCCGCGGCCCAAGGCTGCGGCCGCTCTAACGTCCGTTGCCGGGCGTCCCTGGTTACTAGCAGAGGGTATGTCCAGTGGCGCCCGGCGGACTTTGACCACCCCTGTGGTCTCTGCGGGTGTTTGGTCGGGACGAGAATCCCGCGTCAGTGAGTGAATCTGGTTGCGTGCTATGGGGCAAAGGCCCCGCAGCACGCAACCCTTCTAGCCTGCTTCTGTAAGGACGGTGGGTGGCGATCCCGCCGTCCTCAGGCCCCGATCATGGAGGACGATAGTCTTGGGCGTAGTCGCGTAGTCTGGGGCGGCCTGGCCGCCGACTACGGAACTCGGCGGGGAGGGTACGCTCCCTCTCCCTCCCGGCCGCCTCCTTCGCGAGCATGACTTGCTCGCAGAAGGACACGGCCGCGTTCCACCTACTCCCGCTGGGACCAAACTTCGGAAATGTGGTCCGAAGTTCCATCGGCTATCAAGTACGATCCCTAGGTACTTCATCGAGGGCTTGATGCCGATGCTAACGCCTCCCACATTTATGCTGGAACCTTCTGGTGGACCGTTCCGAGGTCTGTGAAAACACAGAACCTCGGACTTGTGCAAGGCCACCTCCAGTCCCAGCTGCCGTATCCGACCCACGACTCGAGCAACACCCGTCGTGACCTTGAGTGCTGCCTCCTGGTACGTTGCACCCCGCGCCGTGACGAGGGTATCGTCGGCGTAGCACGTTACGCCGACACCCCTAGGCAACGCACCCCGCAGCACCCAGTCGTAGCCGATGTTCCACAGAAGCGGCCCCAGGACCGACCCCTGCGGAACACCGCACGACACATCTCGCCGAGCTGGTCCGAGCCAGCTGGGGAAAGCTATGGCCCTCTCCGAGAGATAGGCCCCGACAATACGACGGAGGTAGAGAGGCGTTTCGTGATACACGAGCGCCTCCCTAACGCAGCTCCATGGCAAGGTGTTAAACGCGTTGGCGATGTCAAGAGACACCGCCACCACCACCTTGCCCTGCGAGACTGCTTCCTCCGTCAGGCTCTTCACGCGCATGATCGCGCTCACGGTGGAGCGTCCCCGACGGAAACCGAACTGGTTATCCGCCAGGTCTGGCCCCACACTCGTGAGATGCTCGACGAGGCGTTCCGCGATAATTCGCTCAAAGAGCTTACACACCTCGTCGAGCAACACGATCGGCCGGTATCCGGACGGTGAGTCCACCGGCCGCCCCGCCTTACGGATCAGGACCAGTTTCCCCGTCCTCCACACCTTGGGAAACTGGCCCCTTTCGAGGCATGCGCTAAAGAGCCCCATCAGTCGAGGCCCGAGTTCTTCGAGGGCCAGGACCCATGCACGGCCAGGAATGCCGTCGGGTCCGGGGGCAGTGATTTTCCGGCGTTCAAGCCGGAGTACTGCCGCACCTAGCTCCCCCACCCTGACTTCGGGTACGTCGTCTTCGCTGGTGCTATCCGCGTCGGGCAGAGACGGAGCCATGCGCGGAGGGACGTGCTCCTCCGCGCTCGTCGGAAACAGGGAGCCCATGACCCGCTCCAGCTGCTGCGGCTGGAGACTCTGGGTCAGTGGGGGCGCCCTAGGTCGGAGTTTCTCCCTGACCTGTAGGTACGGGCGCCCCCATGGGTTCTGCTGCAGGGTCTCCAGGAGCTCCTCGCGGGCCGCCGTCTTGGCCCGCTTTATCGTCTCCTGGAGATTACCTTTAGCCTCCCTGTATGCCTGAAAAAGCTCCGCCTCTCGGGCTGCCGCGTCGTCTGGGCGGCGACGCCTCCGGCGAAACCTGGTGTACCGGCGGCGGGCGGAGATGCATGCTGCGCGCAGCTCTGCAATCTCCGGCGACCACCAGTACACCTGCTTCCTGGCCGGTCTGGGTGTAACCCTAGGCATCGCCGCATCACAGATTTGCGACATGGCTCTCCTGAACCACTCCGCCTCGGCATCCACATCGGCAGGCCGGTCCGGCGCCGGAATCCAGGCCTGCACGATGGATGCCTCCAGGAGAGCCTCCCGATCCAGATGGTGAAGTGCCCAACGCGGATCCGGGGGATTTGCCACCGGCTGTGGGAGGTCAGGTGGGGGGACGACATCGAACCGGATGTACCGATGATCCGAGTGCGTCTCCTCACCCTCCTCCACGCGCCAGCCTGTAATACGGGCGGCGAGGTCAGGGGATGCGAACGTTACGTCCACGATCGATTCCCCCCCCCGCCGCCAAAAGGTGGCGACATTCCCCCGGTTGAGGACCTCCAGACCACGTGTTCTGGTCCAGTCCTCAAGAAGCCTCCCCTTGTCCCTGGTTTCCCGGGAGCCCCACGCCTCACTCCAGGCGTTGAAGTCTCCCAGGAGCAGGACAGGGCGAGGACGGCACGCAGCGAAGACGACGTCGAGCTCAGTGAGCCATAGCTCAAACTGAGACTCGTCAATGTTCGGCGAGATGTAGGTGGCCACGACTGCCAACCCATCATAGTCCGCCGCAACACACCCGCGGCCCCTTGCAATGATCGCAAGGCGCGAGTTGTCTGCGGCGGACCCCCCAAAGATACAACAGGCCGAGCCGTCCTCGTCCACCGGGCTTCCCGGGTGGACGTAGTACGGCTCGGCGACCACGGCCAAGTTTATGGACCACTGCCGGATGCTCTGGTACAGAAGATCCTGAGCAGCACGGCAGTGGTTCAAATTCACTTGCAGGATACGGATACGGGCGTCAGACATTAATTGACGTCCATAACCGCATCCCGCCGCGAAACAACTGGCCGCGCAAGGGCGGCACCCCCACCGCTCTCAGCGGACGGACGAGGTTTTGGCCTCGAGGCGGCGCAGGTTGTGCTGCCGACCCGGTGATCCGCGGTCTTACCCTCCGCCTCGCATCTAAAGCAGCGAGGCGGGGCGTCACAGGCACTTGCCTTGTGACCGGGCCGGCTGCAGCGGAAGCACCGATCGCCCACGGTGACTTCCGCTGTACACTGCACTCCGACGTGCCCCACCACCATGCACCGGAAACATCTGGTTTCCCGGGCACGAAGGAGGTGCACCTGCGCCTTTAGGAAGCCCCCTACGAGGAGGCTTCGTCCGTCCGCCACTTTCAGTGCCGCCGCGACGGGGCACTGGACGACTGTCATCCCGTGACCAGTGGAGCCGAAGGAGATATCTCCAACCTTCACCTGGTCACGGGGGCAGCCGCCCGCCTCCACGACGGCGGAGACAACTTCCTCCGTCGTGGCCGCGTCATCCAGACCCGTGATGCGCAATGCGGCGCATTTGGTGGGTCTGGTGACGCGGACGGCTTCTTCGTCCAGCGCGACCCTAAGCTGAGCCGCTAGGGCATCAGCTTTAGGGCCGCTGGAGGCGCCGGAGACCTCGAGGAGGCGAGCCCCGGTGCGTGTCGTCTTGCACCGGAGCCCCCCCTGTATATCGAGGGCCGAGAGGTTGACTGAGGACTTCACAGTCCTCAGTACGTCGGCGTACCCCACCCCCTTCTCCACACCTACCGTCGTCACCGTCAGGACGACGGCGGTGGAGCGAGGAGGGCGGGGCCTCTTCGGCGCCTTCGCCGCGGCGGCTTTGGCCGCTTTCTTTGCGGCCTTCGTCTTCCTCTTCTTGGCCCCCACTACTTCCCATCCCTCCCGTCTGGAGGGATGTAAGGAAGCAGCGGGAGCGACGATAGAGGAAGAGGAGGCGGCAGGGGTGCCACTCTTCTTGCCGCGCCCCTTGGCCTTCCGCGCCTGGGCCGCGGTCTCGGCCGGTATCCGGCTCACCGAAGCGGACGGGGGCGGAGCGGGGCGGCGGACAGCAGGTGTGCCGCTAGGACCGGGAGCGGGAGCACCGCCAACAGCCGCCGCGTATGAAAACGCGGGGCGCTATGTATATGAAGGTTACAATTAAAGTCAAAATTGCTTCTAAAGTTACATTTACTGCCATATTCGCAACGCAGTAGGTATAACCAGTGAGATAGAACCTGGCAATAAAATTCACGGTCACTCTTTTCCAATAGTATGAAATTACAATAGGTACATTAAGTAACGAACTAGCTCATAGAGGCCTATATTAATCCCATATGCAAGTGGTGCCTCTGCCGATCAACAAACGAGACTCTGGCAAGCTTAAACGTGCCCGGTTAGCGACAATTGGGTTTGCCAATCGCCACCTATTAATAATTGGTTTAGAACCCGTACTTTTCACTAGCACCACTGGAAATACCTTCTGCGTGTCAGTCAGAGACGCCCAGAACGACATGAGAGCGGCCAGAATAAAAAAAATACAAAAAATGCAAACGCATAATCAAAATTATCTACAACACTTAATGTAGAATATGGTAAAATTTGGAAATTGTGTCGCATCATCTATACAAGTATTAATAATAAGGAATAATATTAATACTTAATATTTAAATTTGTATTTTTGTAGGTAAGTAATAGATATTTAAAAATATTTAAAATATTATGTTATTACCGATTTCTTTTATACTCATTCTCATTCATTCACTGACACCACGGACACTGCCAAGTGCCAATAAACCCTTGGCTACAAAGTAAAAAATCTATTTACCTAGAAATAATGCACCATAGATAATTGCAAATATGCTAGACTTACATTTTTATTACTGGTGCTATTCTTTAAAACAGTAATACCTCGTCAACTTCGATTAATAAACATGTAAAACATTCTTAATTGACTGAGGGAGCGAAGCGACCGAAGGCTCCGTTTCAACTTGCAGACTGGGGAGAATTTCTTTCGTCTGTACCCATCTACGGGTTCTGTCAGATCATGCTTGAGGCCGTATGTATCAACCGATTTGCATGAAACTTTACACACACACTCCTTGCTTACAATGAATAACATTTGAATGATATTTTTTGGATTGGATGACCAATGAAAGAGTAATAAAGAAAATTGAAGAATAATTTTTTTAAACAAAGCTACTCCCGAAGTCTACGGTTCACAGAACCACTAGTTGACTGAGGGAGCGAAGCGACCGAAGTCACCGTTTCAACTTGCAGACTGGGGAGAATTTCTTTTGTCTGTACCTCTACATCTTTACATCTCTACATCTACGGGTTCTGTCAGATCATGTTTGCGGCCGTATTTATCAACCGATTTTCATGAAACTTTGCACACACACTCCTTGCTTACAAATAACATGTGAATGATATTTTTGGATTGGATGAAAAATGAAAGAGTAATAAAGAAAATTGAAAAATAATTTTTTTAAACAAAGTTCCCGAAGTCTACGGTTCACAGAACCACTAGTTTTTATTGTTATTTTCCTTTTTCTAAGCTGTTATTGTTTTCGTTGATTTTGTTGTTGACTGAGGGAGCAAAGTGACCGAAGTCTCCGTTTCAACTTGCAGACTGGGGAGAATCTTCTTCTTTCGTCTGTACACATCTCTACATCTACGGGTTCTGTCAGATCATGTTTACTGCCGTATTTATCAACCGATTTTCATGAAACTTTACACACACACTCCTTGCTTACAATGAATAACATGTGAATGATATTTTTTGGATTAGATTAAAAATAAAAGAGTAATAAAGAAAATTGAAAAATATATTTTCTAAACAAAGCTCCCGAAGTCTACGGTCTGCCAAGAATGCAATCCGGAACCATAGCAACCCATATGGGTTTATTTGCATGACTTTTGATTTTATTTATATAAATAAAATCAAAAGTGATGCAAATAAATACAATTTAAGAATAAACAAAGCCGCTCCCGAAGTCTACGGTTCACAGAACCACTTTTATTTTTTTTTTATTTTTTTAATTTTTTTTTTATTTTTTTAATTCCGCGGCCGCTCTAACGTCCGTTGCCGGGCGTCCCTGGTTACTAGCAGAGGGTATGTCCAGCAGAGGGTATGTCCATCACAGAACCACTAGTTTAAAAAGATTCGACATTCGAAATTTATGTCATCAAGGCTGAAAAACATATAAAAAAACGATTACAAAAATTGGCGCGGAAATAAAGTGGTAACCATTAACTTTCATTGATGTACTAGTGACCCATTAACATAATGCCATAATTAGACAATGTCACGTCGTTCCCAGTCTATATAAAGTGTAGAAGTACGAAAACATAGACCATGACCGCCGTGCCTCGATTAATAGTGAGAGTAAAAAAAATGGAATGAACCACAAACACTTTCGCCACTTTGTCACGCCTTATAATATAAACTTTATCTCATAGTCATAAAGATTACAATACCCTGTATTCACGCTATCCGGATATTATATACTGAGTATTTAAAGTTAAACTTTAAAATAACAAAGATTAGATCGCTTCTTCAGAAGCAGATGTTTGTATTGTGTAACCAATCCAGTTTAAGATCTTGACGATTAAACATGATGTTTATGGTCAAATTATATCATAGTGTAAGAATTGCGTACATATTTTTGCAAAATTTTGTTATGATGTACGCATGATAAAAATAAATTTAAAACACACCTATACTTAAAACTTTAAACTAGTGAACCGTAGACTTCGGGAGCGGCTTTGTTTATTCTTAAATTGTATTTATTTGCATGACTTTTGTGTTATCCAAATTTCTTCTTCAATTTTCTTTATTACTCTTTCATTTGTCATCCAATCCAAAAAATATCATGCAAATGTTATTCATTGTAAGCAAGGAGTGTGTGTAAAGTTTCATGCAAATCGATTGATAAATACGGCCTCAAACATGATCTGACAGAACCCGTAGATGGGTACAGACGAAAGAAATTCTCCCCCGTCTGCAAGTTGAAATGGAGACTTCGGTCGCTTCGCTCCCTCAGTCAAAAATAAAACTCTCTTACTCTTTCACTTAAAATTCATGTCACGTTGCGAATGCTATTTCTTTTCAACCGACTTCAAGAAGAGGTGGAGATTCTCAATTGCAATGGCGTGAACCGATTTTGAAAGTTTTTAATTGAAAGGTAATGCTTCCCGTGTCGTTCCATTTCAATTTGATTCCATTCCGACAGTTAAAATGATAAAAAAACGGTAATTTGAAGTATGACTTTTTTTTGCTAAAATTATGTGCACGGCTTTCGTGGCATAGTTTTCTAATTAAATATAATTAAAAGAAGCCTTAGTTACTCCTTAGAACATCTGTGCCAGTGAAAGTCCAGCTAAAATCAGTCCAGCCAGTTTGATATTACTTAGTCGAAAAAAATTGACACACAAAAGGGAGGCCTTTGGACTGTGTCTTGAAATTTTTTTCATAAATTTGCGTTGGTTTTGTAATACAAGAAAATAAAGATGCTTTGTCATCATTTATCTCATCAAGGGTCTTACTCACTTAGTGAGTAGGTGGAAAGTAAGAAGTTGAGCCCATTCGAGCCATATTTGTGCAGAGGAAGGATCTACCATACTCGCCACCTTTAAAATGACTGAGTCGGTGGCGTGGTCGGTTCGGCATCCGCTTTCGACGCCGGAGTCTCGGGTTCGATTCCTGATCGGGACAAACTTTGTGTGATGACACATACGTTTGTACCGAAGTCTCGGTGTTACTTATGTATAATACGTATTTATTTAAAAAAATGTATATAAGTATTTATATCAGTTTATCTAGTACTCATATCACAAGCTCTGCTTAGTTTGAGACTAGATGGCGTTGTGTGAATTGTCCTAACATATTTATATTTATTTATTATTTATAATGAAGTAGGTACCTACTTACACTTTGAATAATTCTCACATGAATAAAATTAATGAATGTCTTATTAGACTTCGGCATCCAATTTTGTACCTCGATAACAGTCGGCGCTAAGTAATATTTCCTAATGAGACATACTCGTATTTATCCTAGACGGCATTACTAGGATGCCCGGAGACAGGATGTTTCGTTTTATTGTAAACTAGCGACCCGCCCATGCTTCGCACGGGTGCAATGTAGACTTGTAGCATGTCAGTCTTAAAATTCAAATATCCCAATGCAAATATTTGTATGCTTTGCATTGGTTGAATGATGCTTTATCTGTGGTAGAATGATTGTCTTTATCTGTGGTAGAATGATTGTCTTTATCTGTGGTATTAGAATTGTGGAATTAGATTCGTCTTTGAATTTCAATGCCAAACAATGTTCAATCTCTACTGACATGCTATCAATTGATACTATCGATCGTCCTTGTAAGGGCCGACGCTGCGTTACGCGGGTGCGGGCGCGGTTTCATACAAAAGTGCTCCGTCGCGGGGACCTGCGCGGGCGTCCGTCACGGGGAGGCGCGCCCCGCACCCGCGCAACGGGGCCCGCCTACTAACTAACGGGGGCACGCGCCGTGCCCGCCAGCGGTAACACGCACGGTCTTGTTCAGTGTGCCCCATGTACAAACAGGTATCCAGCTTTACGACTGTACCAGTAAGAGCAATCGTCAAATCATTCAAAGATTCCAATCGTTGGCTCCGTGGGAACGCGACGGTCCCCGTCGCGTAATAGCCCGCCCGCGTGTCCACGCGCGTAGACAGGCGACGGCTGCCCGTCGCGGACGGCCGCTTAACGCAGCGTCGGCCCTAAGGAATCGATGGATCGTATTTCATCGCAGAATTGTCTTTATTTACCCACGAATTAGTTCTGGCTCTCTGTAATCGATGCCTACCCCTATCTTGGCTGAGGCGAGCCTCAAGCTCGGCAGACGATTCGCTGGCTCTCCGAACACTATGTCTTTCCCGATCTTGGCTGCAGCGAGCCTCACGCTCAACTGAGGATTCTCTTACTCCTTCAGCTCTATATCTCGTCCGAAGCTGGCTGAGCCGAGCCTCACATTCCCTTGACGAATCTTCGTCTCTAGCTGAACGTGCTCTTTGGGCATTCCCTGTACTACAACCTATGTTTGAACGACAACGTCTTTCAGATATGACTTTATACCTATCCTATTCAGTTCTTTTTTGAACTTAAGGGCCCAGATCGCGCTCGGACGAAGTCGATTATGAGCGACAGCAGCGCTATTGTTTTCCGAATCACCCGACGGGCGGGTGAATGACCCAGAGAGACCGCGATTTTGAAAATGTTTTGCGACAAACGTTCCACGTTGAGTTATTGTTATTGAAGTTGAATATTTACAGCATAACAAAAATGTTGAATTATTGGAAATAAACGACTGCCTATTTGTAAAATATTCTAAGAGTAGTTTTCGTTATAAAATGATCCTAATTACTAGATAAATAAATAAGGTAGTTTGAGACACAATTTTTATGATTTTTATAATAAACAATCAAGAGCAGGTCCGGACTGACCTTTTTGTATTCTACTTACCTAAAATTCCAACTACGAGTATGTATTTATTTGTAATTTTACTACCAAAGTTTATTCTTATTTCGTAAAATTATCATTCAATAAAATAATTGCAAATTCAGTAGGAAGTACGGTCGAAATAACATCAAGCCTTTCCTCGCTAGTGTTTATATCTACGCAAGGAAATGTGCCTATTGCGTAAACTCAAATACTTTTTTGTTTACGATCACCTCGCAATCTAAAAAATCTTCTAGGGTTGTACAAAAAATTGTCAATAAATGAAACACAAGTATAAAAATGGTTCATGTAATTAAAAGTAAGTAAACAATAACAAAATATGAGTCGCCATCTAAAAAGCGTGCTAGGGTTGTGCAAAAATTAGTTATAAACAAACATGAAATTTATAAATTATTCATATACTTAATTAAACGAAAGTAAACAATAACAAAATATGAGTTCAAAATTCTAATGTTTTTTTCATTTTAATGATTACTGATCAAATTCTGATTTCTACTAATTTGATGATAAAATCAATTGCTATTGCAAAACCTATCAGAATGAAAATGTTACCAGCTGCCCGATTCACGTAATAAAAACCGTAGCGTAGTGACTTAAAAATGTCACTTCGCACACTTTTTAACTGACTTAAAAAAAGAAGAAGATTCTCAATTCGCTGTATTTTTTGAACCGATTTTGATGATTCTTTTTTTTATTTGAAAGCTGGTGCATCCCGTGTGGTCACATTTTAATTTCATTAGGATCGGACCTTGGGTTTACACCAGGTAACTCTTCAAAATCGTATAGGAATTGTATAGAAATTGAGCTATTGTAAGATTTATGACAATCCAAGACTAGATAAGTAAGTGCGTTAAAAACAGAAAGCCAAAAGGCGATTTCTAAGTTTCTAAGTTAAAACGACTTTTGGACTGGCGTGTTTACGTGAATCGACCGGCTGGGTAGTTAAGTTACCTCAGTCTCTTTCAAAATCATTAGGCGTTCTTCTCTTTCAAAACACGTAAAGCTCTTTCTTTCCTCTCTTTCATAGCCTCTATGACATTGGGCGGGTCACGAATAGGCATGCTTCGTGACTGCCGAGGATCTACTAATTCTGGAAGGAGGCAATCGTAATAAAATCTAACTAATTTCATCTCCATTTTCTCCTTCCAAAATTTGTCGTCCTTTTCTATAATATAAACTTTCATAGGTACAGTAGCACCAAACCAGATGCCAAGCATGCAAACGTTTCTTTTAGTTATATGTAGCTGTCCCTGAATTTGAAAATACCAGTAATGATTTTTATTTATGACATAACCCTTGGAAGCCTTGTCCTTAACCCAAAAGGTATGTTTGGCCATTGCTTCATTAAGAGTCATGCCAGCTAAAGAATGTGGGCACTTAATTTCAATTAAACCGTTTGCATAAATGCCATCTGGTGTAGTACCAAGAAATTCATATTGATCGTCGACGAACAAACCGCAACCTTGTTTACTAATATTCTCTTGAATTTCTGTCTAATTGCAGTTTCTTCGTTTTCGATACCGTACCGTACAGCAGGCAAACTGGAGATATTACTACCATAAACGATTTTACAAACAAGAGCAGCACAACTTGTGCTCTCTCGTTTTTTACAAACTTCCCCGAACGATGATGAGGTTAGTAATTTTCTCCTTGTACTCATCCACTCAGCACTACTTCTTTGCAAATGGGTCGACCTTTCAAGCTCCTCTCTTTCAGCACAAGACAACTTTAAATCAACTAAAAAAGATGACTTGGCTTTCTCATATAATTCTGGACTCAGATCAGGTTTTTCGCAGTTTGGTCCATAGTGAGCGTCTTTCGATACAGCGCTGTGGCTTTTTTTCAATCTTAATTTAGGTTTAGCAATTAAACGGTTTCTACCGCGTCCATTAATCCGCATCCAACAATTGCTGGAAGTAACCCAACAGGTTCTATTCGACGAGTGTCAGGTCTACAAAAATACTCCTTGCAATGTTGGTGATTACCAAATACGTGTTGTGGACCATTTAGGATATCTTCACTAAGATTTTTTATTTTTTCTTCGAGTGACTGATTTTGATCCCCCCAATATTTAATCGCGCATTTTACACCCGTTCTTAAACGCAAATACCTTTCTTTTAGGAATTTCCGCAATTCGCAAGGATACTTAGTGTCTTTCGACAATTTCTCCAAGCTATTGCAGTAGTTTCGTAAAAGATGATTTTTGCATTCAATTTTCTCTACTATTAAACTATCGTACGGACGCGAATCTAATATTTTTTTATAAGTACTGGAATCGCCATCTGCTACAAATTTATTATAAATTACACCGTGATCAACAAAGGAACGTTTAAACCCCTCAACTATTATGGTCGATTCCATCCCGGTAGATGATCCTGAATAATTCTTGAAACAATGGTGTTCCGGGGGCTGACTGTGGTTCTTTGCGGCTCGTGCACAGACTACGCAGTATTTATTTTTAACTCCAAAAAACAATACTTTATTAGTTTTAATGCCAATTATCGCAGCTGCGCCGGATAAGGCGGAAAAATTCTTACCATAAGATCTCTTGCTCCAACAACCGTCAACAGCAACAGATATTAATGGTGTACCATTTTTATCAACACTACCTATAGACACTGCGCACTCCGCTTCTTCCTTGGCAGCTTCTGCCATGGAATGTGCTGCTGTCTTCTCCCACCAATCGCAAACCGTATTATTAATTTCATTGTATAATGAAGGTGACATGATTGGTAGGGCTACTGCGGCACTTAATGTTTTTAACTGAGAGTAGCTCCCACCAGATGATATGATACCAGACACAATTTGATGATTCACTTCCATGCTATCTTCTTTCTTTTCAACCAAACACACAGTAAATTTCATATTACACATACTACATTTTATGATGAGTTTTGAGTCCAGACCAACTTTTACTTCACCTATTATACTGAGTTAACTTAACTTATAATCCATTGGACCGTGGTCCCCTATGGCCTGAAGAGCTTTAAAAAAAAAGAAATATCCACTACTCTACGCCCAACTTCCACTTCATCCACCTTTCCCTCTTGACGGTTGTCAATAACTAGTTCCTGTAAAGAAAGATAATGGCTTGATTTTTTTTATAAAAAATAATTCAAAAGGTATGGGCCAAATTTCTTCAAACATAGCTAAGAACTCCCTTAGAATACATCTTTGAAACACATAACACTAGATCAAAATCTTGAACGTTTTTATCAGTCTTCGTCAATTATGAAAATGAATAAATAAACATAATAAAAAACTGGTTGCTTGTAAAGTCGGTTTAGGACGATAATTTTACCGGATAACGTCATAATATTATTCTCAATCGCTTGTACTGCGCTCTCGCTTGACCCTAGCGTGACATAATGTGACACTTTTTTGTGCGTGTTGCCGGTGTTCATCGATTTATAAGACGTTATCACGTCATAAATTTAATAAATCCGACTATATGCATAAAAACTCAAAAGGTAAAAAGAAAACAAGTCTACGGTCTTGAATTATGTTACATAAAAATAAATAAGAACACTATTGTAATAAATCGAATTCAACAATCGAGACCCATTGAAATCCTCACAGGCTCGAAGATATTCTTGACTAGCTAAATATTTCTTTAGAAATAGGCCCCGACTGCTAAATACGTTATATTACAATGGCGTTGTTATTTATTTTTATTAAATATTTTTATTACATGTTTTCATTTTTTAATCTGTCGGGTTTTAAAATTTTTATTGTTTATTTATTTATATTCATAACTGACGAAGACAAATTATAAAAGTGCAAAAGAATTCATACAATATTATGTTCGCCCATCACTAACTAGTTTGTTTATTTATGTAACAAGTCTACAAGAATTACGTATAACAACTTACCTCTATATAGCGCGTAGCAGTGTTGCTCGGAGTCTCGGCCTGAAGGTTTTCTTCATTTTCAGTACTGGAAATATTATTCATCAATATCCACTTTTTATTTATTTTGTAATTTTTGTACAACCCTACGCCAGGCGTTGGCGCGACTTACTTACCGCCGAAGTATGTCGTCAAAGCAGCGCGCGGCCGTGCAATTTCTGATTGTGTACCTATCTAATTACATGTCAAATCAATATTTACATGCTATTGTAGGTATATGTCTGAATCAGGCGATCTAAATCATTGTACCTATTAGCTTTGTAATGTACCTACCCTGTTCAAAATGCAAATAGATTATATTATTATTACTACTAAGACATGATAAGCATACACACAAATAAAAGTAATAAAACTAGGATTTTTACTTGAGACTAACACAAATCTCGTAAATTTTTTCTAGGTATTTAGGACAAGACGTAGTCAAGTAGGCAGATAAATAAATAAGTAGGGAGGAACTTACATTTTATTCCGAGATCTTTTGGCTTTCACGTTTTTATAATGCGTACTAAATTTTCTTTTCGGTGGCATGGCACTCAGCAAATTATCCTGCGAAAAGAGACCCTCGATTACCAATACGTTTATGATACCTATTGCCTTTATCATGTTGAAAAATCTATGTATGTCGTGCAGAGAACTAGATGATTGAAAGTTATAGTAGTATAAAGTTATAGTATACCCTGTCATACCCCGCCAGTTCATATCTCGAGAAAATAAAGTGGGCAGGGCTTTGATTGTTTCAAGCCTGAGTTGATACCTACTTTACAAGGTTCATAAAATGACCTACTCAACAAAGTAAATAATTTTGTATTTCTTACGATTTATATCTAGTTCCATCATGGTTTTCTTTCAGACTTTCATTATATCGGTACTTTCTACTTACTGAAAGTAAATTAGTTATAATAATATTGTACTTACAGTTTTTCACAAAAAACACAAATTCACAACACGTAATTTTGCTGGAGCATCCGACACACGTGGAGTCGCTTTGAAATTCTATGGCGCACTGGTGAGAATCGTACAATCGCGACGCGAATGATTTTTCATACATTTTTCTATGGAGAATTTACGTAAAACATAGCTTTTTTTTTTTTTTTTTAATTCCGCGGCCCAAGGCCGCGGCCGCTCTAACGTCCGTTGCCGGGCGTCTCTGGTTACTAGCAGAGGGTATGTCCAGTGGCGCCCGGCGGACTTTGACCACCTCTGTGGTCTCTGCGGGTGTTTGGTCGGGACGAGAATCCCGCGTCATTGGGGTCGGGTTTTATTCCGCGTCAGTGAGTGAATCTGGTTGCGTGCTATGGGGAAAAGACCCCGCAGCACGCAACCCTTCTAGCCTGCTTCTGTAAGGACGGTGGGTGGCGATCCCGCCGTCCTCAGGCCCCGATCATGGAGGACGATAGTCTTGGGCGTAGTCGCGTAGTCTGGGGCGGCCTGGCCGCCGACTACGGAACTCGGTGGGGAGGGTACGCTCCCTCTCCCTCCCGGCCGCCTCCTTCGCGAGCATGACTTGCTCGCAGAAGGACACGGCCGCGTTCCACCTACTCCCGCTGGATACCATGGCTTGAAGCATGGTCCCCAGCGAGAGGGTATCCACGCCCAGACCCACTACGAGGTCCCGGCGTTGACTCGCCCACGCTGAGCACTCCACCAACGTGTGGAGTGCGGTGTCGTCGTCGGAAACCTCGCAGTGTTGACACCGGGGTGTGACCTCACGATGCATGCGAAACAGATAGCTACCGAAGCATCCATGCCCGGCAACGATCTGCGTCGCACGGTACGTGAGGTCACCATGCTGCCTCTGCAGCCAATCGTCCATGATCGGTCTCACCGCCGCGATGAAGATGGCACCCCCCTTGGGTTGCTCAAGTCGCACCCTCCATGACTCCATGAGATCCTGGCGGAGTTGGGACCGCTGGTCCTCGATTTCTCGAGACGCAGGCCTGTGGTCCCGCTCCAGCGCCTCCTTGCGCCATTGGAACAATGACGCAAGGGCTCTCGCTTCCAGGTCCCATGGAGGGGTCCCGGCTAGGAGACATGCAGCCTCTCCGGAGATCATGCGGTACCCCCGTACGGTTCTGACGGCCAAGGTTCGAAGTGGTCTGTTTAACAGAGTCACGTTCCCCTTGACCGCCAACCTATCCGCCCATACGGGAGCCCCGTATAGGGCCATACTCCGCACGATCCCCAGGTACAGTCTCCTGCAGGAGGCGTTGGGTCCCTTTAGGTTGGGCATCAGTCGCGAAAGCGCGACCGATGCCTGCGTCACCTTGGGGACCAAACTTCGGAAATGTGGTCCGAAGTTACATCGGCTATCAAGTACGATCCCTAGGTACTTCATCGAGGGCTTGATGCCGATGCTAACGCCTCCCACATTTATGCTGGAACCTTCTGGTGGACCGTTCCGAGGTCTGTGAAAACACAGAACCTCGGACTTGTGCAAGGCCACCTCCAGTCCCAGCTGCCGTATCCGACCCACGACTCGAGCAACACCCGTCGTGACCTTGAGTGCTGCCTCCTGGTACGTTGCACCCCGCGCCGTGACGAGGGTATCGTCGGCGTAGCACGTTACGCCGACACCCCTAGGCAACGCACCCCGCAGCACCACGTACCACGCAGCACCACGTAAAACATATCTAGATTTTAGGGCTTTAAAAGGGGAAGTCTTTGTTTGTAAAGGTACAAAAAAAAGTACAATGTTATATTTATTGGTTTTTTCAGTGTTCAAAAAGTGTTTCTTTTTATCAATTTGTGTTGATTTATTGGGTTAAATCTGAAAAATACGTAGGCACGTTTTCGCATTTTTTCTCAATTTTGTGCGTTTGTTGACGTTTATTATATAACAACTACAGGGTTTTAAGAGTTAAAATTAGCATTTACATAATTTTTGGTCTTTCATTTTAATATGTACAAATTATCGTTGTTATTAATCATATGTAAATAGGTTAAATATGAAAAATCGTAACACTCTTTTCGGTGATTTTCACGATCTGGGCCCTTAAATACATTACTTTAAACCGCTATTTGGCTCTAATTCTATTATGTTTTATTCTAATTCCTATCCAACCAAGGTACCTACTATGAATTTCGAAAAAAATGTCGAATGAATTGAATGAATGAAAATGATTTTTTTATGAAAAAGCCTATGATATATACCCTATTAATCTGTAATATCTTCGAAAATATTCATTTAAATTACATGCTGTAAAAGGCCATATTGATCTATATTAAAAGCAAAATGTATTTAAGGTACTTAATTGGATAAGGATTTATGCTGTATTGCTTAAAATCTCTGTGTTCACTGCCTTCATTGCGTCGCCGCGCTCGTTTTTTTTTTCCATCACGGGATATCTCGTCATTCGTCCAAATTATATGGTTTGAATGGCAATTTTGGTCTACATTAAATGCACAATGTATGTAAAGTATTCAATTAGATAAGGAATAATACTGCATTGGTAAAAATAGCTTGGCAAATAACACATAACTCTTTTGTCATTTATAAAAGATAAAAATGGTTACTGTGAGTTATCCTTAAGAGATAGACATATATGCTAGCGCGGACTTTTTTGTAGACCTTTCTATGGTGTACAATAATACTGTAGTACATTATTTTGATCTGTCTCGTAGGGTTTCGTCAGCGTTTGCAATGAAAGCGCGATAAAATGTGTTTATTTACGACATTACATTAGAAACCTCTAAAATTATCGGTATTACTCTAGTATATTATATATGTATTATACATATAAACCTTCCTGTTGAATCAATCTATCTATTAAAAAAACCGCATTAAATCCGTTGCGTAGTTATAAAGATCTAAGCATACATAGGGACAGACAGACAGGAAAAGCGACTTTGTTTTATACTATGTAAATAAGTTTGGATTCTAAACTTGATTACGACGTACTTAAATTTTGCTAACGAACATTTGACATTAAAGTTTGACACTGTGACTCCAGCTTTTAATGGCAAACCGGCGTAACCGGGTTCCTACCTTAGTTAATGCTTGCACCAGTTTTAGGGTTCCGTAGTTCAAATCTCGGAACCCTTATAAACGGTGAGTGCGTTTTCTTAGGTACATGATTTGGTAACCAGAATTTGTTTTTGTCTACCCCGGTGTCTACCCTGGAGTGTGGGGTATCATTAGATAGGTATTTGAAAAACATTGAGAGGTTTCTTTAACGATTTTTGGATTTAAGTATTCGTTTGCAAGATATTCAACTTAATAGCTATTTTTTTTGGTGAAACAGAACGTCCGTCGTCTAAAATCTAAACGGCTGGCTCGAAAAATCTGAAAATATTTATGATAGTAGTTCATTTAATGAACTTTCAAGGAGAACTATAACGGATTAGACAACTTAATGTGTTCAGAAGTTATAGATGATAATATGGGTGACTACGGAACCCTATTCTATGCGTGGCCCGAAACGCAATTTGCCGGTTTTTATTGTAAATTGCGGCTCCTCAATAGGCTTCACAACACAGCTTTATTGGGCAAGGCTCTGGTATTACTTTATGTGTGTATGTATGTATGTACCCGCAATACAGTTATAACATTTTATGATCCTATTACATAGATATGATAGTCCGAGACGCCCAGGACTTTAATTGGCTGTGCCATAGCGGCTAGCACGTAAGATTTTGTTGCCTTTCATCCACATTTTATAGAAAGGCAACAGGTTTCAATTTTTTTTTGAAAACAATATAATATAGCTGCTAAACTGCTGCTGCCATTTTGGACATAACCCATTATAAATGTGCCCAGTGACGGCAATATGCTTGCCCCTATTACGTGGGACTAAAAATACTGGCAAATTGTGGGTGTGTAATGCACCTCTGCCTACCTCTTCGGGGATATAAGCGTGATATGTGTGTGTGTGTGTGTGTGTACATAGAGAACTCATAAAGTGACTGGCGAAAGTGTGGGTGCTTCTTCGATCATATATTTGTTTGCACTATATCACCTGGCACTATACGAGTAGTACATAACTACTCTGTAATTGAAACCAAAATTTTAGCAGCCAGGACTGATATTACTTAATAGAATCTCTGAAATCCAAGCGTATTAATAACGGAAATAGCTATAATAGGTATGATAGGGACATGAGTAGACAAACGGAATTCCGTCTATCTAAGTACCTATTTATATCAGTAAACGGAAAAAAATATTAAGACGGAGGAGCGCAGCGGAGTCTTCCTCATACTTGGTCTCAATCGAAAAACTTTGTGCCACGATACCAGTCGCAATTGTAAACCTATCGACATGAAATTTGGCATGCAGATAGAACACATTAACGTGCTTTGCTGTTTGGTATAATGTAGCTTATATAGTTATTGAGTTATCAAACATTAAAGTAACGTACCTTTCACAGTACTAAAAAAATCTAAATTGTTGGATTTCGCGCACCAAATTTAATAATTCAAAACTTCAAATTATTTAACCATGGAACTATTCATCCGATTGGTGTGATTTATTTATGCCCTGATGCAATTAACCTGTCTTTCACTCCGTCTTATTTATTTCGACGTTCCGGCGAACCGCCTAGTATTATATGAGTCTGGTCTGTGACGACCCCATTTCTTAGTATAAGATAGGGTAACTATTCTCGTTGAATATTCTTTTTATAAAATACTAGCGGACACCCGCGGCTTCGCCCACTTGACAAATTATAAGTATAAACAACAAGTTAAAAATATGCCAAAAAGCCATATATTTTAGAGTTTTCGAAAGATTTTTCATAAAATCTAAATAAAAATAATAAAAAAATTTCAACATCACTTTAGAGGTCTTTTACCATGCTGAGTTGATTGCAGCTGGTCTCGAGTCTCTAACTATTACCGTTATCGATTTGACCTTGTTTTGACCTTGACCTTGAGATTAGAGGTCAAAGGTCAAGTTCATTTTAGAGGTCTAAGACCATGCTGAGTCGATTGGCGTTTACACTGAGTCTCTAGCTCTTACCGTTCTCGAGTTGAAAGTAGTTCACGGATGGATGGATGGACGGACGGACGGACGGACATTACTGTTGTATAAGAGATTTTCGTTTCGAAAACTCTAAAAAGCAAAAACGTTCCTCGAGAACCATTGGTGAATGGCGCTTAAAACCTGTTGCGTAGTTTTAAACATCTAAACAGGAACTTAGGGAACGGAAGTACTTCTCAAGTGGTCCGATTTTAATTTGTTCCATTCCGACAATTATTTCGTCCCATTTCGGTAATTTGAAGTCGACAACTGAACTCGTTTGAATTGACACAACAACTGTGTTGGATTGTATTCAGTCTCGGATGATTAACGCATTGATTGTGATTACTGGCGATCGGAGAAGAGTAGCACTGAGTTTTTATTGCTAGGTTCTTTTCTCACAGGTTCTACCTCTAAAAACTATAAAAACTCACGGCCACTCTTTTCAAATCGCTGGATAATTGCATTCATTGAATCAATCTTGCGGGATTGCTTGTAGTCTGGCGGTATTTAAAGTTTTACGATGGCATAGTGAGTTTTTAAAGGTAGAGAAGAGAGAACCTGACAATAAAAACTCACGACCATAATTACAACAATAATTCTATCAAATATGCGAGATTGATTAATAGAAGAAATAAAAGCAACGTTCTTTCTTTCTTCTATTACAATCCAACGGTATTTACAATCTTACGGCACTCAAGTAATTTGGTTCAGTTAATTTGGTAGCAGTTGACTAGATCCAGTAATAGAAAATAGAAAGTGTATCTTCTAAAATCCGTGTAAAACCCCAAGCCAGTGGCATTAGCCGGCTAATAATTGAAATTAATAGTAATTTACTATAATTTAACTTAAATATAAGGACTGAGTGCTCTACTGTCACTTTCTAAAACAACTAAACTTTGCTCCTGGCTTGGATTGAATATATCTTTATTTTGCTTGGACTGCAGCAATACGGTTAGGAAATTTACAAATGGTAATATCATTACTCATCATCCATCGAGCCTTTTTCCCAACGCAGGCTTTCCAGTCTAACTGTGATTCGGCTGAACTACGATATTTTCCGTGAAGCGACTGCCATCTGACCTCAACAACCCATGGGTGATATCGAATTTCTGTAGTTAGACCGGTCAGATATTTGATTTAGGGCTCCAACTATCCCTAACAACTGCCATAGATGTTTGTATGACAACCGGGACTGACGGCTTAATGCGCTCTCCGAGGTTATCATTACATTACTATCCCTATATTTATGGTGCTCCCGGTAAAGGCAGTAATATTCCCCGGGCGCTTCAGGTAAGCCCTCGGAAGAATTTCCAGTGGCGTCCGGCGGTCTTTGGCCACTTATGTGGCTCTATCAGAAGTTGGGCTTCGTTCTATTAAAGAATACAATTTTTCTAAATATGAATTAGAGCACATGTCGGGCTGTCATGTTGACGTGGAGCCACGTGCTTTGCTTTTGCCTTCCGTTGTTTTTTTTTTGAGAATTTTTGGCATGGCTTCAAAGGCCTTTGTGCCATCCTTCCGTAGCATGTTGACTACGCCCATGCACATATCACTTTTATTTAATTTAATTTATATTATCCCTGGTATGTATCTATATTTATTTATTATTATTTATTTCATTTTATTTTGGTTCGGGTAGTGGCGCCATCTTGACAAATGGGCCCTTTCTGAAAACCAGCGCTGTTTTACAATAGCATTAAGCTGACAGGGGGCCTAATTTGTGCATCGGGATGACACTTGATGGGTTTACCGGCGCTGGCGTATGGGTGCCCAATTCTCACCATTTTATATTATATCTATCGTTTTGTGCTTGCCTCTTTTTTGTTTTGTGCGGAATTATGTACCTATCTTGTATTCTGTCATTCTGTGTTCAAATTAAACGTTTTTCTTTCTTTTTTCCTAGCATGCTACTGTTCTAGCCTGCTTCTGTATACCTACGCTTGCTCTTTTTTACGTAGGACCCAGTTTATCAAATTGTAAGTGTTTAATTTATTTCTGACTACGTCTACCCCTCAAGGATATAGGCATGGTTCCTCCAAGATCTTAGAGACCCAAGTCAATCTCTTGGTTGAACATGGGTTGAACCCAGCAAACATGAAGTACCCATATAGCCGTAATAGCACAGAATATAGTACTTAACTGTATACTGTCCTGTATAAGTACTGTCTATAGTCTATACTATACCGTATTGTATTCTGGGATAATATAGCCCCTATACATGTGATACAGGTAAAGTTACTAGTGGAAAGTGGGCATATAAATGTTTCTGCCTACCATTTTGGGGAAACTAACGTGATTATAGATAAGTCTTCACAAGTATCAGGATTACAAGCATCTAAGCCATCTTCTATTTTTTTCGGTGCTTCAGGGCACATAATATCGCCAAGAGCAATCTCTTTCAGACGTCCGCCTGTTATGAATAGTCCATCCATACAGAGTCGAGCGAAAATTATGGTTTTGTTATTGAAAACCAATACTAGTCTAGAATTCTTATATCTTTGCCAATACTAATATTATAAGACTGAAGAGTTGCCTATATCAGCTAAACTCAGCCTTAAGAGTATGGTAATGTCGATATTACTCTATAGACATATTTTTCAGCCAATGATATCGCAGACAATTTTAGTCACGTGTACAGAGTCACGTTATTTCTTTATTTTTTAAGTTCACGGTCTTTGACATTGTTACTAACTACTATACCACACACTTGCCAAATACACCATAATCATTCATAACATAGTATAAATCAAAGTCGCCCGTTCCGTATATATGCTTAGATCTTTAAAACCACGCAACGGATTTTGCGAAGACTTTAAACGGCGTAAATATGCTAACCTAGCAGGTGATTACATATTTGAGCCGTTTGGGGTTGAGACACTGGGGTCATGGGGTCCGAGTGCTCGCCTCCTTTATAGAGACATTGCTAAACGCCTAATCGATGCTTCTCAGGACCAGAAGGCTGGCTATTTTCTGGCCCAAAGAATAAGTATCGCCATCCAACGTGGCAACACAGCCAGCATTCTGGGAACCTTCCCAGTCGGCAATGACGCGGAGGTTTTTTTAAACGATATTTTGTAATGTAAATATTTTTAGTCTATAATTATGTTTATTTTGTATATTGTATTTCTACATATTGTCAACTTAAGACAGTCTCTACATATTGTTAACATAAGACAATCTCTACATATTGTCAACTTAAGACAGTCTCTACATATTGTTTATTTAAGACAGTCTCTACATATTGTTAACATAAGACAATCTCTACATATTGTCAACTTAAGACAGTTTCTACATATTGTTAACGTAAGACAGTCTCTACATATTGTTAACTTAAGACAGTCTCTACATATTGTTTACTTAAGACAGTATCTACATATTGTTTACTTAAGACAGTCTCTACATATTGTTAACATAAGACAATCTCTACATATTGTCAACTTAAGACAGTTTCTACATATTGTTAACTTAAGACAGTCTCTACATATTGTTAACATAAGACAATCTCTATATATTGTCAACTTAAGACATATTGTTAACAAAAGACAATCTCTACATATTGTCAACTTAAGACAGTCTCTACATATTGTTTACTTAAGACAATCTCTACATATTGTCAACTTAAGACAGTCTCTACATATTGTTTACTTAAGACAGTTTCTACATATTGTTAACTTAAGACAGTCTCTACATATTGTTTACTTAAGACAGTCTCTACATATTATTTACTTAAGACAGTCTCTAAATATTGTTAACATAAGACAATCTCTACATATTGTCAACTTAAGACAGTCTCTACATATTGTTTACTTAAGACAGTCTCTACATATTATTTACTTAAGACAGCCTCTACATAGTGTTAACATAAGACAATCTCTACATATTGTCAACTTAAGACAGTCTCTACATATTGTTAACATAAGACAATCTCTACATATTGTCAACTTAAGACAGTCTCTACATATTGTTTACTTAAGACAGTCTACATATTGTTAACATAAGACAGCCTCTACATATTGTTAACATAAGACAATCTCTACATATTGTCAACTTAAGACAGTCTCTACATATTGTTTACTTAAGACAGTGTCTACATATTGTTAACATAAGACAATCTCTACATATTGTCAACTTAAGACAGTCTACATATTGTTAACATAAGACAATCTCTACATATTGTTTACTTAAGACAGTCTCTACATATTGTTTACTTAAGACAGTCTCTACATATTGTTAACATAAGACAATCTCTAATTGTTAACATAAGACAATCTCTACATATTGTCAACTTAAGACAGTTTCTACATATTGTTAACATAAGACAGTCTCTACATATTGTTAACTTAAGACAGTCTCTACATATTGTTTACTTAAGACAGTCTCTACATATTGTTTACTTAAGACAGTCTCTACATATTGTTAACATAAGACAATCTCTACATATTGTCAACTTAAGACAGTTTCTACATATTGTTAACTTAAGACAGTCTCTACATATTGTTAACATAAGACAATCTCTACATATTGTCTACTTAAGACAGTCTCTACATATTGTTAACAAAAGACAATCTCTACATTTTGTCAACTTAAGACCGGCTCTACATATTGTTTACTTAAGACAGTCTCTACATATTGTTAACATAAGACAATCTCTACATATTGTCAACTTAAGACAGTCTCTACATATTGTTTACTTAAGACAGTCTCTACATATTGTTAACAAAAGACAATCTCTACATATTGTCAACTTAAGACAGTCTCTACATATTATTTACTTAAGACAGTCTCTACATATTGTTAACATAAGACAATCTCTACATATTGTCTACTTAAGACAGTCTCTACATATTGTTAACAAAAGACAATCTCTACATTTTGTCAACTTAAGACCGTCTCTACATATTGTTTACTTAAGACAGTCTCTACATATTGTTAACATAAGACAATCTCTACATATTGTCAACTTAAGACAGTCTCTACATATTGTTTACTTAAGACAGTCTCTACATATTGTTAACAAAAGACAATCTCTACATATTGTCAACTTAAGACAGTCTCTACATATTATTTACTTAAGACAGCCTCTACATATTGTTAACATAAGACAATCTCTACATATTGTCAACTTAAGACAGTTTCTACATATTGTTAACTTAAGACAGTCTCTACATATTGTTAACTTAAGACAGTTTCTACATATTGTTAACTTAAGACAGTTTCTACATATTGTTAACTTAAGACAGTCTCTACATATTGTCAACTTAAGACAGTCTCTACATATTGTTAACTTAAGACAGTCTCTACATATTGTTAACTTAAGACAGTTTCTACATATTGTTAACTTAAGACAGTCTCTACATATTGTCAACTTAAGACAGTCTCTACATATTGTTAACTTAAGACGGTCTCTACATATTGTTTACTTAAGACAGTCTCTACATATTGTTAACTAGGGACCCCCTCGACTTGGATCAAGTGTATTCTTATACATTGGTACATCATAATGTCTATATCCCCGGATATGTAGGCAATGGTGCACTACATACCCACATTTGGCCAGTAATTTTGTTGGCCCCACGGAATAGGGACAAAACTATTGCCTTTACCGTACACCGTATACATACAACACAATCAGTGGTCCCACGAGTGGGTCTTTGGACACATTTCAGTCTTCAGAGACCCGCCAGTGAGTCGGCTTGATTCAAAACTTCGATTTGAACCTAATTTATAATAACTAGAATCGATGTGAATGAATGTGTTCCATTTCAATCGCAATCAATACATTCCTGGCTATAAACAGTTCTTCTTTTCTTTTATCATCAAAAAAAAACGTTTTTATTCTAGTAAACACATAAATTTAAGTGACGACAATAATGTAATATTTTAGAAAGATAGTCTTCTTTAATGCGTCACATAGCTCACGCAATAAAATTTATAAAATTTGCAGTTTTCCTTTACACTCGTGTGTCACCTGCGAGTAACTGTTACCTACATAAAGATAAATTGTTTATATTTTGCCCGACTTTTATGTAAGAGTGTTGTAAGTTCTAAACATACAACACTCTACATAGGTAACTTCATCGGAGGTATAAAACTGTGCCCGAACAAATAATATTATAATAAGAATCGCAGTAGGAATCCCGCTGGAGACATGTCTTGAAGCATGGTCTGTAGCGAGAGGGTATCCACGCAGGAGTGTCAGCGTAACGTAATTTTGGCTCAAGGCTATTTTTTATTCCGATAATTTGTGCCCTTACCTTCCCTTAATTACAATTACCCATCAATTACCGATCAGGGAGCTATTAAGCTAAAAAATCACGGGCAAACACATAGCACGTGCTAGATGTTAATAAATCTGGTGCGATATAAAAGGGGAATAAAAGTAACTATCCACCCGAAAGGCCTAATTGCTATTAAGATTTATGGGCTTATATTCTTGGCATTTTTTTAGTTAAGGGTAAAATCACTCGATTATAAGTAATCTTCATATTTTTATCACATTAAATATTACTTATTTGATGCTGAACTATTATACTCGTAACTCCGCTCGGGTGATATAAGTTATGATGGTAAATTTAAATTCCTGCCTGAAACTACATGAGTAGAGTACTACTTTTTTGTTTTTAAACTTTCGCGTTTTGTACGCATTATGAACTTAAGACAAATGGGTCGTAAAAAGGGTAATAAAGAGGTATGTATATATCTCAATAATCGCGTAAAAGACCCGTTTGTCTAAAGTTTATAATAGAGACCTGCTCTCTCTCATTCTGTGCTGAAACTAAGCTTGCTTACATTATTATGTGTTGCCCCAATTTAAGCTCTGTTCATTCTGTGAACTGTAAAGTTCGTAGATAAAATTGTCTGACTGTCTGTATGAACAGAAGCATACAGACATACTTCCAGCATGTGACCATTCTTCTTCGATAGTGGAATTTTGAAAAAAAAAGTGGCGTTACTGCGAACGTGTGAAACTTAACTACTATAGATCTGTGGCAGTGTCACAATGACATTTTTACATATTCACGCCTGTATCCTCAGAGGCGTAGGCTGAAGTACAGTATACGCCCCACATTTCGTACAGTACGCGATATGGAGCAAGCCCAAATCATAACATAATATAAAACAAATTCACTTCCGTTCCCTATGTATGCTTAGATCTTTAAAACTACGCAACGGATTTTGATGCGGTTTGTACCAATGGATAGAGTGGTTATTGAGTAACGTGTAAGTACTTATATAATTTGTCAAGCGGGTGAATAATTTATATAATTCTCAAAATAAGAGAAATTCGAAAATATTAGTTGAAGTAAACTCATTGCTATCAAATACAAAAGGATATTACCGGGAATTATACTACAGAAAATCAATACCTATCCATTCTGGTTATCCGAACGTGTATCCAACAGCTAGGTACCTACAATCTCTATGACAAAGACATACAATGACAGAGTAGACGAAATTATCTCAAACAACAGATACAAAAACTAATCACAAACTGTGGTAAGTTGTACAATCGCGAACAATTACGAATGGTATACGTTCAGTTGCGTACATTGCATTACGTTTTAAAATGAGAATCGGAAACATCGGAATCGATATTTGTTATGTACTCGTTCAATCATTCATTGGTTATCGACAATCTCTTCCGAGCACTATTGAAAATAATTGTATTATCTACGATAGAGCATACTTGCCTGGTAGAAACCTATTCATTCACGAAGTGAAGAGAAGAGACCCATGTTGTTGGAATAGGGTAACACATGTAATGCTTTGTTAGTGCAGTCCACGTTATCTGTGTGCATTATCGTAGGTGGTGGAAAGGCGCGTTAAAAAAAAAACAGTGAGCTTTAGACACCACGATTTTTCATT
The DNA here is from genome assembly GCA_963556515.1 of Nudaria mundana. Classification (NCBI taxonomy): domain Eukaryota; kingdom Metazoa; phylum Arthropoda; class Insecta; order Lepidoptera; family Erebidae; genus Nudaria; species Nudaria mundana. Next base: position 15,882,065 of record OY748298.1, read on the forward strand.
TTGAATCCGCGGTTGGTGTCGGTTCGAGTTTTATCCCGCATCTTTGAGGTCGGGTTTTATCGTTGCAACCTTTCTAGCAACTTTTCCAGCTCCTGTAAGGATAGCGTGTCCCAAGCCATCCTCAAGCCCCGATAATGGAGGTCGATGGTCTTGTGCGTAGATAAGTCTGTGGGGCACTGGATGTCTTCGGAACCCAGTGGGGACACCTTTCGGCTACCTCCTTAGCAAACATAACCTGCTCGCAAAAGGACACGGCCACAGACACCATGACTGAAATAAAACTTCTATAGAGAAAGAAAGAAAATGTATGCACGCACGACCTCCTGCTCTAGCTTTACTTCGCCTCGCCCGATCACACTTTTTGCTCTCGTCACGCATTCACCAGCTTAATCCTCAAGTAAAGAGGGCGTAAATACGGTTTACTTCAAGGAGGGATATATGATGGTATATCCACCATATAACCGGTAGCGCTGAGCAGTTAGCTAGATGATAATGATGATTCCTGTTATCCCGGTATTGTGTGCCAGTGATAGATGAAACTATTTCAACAAAATCTCATTCATAAACGTAAGTCACTGTACCTATAAAGTATATTAACTTCGCAATCATACAACTAGTTCGAAAGAGCTATGGCGTAACAAGTACTTAGGAAAATATACGGAACCGGACGGTTATGTAATCGTGTAAGACTAGACTGTGTAACACTATTAGTCCTGGAAGTAACACAGTCTTTGGGGTATTGTTTGTTTTAGTTGGATAAACTGTTTAAGAAAAGTTTGAGAAGTTATTGTATAAGATGGTAGACTAGTTGAATTAGTATTGATAATGGGTAATTGGGTACGTGAATATCTGAGAGATAATAATTGGGAATAAATTAAAAAAAACCAAACCGGCTCTAGGTACAGTTCGCGAGAAATAAGCGGAGCTTTGCATTTGTGTGAGTGCAGTGTACGTGAACGTATATGTGACCTCTTTTACACACACATGTGTTGTACACACAGCTACAAAAAGAGTTTTTACTCTACGTTTTGTGGTCACTCACACAAATGCAAAGCTCTGCTTATCCCTCGTGAACGTACCTACTAACCTAACCTAGTAGGAACGAAAATAAATATACTTATGTAGATTCTACGAGTAATTAAAGTATTAAAAACCTATTTTCATAGTTATCTACCGCAGAACTTGAGTAGGACCTATCATATATTTTTTTACAAGCTTTTATTTTTATACAACTACGAGACAGATTTTGAAAATGATATCTAATGATTACTTACCTATTTACGATCGTTGTAAAAATAAAACATTTAAAAAAATATATGTTGCTGTTGTACTTACATTATTTACAAAAGATCGTGGAAAAAATCCTCCGCGTCATTGTCGATTAAGCACAGCAGATTAAGAATTCATTCCTCCTCTGGCTTGCAGGCTGCGTTGCCAAAGTTTGATGGCGATCCTATTTGAACCAGGAAATAACCAGCCTCCTGGTCTTAAGAAGCATCCATCAGATGTTTAGCGATGTATAAAGGCAGTCAGGCAGTGAGCGCTCGGACCCCATGAACGCTAATAATTAATTTGGAAAAAATAGATATTATTTGCAATATTAAATAATTTATCTGTGGTACCCTTGCATACTCTGTGCATTCACTCGACCTCGATTTAAAACAGGACAAATTTAAAAACAAGATAATTAACTTATTCTTGAGATTTAACATAATTAATTCATATACAGGTACGTTTCCTCTAAATATTTGCAGAGATTGTAGTATAAGGTGAAGGTTAGCTGTACTACCTTGGGTTGGATTGTTAATGCCTTTAATGGCTTCGCCCCCGAGCAACGCACCCCATAGCACTTGGGGCGGGGCCCCGAGTGCTATGGAGACTGCGCCAACACCGATGCAGATTCTGGCGGCGATTGAGAGGCGCCTGGCGGTCCTTGAAGACCGGTCATACCGCCCCCCGCTGGCGCGACCCACATTGTCGTACGCGGCTGCCGCCAGCGGGGCTCTCGCTCCTGGGTCCAGTTCAAATAGGTCTGCTGCCCGCCCAGCCCCGCCCATGTCCGATTCACCAGCAACTGGGACACCGGCTAAGCCGGCCACGACGGCAAAGCCGACGAGAAAAGGGAGGCCTGTCGCCATCCCTGCTGCTCTCGCTTCCCATTCTGCTCCCGCTGCACATCCTTCCAGAGAGGAGGGATGGGAAGTAGCGGGAGCGAAAAAGAAAAAGAGGCGGAAGAAGGCCGCCAAAAAAGCGGCTGAAGCCGCCGCGACGAAGGCGCCGAAGAGACCCCGCCCTCCTCGCCGTCATCCTGACGGTGACGACGATGGGTGCAGAGAAGGGTGTGGGGTACGCCGATGTTTTGAAGAAGGTCAAGGCATCAGTGGACCTTAAGGCCCTCGAGATACTGGGGGGGCTCCGGTGCAAGACCACTCGCACCGGGGCTCGCCTACTCGAGCTCTCCGGCGCCTCCAGCGGCCCCAAAGCTGACGACCTAGCGGCTAAGCTGAGGGACACGCTGGACCCAGAAGCCGTCCGCGTCTCCAGACCCACCAAATGCGCTGCATTGCGCATCTCGGGCCTGGATGACGCGGCCACGACGGAGGAGGTTATTTCCGCCGTCGTGGAGGCTGGCGGCTGTCCCCATGACCAGGTGAAGGCTGGAGAGATCTCCTTCAGCCCCACCGGTCATGGAACGACAGTCGTCCAGTGCCCCGTCGCGGCGGCACTTAAAATTGCGGACGGACGGAGCCTCCTTATAGGGGGTTTCCTCAGGGCGCAGGTGCACCTCCTGCGTGCCCGGGAAACCAGGTGTTTCCGGTGGTGGGGCACGTAGGAGTGCAGTCCGCAGTGGAAGACACCGTGGGTGATCGATGCTTTCGCTGCAGCCGGCCCGGTCACAAGTCCAACGCCTGTGACGCACCGCCTCGCTGCTACAGATGCGAGGCGGAGGGCAAAACGGCGGACCATCGGGTCGGCAGCCGTTCCTGCGCCGCTATGAGGCCAAAGCCTCGTCCGTTCGCTGGGGGCAGCGGGGGTGCCGCTACTGCGCGGCCAGATTCACGGTGGGATGCTGATATGGACACCCATATCCGCATCCTACAGGCGAACTTGAACCACTGCCGCGCTGCTCAGGATCTTCTGTACCAGAGCATCGTGCAGTGGTCCATAGACCTGGTCGTGGTCGCCGAGCCGTACTATGCCCACCCGGGAAGCCTGGTGGCGCAAGACGGCTTGGCTTGCATCTTTGGGGGGTCCGCCGCAAACACCTCGCGGCTTGCAATTATTGCAAATGGCCGAGGCTGCGTTGCGGCGGAATATGAAGGGGTGGCAGTCGTGGCCGCATACATCTCGCCGAACAACATTAACGACGCTCAGAATGAGCTATGGCTCACTGAGCTCGACGTCGTCTTCACTGCGTGTCGTCCTCGCCCTGTCCTTCTCCTGGGAGACTTTAACGCCTGGTCTACGGCGTGGGGCTCCCGGGTAACCAATGGCAGGGGGAGATTACTTGAGGACTGGGCCACTACACGTGGACTAGAGCTCCTCAACCGGGGGAATGTTGCCACCTTTTGGCGGTCGGGGGTCAGCTCGGTCGTGGACTTAACGTTCGCGACCCCTGCCCTCGCCCGCCGTATTATGGGCTGGTGCGTGGAGGAGGGTGTGGAGACGCACTCGGACCACCGATACATCCGGTTCGAGGTCGTCGTCCCACCGACCCTTCCACAGCCGGTACCGAATCCCCCGGAACCGCGTTGGGCGCTCAAGAGTTTAGACCGGGAGGCTCTCCTGGAGGCATCCATCGTGCAGGCCTGGATTCCAGCGCCGGACAGGCCTGTTGACGTGGATGCCGAGGCAGAGTGGTTCAGGAGAGCCATGTCGCAAATCTGCGATGCGGCGATGCCTAGGGTTACACCCGGGCCGGCCAGGAAGCAGGTGTACTGGTGGTCGTCGGAGATTGCACAGCTGCGTGCAGCATGCGTCTCCGCCCGCCGCCAGTACACCACGTTTCGCCGGAGGCATCGTCGACCAGACGACGCGGCAGCCCGGGAGGCGGAGCTATATGCGTCCTACAGAGAGGCTCCAGAAAGCGATCTCGCGGGCTAAGATGACAGCACGCGAGGAGCTCCTGGAGACCCTGGAGCGGAACCCATCGGGGCGCCCGTACCTGCAGGTCAGAGGTAAACTCCGACCGAGGGCGCTCCCACTGACCCAGATACTCCAGCCGGATCGGCTGTCTTGGGCTCTCTGTTTCCGACGAGCGCGGAGGAGCAAATCCCTCCGCGCATGGCTCCGTCTCAGACGCCCAATGCGGATAGCAGCGAAAACGACGTACCCGAAGTCAGAGAGGGTGAGTTAGGAGCGGTGGTACTTCGGCTCAGTCGCCGGAAAACCACCGCCCCTGGACCCGACGGCATTCCGGGCCGTGTATGGGTCCTAGCCCTCGAGGAACTCGGGCCTCGACTGAGGGGGCTCTTCAGCGCATGCCTCGAAAGGGGCCAGTTTCCCAAGGTGTGGAGGACGGGGAAACTGGTCCTGATCCGGAAAGCGGGGCGGCCGGTGGACTCACCGTCCGGTTACCGGCCGATCGTGCTGCTCGACGAGGTGTGTAAGCTCTTTGAGCGAATTATCGCGGAACGCCTCGTCGAGCATCTCACGCGTGTGGGCCCAGACCTGGCGGATAACCAGTATGGTTTCCGTCGGGGACGGTCCACCGTGAGCGCGATCATGCGCGTGAAGACCCTGGCGGAGGAAGCAGTCTCGCGGGGCGAGGTGGTGTTGGCGGTGTCTCTTGACATCGCCAACGCCTTTAACACCCTACCCTGGAGTTGCGTTAGGGAGGCGCTGGTATATCACAAAGTGCCTCTCTACCTCCGTCGTATTGTCGGGGAATATTTATCCGAGAGGGCTATAACTTACCCTAGCTGGCTGGGGCCAGCTCGGCGAGATGTCTCGTGCGGTGTTCCACAGGGGTTGGTCCTAGGACCTCTCCTGTGGAACATCGGATACGACTGGGTGTTGCGGGGTGCGTTGCCTGAGGGCGTCAGCGTAACTTGTTACGCCGACGATACCCTCGTCACGACGCGGGGAGCAACGCACCAGGAGGCAACACTCAAGGTCACGACTGGGGTTGCTGAAGTCGTGGGTCGGATACGGCGGCTGGGACTGGACGTGGCACTGAATAAGTCCGAGGCTCTGTGTTTTTACGGACCTCGGCGCGGGCCACCTCCAGGATCCAGCATAAATGTAGGGAGCGTTAGCACCGGCATCGAGCCCTCCATGAAGTATCTGGGGCTCGTACTCGATGGCCGGTGGAACTTCGGACCACATTTCCGAAGTTTTGTCCCCAAAGTGACGGGGGCAGCAGCCGCGCTTTCGCGACTGATGCCCAACTTAAAGGGACCCAACGCTTCCTGCAGGAGACTGTACCTGGGAATCGTGCGGAGTATGGCCGTATACGGGGCTCCCGTATGGGTGGCGAGACTGAAGGCCAATAACGCTGCTATATTGCACAGATCGTTGAGGACTTTGGCCGTCAGGACAATAAGAGGGTACCGCACGATCTCTCTAGAGGCTGCATGTCTCCTAGCCGCGACCCCTCCATGGGACCTGGAAGCGAGAGCTCTTGCGTCATTGTTTCAATGGCACAAGGACGCGCTGGAGCGGGACCACAGGCCTGCGTCTCGAGAAATCGAGGCCCAGCGGTCCCATCTCCGCCAGGATCTCATGGAGACATGGAAGGTGCGACTTGAGCAACCTAAGTGGGGAACCACCACCATCGCGGCGGTGAGACCGATCATGGAGGACTGGCTGCAGAGGCAGCACGGTGGCCTCACGTACCGTGCGACACAGATCATCACCGGGCACGGAAACTTTGGTGAGTATCTGTTTCGCATGCATCGTGAGGTCACACCAGCGCGTCAACACTGCGAGGCTTCCGGCGAAGACACGGCATTTCACACGTTGGTGGAATGCTCAGCGTGGGCAAGTCAGCGCCGGGACCTCGTTGTGGGCCTGGGCGTGGATACTCTCTCACTGGAGACCATGCTACGAGCCATGGTCTCTAGCGAGAGCCAGTGGAACGCGGCCGTTTCCTTCTGCGAGCAGGTTATGCTCGTGAAGGAGGCGGCCGGAAGGGCGAGGGAGCGTATCCTCCCCGCTGAGTTTCGAAGTCTGCGGCGAGGGCGCCGCATACGTGACTACGCCCAGGGCCATCGACCTCCATGATCGGGGCCTGAGGATGATGGATTAGCAACCCACCGTCCTTACAGAAGCAGGCTAGAAGGGCTGCGTGATGTGGGGCTTCACCCCATGCACGCCTTAACTCACCGACGCGGGATAAAACCCGACCCTAAAGATGCGGGGTAACACCCGACCACCACGCAGTGGCCACACAATGAGGCACTCGGCAATGGACGTAGATGCGGCCGCAGCCACAAGCCGCGGTTTAAAAAAAAAAAAATACCCCATAGCACTTAATCGTGTCCGATGTTCAACAGCAACGGCGTTACGACCAACCCCTATACCGCTCAATATCTCTCGAGCCGGTCATTACCACCTCAAACCTAAATCAGTATAGTGTCTACTAAATCGAACAAAATTTTCAACCAATGATATTGCAGAAAATTTATGAGAGGTTAGGGGTAACTGAGTACGTTAACACAAGGTAAAGCAACATCTGGCTTATACGATGGGTGACCATTTTTTTAAACCATCAGTCTGCTCCATGTTTCGGAGAGCACGTTAAGCCGTCGGTACCGGTTATAATACGACCATCTATGACAGTTATTACGGGTATTTGGAGCCCTAAACCAAATACCGACAAGTCTAACTACAGAACTTCGATATTGCCCAGGGTTGTGGAGGCCAAACTGGAAGTCGCTCCACAAAAAATATCGAAGTTCTGCTGCATCGCAGTTCAACTGGAGGACCCCGACTGAGTTGGGAAAACGCTCGGTAGATGATGACGTTATTGCAAAAAAGTTCTATATTTTAAGTTGACGGCCGGCGCTGGCTTTAATTGGCCTGCAGATAAGCTGACTTTGTGTAGCTACAATCCTCTCAGGCAGGTCAGTAGTAGGTACAGGGTTAATGAAGGTTACTACTTCTTAAAAAAACCGTGCTCTTAATAGGTTCTCCCTTTTCAAATTCCTTCCTTATTTGAACACAGTTCGAATGCAGCAATTTCTCATTCCATTCTTCATGTAATAGTAACTATTGGTAATGTATAAGGAAGTATTATAATGTTTCTCTCGCGAACAATAAGTCGTGTGACGGGCGGCCGCACCGTATGCGTCGGTGTCTAACGATGTCCCATATAACAGAACAATTGTTCGAGTGCCGCATTGCAAGTGATTGTCATTGTGATGTTAATTACACGCTATGTTTACAAATAATACGCAATTTGTTAGCATTAGGAATGTTTTGAATAATATTTACCTACTAAGCTTCACTTACTACCGATTGATCTGTGGAATAGTTTTTCTTCCAAACTTTTGCTGAACATATTGCTTCAGGAGTGTCCAATGAAATTTTATGAAAATTGGTCCGAGTTAGTTACCTGGTTTGTGGTTTGACTGTGAAACTGACAAAAACAAACTACAATCAGGTTAGGCTTTATGATATTAATGTGATATATTTTTCTATTTTAAAGCAATGAGTTTGTTTAAACTATTCTTAAAATATTAAGAAAGAAATTATAAGTAGATCACAAAAACTGATGTCATCGGCGGGACCGAACCCACGGTCTCTCCCTAACAGGGGAAGTGCTCTGCCAACTGAGCTACGATGACCACTACCGACAACATCGAATCTTTGCTTTATATCATATTCATAATTTCTACATCGCGCTATTAAGGTTAGCGTTGGATCCACCTACCGCAGTTCTACTGAACTAACGGTACCAGTGTATCGTGTTACAACGATATTTAAACACTGAATCTTAGATGAATCCCTACCAAATCCATATATTTTTGTATTTTAAAGCAATGAGTATGCTTAAACTATTCTTGAAATATTAAGAAATAAATTATAAATAGATCACAAAAACTGATGTCATCGGCGGGACTCGAACCCACGGCCTTTCCCTAACAGGGGGAGTGTGTAATTAATGTGATGTTTTGAAACAGTGCCAGTGTCACATAATAACTTGTACCTATGCAATTCTGTGACACTCGTTCAACCTGCATCGTGCGGTATCGAACAAAACCACTGATATTTTACAAAAAATAAAATTAGGTTAAGTAATTTTATTTGCTTTAACATGAGTGTGCACATAAATAGGTACTTACATTTACAAAGGGAAAACTCTTTTTGCCTGTAAAGCGTGCATGATGATTTAGAGCAAACACTCAGGAAACCATTACCATCGTGTTTTAGGGTTCCGTACCCATCGGGGTTTAAAGTCAGGCTCAGGTCCGCTGCCACCCCTACGTCCATTGTCGGGTGCCATAGGTGTGCACTCGTAGGTATTCCCTGTGGAGCCGCCGGTACCCAACGTAAAATGCCAAGACTTCGCTATCCGTCTGTCACACTCTACCCACCTCATGAACCGTGATTTTTACAGTTAAAATTCTCAATCACCTCTTTTTATTTGCAGTATAACAAAAAACACTAAAAAACATAATAAAATAAATAGAGGGCTCCCATACAACACCAATATTTGTTTTCCGCTTTTGGGCGCCCTTTTTTTTTCTTCTCTCAGGGCTTCTTAAAGTTTTCATAGAAGTACGAAACACTTCGTGCCCGAGTCCCACTCGCGCTTGGCCGGTTGTTTAGATTTTCCACGTAAAGTAGGTAGGTATGATTCGTATTATTATTGTATTTCATAGTCGCTGTGTTTTTGTCACGAAAAAGTATTATGGGTCGAACTTCAGCTGATTTCTTTAAGAAGGGCATCAATAAACTGCCGCTGCGTTGGCAAAGATGTGTAGATTGCATGGGTGATTACTTCGATTAATACAAATACAAAATACATAAAAAAAATATTATTAATTTTTTTTCATACAAAACGGCAATTTCATAGGTAAAGACCTAATGTTACGATTCTAAAAACTTCACAGTTTGAACTGTTTTTGATAACTTTATTGATGTTATATGCGCCACAGTTATGCGGAGACCGCGTGGTGAACGTTATGTCAACCTAGGAAGTATATGCATCAACGCCACCTACTTTCTATATTAGCATTACATTGGTTACGTCATCTGATGCTGTATCAGATGAAGCACCTGCGAAGTGCTCTCTTACCTTCTTCCGCCGGTAGATGTTCTCAACGCCAAAAACGTGAAAATAAGACAGACAAATAGACATACAACACGCCTTATCCATGAAGACGTAGGCATAGGTAATATTAATTATAGTGTATCGCTTCATCTTCCGATAGCATGAGTTACGTTAAGTGTCATGGCAACCTCTGAGCACCTACTACTAGTTCTCTCTGTATCACCCAAAGGTTGACTGGTAGATAATGCCTGTGGCATTAAGTCCGCCTTTGTACAGTTTTGTACATAAGTACAAACACTTATTTTGTTGGTATATCTATAACCACTCTGTAAACTCAAACCAAAAGTCCAACAGCTCGTAGAGATGTTAAATTACCACTAAAATAGACTCTTTATATGCCGAGTTTCATTTTATGCGTCATATACCTATTGCCTTGCGAATCTGGCGGTAAATGTAAATGTAGCATTTTCTTTTTTTGACGTTCATAAGTGTTACTTTGTGACCTACATGCAAAGACCTTCCTACATGAATAAAGATATTTTGATTTGATTTTGATTTTTTATTTGTGAGGGTTTTTTTTTTTTTTTTTAAATTCCGCGGCCTAAGGCCGCGGCCGCTCTAACGTCCGTTGCCGGGCGTCTCTGGTTACAAGCAGAGCGTATCTCCAGTGGCGCCCGGCGGACTTTGACCACCTCTGTGGTCTCTGCGGGGGTTGGGTCGGGATGACAATCCCGCGTCGTTGGCTACCCCAACGGTTTTATCCCGCGTCAGTGAGTGAATCTGGTTGCGTGCCATGGGGCAAAGGCTCCGCAGCACGCAACCCTTCTAGCCTGCTTCTGTAAGGACGGTGGGTGGCGATCCCGCCGTCCTCAGGCCCCGATCATGGAGGTCGATGGTCTTGGGCGTAGATGAGTCTGCGGCGCCCTCGCCGCTGACTACGGAACTCGGCGGGAAGGGTACGCTCCCTCTCCCTCTCGGCCGCCTCCTTCGCGAGCATGACTTGCATCGCAGAAGGACACGGCCGCGTTCCACGTACTCGCGTTGGAGACCATGGCTTGGAGCATGGTTTCCAGCGAGAGGATATCCACGACCCACTACGAGGTCCCGGTGCTGACTCGCCCACGCTGAGCACTCCACCAACGTTGACACCGGGGTGTGACCTCACGATGGATGCGAAACAGATAGCTACCGAAGCATCCATGCCCGGTAACGATCTGCGTCGCACGATACGTGAGGTCACCATGCTGCCTCTGCAGCCAATCGTCCATGATCGGCCTCACCGCCGCGATGATGGTGGTACCCCACCTGGGTTGCTCAAGTCGCACCCTCCATGACTCCATGAGCTTCTGGTGGAGTTGGGACCGCTGGTCCTCGATTTCTCGAGACAGGCCTGGTCCCGCTCCAGCGCCATTGGAACAATGACGCAAGGGCTCTCGCTTCCAGGTCCCATGGAGGGGTCCCGGCTAGGAGACATGCAGCCTCTCCGGAGATCGTGCGGTACCCTCTTATTGTTTTGACGGCCAAGGTCCTCAACGGTCTGTGTAAAACAGCAGCGTTGTTTGCCGTCAGTCTCGCTGCCCATGCGGGAGCTCCGTACACGGCAATACTCCGCAGGATCCTTTGCGAGGGGGTAAGCAAAGGTGCGTATCACATCCACATTCTACCAGTAATTATGTAGGTAACTGTCTGAATCATCATCCGTTGCGTCTTTTCCCAACCCAGGCAGCGTCGGCATTCCAGTCTAACTGCAAAGCGGCTGAACTTCGAACTAATAACTGTCAGAAGGTTCATAAAATATTATGCGCAATAAAACAGACTCCTAATAAATCTTATGACTATGGGTGCATGAATTTTCGAAACAAATTAGTAATAAATTGCTGTACAATTTGGAATGTTTAATTGCTAGATATTGTTTATGTTACATCACGAACGATTTTGACACAAGTGATACGTATAGGTCATTATTAGAATCGATGCTTACGACACGTTTACTGGGAGTTCTATTTTTGCTGAGCGCGTGGTTGCTGGCTTTTTAGGTTACCTCTGGCGCTCTGCAAAGATCGAGTTCGATACTCACATACCGAACAACGTTTCTTTTCCTGCACCTGGAGCTAGTTAGGAATAACTAGTTCTTCTTTGCGGGACTATCCACTGCTAATTAAGCATTAGCTTGACATTGGCGAAATCATCGATGAACATCTATGGAGCCACGTTTTTAAAAAAGAAGAAGATGAATACACTTTTATTTATAACTAGCTGTTGCCCGCAGCTCCGCCTGTGTGTTACTTTAGATCTACATAACTTTTTTATTTATGAACCGATTGAAAACCAAACCTTATCTTAAGTTGAATAAACCACAACGCATTACTGAAAACCGCAAATTCAAATCAAAAATTCAAATCGGTTAAGCCGTTTCTGAGATTAACGTGTTTAAACATTCAGAAAAACAGACAAAAGTTCTAAAAACCATTGTTAACAACAGTTTTTATATTATATTCCCTATTATACCATACAAATTCATCTTAAGATAATTATTTATTATCTTTGTCATGTGTGATAGTCCATTGAATTGTATGGAGAGCGATATTGTATCTTAAGATAAAATATTATAGTCTCTTAGTCGTGTGCAGCGCCCCTTAGTGAATTCCACTGCGGGTGACACAGTTGTCGTTGGGTTGGTACAGTAATCGGGTCTAGGGATCGAACCGCAAAATTAAGTTTGTTTTTTATTATATATACTTTTCCGACATAAAAAGTAAGCCAGTAGGTGCCCAGGATATTAAAGAATAAAATTATAAAAAGTTTCATTGTAATCGAATCGGTAGTTATTGCGTGATGCCTGAACAAACATACAGACAGACAGACGGACAGACAAACAAAAATGTTTTTAATCACAATTTTGGGTTCGGTGTCGGTCTAGTAACACTCCCTGCCAATTTTTTTTTTTGATATTTTCAATGTACAGAATTTTCACTTCTACAGATTTATTATAAGTATAGATAACTTATTAAATAAAAACATCTTACGTAGAAACTAACCGACTGCCTTGGAAAAATCTGTTCGATTTTCATATAAATAGGTACGTGAACTTAATGAAATGAAGAATTTGACCGGGATACCATTTTATACCTCCACCATCTGTTATCTGACCTAGTAATCATAATTCCAACATGCTCTCAGAAATTTTCAGTTTTTGTTGGATCTTCTCTATTTTATAGTGATATTTTTTTAATTCTATGCAGCGTTTCTTGTGATTCCCGGTCTATATTATTGGGATAAAATTAATCTATCTCTGTAACATATTTCATTCAGATTGCTCCAACCATTTCTACGTTAAGCCCGTACAAACTTTACACGATATTGTAGTTAAGTACCTATCATCAAGCAAGTGTGCAAATATCACAACTGTTTGATTTGGAGTTTGGATGTTTTCTATGTATGTTTATATCGTATGTATTTAGAGATATATAAGTGTGTTTAGAGAAGGAAAACTCGACACAAACCTGTCTGGCCAGCGTAGTATATGTAGGCTAAATTCCCCCCTCTTTGGGACAGGCCATTGCCCAGCAGTGGGTGTCAAATGGGTTAAGATGATGATAGTGACTTACTAAACACAGCAAGCTCTGTTTATGTTGGTAGTCTTGTGGTAGGTCGTTTTACCTTACTTGGGCTCATAAGTTACCGCACAATTACCCAAAAGTTATCATTAAAGTTAATATTTACTCTGTGTTATAGCTTTACTTACCAGTTAACGTTGATCTTGCGTTTTGATGTCGTGAGTTCAATCTTTCCTGTGAACATTACTCCTAAGCACTTTGAACTGAACTGGAAAGGTTCTCCTGGTGCGCCCGGCAATGGACGTAGGAGAGGCCGCGGCCTTGGACCACGGGCTTCAAAAAAAGAAGCTAGAAAGGTTAACAGCTGCTATTTAGTAGTTCGGAATTGCTTATCCCATTTTATATGTTTACCGCGGCGTCGTTCGCGTGAAATAGTATTATGGTTTTCAATTCCCGCGGGAACACATGCCCGGGATCAAAAGTATCCTATATTACACCATATTACATCAGCTATCGTATAATAAATATTTAAGGGGCCTCCCTAACAACATACGTGATTTTTTGCCGTTTTGGTACGAAACCCTTTGTGCGCGAGTCCGACTCGCTCTTGGCCGGTTTTTCTATATTACCGCCATAAGTCTATTTGTTTAAATAAGAAAGTTAGTTTGTGCCAAAAAATCTGAATCTCACTAAACCACAAAAATTTAGCAAATGTTAATTAATTAAAAATTTTTATTAATTACTGATATTGACGAAATATCAAGAGCACTTAGTTATTTTTACGCCAAACACACAAAACGAAACTTCTGATTTTAGTTAGTTGGTGTAAAAAGACAGCGAAAACTTGGTTTAGTGAGAACTTATTTAATTTGACATAATTTTTCGGGTTCCTTAGTTCGAGTCTCGGAATCCTTTTAGTTTCGTCAAGTCCGTCCTTCTATCGTCCGTCATCACCTTTCCGCTCTTTCGCGATCTACGGATTATTCAGGTGACGTTGCTGTTTACTGTACAGCACTTGCCTCGGACCCTGAAACCTGTAACCACTATTCAACTTCTAGATTTGTGTAAATTCACTAGCAACCCACGACCCTACGTCGTGATATCACTGTTTGTATGAACGTGTTTCTCACATTATATGTATAAAATCAAATTAAGTGTGTTCATTTGAGGTTATCCTGAGTTAATCCTGTATTTGTGCTGGGGAGGACTCCCCCCACGTCACAGTGGCTAACGGCTAGTACTACGAGTACATTAATTAAACTTTTAGTAAGTAAGTAAGTAAGCATTTATTTGCATAAAACAGATCAGGTGTCCAAAACAGTTTTACAGTGCGCTGCTTTATAGCCTAGAAAAGACATGCAAATTTTTGTGACATATACAAATTACGAACAAATGGTCACAGTAACTTTGTACATAACACAAACGGCGTAAATATGCTAACCTAGCAGGTGATTACATATTTGAGCCGTTTGGGGTTGAGACACAGGGGTCATAGGGTCCGAGTGCTCGCTGCCTTTATAGAGACATTGCTACACGCCTAATCGATGCTTCGCAGGACCAGAAGGCTGGCTATTTTCTGGCCCAAAGAATAAGTATGGCCATCCAACGTGGCAACACAGCCAGCATTCTGGGAACCTTCCCAGTCGGCAATGACGGGGAGGATTTTTTAAACGATATTTTGGAATGTAAATATTTTTAGTATATAATTATGTATATTTTGTATATTTTAATTCTTACTTTAATTCTTATACATAATATGTAAATCTAAATACACATAATATAAAATGGATAGTGAGGTGAGGAGTGAGTACAAGAACCAATGTCAAAAACACAAGCAACAAAACAATGAAAAAATGGAATTGGATTTGTATGGATATGTGTATTTAATACGCCGACAAAGTGCTAAAATATGAGATTAAAAAAAAATGCTTTTCTTGGGGTAGTTCCCCACTTTACGTGTGGGGGCGGGACCTACCCCAAAAAAAAGCTATTATTTTTATCACGTCTACCGCGTGTCTACTAGTGTGTTGTATCAGTGAATTTACGTACACAATTGACTTCGAACACATTCTGTGAGCTCTGATTTTGACTTTTGCTAATTTACACTGTTTTATGAACAGTGAGTTTAAGTAATTAACTATTCTGTATTTAAGTTTCTAATGGGTAATTAAATGTGTATTTAGTTTGCAAACTTGGTAATGCGTTGGCAAATTGTTAGAACATAGTATTTAATAGGTATTCAGTGTTGAAATATCGTAGCATTTCTCTACATTCCATTTACGACACTTATGTTGTACCAAGTACCCATAAAGTAGATCAATCTTGTGCAGTGATAGGTGAATTCAAGTTATTTCTCACTGGCTGATCACTGACACAGGTTTTTCGTTCCCAATTCCCGTGGGAACATATTACTGGGATATAAAGTAGCCTATGTTACTGCTTCCGAGAGACGCCCGCAGCAATGGAAAAAAACCTATGTTATTCGGGGATAATGTAGCTTTATATCAGTATAGAATTTTTAAAATCGGAACAGTAGTTACGGCGCTATTCGCTTCAAAAAAGCAAACAAACCGTCAAATCTCTCTCTTTATATGAAGAGGAGAAGAAGTATACTTATATATTAGTTGAAATTGGTAGATAATAATTAAGATTGTTGACGTCCACTATAGTTTAGGACTTTGATTTTAATATGTTAGGACAATTCACACAACGCCATCTAGTCTCAAACTAAGCAGAGAGTACTAGATAAAGTGATATAAATTCTTATATTCGTTTTTTTTTTAAATACATACATAGGTATTATACATAGGAAACCTCCAGACTTCGGTACAAGCGTATCTGTCTTCACACAAAGTTTGTCCCGACCGGGAATCGAACTCGAGACTCAGGCGTCGCAAGCGGATGCACTACCGACCACGCCACCGAAGTAGTCAAAACTTCCCCTTGGCACATTACAAAGCACTAAGTAATTTCTACTGTTAAATTAATTTATTGATGTTTTTATTACTGCTACCAGCTTTGCACGAAATGCCCAGGCAGAACAGAATCTGCTCAATTTAACGATTTGCTTTAAGACATATAAAATCTTTCAATAAAAGCAATTATTGATTTGAACGGTAAGTCATAGAGATTTGACAAAAAGATAGGACTAGTCCAGTCTAGTCTAGACTAGTTAAAGGACGACAGAAAATATTTAATATGTAATAATTTAATATGTATGTGAGCAAATACATGAATTCTATAGAAAGCATAATGTCATCAACCAGTGTCAATATGGTTTCCAGTCTGGTAAAAGTACCATATCGTTATTATCGAATTTCGCTGATGAAGTTAATAAGCACTTAAATGGGAAAAAATGTGTCCTGGCACTCTTTATTGACTTCTCCCGTGCCTTTGATACACTATAGTGCATAGCCAGATAGTGGACAGATTAGACGACTCCGGCGTTCGTGGCCCTTTATTGAGGTGGTGCGCAAACTACCTACAGAACCGAAAATTCTCTGTTAAAATTGATGAAATTTCTAGTGAATTGTTTTCGGTAACTGAAGGAACGGCCCAAGGCTCCGCACTTGGGCCACTGCATTTCTTGACCTACATTAACGACATTGTCTGCAGTATCTCTAACAGTTCATGTTATCAGTTTGCTGATGATACTTGTTTGGTAATTGCTGACCAAAACCCTCAGAGTGCCTGTGAACGTTTGCAGTCTGATCTGGATGCGCTGTCAAGATGGTGCCATGATGCTGGTTTGGTTCTTAATGCAAATAAAACTAAATTAATGGTGATTAAATCTCCATACATCCAGCACTTGATTGCGCATGACCATAATTGTTTGCATTCTGTCGGAGCAACTAAATGTGACTGTCCATCTATAGAAGTAGTACCAAGCCACACATACCTTGGATTGACCATAGATTGACCAAGTTTAATTGGGGCCATCATATTGTAACGCCATCTCGTAGCGAGTAATAAGACTACCAAACTCGGCGCCATCTAGTAGCAAATCGCAGTACTACTACGTAACGTCTTTCGGGAATGTTCTGTCAAGGTACTTCTATGTAACGTGTTATCTAGAAGCATCTCGAAGGTGTGGAATGTTCGCGATAATTCTTCCGTGAAGATTCTAGAGTAATCTAGAGTAATGACCGCACTATAAAGGCGGAGCACTTCGGTGGCGGATCATCAGTATTTCCGGAGCGATAATACGAGTTATACCTGCGAGTTCAAGTGCGATTAAAAGTGTTCAGTGAAGCTTATAGTAAAGTGTAAATTAGTGGTGTAATAAATAAAGTGTTTTGTGGTAGTTTGATCGGCATTTTCCATTCCGTAGAACCCCGGCTCGTAACAATTGGTGTCAGAAGTGGGATTTGGACAATGCCGGTGTTACCGAAAGAAGACACAGAGGGCGTCCGTACCAGGGGTCAGCGCCAGCAGGAGTTGGACAGCAGGCGCTTCGGAGGTAATACGCCGGAGAGGTTGGGTGGTCAGGAGCAGCCAACGGTGGAAGCAGGCCCGCCCACGGTATCTCCAGCGCCAGCACCTCCAGACTTTGCTGCGCTGATGGCGATGCTACAGGAGCAAGCCCGTCGCCAGGAGGAGCAGGCCCGCCACCAGGAGGAGCAAGCCCGTCGCCAGGAGGAGCAAGCCCGTCGCCAGGAGGAGCAGGCACGCCGCCAGGAGGAGCAGGCCCGCCGGTTGGAAGAACAGCTACTGCGTGACAAGGAGGAGCAGGCACGCCGCCAGGAGGAACAGACGCTCCTCATGAAAGATCTTCGAGCGACTTTTGGCAAGGAGATGAATGTGATGAAGGATCAAGTTCATCATGTTGAGAACCGCATCACGGAAGCCGAAACTCGGATTGAAGATGTAAAAAACCAGATTACAGATGTGAGGAAAGAGCTGGGAAATCTGAAAGCTGGAGATGGGATTGCGACTTCCTTACCTGCCGTACCTTCAGCGCGTGGATTTAAAGTACCGCCATTCGATGGGACATCTTCATGGTCAGCCTATAAAAAGCAGTTTGAAGCCGTTAAGAAGGCAAACGGGTGGAGCAAAGCCCAGGCCATGACTGCGCTTACATTGGGTTTGCGAGACAAGGCGTTAACCATCCTAGAAGCTCTCGGAGACGATGTTTCCTACGAGCAGCTACTAGAAGCCTTGGAAACCAGATACGGTGACGCTCACCTGGAACACGTGTATCGTGCGCAGCTGAAGGATCGTGTCCAGCGCTCTGGTGAAAACTTGCAACAGTGGGCCCTGGAAGTTGAGAAGCTGGTACGGAAAGCATACCAGTCGGTACCTGCGCTCATCAATGGGAATCTGGTGCAAGCATTCATCGACGGCATCCACGACCTGGAAGTCAGGGCTGCTGTGAGGCTCGGGCACCATGAGACTTTCAAAGACGCCTTGGCTCATGCTTTGGAGGTCGAAGCCGTACGGAAAGATCATCAATCTCACCGCGTCAGGGAAGTTGTAGCATCACCGGCTCGCGACCGTTTCACGAGGTATAGCCCTAGGTGCTACACATGTGGTGAGAGGGGCCACCTTCGATCCAGTTGCCCAAAGCGGACTGCAGAAAGAGCAGGAAGTCGTTCCCAAGGAGATAGGGTGACTAACGTCACCGCCCAGCAACGGCAGGGAAAACGAACAATAGCCAGGACTGCGTGGCGGGTGCCGGCTGATGTTAGAAGAGCCCCAAAGGTTTCGATCTCACAAACCCAGGATGGCAGATTCCATGGCAACGCAGACGCATTGTCAAGAAGACCTTGCCCTGAAGACCGTAAGCACTGTGCCAAACAGGAGATAAAGGTAGCCATACCTGTGAAGATGCTTAAAACGGATCTGAGCGACGAATGGAAAGAAATTCTACAACATGCTCAACAGGACGACGCAGACATCAAGCCAATATTTGAGTGGATTAAAGCAAGTACTCCTAAACCCATGTGGAGTGACGTCGCTTCAATGAGTTCAATCACAAAAAGTTATTGGGCACAATGGGACAGTTTAGTTATTCAGGATGGAGTCTTGTGCCGCAAATGGGAAAATGCTCGAGGAGACAGCTGTCATTTGCAAATGGTCGTCCCTAAAGTTAAGGTTCCAGATGTGCTACAGCTCTACCATAATGGATGTTCAGGAGGCCATATGGGAGTAAAAAGGACTCTGTTGAAGATACGAGAGCGGTTTTACTGGATCCACTGTCGCGACGACGTTGAGGACTGGTGTCGCAAATGTACGAGTTGTGCTGCTGTGAAAGGACCTCATACACGGAGCAGAGGTGCACTGAAACTGTATAACGTTGGGGCACCATGGGAAAGGATAGCCCTAGATGTTGCGGGACCATTTCCTGAAAGTGAAAGCGGAAACAAGTACTTCATGGTTGTGATGGATTATTTCACGAAGTGGCCAGAAGTCTTCGCTATACCTAATCAAGAAGCTACTACGGTCGCAGATAAATTAGTTCACGAAGTCTTCTGTCGTTTAGGGGTGCCTCTAGAAATCCATAGCGATCAAGGAAGAAATTTTGAATCTCAGGTGTTCCAGGAAATGTGTCGGGTCATGGGTACTCACAAAACCAGAACGACCTCTTACCACCCGCAGTCAGATGGAATGGTGGAGCGATTTAATCAGACATTGGAGAGATATCTGGCAAAAGTTGTGGAAAGCAGGCAAAAAGATTGGGACAAGCACATCCAACCGTTTCTTTTTTCTTACCGAAGTGCGGTTCACGAAAGCACGTCAGTGACACCAGCTTATGCGAACTTTGGAAGAGAATTACGGTTGCCTGCCGACTTACTAACCGGTATACCACCTGACGCTCCACGCAATATCACTGATTATGCGAATGACTTGCGCAGCAGGATGAATGACATTTATGAGCATGTCAGACAATCAGGTCAACAAATGTCTGAAAAGATGAAGACCCGTTACGACCGAAAGACAAACAATAAGAGCTTCGATGAAGGTTCGTTAGTGTGGTTACATAACCCAGTCCGCAGTAAAGGGAAGTCTCCTAAGCTGCAAGCTAAATGGGATGGACCATACCGAGTTGTGACCAAGATTAACGATGTCACTTACCGAATACGGAAGAGTCCAAGAAGTGCGCCAAAGATAGTTCATGTGGATCGATTGGCGCGATATTATGGGCCTGACAATGCTCGGGACGAGCATGTCTTAGGAGGGGGCAGTGTAACGCCATCTCGTAGCGAGTAATAAGACTACCAAACTCGGCGCCATCTAGTAGCAAATCGCAGTACTACTACGTAACGTCTTTCGGGAATGTTCTGTCAAGGTACTTCTATGTAACGTGTTATCTAGAAGCATCTCGAAGGTGTGGAATGTTCGCGATAATTCTTCCGTGAAGATTCTAGAGTAATCTAGAGTAATGACCGCACTATAAAGGCGGAGCACTTCGGTGGCGGATCATCAGTATTTCCGGAGCGATAATACGAGTTATACCTGCGAGTTCAAGTGCGATTAAAAGTGTTCAGTGAAGCTTATGGTAAAGTGTAAATTAGTGGTGTAATAAATAAAGTGTTTTGTGGTAGTTTGATCGGCATTTTCCATTCCGTAGAACCCCGGCTCGTAACAATATAGAACGAGTTTGTGATAAACTCCGTTTATTTTTGGCGAATATCACAATGCTCAAAAACCGCATCCCTTTTAAAGTTAAGCTTATGCTTTATTACGCAATGGCGGATTGTCATATACAGTATGGGCGTAGTAGCTATGGGCGTACTTATAAAATTTATTTGGATGACATTTACAAACTGCAGCTAAGAATTTTAAAAACATTATCTGTCCTCCTTACCCTAGCTATATATGGTAGTATATGTAAGTATTGTATATAAAGCTCAGTATATATTTATCTATGTATATATTATAGCACCCATAGTTTATGTAGGTTTATTTATTTACTTGCACTGCACACACTTAGCCTTTTCACTCTTACTTCTCCTCTCAGGCCTGCTGGAAGAGATTCCTTTAGGAATAAGTAGTGCCCTTGTACTATGCTCACTTTATTCTTTTGTACAAAAAAATACTTTTGTAAAAAAAATAAACAGAAACAGAAGTTTCTGTTTATTTTTTTTGTGTGTATGTACAAAAATTACAAAATAAAATAAAATAAAAATAAAAAAGCAATAGTTTCACCCAAAGTAAAACAACAACTTTGTGATAGTGAAACTGAACTATTTAAACACTGTAAAGTTTTACCAATACACACGCATGTTAAATTATTACTGTTAAAAGAACAATTTTTTAATGAATCTTTGAGAGAAGTTATCGAGCATTCTGTATGCACCCGGGCTGTTTGCGATAAGCGATAACCTATGTTGTCCCGCGGTTAATAAATGACACCTTAAAATAGTATTACGTGTAAAAATATTAAATTTAAGTTAAAGCAGTATTTCTTAGACGCAGTTCGACTGCGCAATTATTTTACTTGATATAGACTTACTACCAGATTTACTAAATATAAAGTTGTACCTGAAGTAGACTCAGCATAACAGCACACGGCTAAACCTCAGTGGTTTTTAGTGATGTTAATTAAAACTTAATATTATGAACATTATACTTTGTTAAATGATAATAAAAAAAATTAAAAAAATGCTTTATGCATACTATAGGAACGGACAAAATCGATTTTGTTGAGCGAAACGAGCGTAGCGAGCGGCGCTCATTATCAGGTGACTCAAATGCAACTCGATGTGAAGTTGTTTCTCGACAACTACCCAACCGATTTTAATGATTTTTTCATTCAAAGGTCAAGCATTCTCAGGAGCAGGTTTTGTTCGAGACCGAATTTTGATTTAGGACCCTCAAAAAGAGTTATTGACCAAAAATATGACAATAGTCACTTCGCTCAATTGCATGCTGCAGCGCAGTATCACGGCAGCGACCGCAGCTCCTAGTTTTATACTAGGTAGATATGTTAAGATTGTACGGCACCAATCGTGTGCGAGTCCGACTCGCACTTATTATTTCGATCTTCCAAAGGTACAACGATTAAGTAATATCGAAGACTTCCTACAAGTCTGAGCTCATCCCGGACACGTGGTCTAATTATATGTAAACTGAGGTTGATTATAGAGGAAGTTACAAACGATATATCGTTGGTACTCGTATAATTAGGTAATGATTTTAACAAGAATCACGCGATATTACATAGGTGTAACATTACTGGCCTAAGTGACCGTTACGTCTAATGAGAAATTCTATAGGAACGAATTGAATGATTGTTTGTTTGTATTGAATGCTCTGTAACTACTGAACCGATTTTGAAAATTCTTTCACTACTATGTAGCTACATTATCCCCGGTTGATAAAGGCTACTTTTTATACCAGTAATGTGTTCTCTTCTGCCGGGCGCCACTGGACATACCCTCTGCTAGTAACCAGAGACGCCCGGCAACGGACGTTAGAGCGGCCGCGGCCTTGGGCCGCGGAATTAAAAAAAAAAAAATGTAATGTGTTCTCTTGGGAATTGGGAAGGAGAAAAATAAATCATGCGATTGGAGTCGCGGCAATTAGTTAGTTATTTATAAAAAACGCAATATATATTTCTAAACGGTAGGCACGTAATCGTGATAAAATAATGGGTACGATACTTTTTTATATTTCCCGAGGTTTACTATCGTTTTAAAAAAAACGTATGACAAATGATCATTTAAAAAAAAACGTTAGAAAATCTAATCATTTGACAAACTTTCATTTCGCAAACGTACCACTTTAAAAACAATCATTCGACAAAATACATGTTTCGCAAATGCTATATCCAGTAAATATTTCAACTGTTAAAATATAATTTTTAAAATTTTCATATGACTAAATAATTCGTTTGCCAAATTATTGTTTTTACAAAATGTCAAATGAAAATAATATTGACGTCAAACCAAAAGTGTGCATATTAGACTGGCTTCGTTGTTTTATTATGTTCTAACCTAACCTTTGTCAAATGTTATTTAAGCTTTACGTTATTTTGCCAACTAACATGTTTTAAATAATCCATTTGTGAAATGGTTTTTTGGCTTAATGGAATGTTGTCTGATAAATAATTTGTCAAATGAGTAGTTTATTAACTTAGGTATATGTTGTAAATATGATATATTTGACAAGTATAAATTTGTCAAACGTTGTTTTCCAAATAAAAATGTCATTTGTTTTTTGTCGAATGACTGGATACCATTTCCCGACGTTATGAGCTTATTACCAGTCAACTCATCGCCGCGTATCTTCTTAACAGATTTCATGCAATTTCAGCAATAGAGAGTAAAAATTAAAGGTTTACAAGGATAACTCATAAAGTCTGGGTGTACATATTATACCGTAAAACCACCAATTGATAATATATACAATAAACTATCAGAAATAGTAGGTACTTTATTACAGTCTTCATGTAAAGCATCGAATATACGTTTAAAAACGCAGTTGTAGACTGTACGACGACGTTGAACACTGTTGGTTAACCGTTTTTATGGTAGCTACTACTTCTCAAGTCCCATTTCAATTTGGTCCCACTCTGACAACTATTTGGTCCCATTACGGTAGTTTGTAGTCGGTGTGTCAATTTATTCCGTGTATTTTTTTGGTATGTAATTGCGTTTGCAATCGTATATCGACATTGGATTCTTCAGTAAGTTCGACTAGCTCAAACTCAGCTCAAAGCACGCAACAGAATCAGATAATCTGTTCTCTGGGTTAAAGTATTTTTAAACTCTTTCTATATAGGAAGGTAGTTCAAGTTCAAGGGTAATTGGACTTAAATTGCTTTGTGTGTTGACTTTCGTTTACGTGACTTGTAAGGTGTGAATTTAATTAAACGTTACGTAAGCGACTCGTGGGTACAAACATCCGTTCTGAGTGGTTTTAGCTTAAGTAGATAGGTTGGTACTTAGTATATACAGTCATAACATTGAAGTGTCTCTTTGTAATCATAACAGAGTAGGTATAAAACAAAGTCTCTTCCACTGTCTGTCCGTCCCTATGTATGCTTGGATCTTTATACTTAGAAAGGATTTTCATGCAGTTTACACCAATGAATAGAGTGGTTCTTAAGGAAGATTTTAGTATAAATTTTGTCAAGCATCATCATCGTCATCATCAGCCAACATCAGTCCACTGCTGGACATAGGCCTCTCCAATGACACGCCACACCCTCCGATCTTGGGTCAAATACGACTAATGTCGTCGCTCCATCGAGCCTCAGGGCGTCCCACGGTACGCTGGCTGATTCGCGGTCTCCACTCCAGAACCTGCTTGGTCCAACGGTGGTCGGTTCTGCGACAGATATGGCCGGTCCATTGCCTCTTTAGCTGGCATATGCGCTGGGCTATGTCGGTGACACCAGTTCTCTGACGGATTACCTCGTTGCGAATGCAATCTCTCAGAGACACTCCAAGCATAGCCCTTTCCATTGCTCTCCGTGCGATATGCAGTTTGTGGACCAGTTTCACTGTTAGTGTCCACGTCTCGGCCCCGTAGGTTATGACCGGCAGGACGCATTGCTCGTAGACTTTTGTTTTGAGGCTCTGCGGGATGGGTGATGTGAAGACTCGACGTAGTTTACCGAATGCTGCCCAGTCCAGCCGTATTCTCCTATCGATCTCACTCTCAAGACTGTTCTTACCTAATTCGAGCAACTGCCCTAGGTATACATAGTTTTCAACAATGTCGAGAGTGATACCGTCTATCGCAGCTGATCCCGGAGCAACGTGCTCATTGCAAATGATCTTGGTTTTATCCAAATTCATCCGAAGACCTATGCGCCAAGAGGAATCCGCTAGGCCATTCAACATCCGCTGGAAATCTTCCATTTGCCATTAGGACGATATCGTCAGCGAATCGTAGGTGAGAAATGTACTTGCCATTGACATTAACTCCTCGACCAGACCAGTCCAGCGTTTTGAACATATCCTCTAGTGCGTTTGAGAACAGTTTCGGAGAAATTACGTCTCCCTGTCTCACACCTCGTTGCAGAGAGATATGTTCTGTCTACTGGTTCTGTATCTGGACTGTCATAGTTGCGGCATCGTACAGACTTTTCATCACCTCGATATATCGCCAATCAACCTGGCATCGCTGTAGTGACTCCAGAACAGCCGGTCTCGACGGAGTCGAACGCCTTCTCATAATCCACAAAGGCCAAGCAGAGGGGCAGGTTGTACTCTTTTGTTTTCTGTAAAACCTGCCGCACCGTGTGGATATGGTCTAGAGTGCTGAACCCGCTTCAAAACCCACCCTGCTCAGGTGGCTGAAACTCTTCGAATCTCCGTGCAAGATGATTCCTGACAACTCTCGAAAACAGCTTATAGATGTGGCTCAGAAGCGATATTGGTCGATAGTTCTTCAAAAGGTTTTTGTTCCCTTTTTTGAAGAACAGGACGATAACACTTCTGAGCCATGCCTTCGGAGTTTTGCCGTTAAAGAGGACGACATTAACCAATTCTTGGAGCTCTCTTAGTATTGGGATACCACCAGCTTTTAAGAGCTCTGCTGTAATACCATCCTCCCCAACTGCCCTCCCATTTTTAAGCTGCCTAAGAGCCATGACGATCATCTTGGCTTATGTCGGGCAAGTCCTCAGTGTAGTGGTGAGTCAGAGGACCCCTAAAGTCCGTGGTTACTGCGAGATGAGGAGCATGTGAAGTGTACAAGCGGCCATAGAAGACCTCCACTTCCTAGAGGATTTCTGCTTTTCGAGTAACGACTTGCCCCGTTGATGTAGTTAACCTCGTCATGTGACTTCTACCCAGTGGCTTGGTGAAGACTTTTGACCCCGGATTTTAACGATTTTGACGAAGTTAACATGGGGTTGCGTCGTTCATCCATTAGTTGGAGTGTTTCTCTCGAAAGCTTAGACTTCCGACCTCCACGTCGCACTTGACAACATTTTGTGCCCTCATCCCGCAAGATTTTTACCACTTGGTCGAGTCTCTGGTCCACGTCTTCGGTGGTTTCCAAGGCAGCGAATCGATTTTGTAGCTGTAGCTGGAATTGTTCGGATCCTGACACGGTCTGAAGAATATTTGGGCGGAGTGTTAACTTCATTAGACGTACACGCTCAAGGTCGAGATTGACATTCAGGGTGCCTCGTACCAGCCGGTGGTCGCTGCCAGTAGTAAATCTACTGAGCACCGACACGTCCCTGAATATACGTTTCTTGTCCGTTATGATAAAGTCAATTTCATTTTTATTCCGCCCACCGGGGCTTCGCCATGTCCACCTCCTTTGGGGCTGCTTTTTGTAGAAGGAGTTCATCAGGTACAACCCCTCCTTCTCTAGAAAGTTAACAAGCATCTGCTCTCTGTTATTTTTTTTATCTAAACCGAATGGCCCTATAGCTAATTCGCTGCTGGTCTGTACTCCCACTTTAGCATTAAAATCCCCCATAACAACGTTATAGTGCGCTTGGTGTAGAGCATTCGCGATATCCTCATACAGTGATTCCACCTCTGAGTCCGGGTATGCACCTGTTGGTGCGTATACCAAAACTACTTTGAGGGTGTACCTCGTAGATAGCTTTATCACGAGATATGCTACTCTTTGTGAAACACTTGCGATTTCTAGAACGTTGTTACAGAGAGTTCTATTGACCAAAAACCCAATCCCGCCCTGTGATAGCTTCTGGCCCTCGCGATGATAGAGTAAATGGCCCGATTCCAAAGTCATGGTGCCCTCTCCCTCACTTCGAACCTCGCATAAACCCAGAATATGCCACTTAATATGGGATAATTCCTCCTCCAACTGTGCGAGTTTGTTCTCATACATCGTTTGTCCGTTATACGTAACCAAGGTCAATTGTGTGGGAGTTTGGCGGCCTGCTGTAACCCGGGGATTCTTAGCACCCCCTGCTCCACCGTCTATATGACCGCCACTTTGACCAGGATCAGTGGGGCGACCGGGAACTGGAGGCCTTCGATTTGTGTGTCTCGTCATTGAAGGTAATGCCCATAGTCGCCACGCTGGGCATGCGGGTTGGCGACCGCAGTGGTTAAACTTCTTGTGCAGTTAAAGCTGCTGCCCATTATCCGCCTGGATTTAAGTTACACTATTATGAGATGGTTAAGCCGCCATCTGTCGGCTTTTGTTAGTCGCATGTAGCACGTGGCGACCCTATGGCTGCTTGTCGGGAAAATTCTCTCGTCAGAGCCTCATCCGTTGATCGGCAGGTGTACCACTTGCAGGTGAGGTTGACTTGGGACCCTAAGATGTTGATGGGTCCCCTCTACACCCATTGCATTTGTCAAGCATAAATAAACAAATTTTTACTAAATGCATTAATATGAAAGTGTGTACTATACTGTACTTACTGAAATAAAACATTCAATTTTTTTAAACCTTTTTTCTGTCTGACCTTCTAATCTCTGAAGCTATTTTGAGTGGGTGCGCCAAAGTTCACCTAAATTTTCAACTCCGATAATTGGAAATCCGAAATCTTCCTAACATTTTTCATCCTATAACAATCACAATTTCTAACTACTCTGTCTATAATGTTCATAATTTCGAAGCATTCAACTTCATAATGTCAGTAGCAATAAACATCTATTAGGTATACTTTTATTGGTTTTCCTATATATTTTTTCAATATAACCATCTTTTACACTATTATTCAAAGTCATATCTTTTTTGTTTAGATTTCTTTGGTTTAGGTTAGGTTAGAACTGTCGCCGGGCGCCACTGGAAACGCCGGGCGCCACTGGAAATACGTTCTGCTTGTAACCAGAGACGCCCGGCAACGGACGTTGAAGCGGCCGCGGCCTTGGTCGCGGAACTAAAAAAAAAAAAAAAAAGGTTAGAACTGTGACCACAACGCACGAGCCGAGCGAGCGAAGCGAGCCGAAGCGAAGTGCTAGAACCGAATCGGTCCTACCTAATTATGTTTAGGGATAAAAGCGTTATGATAAAAAACAGTAGGAGTTTAAATATATTTACATAAATGATATTATTAGTTATAATTTTCGGAAAATGAACATCGCCAGTAGCACTACAAATGGTATAAATGAAAACTTTAGGTTGAAAAATATAATATAATAGGAAGAGTGATCATTCGGATTACAAATCATTAGGAAGAACAATTTCGGGTAAAGAACTTTAGGTGAGACAATATGGACCCATTTTGAGTACTTATTAGTTAGTTTCGGGTCACATTGACCTTAAATGGAATTAAATTTAAATACTTACCTAAGATATGTTTTAATTAAGGTTATGGGGTGCAAAGTAACCCTGTCAATATCTCCAACTGCACGCGTTGCTCGTGGTGACAAACGGATGAGATTGTGGCCTATCGATCCTTATAACATCATGTAACCAAGAAAAGGTTTTGATCTGAGTGGATAATAAATAAATAAATATTTTTGGACTTTCTTACATAACGTAATCTACCCCAAACTAAGGTATAAATAAGCTTGTGTTATGGGATCTGGACGACTGATAAACATACTTATATATTTCTAAATACATACATGTATCTATGACGCATTTTGCTGCCTAATTCTCACATGTACGAGCGCTGTTATTTGTGTCAAGTAAACGGAAAAACATGAACATTGTTTATATAAGAAAGGCTGCCGTAAGTACGTAATAATGTAATTTAGATAGGCGTAGGATATAAATAATAATAAAAGACTTCGCCCTCTATAATTGGGGACTAAGGACGGCGGGCTGGCAACCCACAGTCCTTACAGAAGCAAGTCAGAAGGCTTGCGTTCTGTGGTGTTTCAGCCCACGGACGCATTCACTAACTGACGCGGGTTAAACCCCCAAACATGTGGGATAATACCCGACAAAACACTTGACAGAGGCGGCATAGGTATAGGCTAAAATATTGTTTAAATGGATCCAGTAGTTCCTAAGATTTGCGCGTTCAACCAAACCAAAAAACTCTTCGGATTTAAGGATAATATTAGTAAGATAGTAAGACGGGCTCGTGGTCTAGTGGTAACCGACAATGTTAACACATTGCAAAGGTTGAGCAACATCTAGTCAGGCCGGACTCAGGATGGGTCACCATTTCTTGCCTCGGAGAGCACGTTAAGCCGTCGGTTCCGGTTGCCATATGAACATCTATGGCAGTCGTTAGGGGTAGTGGGAGCTCTTAATCAAAAATCCGACCGGTCTAACTACAAAATCTCGATATCGCACATGGGTGGTGGAGGTCAGATGGCAGGTCGCTTCACGGAAAATATCAAAGTTCAGCCAAATCCCAGTTAGAAAAGGCTCAGTGAATGATGATTAGTAAGATAGTAAAGTAGAGTAAAAAATGAACAACATACAAGAGAGATGCCACTCCCACACAGTGGATAGCATGTTCGTTTCTCTGCCGAACGATAGTGGCCTGGAAAGCCCTGCCTGTGCACGTATTACCCTCCCACATATAACCCTGGGTTCTTTAAGCGGAGCGTGAAGAGGCACATCAGTAGGTCGTCAAGTTGAGGGCCACTCTCTATAGTATTGTGTGCTGTGAGAGTGGCCCACAATCGCTAGACATCCTCACGACTTACCACCAGGCAGGCGGCGTCAATTTGGCGAAAACAATATTAAAAAAAATACGAAGTCGTGGGTTACTTTAATGTTTGACGTAACTACATAGTACTTTACTTCACCACACTTTCCTAACATAATATGGGTAACTGTATTGCATATTTTCAATTTGAAATCTTTATAAAAACTTATGATTCCGTAACGTAATAAATTTAGTTACACAACACGCGTTACTCGGATAGGTGTTGCCAGCTAACATCGGATTGTTTGACTTCAAAAATTTTCGAGCGTGGAAATTTAAAGGAATTGCGACCATTTTGCAAATGAACACCAGTCAGTATGAACGGTCTTGTTCTATTTTTGACTGTTCATTGAATAAATGAATGGAAATTTATTCAGATTTTTATCTATACTAATAATATAAAGCAGAAGAGTTTGTTTGTTTGAACGTGTTAATCTCAAGAAGTTTTGGTTCGATTTAAAAAAATCTTTTTATGCTAAGAAGTGCATTTATCGATGAAGGCTACAGGCTATATAACATCACGCTACGATCAATAGGGACAGAACAGCAGTGAAATATGTTTAAAAAACGGAGAAAGTTTATTTCTTTCGAGAACTTCCGTTGCGTGCGCTGGTCAAATGGTTAATGTTATGTTAAAATGATGTACTAACGTATTGTTCCTCTTTAAAAGTTCTAAATAAAACTTCATGGTAGCGTACATCTATCTATTAAAGTTAACTCACTATAACATATTTTATGAAAATCAAATTCGTTCTAAAATAATTATTTGCGAAGGTAGATGTTATTACGGGTGATGCATAGACCAACGCTGTCGCCGTATGGATGATGCAACGAGAACAAAAATTACAGGCGACGGGAACGGGAATAATTCCAAATTACAACGTGGACGAAGTCTTGGGCTACCGCTAGTGTCTTTAAAAAGTTTACAGGTACACAAGGAGCTATGTTTATATTAACAAAGGACAATGTTCCTTTTTTGTTTGGAAAGTAGTATTGCAAAATTATCCAGTCTCGAAATTATTGTTGTCATACGAACATCTATGGTTAGGGGTAGTTGGAGCCCTAAATCAAAAATCCGACCGGTCTAACTACAGAACTTCGATATCGCCCATGGATTGTGGAGGTCAGATGGATGTCGCTTCACGGAAAATATCGAAGTTCAGCCGAATCGGAGTTAGACTGGAAAGCCGACCCCAACTGAGTTGGGAAAAGGCTCGGTGATTGATGATATCCAGTCTCGAAATGCAGGCGCTTCGCATTCTTGGTCAATAGCCTAACTAACTTGAAGTTTTCTTTTCCCAGTATAGGTCGCGATGGCCATACCTGTGTCTGCCAGTGCTGCTGGCGGCGTCAGCGTGCGGCAGCAACATTCTCATGATCACTATGGGTGGCACCAAGTCACATAAGATGCCGTTTTGGGAACTTTCCAGGGGACTTATTAGAAGGTAGGTATTTGTATGTTTATAATTATATTTTATTAGGTATTGCAATGCAATTACTATTATGTCGTACAGCAGTTGGGTCTTGTATTTTCTATTTTAATGTTAAAAACGTAAAAATTAAAAGGTTAAATATTTATTGATATAATTAAACTTTAGTGAGTTTCTATGACTGCTTCGGTGGCGTGGTCGGTAGTGCGTCGGCTTTCGACTCCGGAGTTCTATCCCCGGGTCGAATCAAATATTTGTGTGATCTACAAATCTTTGTTTCGTATTTTGGGTGCTTTCTAAGTATAATATGTATTTATTTAGAAATATATTAGTATGTTTATCACTAGTCTAGATCACATAGCACAAGTTTATATTAGCTTAATTTGGGCTAGATGACGTTGTGTGAGAATGTCCAAAATATCACCGCAGCTCCGCGGGCGTTACCGATTTTAGTAAGAACACATTACTTACCGGGTATATTATAGCCTATGTTACTCGGGATAATGTAGCTACATATCAGTGAAATATTTTTTTTAAAACGGTTCTGTAGTTACGAAACTGAAGCCTATTCAATGAAATAGTTTAAAAAAACACGCTTTCCAACTAAAAAGTAGAAAATAAATTTTAATAAGTTGGAATTAAGAATAGTGTAAATAAGAAATAAATGTATATTGTTGTAAAAAAAGCGTGAGGTGCATAGTGTCAATAGTTATAAATATTTAATTGACAGATATCAGTAGAAGAATTATCATTTTGATAATATCTTAAAATGCACCTCACACTTTTTTTTACACTAATATACATTTATTTCTTATATACAGGTTACCTTATCTTAATCCCGAGTTTTAATATTCCGAATATCATAATCCCAAAAACGTTTGGACATATTTTCATAATCCCGTTTTTACAAATTCCGAAGGTTTGTTTGCCATATAATTGCAACTCCGAATTTCATTTGCCTATTTATTCATTTGTACGGCGTTTTAGAATCCAAACGAATGAGTTCCAGACACACGAAATCTAAATGCACAAAATCCAGATGACCGTAATCCATATGCACGAAAGCCCAATTTTTAAAACACAATTTTTTTAAATACAATTAATTGATATCCAGACAAACAATACCTATCCAGATTTTTAAAATCAAGATCTTTAAATTAAAACAAACGATATCCAGGAAAACTAAATCCTTTTATATTAAATAAATAATTAAATTTTTGCAATTTTGTTCTATATTTTAGTTATCTGGCAACATAAATCAGTTTGTTTATTTGATATTTAATTTAATAACCTTAACCTATCTGTATTGGGAAAGTAAAACAATAGCGAGTCGGTTCTGGCATTCGCCGGCCGCTGCCGCGGCACGCTCGCTTCGCTCGCTCGGCTCGTGGGAGGGATTGCAGTTCTAATCTAACCTACTGAGTCGAAACCTATCTGTAATAGGCAAATAATGCATGGGAAACAAAAAATAATATTATGTACCTATTTCAATAGTTTAGCTGAAACACGATTGTATGGGAACCAAATAAAAAGATTATGAAAATTTGGTAATAGTTTATTTGGAAAATGGTACGATGGGAAACAAAAAAAAAGTATTCTGAGAATCTGGTATAATATCTGGATTATGAGAATATGGGAAACAAAAAAATACTTTTTGAAAATTTGGTTTTAGTGCACCTGGAAATTGATTCATCTGGGAAATTAAAAATGGAATTTTTAAAAAGTTGTTTTTCATTACATCTGTCTTTTGAAAGTTCTATCAACAGAAATTCGAGATTTCAATAGGTTACCTTATTTACACTATTCTTAATTAAAACTTATTAAAATTTATTTTCTACTTTTTAGTTGGAAAGCGTGTTTTTTTAGTTTTTTAAACTATTATTTATTTTTAATTTTTTAGTTTTTATATTCATTTTTTTTTTATTTTCAATCGAATTATTGCATTGTCATCGGTCTTTGACAGGTGTGCAAAGTTTAAATCTAATCGTTCAAAGTAGGGCAAAATCGAACCCAAAAGAGTCGGTTACAAACAAGCAAACAAACAAACATACAAGTGAAGCTAATAAAAGCGTGTTAAAAACAAACAAATGATCAAATCTTTCCTTTCTCTTATATTTGTATAGATAGGTATGCTAACGTGTGAGCATGTAATACACGTCTGCCTACTCCTTCAGGAACATAAGCGTGATGATTATGTGTGTGTAGGTACATAATCTTCTTGTTTTTTTAAATTATACTCTCGTATTCTTTCAGGGGTCACAACATAACGTTTATGAGTGCCTTCCAGGCTGACTTCCACATCAACGGTATGGAGGAAATAGCTCCCGAAGGCTTAGTCTCCTACGTGCGGAAATACATGTCTTTTGACTTAGTCGGTTCGAGGATGAGAGGAGAATTCCAGTTCTCATTACAAGATATTTTAAGATATGGTTATGAGGTAAGGAACCCAATATAACTCGTAATATTAAAATATGATGTTTTATGATAACTTTTACGTATATTTTGATACGTTCTGAGTTTTTTTTACCTAGGTCTTACCAAAGACAATAAAATTTAGTCTAACTAATTGTAAACGAGCAATTCAAAAGATAGTTATCATATAGAAAGATCGAGGTTTGGAATGCCTTGCCTATGCATGTTTATTTTCTTCCTCTTATAACCCAGCGTTCTTCAAACAGAGCGTGGATTTGGTCAAGAAATAAATAAAAAATGTTTAGAGGATTAGAAAGGGATGCCTTCGAAAGCTCCCACATACGAAACTGAGCGCCCTCAGGCGCCCTGGCTTCTAGCCTATGACGCAGCTCGTCATATGGGTATGCGTTGCTCCTTTGATTTCAACAGGCACTCCGACTCATGACTCAAGTACATGAATATGCTTTTGGTATGAAAAATCATGATAAAAGCATACTGATGCCCTATCCCATACTTAAAAATGAGGCCGCTCTACAATACTTACAGCTTTATTTTCCTAGCCACGGTTATTTACTTTTATTTATTTATCTTAGCAATAATACTACATTAAATTTACAGGTAGTATAACCCAACGCGGTGGTGTACTGATAATGACATGATATATTAGTTTAAAACTAGCTGTCCCAGCGAACATCGTACTGCCTTAAATTAGAAAAAGAAGCGTTTTGAACCTTCCCTGAAATTCCACGTAAGAGTTATTCCAAGACTAAAATTAGCCAAATCGGTTCAGTCATTGTCTCTAGTAGTAGGTATCTAATAAATATTATACGCGTGATGCGATGAACAAGGCTAATAGGGATTCATTTTAGGGTCTTAACCTAAAAGTCCCAATAGACATGGTGTATTTTAACTGTGTTTTGACACTTCGACACAGCGTTGATTAATAAATACATATAATGGGGAGGGGCTCGTGGTCTAGTGGTAACCGACAATGTTAACACATTGCAAAGGTTAAGCAACATCTAGTCAGGCCGGTATTAGGATGGGTAAACATTTGTTAAGACACTGAGACCCCTCCGTGCCTATAGGAGAGCACGTTAAGCCGTCGGTCTCGGTTGTCATACGAACATCTATGGCAGTTGGAGCCCTAAATCAAAAATCCGACCGGTCTAACTACAGAACTTCGATATCGCCCATGGCTTGTGGAGGTCAGATGGCAGTCGCTTCACGGAAAATACCGAAGTTCAGCCGTATTGCAGTTAGACGGGAAAGCCGACCCCAACTGAGTTGGGAAAAGGCTCGGTGAATGAATGATGAATGGGGTAGGTACCAACCTAATACCTAGAGTGAAATTGTTTGGCAGACACGATAATTTCCTGCTCCTAAAGCTCTTTAAGTTCCCAATGGACTCCTATAATAAACAGGTCTGGAAAGAGAAACTGTGTTTTCAGTGCAGCCCATTGAAGATTAATTTACCATTATGTACTTTAAGCTTAAATACTGAAAGCTAATAATGGAGGGAAAAAAATCTCTGTGAGAAAGTTAAGCCCGTAACTATGCCAGAACGTAAAAGGAACAAGAGACGTAATTCCTTAAGCCGATCCGCTTTTAAATACGCTTAAGTATAATTAGGGATTTGGCGGACATCACAAAAGCTGAGGCTTTAACGGATTTTCTTGACTTTCATGTGTAGGTACATCGTTCTTGGAGATTTAAAATGTGTTTTTGGCAGTAGAACGTTACATGGTTTATTAATTTGTAAAAACGTCTTATTATTATGATATAAAGGATTTAGGTTTACAACATCCACTAAAGGAGAAGACAGAGGTATATTAGACGCCCACATTTCGACAATCTATTAGTCTACTAAGACGAGCCTATTGCCACTGACTACACACTCTTATCTTCATCAGAACTTAGAGGTGTGGGGAATCACACCTCGGGGTGGCCAGCTGTTCTACAAAGAACTTAGAAAGGAATTCTTAAGTTCTTTGTGGAACCACTGGCCACCCGTTGTTGAAAACAGGTTATTATCTTATAGAGCGGAACGGAAGATTTCTCGTTCCACAAGTAAGGGCGTGAAAAACTACGATATGAAAACAAGCATAATATTTTCAGGAGATATTTGCAACAAAGTTTCGTGCACTATCTATCATTCCAGTCAGATGATAGATACACGCACATCTCACTCGAATCGGACACAAAAGGTTTTCCAAGCCAATTAAATCAAATTATCAATAAGAATATCAGTTACTAATAAATTACCCTTCTCAGAGGCACCTTGATATAATCAGTTACTTACGCATTGGTTAATTACAGTGATTTATTCATGAACCCTAGGGGTTGAACGATTTCCTGTCTTAGTATAATTTACACTTTCAATTGCCGGCACTTGGTATACTCGTACCTTGTAGTACCTAATATCAAAGGAACCTTTGACAAGAGGAAACCGATCAGGCTATGAAAGTAAAAGTAGTGGACTAGTGCAAGTGAGTTTTAGATTCATCATATTATCGTAATCTGTTTTTTTGGTTCTCTAAATAGGGCATTAGCAAGTTTGTTTTATATGGGGTCAACAATGCGCTTGTCAGGTGTTACGAGCGTCTGTATGTAACTACCACTATAAGGGGACTCGTAAACTTATACACCATGTTAGTTGTGAAAAAAGAAATTTACATTTACGGTTTTCTTTTGCCCGCAGGCATGCGACGCATTCTTAAGCGACCCAGAAACAAGATCTTTCTTGAAATCAGGAAGGACTTATGATCTCATGGTCCTTGACGGTGCTTATCCCGAATGCGCACTTGGTGTCGCTTACAAATTGAAGGTCCCCTACATGTACATAAATACCGTCGGATTTTATTCTGCAGCGTTCAGCATTTCTGGTTCACCAACACCTTACTCCATGAGTCCTTTCTTCGCACACGGCTTCACAGATAATATGGGACTTATAGAACGAACTTTGAACGCCGGATTTCATATTGGAGCAAATATGGCTCATGCAGTCAGCATGTATGTTTTGCAAGGAGTTTTGAGAAGGAACTTTGGCCCACAAGTACCACATGTATACGATATGGCCAAGAATGTCAGCTTTATTCTGCAGAATGGACATTACTCTGTGTCGTATCCACGACCGTATTTGCCGAATGTTGCTGAAGTTGCTTGTATTCATTGTAAGGAGGCGAAGGTGTTAGATCCCGTAAGTATCTTAAAATAACTGACTTTTTAATATTGGGTAGACCTGGTCCAAGCCAATGCAGCAGGTAAAGCAGGCTTCACATGGTGCATAAACATTTCCTGTATAATCACATTATTTGTATGAGTAACATAGTTTTCATAGCACAAACTGTATGAAATGCGTGAAAGAGGATATGACAAGGAACGCAGTGACTGAGGAAATGTCGTCTAACAGCGATGTGTGGAGGAAGAGTACATGTTGCGCTGACCCCAAATAATTGGGATTGGGATGAGTAAATTATGATCCATATTTATTTATTTTTGTAATATAATTACAGGAAATTGAAGACTGGATATCTGGTGCTGGAGAGACAGGTTTCGTGTATGTTTCCATGGGCTCTTCAGTAAGGACTTCCACAATGCCCCTAGCCGCTCACAGGTTGTTCGTCGAAGCCTTAGGAAGGTTGCCCCAGAGGGTGTTGTGGAAACAGGATGCTGAACAGAATATGACTGACATTCCATCAAATGTTAGGCTGTATAAGTGGCTACCGCAGCAGGATCTATTAGGTAAGGAAATATTGTATTGGTAGAATAATGTTAAAATTATTATAGATAATCAGTATTCTATGTGGCATTAATTATTTTTTGTTCCAGGTCACCCCAAAATCAAAGCGTTTATCACACACGGCGGTCTTCTCAGCATGTTTGAGACCGTCTACCACGGGGTACCTATTGTCAGTATCCCGGTCTTTTGTGACCACGATGCCAATGCTGCCAAAGCCGAAGGCGATGGTTATGCCAAAAAACTTGAAATAAGACATCTGAATTCTGACACGCTATATAAAGCTATTCAAGAGGTTATAAATGAACCAAAATATAAAACTGATGTCAAGAAAAGACAAGCTTTACTGCGTGATCAAAAAGAGACTCCTTTAGAAAGAGCTATATATTGGACTGAATACGTAATTAGACACAAAGGTGCTTACCATTTGCAGTCACCAGCAAAAGATATGAATTTCTTCCAATATTATTGTTTAGATTCATTATTATTAGTAACATGTTTATTAATAACGATATATGCCCTTATGACGTATGTTTTACGACTGAGTTTCAATCGTTTAGCAAACTATGTACAAAACAAACAACTAAAGAAACTTTTTGGTAGTTCTAATAATTTATTAAATACTGAGCTATTGAAACAAACTTCGATAGCAAAGAAAAACTTGTGAATTGTGATTGATTTTTATTGTGATAGTTGCTTATTGGATCTAAACAGGCAAAGAGTAATATAAAGCAATAAATGACAAAATAATCGCCTCTTGCGAGACGTTAAGTCCAGCCTCAGAACAAATTTACACCTACGTAATTATACTTATACTTAATATAAAAATGACTATAGCAATGGCAGTTAGTCCAAATGCTTGCTCAGGACTTAAATATAAAAGAGATATTTAAAAAATAACTAGACTGGTTACATGAAGCCTTATTAATAGCACACAAGATGGTATTAAGTCAAATTTCTAAATGAAAAAAGATACACGCCTTCCACGTGTGTAGTGATATTTTTAGATAAGCTTTAGAATAAATTTGTTTGTTTCAAGAGTTTGTATACGAAGGTCTTGTTAAAGCGAGATTTTAAATCATTGCTATTATTGTAAAATATAGTGTTCAGAAAAGGCTCAATTTAAATGTATGAAGACTGTGTTAGTTATTTATTATACAAAGTGGTTATTATATAAATATAATACTTACTGTTTAAAGCCACGAAATATAATATTTACAACAATTTTGTACGAAAATATGAAAAATATAGCTCACTTCTTGGTCTCAGTTGTCTTCATATAATGTCACCGTAGGATCGTAAAAACCGCAAGATTGTCATCACACTCGCATGATTGGTGCAATGGTTGAAATTATAACCATAAAAACTCACAGCCACTCTTTTCCAATCGCCAGTAATGAAATTTACTGTGTCAATCTTGCGAGATTGCTTGTAAACTGACAGGCTTTATAATTTTTCAAGGACATTGTGAGTTTTTTAAGGTGGACCCTGTAAGAGAAGAATCTGGCAATAAAAACTCAGGGCCAGGTTAAAAATACGCCCATTACATAAAAAAAAACAATTTTTATATAATGCGCGTATTTTTCTAACAGGTTGTGTTGAAAAGTATTATTGAAAATAGTTGTTATTATTTACAACTTTTTACAAATATTTAACATTTTGACCAATAATTATATTTAGACGTAGGTATTCTAATGAAATAAAAATAAAAGACTAAGTATGTACTATTTTTAAAAAAAATGCTGAATATTTATATCAACATGTTTAAGTTACCAGTCAAGTTACCCATAGGTATGTTGTAAATATGTAATGTATTTGTAAATGTAGAATAGTTGTAAATTAAGTACAATAATAAGAGAAATAAATAATTATTTTGTGTGTCCTTAATGTAACTTATATTTTTCTATTATTTCCATTTCTGTGTATTTTATTTTTGCTATATTCTACTTTATATTAAACTATTATTACCTACTTCATTACATGAATTTCTTTTACTGAGCCTACATTTGAAGATAGTGCGGTTTGAAGAAGACTTAGAGCAACTATCTAAGAGCGCTAATAACCAGTCTGCATTATTAACAACCGGTCAGAATAGTCGACGACGACGTAATGTCCACTACAGCTTATAAAATTAACTTATTTAATTGTATGTATAGTTATTGTTCTAAGATCTTATTTTTGACGTGTTTCAATGTAATTTGGCGCCCCTAGTTAAACGCCTACTTATACAGGGCAACCTATATCCAGAGTCGTAATAATCTGCACGAAGAAGACGGGTGACACTAGAAACTCAAAGGAAGAAGATTCCTACGATAAAGAAAAACCGGTGCTAAATTAAAAAATAAATAAATAAACCATAGACGATCAATGATGTTTATTACTAGATAAAGTTGAGAATATATTTACTGTACAACGTCATACAAGAACAAATTTATTTCAATGTGCTTCCTATGCTCCTTTTTTTTTTAATTCCGCCGCTCTAACGTCCGTTGCCGGACGTCTCTGGTTACAAGCAGAACGTATTTCCAGTGGCGCCCGGCGGACTTTGACCACCTCTGTGGTCTCTGCGGGGGTTTGGTCGGGATGAGAATCCCGCGTCGTTGGGGTAGGGTTTTATCCCGCGTCAGTGAGTGAATCTGGTTGCGTGCTTTGGGGCAAAGGCCCCGCAGCACGCAACCCTTCTAGCCTGCTTCTGTAAGGACGGCGGGTTGCGATCCCACCGTCCTCAGGCCCCGATCATGGAGGTCGATGGTCTTGGGCGTAGATGAGTCTGCGGCGCCCTCGCCGCTGACTACGGAATTCGACGGGGAGGGTACGCTCCCTCTCTCTCTCGGCCGCCTCTTAAAGCATAGTCTCCAGCGAGAGGGTATCCACGTCCAGACCCACTACGAGGTCCCGGCGCTGACTCGCCCACGCTGAGCACTCCACCAACGTGTGGAGTGCGGTGTCGTCGTCGGAAACCTCGCAGTGTTGACACCGGGGTGTGACCTCACGATGGATGCGAAACAGATAGCTAGCGAAGCATCCATGCTCGGTAACGATCTGCGTGAGCAGCCTGCTCTGCAGCCAATCGTCCATGATCAGTCTCACCGCCGCGATGATGGTGGTACCCCACTTGGGTTGCTCAAGTGGCACCCTCCATGACTCCATGAGATCCTGGCGGAGTTGGGACCGCTGGTCCTCGATTTCTCGAGACGCAGGCCTCTGGTCCCGCTCCAGCGCCTCCTTGCGCCATTGGAACAATGACGCAAGGGCTCCCGCTTCCAAGTCCCATAGAGTGCTTCCTATGCTAATTCTAAGTAAATGCATCTCTATAAAATTTGTTAGACATTAACTTATGTGCTCTCCATTGTGCGTCAATGATTTTGCTAATGTCAAAGTAATACTTGATAGTCCCGCACAGAAGAACTAGTTAATCCGAACTAGCGCCAGGTGCGGGACAAGATAAAGAAACGTTGGTCGTTATTGCAAGTGTATACCTACGCTTGAACTTCTATTTTTAAAGTGTAGACTCCTGTCCTATATGAAATGACATATTATGTTGCATACAGCTTACAAATATGGCGTTTGATTTCATTTCAAGAAATTTCTAGACATTTTATCAAATTTATTTTACTTGATGTACAAGTCTTACTTAATAATTTATGATAATGTAACAAGGTTAACTGTAAAACTACCAAAAACCATCAAAAACTTCAATAAATCTATTTTAAAGTGACAATTTTTGATTTGTGACAAAATTTTACTACTTGTTGTGATTAATGCAAATTTTCTTTAATTACTAAGTATGTGTAAGACATTTCTACGAGTATAACAATTTCATCTTCTATTTCGTAAAAAATGTTCATAAAAATATCTTAGCCAGTTTCTTTGAACCTGCCAATGACGACGGCTCCAGACCAATGCAAAGTGAAAGAGCCGTCCACAAATGGATTACATGCTTACTTTTGGTGGCACTGCTTGCCCAATAACACTAATATTATTCTGTGGTGACTGCTCATCTTCTTCAGGAGTTACCTTCGTGACTTTGGAGTCTCCAGTATTTGTAGCCATTTGCATTATATTGTCTGATAAATTAAAATGTATAGTAGGTTAGTAATAGTAGGTAGCGCTTAAATAATGTTAATTATTGATTAGACTACATAAATATGTCAATAAAATTTACCTTTATAGTGAAATATCATGCTAACAGCGAAGCCTAGGGAACCGAAGGAAACCAGCCACCATTTCAACACAGTGACGATTCGTTTTGGTATAAATAGTTGATGTTTCAACATATTCACAAAGGTTTTATTCAGCGCCAGGCCCTGGAAATAGAACATTATTTGTGATTTTGGAGTAGTTAAAAACTCACAATGTCACAGTAAAATTGTAAATACCGTCAGATTACAAGCAATCTTGCAAGACTGACACAACAAATGTAATTAATGGCGATTATGTAGTCGAGCGTATGTGTTGTGTAGTCTTAAGTAAAGCTTATAATAATATAAGCTTTACCTAATTCTACACACTAGTCGGACACACGTAATAATTAGTGTGTCCAGCTGACAAAAAAAATATAATGTTCTTTATTATTGATTTTCACCAATTGACCTCAAGTGTGTCCAGTGCCTTCTGTCCAGATTGCGAATAAGCCTCTTTTTAGTAGTACAAGAGTAATCTTTATCTTCAGTTATTTTGTTAAAAAAATTCTCGCCGTAACACGCTTGAAATGTTTGGGAATAAAGTTCACAAAATCTGTCAGTATGCTCAAAGCTAAGTAAATTAGTTTATTGGTAGTCACCAGCAAACTGAAGTCGACTCAACTACGGCGCACTACCTTTCTCGTTCCCGATTCCCATGGGAATACATAAGTGGGATCGTATCCAATGGTTCACTATCCATTTGCTTAAAAAAAATAACCATACAATATTTTGGCATATGGTAATTTAGACTAATGATATTTATGCATAAATTTGATCCATAACAAATTTAGCATATTTGTCTTAATCATAAATAAAATTAGCATAATCATATTTAAGCATAAAATTTATAAGCATAGCTTTATAAAGGCATAAACTTATCAAACTATAATGAATATAGTCCTAATCATCTTACGCAGAATAAGTAACTATGTAAAATAATTAAGAGGCGGCTTGGGCCGCCGCACCTAAACCTACTTTGACACTATATAATATAGGAAATACTGGTTAAAGTTACTTTTTTATTTTTCATTCATTTCATTAATTTATACCTATTCAATTTTAGTAATATATACTATTAGGCGACTGTACACTATGCCTAAAAACATTGTGCAAATTATAACTATGCATAAATATATTAGACCTAAATATAATTATTCCACAGTACATATGCTGCTAAAAATCAATTATGACCAAGTATAATTATGCCAAAAAAAGTATGCCAAATTCATTGTGCCAAAACATTTTAGGATTACATATATTATTATTATATTAACGAAAGGTATACCGTATCCAATGTGTTATTCTGATGTATTGGCTTAAAATTAAAGTAAAGTGTCAAAAAATCCTTTCTGTAGTTTTCGCTTAAAAGAGTAACAAACACCCATTACTACAAAATTTCGCGTTAGTGTCACGTAAATTTCTTTGATATTTAAAAGTGGATTGGCAATTTAACGTCAACCCTCAATAAGAGCAATCAATACCTCTTCAATCCAAAATATTGGTGCTATAGTCCCTGGTAGTTCTTTAAACAGCTCAATTTTCTCTGTTTTAAAAAATTGAATGTTGAATTGAACTCTCTGTTTGGCAACCATAGGAGTGCCAGATATCTGAAAGTAAGTATATAATATTTTAAGGGGTCTATCAATAACTGGGTCAAGCCATCGTCACTGGATTGAAAAGGCCCGAGAAAAATACTCAAATTTCTCGGAAACGGCATAGGCTTTCCTCCTATTACGTGGGACCAATAACTGTTGCTGGTGAAATGTAATGAGCGCCTCTATATCATCTATATTTTTTTTGAATTCCGCGATATCGCGGCTCTCCCATGTCCATTGCTGCGGGCGTCTCTGGTACACACCAGAAGGTATTTCCAGTGGCGCCCGGTGGACTTTGGCCACCCGTTCAGGGGTTTGGTCGGAATTAAATCCCGCGTCGTTGGGATTGGGCTTTATCCCGCGTCGGTGAGCGAATCTGGTTGCGTGCTGTGGGGCTGAGGCCCCGCAGCAACCCTTCTAGCCTGCATCTGCAAGGACGGCGATGGCTATTCGCCATCTGAGTCTGCGGCGCATTTATTACTATTGTTTGATAGCAAATGTTTAGAAATCCAGGGCAACATGCTACACATATTGAACCGGGACTTGTAACTTAACATTTGTATTATTACATAATAAATCTGACAATATTTCAAAAACCCTCACGTAACAAATAATAATACATAGCTATTTAAAAATGTTGTCAGTAAACCGTTTAGTTTTATTAAGCTAAATCTTTGGTAGCTACCTAAAAGAGGTACCTAAAGGGGGCTACTAAAGCATGTCTGAAATCATATGGAGAGCAATCTTGCACCCTATAGTGAAGCAAAACCATATTCTAAACTCTATACATAGAAATATACGGGCGTACATGTTATTTTTTCACACATTTATCAAATTCTCGGATCTCTCTATAATTTTTCTGGTATATGACGTCAATTATGTGAATTGAAAATCAAATCATGTTAGAAATCGAATGATTTTATTTTAATTACGTACCGGTTCGAAATCAATTTCGATGCCATGTTGTTCTACGTCTGGATTCAACCCTTTGACATGGTTCAAAAGGTCAGGATCACTGTCCAAGAAGTGAGGTAACGAGGCGTACAGTGGGGCCTTCATACACTTGAACAAATCCATCAAACCTTTTGGAGGACACTTGTCAGGTGCCTCGCAAAAACATTGAAGCTCGGGGTCGTTGGCAAAGTCTCCAATATTTGCAACATACCGGTTGGTCTTGATGCCTCGATAGGATGTTTTCTTTTGATACCAGGGCTTGAAAGATCTGAAGTATAAACCAGAAAATATGTTTTCACGTAGAGAAAAGGGTTTGTACTTACCTTCATTGATGTTGTACAATACGAAGATTGCGACAAAATATTATTATAATAATAACTATATGTATAAAAATAAAAATATGTAAAGTGTAACTTTACACTTTACATATTTATATTATACTTATAAATGAAACTAACCAACGTGATCTCATTGTAAAACTTCACCAATGTCTGTTATGTATAACCAGTATTTGCCTGTACCACTTACCTACACCATAAAATACTTAGATGTCTTTTTTCTACTTTTCCAATACTCTACAAAAAATCGCCTCGCACTGTAGTCGCCGTCACAGACCTAAACCACTTGCTTCGACATCGTATTTCTAAGGTCTCCGTCGTTGTCGTCGTAAGTATCGGCGTGCTTTTTGGCGCCGCATCTTTGTGGTTGTGATTATGTGTACCTATATATTCAATCTACCTGTTGTACATGTTAAGACTAACCTGCATAAATCCGAAGAATATGACTGTAATCTATCTGCTTCTGTCAAGAATGGTGGGAATACCGTACCATCTGTACCCTGGTATTCATTACAAGAGTCGCTCCAGATATTTAAAGCTGGTTCTCCATCTATTGCTATTACAGATCCTACTTCCATAACGTTCTTTATACCTCTCTTCACTGTCACTACGTGGTTATCAATAGTGGCGTTTCTCTAAAAAAATGGAATGATTTTATTTGTATTTTTTGCTTTCGTCGAATTAGAAGTTAAAGTAGAGAATGTACCAACATATTCCTAGATTATTGATGGCACTTGATGGAACTTGCTACAAAAATTTAACAAAACATGTATATCTGCAATATTTTTAAAGGGCATT
Organism: Nudaria mundana; assembly: GCA_963556515.1. Lineage (NCBI taxonomy): Eukaryota > Metazoa > Arthropoda > Insecta > Lepidoptera > Erebidae > Nudaria > Nudaria mundana. The sequence goes on from OY748298.1 coordinate 15,926,790, forward strand.
ATTTTTATTTATTAATTTATTTATTATAATAATTAATTATTTATTAGAATTACAATATATATATATTTGAAAAAATACCATTAAAACTAACTAAATATGTAAATTACCATATGCGTCAAAGAATTCCTCCGCCTCGTCGCTGACTGGCAATGTTCCGAGAAGGCTGGCAGCATTTCCACGTTGTATGGCAATGCTTATGCTTTGTGCCAAATAGTAACCAGCTTTCTGGTCTTGAGAAGTGTCGATCATGAGTTTAAAATTTTTTAATAGGCCGCGAGCACTCGGACTCAAGGTCCCAGCGTCTCTACCCCAAACGGCGCGAATATAATAAGTCTAAAATTGGAGTATTTGCGCCGTTTGAGGCTTTCCGCTGATGTAGCAGCAGCGCCCGCACACCCCGCTGTACAGTCAGCGTCTAATAGTTAGTTACAGTCAAGGTACTCTAATCTATAGGCGCAACCAAATAGTCAATGATATCGGTACGAACAAAGTTTCCTTATTGTTGACAACAATGTAGTCGCTCCAAAGGGCGAGACGTTTAAAGTGTCACATAGATAGGTTCAGTCAAAGTGTTTAAAAATATCGTAATATGCTAAATGAGACATCAAATGCGCACGCATACTTGTCTCTTTCATTTCGAACATGACGTCGTAGACTGGTTTTTGTTTATTAGGTATAAAAGTACCAATGTTACGTCTGTCGTTCAATTCAGAGGCACTAATATAGACATTGGACAAATATGCACTATGTTTCTGTCTTCATCTGTATTTGTTTGATTAGAGTACCTTGACTGTAACTAACTATTAGACGCTGACTGTACCAGGAAGGTGAGAAGGCGCCAGAGTGTCAACGCACGTAGCGTCCCATACTAAAGGCCTTCCCAACATCCATGGCAGTAACGACATTCCATCAGGTCTCTTTCCGGCGTCGAAAGAGCCCGACGGATTATGTCGTTTAGGTTAGCGTGTCGAGAAATACGACCTTATTTATTATTACATTTATACATTTTAAAGCCAATAAATTTATCCTGTGAACCTACATAGGTTTGTGTAGGATAAACCGTTCTCTTCTCGTTAACTTTTTCACATAGGTAGGTAGTTAATACTTAAATACTTACTACATACAAAACATTATGTAACAGTGAGTGTTGAATTTACAAATAAACAGTTTAAAAGTACCCATCATTAGTTATAAGTACCTAGATATTATGTAGGTACTAACAGTTTTGTAGTCAATAATGTAGTCTTTGTACATGTATAATGGCGAGCCGGTCAGGTTGTAGAACAGCACTTACAAATATTTTGTTCATTATACTCCTATTCCTATGTTGAAGTGGTAGAACCAAAACCAAATATGCATAGCAGTCGACTTAATCACTTTATAATCAGTCATACAAGTACTTACTATTCCAAAGAGTGAGAATCTGATCTGACTGTTAGCTTCCCACGTTACACCAGGAACTGGGTCTTTCTTAAGTGCTGTGCAGACAGCCTTTGGTGCAAATTCGGTTTTGGCACAGTTGATCATGAAACCTCTGAACAAGAAGTCTAGAACGTTAACTCTGTGAAATACATCAGTTGGCTCGTCGAATATTCCATTGATTGCCTTCCCAATGACGTTCAGCATTGCTGGTTTCTCACGATTTATTGATATTGCCATGGCCTGTAACAAAAATGGACTAAACATGTACAGATATAATATAAGAGAAGATATCGGATGTGGCTAATAATGAGTTTGTGACGGTGCAAAGTAGGAAGCGCCGATCACGCACCAAAGGGAACCGTTGCGGCACAGATGAAACGCAGTCCAGCACAGCGCTGCGTGCCGTAGTACCGAGTACACCAGTGTATATATCCCGCCTACACTACACCACTAAGGCGGAGAACATCGTGGAGTACGTGCGCAAGAAGGGCAACTTCACGCCGAGACTACAGCTGTTGGAGTCGAGCCGCAACGTCAGTTTCCTGTCGTTCGTGGTGCGAGTGCCCAACAGTCGCCTGAGCCTCGTCATGCAGGAGAACTTCTGGCCACAGGGCGTGGAACCCATCGTGGACCACCGGAACGAAAAAGGACCTAAGTGCGATAGTGAAGTGTTTAGTAACACTAGTCAGGTTCTATCACTAGCACAACTTTATAATATCTATAATGTATTCTTAGTTTTAAGGTATTTATCTATGGGCCGTAGAATAAGTTTATACCACCTGTAACTTTTCTATTTGATGCCTGAAATAAATAAATTAAAAAAAAATATTAAGGGACAGTATTGGTTTTTCAAGCCCAGACTTAATATACATACATAATAGAGGGCGAGCCTGTTGCTGTTCTCAGGGAATTTAACTAAAGCCCACAGGCACTTAAACATCTACGCCTTGTCTAGATGTGAAATAAAACACAAGCTTAATACCTGGCTACAGACATTGACATACGATGTAACAGAGCAGCTCCTGACCACTGCACAGTGATGGAGATAAGAAACACCCTAAACACCCACATTCGTACAAACACCTACATTCATACAAACACCCACATTCATACACACACACACACACACACACACACACACACACACACACACACACACACACCAACACACTAAACCTTGAAACATGAAATAGCAACAACAGCAATCATCCACATAATATATTTTGTTTTACTTAAGTACACTGATCGCCTACCGCAAGAACCAGATTTTTTGTAACCGCTGTGAGACTTGCTATGTATGGACGCTTTTCACAAGATACTGAACCTGAAACATACAGGTTTCCTGCCTAGTTTGGGGGAGGAGTTCTGCCATGTCCTTTTTATTGATGTACTGGTTTCCTTTATCTCATTAATGTATTATGTAAGCTAGGACAACGCTGTGTAATAATCATACACAATAACAATACACAATAATAAAAAAAGTAATAAAATTATTCTTATATTATATTATATTTGATTATTCTCGACAGCACTTCCTCTGTCTGTTAACAGGTGTACTACGTGCAGGTAAGGATGGACGTAAATATTTGGCACATAAAATAATTTGCTATTCCATTTTTAATGTTATCTATAGACTTCCAGTGGCCTGGGAGAAAAGTGTGCACTTATTGAGTGGCCTCGGTATGTTGTGCAAATGATCGCATCAAATGCTGTGACCTTACCAATACAAAAATATGAGGGATCACCACAATTTCTTCTCCAGTTAACCCCGGTCCTGACAGTTCAGGCTTGAAGTAAAATGTGTCTCGTTTCTTATAAGTTATCGTGTCGTCTTCCTCGTGGTCTTCGATTTCTACTTTTTCTTTCCATTCTCTAAAAAAATTTGTTATTCTTTTACATGGATGAACCAAACAAATAAGCGTAGGTTCACATTTCTTTTCGGTCTTTAAGGGTATAATTAAACTATTCTATTCATATTCCACCTCAGTTTAAGTGCCTGTGATATGAGCAAAAAATTTTGTATTTCCTAATGTCCTAGATATCTATAAAATTTCAACAAAATCAATGCAGTGGCGGCTATAGTTTAAGAACATAGGTCTGTAGGTTCATTTATTTTTTCAAATGTATAACCTGGTCCATAAAACGATAATAGGTATCGTTCGCGAGGCCTAAGCTGAGCTTTGCATATATGTGTGTGATCACGAAAAGTAGAGTAAAAAAACAAGTCACATTTATGTTCACGTACGTGTACTCACGCAAATGCAATGCTCAACTTGAGCCTCGTGAACTTTACCTAGATACATATTCTCGCCGGGCGCAACTGGAAATACGTTCTGCTTGTAACCAGAGACGCCCGGCAACGGACGTTAGAGCGGCCGCGGCCTAGGGCCGCGGAACTAAAAAAAAAAGAAAAAAAAAGATACATATTCTATAAATATACATAGTCTTCGTTTAATTGGGTAGCGTCTATTAATTTTGTCCTATACCTAATAAGTACTAGTAGATGTAATAATAAACCTACTATTACTGAATCAATTCTCATGAACAATTTGAATTTATAACTTGATTATACATCCTACATAATTATCTAGTTAAGTACATGATGAGTTAATTCACTAAGCCTATAATTATACCTAATCGAAACCAAAGAGAATACAATACTACGTAAGAATCGAAACTATATGAATTTTTCTATTGTGACAGTTCAATTCAGTTATGACAGTTCAGTTATGATATTTTCTCTTTCGTCATTACATACGTATATAGACCAACGCGGTCGTCGTATATGCTGTCGCCGTCATACGTAGCCTGGACATAATTATTAGGTATCCAGTTGGACAATTACATGGCAGAATCGTTATTGATTTTCTGTTCTAATCATGGTGCCCGGTTAGGGCAATAGTCTTGATTTATTACATACCTACAAAACTACTGACGAAAAGTGGGTATGTAATGCACTTCTGCGTACCCTATCGGGGATATAGGCGTGATTATATTATGTATATAATATTTATTACCGTAAAAAGGTGGACCGCATGAGATTTTGATAGCGGTCCTTAGCAGCTCAACGTTATTCGTCAAAAAATCACGGTAAAAATTACAATTGTAACTATAAGTAATTGCACAAAACTATACTATACACACTAAAATCTACACTATATACAGGCGTTAAAGAACTCCGAATCGTCGTCGACTGGCAGTGTTCCCAAAAGGCTGGCAGCATTGACACGTTGTATAGCTATGCTTTTGAGATAAAAAGTAACCAGCCCTCAGCAGCAGTATTGTATTCCGCCAAATGGGCACAATGCCCGGTAACATCAATGGGGAGAAATATTATGACAATTAATATAGATTTCCATGTTTTTGCTCTTTGTGGACACCTAAGTGGCACATGATAAATAGATGTAACAGATCGAACGAACGTGTAAAATTGTCCACAAGATACAAAATGCATACGCACTACGAGTATAAGCTTAACGAAAAGGTTTCTGAATTGAGAATTTGAAGCTACGTATCCGTTTTTCCTGAATTTTGACATTTGGCGTACTCAGTGGATGCTCAAGTTCAAATTCTCAATTCAGAAACCGGCCGTAGGATTGTCAACTGGCTATAAGCCAGTCTCACCGCGTACGCTACAAGCGGCCAGTGGACACGCACACATTCCCCGCGTGCTTGTAGGAATACAACCAATTTTGGCGGTAGGTAACTATAGAAAAAGTTCTTACTCAAAATAAAACGGCCCGACTTCTTTAACGATAGGGATTGCCCCCTTTTGTATTTCTTCGGGGTTTGTGTAGTTGAAAAAGTAAACTTTGAAATCCAAAGGGAACGGAATTGTCTCCCACATCTGGCGCACATCTGTTTTCTTTGACAAAGCCATTTCCTGTTGATAACAAAGGAAATCATTAAAATTGGAATGCGATGCCCTTTATGTAAATTACTAGTGATCTGTACTGGCTTTGCACGATGTGTATATCGCAGGATTTTTTTTATATCAATCATACCAGCAAATTGACGCCGCCCGCCTGATGGAAAACCGTTGGAAAGGATTATGCTAAAATCAGGTTTTTGAACAAACGTCGGATATAAACAAAATGTTTACATGATGCGAGGTAAGTATCATAAACTTAAAAAAATATAGGTTTTTGATCAAACACCTCAAATTGTGGTTTATGATAAAATTTGAGCTCACAATGCGTCCGACTGGTAGATTTATGTACCAAAGTTAGATAGAGGGCCTCTGGACGCCAGTTACATTTCACGAAAGGTCATAGACAAAAAGATCAAAGTCTGTGAAATAATACATACAAACCTTCCTCTTGAATCCATTGTGAAAAACCGCATTAAAATTCGTTGTTTAAGTTAAAGCATTTTAGAAGCGCTCGTAGCCTGGTGACTAAGGTTCAACTTGTATTTCGACAAGCAAAGTTACTTAGTTAGATCTTCAGTCACCACATTACAGGCGATGTTCATACGGAGATGCATTAATAGTTCTATCAGTTACCTTTTTTAATTGACCTTTCAGTATAACAGGGAACAAGACCCATCCGAAGATGAGTCCAAACACGGCCACTCCAGCAGATATTGCCGCGTATTTTAAGCCTTTGGGCAGCATTATGTATCACACACCTGCAACTAAAGATGAATGTTTAGTTTTCTTACTAGCAAGAGCACGTTAAACCGTCGTCGGTGCCGTTGCTATACGAACATCTAGGTACATTTATTACGTTACGAGTAAGTAAAGCCCTAAAAAATCCGAGTAGTGTTGTAGTTACACCACTCGGATATCGTCAATAAGTTGTGGAGTCAGGTAGGAGTCGCTTTACGGAAAATATCGAAGTTTAGCCGTTTACCAGTTAAACTGAAAAGCAGTCTCCACCTAGGTTAGGAACAGGCTCATTGGATGAGGACTTGCTAGCTGCTGCAGTGATCGCGGTTTGGTTAGTGCTCTCAAAATAAACATAAGTATACATGTTTTGTTTTTTTGCAAAATGTTTAATAAATAAATAAATATGGACATTCTTACACGTCATCTAGCCCAAACTAAGCTATAAGCTTGGGCTATGGGATCTAGACAACCGATAAACATACTTATATATTTCTAAATACGTACATAATATACTTATAGGTATAGAAAACACCCAAACTCCGAAACAAACATTTGTGGATCACACAAATATTTGATTCGACCCGGGAATCGAACCTGAGAGACTCCGGAGAACGCCGACCACGCCACCGAAGCAGTTTAATTCTATTGGTCGTAACATGATGTTATAGCGTAAGTATAGCTTTTGCTTATAAATGGACAATTATAAATAAATAAATATGTTAAGACAATTCACACAACGCCATCTAGTCTCAAATTAAGCAGAGCTTGTGATATGAGTACTAGATAAACTGATATAAATAAATGATATAAATAAACAAAGATTGTCCCGCCCGGGAATCGAACCCGAGACTCCGGCGTCGAAAGCGAATTCACTACCGACCACGCCACCGAAGCAGACAATGCAAGTAAAAGATTGACCGACAAGCCAATTGCCGCTAACCTGTATTCATCAGAGCCTCCTCCGTTGAGCGGTGCACCACGTGTAAGTGAGGTTACAATGATTTGTTACAAGAATAGTTTAAAACGACTCTCGGCGTCATTGCCGACTAGGAAGGTTACAAAGATGATGGCTGCGTTGCCATGCGAGGTTGGCTTGAACCTCTAAGATTTCGTTGAGTAGTGGTCTTCCCAAGATTTTGGAAGATTATTAAGGACACAGTTAAATTAAGTAGGTGAAGCCGCGGTCAGATACTAAAAGGACTAATACAGTAATTGTACATACCTGCGTTCGTTTTGAATCATTGATTCCAATGGCCATTATATTATGAACCCTACTTATTAAGTACTTAGACAGTACGAAGTGACCATGGATGGATAACATTATTGATTGTTTCTTTATTAGAAAATGGTATTGATATGGAAAAAACTGCACAGATGTGTACAATAGCACCTGTCAACTATCCCACGCAATACTCGTATCGTTATTGAGTGCGAAATTTTATTTTTAGAAAGTTCATGGTTTATATTGAATGGAATCAGGCGTTAGCTGGCGAAAATCCATGATAAATAATGGAGTAAGATGTTGAATTTTTTTACATAATTGCACTACTTTCGCGAGAGAGAGAACAGGCTCTCTGAGACAGTCTTGAGAATGCCTCGTGAGTAGGTGAAACATAATTAGACGACGTTTATACTGTCTTCTATTTAGCGAAAGCAGCAATCCATTGTTTTTCATGGTTTATATTTAATTTATGTCAAGTTTATGAACAGTTTTGAATGAAAATGAGCACTGATCCCTCCGAAGGTTACATCTGCCCTGGCACAAATGTTACATTCTACAACTGAATAGAACCTTCGCAGAGTGCCCTTTTGAACCTGAATAATCCACATATCAACGGGCGTAGCGGTATGCAAGCGAGCTGTCCAGTACTCCGCTATATCTCGCCTTACAGTTGCTAATTGCCACCGCCAAGTTTACTCAATATTAGTATTATTACAACCTGAGATATTAATTTAAAGGTTTCGACTGCGGTCCGGTAGCTCAAATGATCAGAGTATTTTCCGTAAAAAGGCACAAACGCCGCTTCAAACCCAGCCTAAGCCTCGTTTTTAGGGTCCGTACCCAAAGGTTAAACCAGACCTTATACATTTTTAAGATTACTTAAAAACCGGCCAAGTGCGTGCCTGGCCACGCATAGAATAGGGTTCCGTAGTCACGCATATTAACCCTTTAGAACTCCTGAATTAACAGAGTTATCTAATCCGTTATAGTTTTCCTTTAATAGCACTTCTTGGTGTGATAAATGCACATATCCCTGCAAAGTTTCATCACTCTAGCACCCACCGTTTCGGAGGAAAGCCGAGGACAGATGGACGTATATGTCGAAACTATAACGGTTCCGAGGCTTGAACTACAAAACCCTAAAAACTTAGAAAAAAAGATAGTAACGAAATGTTTAAAAAAATATGTTGTCACAATTTTCTTACCAAACAATAAGAAAAACTACACTACAGTCAACATTATCAGGTAACAGTTAAATTATAAACGAGACTTGGTATCAATATCAAAGAGAATAAGATTTCATATATTTTATTACGTAGGGTATATTGTTTGACAATGTCTACATCCCCAAGGGTACGCAAGGGTTAAATACACACCCTTATTTTGCAAGTAATTTTATTAGAGCTACGTGTACCCCTAATCGAGCGAAGCTCCTTATCAGGTGACTCCAATGCAACTCGATGTACCTACAATTGTTTCTCGACAACTACCCAACCGATTTTCATGATTTTTTCACTCACAAATCAAGCATTCTCAGGAGCAGGTTTTGCAAAACCTGCTCCTTATAGATTGATAAATGCCTTAATATAAATAGTCGCTTCGCTCAATTGCATGCTGCAGCGCAGTACCACGGCAGCGACCGCAGCTCCTAGTTATTTAATTATAACTAATCTACAGCGAGTAGATAACAATCTACATTACATCTTAAACTTTCCCGTTTTACTAAAAAACTTTTTAAAGTGATAGTATAAGAATAGGTATTAGCGGACGCCCGCTTGAAAAACTATATACTAAAAACCTTCCTAGAGAACTACTCTATATATACATTGGTGAAAACCGCATCAAAATCCGTTGCGTAGTTTTAAAGATCTACGCATACATATAGAACGGGCGACTTTGTTTTATAATAAGATTGCGATTAAGACTGGATTAGAAGGATTTTTTTGACATCAGATTTTTTGCGCTAAGTTTTATAAAAAGTATCAAAATAAAAATAAAAGCTTACAGTAAGTAGTAGTGCTTACAGTGAAATTTGAAATTAATATTAAAATGAGCTTTTATTACGTACGTGCAGGTGTCCGTCAGTGAAGAAGGTTGGAAAAAGACTTGCGCCGTGCAATGCTATAAATAATGCTTGAGTTTAAGTACAGCCACAGGCAGTATTGGATGCCAACTAGTATAATTGTTATGCCCGTTCTATAATAGACATTACACGAAAATTTGTCATAGTCAACAAATTATATTCATTCCTTCAACTATTTTCAGACATTGCTAAACGCTTAACCGATGCTTCTCAGGGCCAGATGCCTGGCTATTTTCTGGCCCAAAGAATCGCCATCCAACGTGGCAACACAATCAGCATTCTAGGAACCTTACCAGTCGGCAATGACACGGACGATTTTTAAACGATATTTTGAAGTTTGTATTTTAGTAGGTATATAGTTAAGTCCAAGACGCCCAGGACTTTAATTGTTTGTGCCATAGTAGCTGGCACGAGTTTTAATTATTTTTTTCTAAATTATAGTATAGCTGCTACTTTTTATTAAACTAATTCGGCCATTTTGGACATAACCCATTATATGTGTGCCCTCTGACTGCAATAGGCTTACCCCCTATTACGTGGGATTAAAAATACTGGCAAATTGTGGGTGTGTAATACACCTCTGCCTACCCCTTCGGGGATATAGGCGTGATATGTGTGTATGTGTGTGTGTGTATATAATTAAGTATATTGGAATTCTTATTGTAAATAAATTATTCTTTAATATTTCTGAAGTACATTATTTTCTTTTACAATAATCATAATAACACTCTGCATCCACTACCGGGAACCTCAATGTAGTCTTATCATATTATGTAACTAAGATAATTGTTATGAAGATAAGTTTTTGGATCTGAGTCACTTTAAAATCGCTATATTGTGTAATAAAAATTAGCAGAATACAATATGAAAACGATTAATCTAGGCTGGCTTATTTTTATACATCTTGGATAGTAAACAAGTTGATAGCAAGTTGTTACTGACGCTCGCCATCAGGTAATGATAATGGTACCGATATCGGTTGCCATACGAACATCTTTGGCAGTCGTTACAGGTATTAGGAGCGTAAATACATCCAACTGGTCTAACTGAAGAACTTCGATGTCACCACTGGGTTGTGAAGATCTAATGGCTCAGTGGATGATTATGATTCATGAAGATAAAGAAAGTAGTAAAATCCTTGATCATAATGTCTACTGATGATTATAAGTATCTACCATTTTGTCATTCAGGTGTACTAACAACACCTTCAGTTATAATGTGGGACATATATGACAGACGTCTGTTTAAAGGATATATTCCGTTAATTTACTTTCCCTATAATTTGTAAAGATTTTCCGTGATGTATTATCTACATAATAAAAGAGTACATCCTATTTTTCTATATACAGGGTGTTACGTAAGGGTTATATCAACCCGAAGACACCTCCATCAGCTGGCCGACCAGAACCCGTTTCGATATCTGTCGACCGCCAAACAAGAAAAAAAATCATCCAGAAAAAAAACATTATTACCGAATAAAACACTCTTGTTTGAACAACACTAGCTAAAATCAGCTGATTCGGTCATTGAGATCAAATAAGTAGTACAAAATAAAGCGCGCCTGTGAAAAATCTTCTCTCTCTCTCCTGGTTGGAACATTTTGCCCCTGTTTCGCCTCATGGTCGCTGAGCGACGCTGCCTCCCGCGCTGCCCACCATTATTTATTAGTAAGTACGTCAAGCACTAGTGTTGGGACACGTTTGTTTTGATTTGAAATAACACATATAACTTTTTTATGATGAACTGTCGGGGTGTCTTCAGGTTGATATAACCCTTATAGAACATTCTGTATAAGGCTAAATACAGACGGATAACAACTGCACTCCTACTACAAATATTTATAGTTTGTTGTAGTTAGTACGACTGCAATAAAACTACAAGCAAACCAAATTGTTCTGTCAGATTGCAGTCAGTGTGAAGATGGCGTAATGCACGCCATTGCCTCTGTAGAACCTAAGTGGTTTACGTGCACCGAAACTGTTTTAATAACAATCAAGGCACTTAATGGTACCCACGATATTATTATGAGAACCACACCTTAATTTAAAAAAAAATGTGAGTGTCGGTGTACTATGAAATTACCTTGTCAAAGTGAATGATATCTTATTTAACAGCATACTTAAAATTTTACTTGTACCTACTTGTACTTCTTTTCTTTTTGTTAACTTTTTTACTTATCAATTTAAATCACTAATGTCTAAATACCTATAGAGGAAATATCTTTGCCTTAAGATCTCTGAGTATCTAACATAGGCTTTATTTATTACACGAAAAAATACTATACAAAACAACTCTGTTCTTTGTCGTGAAAAAGCATCCCAGGGTCTTAGGGAAAAAAGGAAGTCATTCTTTTCCACTGGTTACCTACGTACGGTTGGTACGAGCCATGGCAGATAGTCTGTAGCAGAAGCTAGTGGAACGTGGCCGTATCCTTCTGCGAGCCGATCATACTCGCTCGGAGGCGGCCGGGAGGGAGAGGGAGCATGCTGACCCTCCCCGCTGAGTTCCGAAGTGTGCGGTGAGGGCGCCGCAGATTTGAATACTTGCAGGACCATCGACCTCAATCAATATTCGGAGCCTGAGGACGACGGGTTAGTACTACACTGTTCTTACAGAATCAGGCCACAAGAGCTATGTACTGTGGGGCTTCACAAGCAAGCGGACGAAGCCGTGGGCATCCGTTAGTTATTGATGAATTTGACTCTGACACATAGCAAACAATGTTTATCACACAAAGGTTTATCCTAGGTGGATCCCACGAATTCTGAGTCCAGTAATTAACTTTAGGCAGGTAAGTTAAGTTAAAATCTCTTTATTGTACATTGTACACAAACAATACAAGAAATAAACCCATGCTTAAAACTAATTTACAATGGACGGCCTTATCGCTAAGAAAGAAGCAGAGTCACTTACCACTTATTATCAATGTCAAGATCAAAGTCGCCTGTCAATCTCCCCTGTCTACCTTTCGGAGATAAAGATGAGATTGCGTGTGTTAGACGAGACGAGATAAAAACTCTACTAAATTTCATTAAAATTGTGAGCTAATTTTCTGTAGACTTTTTCGCTGACCAACAGACAGACGAAATTACTTACGTATTTTAAAATTGTTGTAAGTACTAGCATTTAGATTATGTGAGATTAGTAATGTACAGTTCGCGAGGCGTAAGCTGAGCTTTGCATTTGTGTGAGTGCACGTACGTGAACGTATAAAGTGACACTGTTTTACAAACACATGTGTTGTACCTACACACAGCTTTGTTAACTCTACTTTTCGTGAGCACTCACACAAATGCAAAGCTCAGCTTACGCCTCGCGAACTATACCTACATACTGTCTATCGTAGAATCTCTACAGTCTGAGCAAAGAATGGTAATAAGTATCGGGCCACGCATAAAATAGTGTGCCGTAGTCCTCCATAATAGCCTCTATTACACCTGAACCAAAAGAGTTATCTAACCCGTTATAGTTTTCCTTCAAAGTTCATTACATGAACTACTATCTTGATATTTTTCAGATCTTTCGCACCGGTACTTTAGCTTTTAGAGGCGGTACGACTTGTTCATATATGTGTATGTGTCGCAGGTTTATGGTAAAGTACAAAAATACAAAATACACTGCTGCTACGAGTATCAATGTGAAGTAGTGAGCCTATGGCAAGTTAGTTTCTCAATACCTACTTGCATCTCGCTGGCAGAGATACTACCCTTCGGACACAAAATCCCCTGGCCCACCTGGAAGGCTCGTAATAGAATGGGATCCCAGGTTGGCAGATCTAAAGTCTAATATGTCCAAGTGGGGTTGCATTGACACTAAAGAGAACCAGTGTGAATGTGGCTTTTACCACAAACCATTAGCCACATGATGTCATGTCCGGGTTGCCCAGAGTCGTGTACTTTAGATGACCTGTACGAGGCGAGGCCAAATGCGATTCGGATCGCAGGCCACTGTGCCAAGACAATAAAATCATTATAATGTTGCCCATCGACACGAGAAGAAGATGGTAAAATCAGGTTCTTAACAAAATGTATATTTGATTTTATCATAAACTTACGAAAAGCTAGGTTTTTAATCAAAAACCTAAAGTTACCTCGTACACCTAGTAGTTACTTAGAACAGTTCGCGAGGGATTACCTGAGCTTTGCATTTGTGTGAGTGACCACGAAAGTAGAGTAAAAACGTAAAAACTCTTTTTGTAGCTGTGTGTACAACATATGTGTGTGTAAAAGAGGTCACATATACGTTCACGTACACTGCATTCACACAAATGCAAAGCTCCGCTTATCCCTCGCAATCTGTACCTTACATAATATAAAAGCAATTTCTTTCCGTGAAATGATTTTCCTTCTAAATTACCACAAATTAAAGAAGGTATATAATCAAACCGCCTCCTGCCACCCTATGTAAACTAAATTATACCTCAACTTATCTATTTGACCAACTAAATGAAGTTTTTTTTACTAAGTTGGTTTGATTGCTCTATATTAAGAAGACACCTGGAAAATTCGTAATTATATATTCGACGGACGGTCAAACTCATCCTTCAAATGTGACGTACACCACGCACATTTACATCGGAACAGCATCTGGCCTATACAATTTGTATGGTAACGAACTCACTGGTCATTCACCACGCTGTCTTACGCGTCACCGCGCCAGATTCGTGTGTTCCCATGCTATCCCACCCGTACGACGCTGTCACACACGTTTAAAGTGTCATAGCGAGTAGAAAATGTAAACGTCAGACGTCGTAAGACGTAGGACCAGTGTGTAGTTGTTTCCCACGTCGCGTGGCAAGCGTCGTATGTGAAGGACCAGTGTGGTTAAAGGTTAAGCCAAAGTCTACGAACTCACCAACAACGGTTCGCAAGAACTTGCGAATTGGTTCGCATCGTTAATTCCTATTCCTGTCGAAACGGAAGGGAAACTTCGCCGCGATTCGCTTAATGTGTACATACCGTTATAGTGGCTAGTTGGACATCATAAAATAACCTGAAATGGATTTATTGTTTTACATGTTAAGCAATGAAATAATTGTTTGTTATAAAACAGGTATAAGCCGCGCACGATGTGAGTGGGATAGAATCTTGTCTCAATAACAGATCCGTGATTTCATCAATCGTTGCAAAGTTCGGATAACAAAACAGTATTGTAGGTTAATCTACGTCACTATGACGTCACCAACATGGCCGCCAATCTCATTGTCATCTTTCGCGGCTTATACCTATATGATTATATTGCCCTGTCACTTCATGTGGTTAGGAACACGGACTCATATATGATTTGAGAAGCAAAAAATGGAATAGATGCTTTAAAAATTTAATTAGTCAAGAAAAAACAAATATACACAACATCACGGTCACGGAGATATTGGTAAGTCTATTTAAAAAAATCCTTTCGGTAATACGAAAGAGATGTAAACACCATCAGGACACAAAAATCAGGATAATTTTTACGTCCATTTCGCATTACGGAGCAAACTAGACAATTTATAGGTACACCAGTAAGGTCTTTATTTTAATACAAAATGTTCCAGTTTATGTCCGACAGCCATGAAGATATTTTCTACAGTGCATGGACTTTCTGAAAAATAAAATTGACATTTGGTGTACTCAGTGGATGCTCAACCTCAATGACATGATGAAATATCTTCAATTGTATTGTGCCAATAATTTGTTGAAAATATTATGAATAAAGTGCATTAATTGCTGTTGGTGTTACTAGGTTATTATTCTATGAAATAGGATCAGTTTCTTCTGATATTACATGAATCAATGAGATTAAAATTTGCTTCCCTAACAGTCCCAAAGTCGCGACTTTCGTATTACATTAGGTATTAGTTCGGCATTTATCATTAAACGGATCAGTATTATTTAGTAGCAGATTTTACATTTAAATAAATAAACTGACGAAATAAAATAAAATATAAAATAAAATAAAATAACGTTTATTATCTTTGAAATTTTCAGAAAATTATTTAGATTCGTCAGAAGTTGGTGTGACTCTACCGAGGGTTCCAAAATGCAACGAGACTGAGAAGAGCCCTCAAGAAACTCAGCTCGGCTTTTTTCAAAATATTTCATCTTAAATCTAATACAGAGTTATTTAGAAAGGAGCAATTCGTTACGTTGTTACAACCAGGCCGCCTTGTCATCTAAGAAATCATTAATACTATAATAAGCTTTATGGCACAATTTACTTTTTATTAGTTTTTTAAATTTATTGACAGATAAATTTGCTATTTCGGTTGGCAATGTATTGTACATTCGAATAAAGTTCCCCGCAAAAGAATTACTCACTTTATGAAGCCAAAAATTTAGGAACAGCCCGTTTATCCTTATTTCTTAAGTTTAGATTATGATTATCACTATTTTTCACAAATTTACTTTTGTTCTTGTGGGTATACAATAAAATTTCATAAATATACTGTGCATACACTGTAAGGATGTTAATATGCTTAAACTTATCTCTTAATGACTCCCGAGACCCCATTCCATAGATAGTCCGGATAGCCCTCTTCTGCAACACAAAGATGCATTCAATATCGGCAGCGTTACCCCACAGTAGTATGCCATATGTCATGATACTGTGGAAGTAGCTGAAGTAGACAAGACGCGCCGTTTTAATGTCTGTAAGTTGTCGGATCTTTTTGACAGCATAGGCTGCTGAACTAAGCCTGGCCGAAATTTTCCCGATATGAGGCCCCCATTGCAATTTGGAGTCTAACGTTATGCCCAGAAAGACAGTGTCATCGACCAATTCTATTATATCATCCCTAACCTTAACACTGGTTTTAACAAGTCTTACATTAGGTAAGGTGAATCTTACACATTTAGTTTTATTTTCATTTAATAATAAATTATTAGCACAAAACCAGTGGACTATCCTAGAGAGGGCAATGTTTACATCGTCAAGTTCGCGCTGTCCACGTTTAACTTTAAATATTAAAGAAGTGTCATCAGCAAACAAAACTACCTCGTGGTCGTCTCTTATGAGGTGAGGGAGATCATTAATATATACTAGAAAAAGAAAAGGTCCCAAAATTGAACCCTGCGGTACCCCCATTGCTACAGGAGAACCAGGTGACTGTTTACCATTGATCACTACTTTCTGGACCCTATCACTTAAGTAAGAATTGACGAAATTCAAGGCCGTCCCCCGGATTCCGTAATGATCAAGTTTCTTAATTAAAGTCTGGTGCTGAACGCAATCGAAGGCCTTAGATAAGTCACAGAATACACCATAAGCATCATATGACTCATCCCAGGCCCTGTATATACACTCTAATAATTTAATACCGGCATCAGTGGTGGACCGACCACGAGTGAAACCGAATTGTTTTGTATGTAATAGTTTATTAACGTTAAAGTGATTTTGCATTTGATTAAGCATAATTTTTTCAAAAATTTTACTAAATGTAGGTAGTACAGAAATGGGACGGAAATTGGACGGATCTGAAGTACTACCCGATTTAAACAGGGGAATTAATTTACTAGATTTCATTAAATCAGGGAACACACCACTATCAACACAATTATTAAATATTATTACTAGTTCAGGAGCAACCATTTCAATAAAAGAATTTACTAAATACACAGAGATGCCCCAGAGGTCAGCTGTTTTCTTGATATTTAAAGATTTAAAAGTTTTTAAGATAGTGTTTATGTTAACTTTACTGAATTTAAATATAACGTTACAACAAGGAACGTTTGCTTTTAACAAAGATTCTGCAATGGGGGTTGAAGAGCCTAGGGTTTTTGTCAAAGAAGAGAACCATTGCCCGTGCCCACTTTTACTCACTCTAAAAAATGGTCGATAACTCATTTTTAGTTGACCGAGCGAGCGAAGTGTCTCAGTTTTAACTCGAGGACTGCCCGATTTGGCGTTGTTGGTATGTGTCAGTTCCGGTCTACAGGCCGCATTTTTCAGCCGATTTTCATGAAATTTGGCACAAGTGTTCTTTGTTGCAAGGCGCAACTTTTGTCGAAGGGATTTTTTGATTGGGGGGATAATGGGGGAGAAATGGGGAGAAAATGCATTTTACGGATTTTTCAGCCGATTTTCATGAAAATTGGCACATGTGTTCTTTGTTGCAAGGCGCAACTTTTATCGAAGGGATTTTTCGATTAGGGGGAAAATAGGGGAGAAATAGGGGGAAATGCGAAAATAACGCGAGGTCTACTGTTCACAGAACCACTAGTATATACTTATTTTTTTTATTTTTTTTATGTTTGTTCGCGGTTAACTTCGTCGTTTATGAACCGATTTTAATATTTTTTTGTTGGAAATGAGATATTTTCAAGGTGGACCCCTTATAAGGAAACCAGGATCTGATGATCGGATCCCGGAGAAATCGAGGGGAACCTTCAAAAATTGTAAGGGCGACTAGTACGTTCGTTTGTTAATTTTTTCATTAGGTAATAAAGGACTACCATTTAATGAAGGTTTGGAGTCGATCTAATGAGGGAGCCGAAAACTCATGGAAGGAACTCATCAACGATTTACAGCAGTTACGTTGTGTTTGGATTTGATTAATTTGTATTGAAGAAACCTTTACATATCTCAAGTTTACGGTTGAAGTCGGTGTTTTTATTCAAAATTATATAATTATATAATAATGTGTTGAAATAGCAATGGAACAGAAAATTTAAAATCTTACGTATGTCGAACCATTGGTCTTCATAACCTGCTTCCAATCGAGCAGCTCTCACTGCTTCTCGTATAGCGTGAGTCAGAACTACGGCAAGACAAAACGCAGGCTCACCAGTCGCTGAAAAATCCAAAGTTTTGTATTGACAAAACTTTATATTGAATTTATACGTACTAAAACGCATGTTTTTGCCTTGTCAACTGACCTGCTTTGATTACTTTCATTTAAGTCTAATTAGCTGATGTCTACGGCTACGTCTACGTAAAATTGTTTGGAACAATTTTTAACAATTCTGTGTCATTACAATTTCTCAGTAGTTTTCGCGTGAAAGAGTAATAAACATCCAACCATACAAACTTAATTCGTTATTAGAAGGATAAAATATGTGAACCAAGCTCAAAGTCTTTTGGCAGTTTACTTGGTAATGACACAAATAAAAACAAATAAATTCTGAGCTACGAAAAAGGGCTGAATAAATCAAGAGATTCTGATTATTGAGCCATTATTTTACGTGTGAATATCAAATTAAGTAAAACGGACATACACTCGTATGTAACATTTAATGTTACCTTTAGACTGTAGCACTCCAAACGGATTTCTGGAATTCCTTCGGAAATATATTCTGAAATCAGCCGGGATATCTTTGATTCCCGGAGGTTTATACGTCCAAGTGCTATCAGTGAGTACTTTGCCATTGTCTGGATCGTAAACTATTTTCTCTGAAGTCCAGTAGCCGATACCCATTACAAATGCTCCTTCAATCTATAGAATTACAGTTAGGCAAAAAAGGTTATTAAGTAATTCTACATTCAAATCAGTAGAATAAAATTCTAAAATATTCTATCGCTTGCAGGGCAGCTCCAAATAACTTGTATGTACTACAACTACATAAATTCGCAAGATCACGCCTGTTTTCCCGAAGAGGTAGGCAGGGGCACGATAAACGCCCCCTTTTCGCCGGTATTTTTTTTAGTCCCACGTAATAGGTGGCGAGCCTACTGCCGCTTATCTGAAGCTTTTTCTCAAAACCTTGTCGGGAGGTGTACCACTTGCAAGTGAGTTGAATTGGGACCCTAAGGTCTTGATGGGACCCTTTTACACGCGTTGTATGTACTACGCTTTCAAATACTTACTTGAGCAACGTCAATCGTTGGATTCAAACTTCTTCCAGTATCTTCTAATAAATCCACTCGCCGAATATCATGGTTACCTGTTAAAATATCTACTTCAACTTCTAACGCACATACACCAAATATATCATAAGGTTTAATATCATCTCTATGAGAATACATATAAGATGCTTGCAAATCAACACCTTCTTGAAATGCTTTCTCAATAAGTTCTTCCCAAGTCGGAATGTTCAAAATTTCTTTTATCGGAGCCAGTCTTTCTAAAATTATTTCACAAGCTTTTACTGTAGCAAAAGCAATACATTCGCTACCGATACTAGCTCCGGTTGTTATTGCATTCGGTGAAGTCATACTTGAGCTTGGTTTTACGCTAATTTTTTCAAGTGGTATTCCTAACATGTACGCACATACTTGAGCAGCCTTTGTATTGATACCTTGACCCATTTCTACACCTCCATGAGTAATTGATACTGATCCATCTGCATGGTAAATAGATATAAGAGAATTATAGGGTCCTAAATAAAATATTTCATAGGTCATTGGTATAATTTTCAGCGCTCTTTTCCTCCACCGATTCTGGTCATTATAATTCTTCACTTGTTTCAATCGTTCGTTATAATTAGAATCTTTCATTGCCTGTTGCATTAAGTCAGGAATTGGGTTTGCATCTCTCAACATGTTTTTAAATCTAACTTCTAGTGGATCTTTTCTAACAGTGAAAGCAATCTTTTCCATTATATATTCTATCATGGCTACACCTTCAGTTGAGCCTAAAATATTTGATATTAAATGAGATTTGACATTGTTCGTTATTAATAATCAGTCTTTGATTACGATAAATTGAGGGACTTTCATGAAAAAAGCCTTACGAATATGGCAGCAAATATAAATCACATATAGTGAAATTCGCCCTGTTAGGGAAAGGTCAGGTTCGAGTCGTGATGATGACGTTACAGTTTTTGTGATTTATTTACAATTTCTGTCTTGTTTAGCTCAAATGCCAGGTGAATGAAAAGTATTGTATTCCAAATTGACCCGACCGGAGCATCGAATCGAACTATACTTAAGGACAAAAATTACATCAATATATCCTTGAAGTGGTACACAAAACTCATAAATAATATTACTAACTTGGTGATCTACACCACGTATTCGAAGGTGTATCAGTCAACACACTGTTTCCCTCAATATACCATCTTCTTGTGTCGTAACAGTTGCGGAAATGTTTAGCAGTGACCTTAGAAAGGATTTCGTTCCAACTACACCCTTTGTCTTGGTAAAATATGTTCTTGAGGTACTGGATCTCACCATCGTTGTCCACACCTACCTAATAATGAGAACTAAATGAGTGAACTGACCAAGTTTACAGTCAAAATCAATGAAATTGCAACCAAGCCAAAGATCTTTGGGATTTAGCTTGTAGGGTTCCGTACCCAAAGGGTAAAACGGGAACCCTAGCACTGAGACTTTGCTATCCGTCTGTCCGGACGTCCGTCTATCTTGGGCTGTATCTTATGAACCGTGACAGTCAGAAAGTTGAAATTTTCACAGATGATGTATTTCTGTTGCCTCTACAACAACAAATACAAAAAAATAGAATATAATATACGAGTATATTTAAGAGGGTTCCATACAACAAACGTGATTTTTTTGCCGTTTTGATACAGGACCCTTTGGGATTTACGTTGTAACATAATTGTATGCTTATGCGGGCTGCAAAGATTAGTGTTGAGCAATAGAGGGCGTTCGCGAGTTCTATTGATGCGTAGTCTATTAATATTGGATATAAACTTTTTTCAGATATCTAGATTTTATAAATTGACTAGCTGACCCCGCAAACGTTATATCTACATTAAAACGGTCAACTAAGGGGTGAGGTTCAAACAATAGTTTCCGGCCGATTCTCCGACCTACCAGATATGCACAAATAATCTATATATATACAAATGTGGAATGTAATTTTTGTCCCGCCTTAGCTCTCGAGAACTGCTTATGCTCCAATGATGTTTGACCCCTCTATGGATAGCCCTCGATCTGGAGGCAAGCCAAATAGTCGAAAATATGACCTAGCCCTAAGGGCTCAAAAGTTATAGGCACAACCTATGGCGTGGTGCGGCGCGAAGCACCGCGCAAGACACCAACAGTTACGCAAGAATAGGTCAAATCGTTTTGTACACGAAACAATTTAGTGGACTATACATTTTTTGACCATCGACTAATAATAGTACAATACAGAAGCTTAACATTAGACCCTAATAAAGATATGGAACTAATAGTAAACAACCCAACTAAAGTAAGGTCACTAACTGATTATTTATATGGGTTAACCCTCGTACATTGTAAATTAATTGCACCAAACTATTCGCAATATTCTAATGAATTAATAAAATATGGTGTTCCTTGAGGGCTCTAGGAATGGGAATATTAAATAACGGAGCATTCCTTACAGCGTCGTACTTCTAATTAAACAACTGGTTTCCAGAATGATTAAAGTCACCACACACGAGGGGTTATTGCAAAAACGAGGATTTTTATATACCCTCTCTTGTTTTGTAATATGTGATCATGAACTCGTAAGGGTCACACGAGAAGGCACAATTAATGACCTGAGCCCTTTATTAAATGCTCACATAACCGAAGATAATAGAAATGCCCATGTTGATTGTTTAATGATTTTAACACCTGTTTCCTTTAGCAGTAATCGGGCGAGAGTGTTCGGTATCACGCCATAAATACGGTATACCGCCGTTTGCCCGAAATTTATTTGCCCTAATTTCATTTGAAATAATAGTCAACAGACATAATACGAGTATTATATGACATAATATTCAATTGGCCTACCCTTAGTTGCTATATTAGTCACGTGCTAGAAGTTTTGTTTCCCATAAAGTCTCTTACCATAATATCACTTGTCAATCGGACAACGAGTTTCAAAGAGTAATATTAGAGTTTATGTATTTACCAATGGATTCAGTTTCAAAGATATATTTTACCT
Organism: Nudaria mundana; assembly: GCA_963556515.1. Taxonomy (NCBI): domain Eukaryota; kingdom Metazoa; phylum Arthropoda; class Insecta; order Lepidoptera; family Erebidae; genus Nudaria; species Nudaria mundana. Next base: position 15,948,901 of record OY748298.1, read on the forward strand.
CTTTATTATTAGAATCCAAATACCTCATCGTTTTGCAATTCCCTGATGAAACTATTCTGTAAAACGATGTCACAGAATCACTCACCTCAAAATTGCAACTGGTCGGTAATCTTTTCCCAATAATTTTCATGTTGGTTTCCAAAGGTAGTATGAACCTGCACGTTCGTCCCAGCAGGTGGGTCACTAATGCGGCAGCACATGCCACCTGACTTGACCGTGTTATTTTACCACCATAACCTCCCCCTACTCTGCGGACTATGACGGTAACGCTAAAAAACATACACACACATTATGATCATGAGTTTTTTCTCGAAGGAGTAGGCACAAACATCTTATACAGTAAAGTATGTATGTCTAGACAAATCATAACATAGTATATTACAGAGTCGCTTCTGCTGTTTTTCCGTCCCTATGTATGGTTATATCTTTAAAATTAAGCAACGGATAGTGGATAGAGTGGTTCTCGACGAAGGTTTTAGTAAAAAAATTGTCTAGCTGGCAAAGCCAATAATAGTAATATTATAAATGTGAAAGTTTGGTTGAATGTGTGTTTTGATGTGTGTGTTTAATAAGTTGAAATCGGTTAAAATATGAGGTCGCCAAGCCAGAAAGCATAATACGAGAATTGTCCAGCATTGTTTTGAAATGTAGAAGCGGGTAGCTAGCGGCGGGCGCGGCTAGCAATAAAGAAGACAATTTTAATATAATAATAATATACTTAAGAAAACGGGTCTTTTACGCGATTATTGAGATATATACATACCTCTTTATTACTGACGTTTCCACCCTGTTACGAGCTGAACCCAGTCTGGCTTCAATCGCGTATCTCAATAATCTTGTAAAAGACCCGTTTGTCTTAAGTTTATAATGTGTACAAAACGCGAAAGTTTAAATTTAAGTTTAAGTTTTAGTTTAAGAACGTATCGAAGAGTCCATTATTCGACAACTTTTTCAGAAATCAGGAGAGCACGTATCTCGTGAAATATAACAACGTCTCGCCAGTATTTTAGTATGAGCAAGTTTTCTCAAAGCTTTAATCTAACATTAAAATCTTGTTTTATGACTTCAGTCGTAGTATGTTATTGCTTAAATTAAACGAACGCCGCCTAATTTACCTATATGAGTAACCTTTTGACTAAGTTTTAATAAAACTGTAGGTATAAATTTTCTATGTACGTTTTATTAACTTTCACAGTGAACATAAGGGTTTAAAATTTAATGATACTTTTAGGTTTTAAAGCGAACTGAAATGCATTTCATGAGTGAGGGATAAAGCTAGGTATAAGATTGAGCGCATTCCTACGCTTAAATAACACGTTTTAGTTCCATAGTCCAATAGACAAATGTTTTTGCATGTCTTTATGTAAGGCATTTTTCAGTATTTGCTACTGCTGTCACCTGTAGACAATTTTTCTAACGTATTTTTTTAAGGGTTTTATCAACATCTTACCTGATATCAAATATATCCAAAAATGTCTTAAGTGCCCACAAATGGCAATAGCTTCAGCCCTTATTACGTGGGGACCGAAAAAGTGGCGACATTTGGACGTAATAAACAGTTCTGTCAACCCTTTCAGGGATATAAACATATTACTGTGTGATTTAAATAAACGTACCTATTAACAGGAATATTAAGACATTGAGCTATAGCAACATTAGTTAAATCCAGCCATTGCGTTGACGATGTCACTTCTAGTCCATCTTCTGTACGTCTTACAACACAAGTTTGTGGTTCCATATAAAAGTGATGCTGCGATTCTAGTTTCAATTCACCGTAAATTATGTGTTTCACATCTTTACCTAATTGTTCTGGTTGTACAGTAATATCTTTAGAAATTCTTTTCTCTCGCTCAGGCGAATTCAAAACATCATCGACATTAAGCAAAGGTTTCTTTTCACTTATGGACTCATATTTTATCTTTACTAGTTTAGCAGCTTTATTTGCTGTTTTTTCTCTATCAGCAACAATTATTCCTACTGGATCACCATAGAATTTTACTTGCTTTGGACATAATATTTCTTCATTGACGTCTATAACAGGACAATTTAGTGGTGTAAACGAATTGTCACCGGGTATGTCTTTGGCTGAATAGAAAGCAATGACACCAGCCATTTTCTGAAACAGTATGAGCATATTATGTTAAACATAAATTAATACATTTTTGTTTGTCAGAGGCATGTCTACTGATCGGCAGTTGCGCCGCTTGCAAGTGATTAAGGCTTTGATCACTAAGAGTTTGATAAGACTTTCCTTTGACCCTTTGCACTCCTTACACAAATATTCTGCTATCGTACTAATCCTATATATTAATGAAACAAAACTACTTACAAAAGCTTCGGTTGTATCAAAATCACCTATAATACTACCCGCTCTAACATCTGCTGTCACAAATGCTCCAAATACTTCATCCGGTTGTTTTGGAAGATCATTAGAAAATATAGCTTCACCAGTACACTGTGCTAAAGCCTCCATTTTAGGTATTGGCTGGTTTATTGGCCACACTGTTTTATCCGTATCAAACTTTTGGGATCCTTGAGAGGTGATTCTTTTTAAAACGTCTCCTCCGGATTTATATTTTGCGGACATTTTGTCATCAGGACAAAAGCTTAGAATTGCCTGGAAAATTTGGGTCAACTTTCGCGTTTTAATATCATTTTTTGCAGCAATAAAGTGCCTGCTAATTTTCTTATTATATAATTTATATTATATTAATATAATTTCACCATTTCATTGTTTGACGGGTAATACGAAAGCGGCGTCAAAAATAATATGATGTTAAAATAACATATTTACATTGCCTGACTTTTTAACTAGAATCGCTAACCTTAATTCCCTTGATTCTGTGAAATGTATTGAAACTATGAAATAGTTTCAAAACATTTCACAGGAGATTTCACATTCAATTATTGATTTGTACTTGGTCTTATAGAAAAAGTCATTTCAGAAGATTTTAACTCTTACTTTGTAATATAAAGCAGTGGCTAAAGTTTTTCTGAACATTGCAGATGGTTCTGGAGGTACTTCTTCCACTCGGAGTTCTTTATTTAACTTTTTTAATACTATTTGTAACATTTCATCACTAAAGGGGTCCTTCCCCGCTAAAGTTATTTCAGTTTTACTAGCGTGTGTAAATTTTGGAGATATACCACCATACACTACAGTAGCTTTCTCTAAACAAATCGAGTTTTGCTTGAATTTAAAAAGAAATCCGGCATTGACAACTGCATGCGCATTTTGAGATCTTGGCATTATCTACAATACCAAAAAGATTATTTAAAAATTAAAAATACCTTGTCATGTAAATCAGACCCCTCATCAACTTAAAAGTGAGCTGATGTGCTCAACTTTTAATGTTAGCTAAGGACTATGATGTCATCGACTGTCGAATAAAAATAACCCGCATCAAAACAGCAATACACCTCGTTTCCCGTAAGGGCGCAGTGGTTAAAAATAAATGGGCTCTCAAATTCATAATTTAATGATAGATGTTTCTAGATATAAGTACCTTGTAAGTTTTTATTTTAATATTCTCTGAAGATAAAGGTGGCACCATGACATTAATAATAACTTTTCTTTTCATATCTGTCTTCAAAAAGTCAGTCAATGTAATTATTTTTTTAGCAGTAGTATTTTCAGCTAAAATAAAACAAAAGTTTATTTCATTTCAGTTTTATTGGAGTGTTAGAGATGTTAGAGAATTATTTACCAATTGTTATCATGCCTCCAACAGTTTCAAACAAAAGAAATAAGTCAGATTGGAAGTCATTGTTTGAGTGTTTCAGGAATAAATTACCACCAATTGTTCCAATCTAAAAGTCAAAATAATTTGTTAAGAAACTGTCATTATATCCATCTACACTATTGGACTTATAGTAGTAGAAATTGTGCCTGTAGCAACAGCAAGTGATTTTGTTAATTTTTTTTCTGTAGTGCGCGTTTTCACGCCCCCTATTGCAGATTTTCTTAAGGTTTTTACCCACAGACTGGATCAGCTTAGGGCAACAAAGAGGCAATATTGTTTCATCAAAATTGGACAACAGGAAAAAAATTTGGTCATAAAGTGTTCAAAATACGTTCTGGCGTCCGTTGATGTTACGTCCATTCAGGCGGGGCAAAAATTTGTAGTAAGTATGTTTTATTAGGGTTCCGTACCCAAAGGGTAAAACAGGAGCCCTATTAATAAGACTCCGCTGTCCGTCCGTCCATCTGTCACCAGGCTGAATCTCGTGAACCGTGATAGTTAGAAAGTGGAAATTTTCACAGATGTATTTCTATTGCCGGTATAACAAATACTAATAAAAGAATATAATAAATATTTAAGGGGGCTCCCATACAACAAACGTGTTTTTCTTTGCCTTTTTGGTACGGAATCCTTTTAGCGCGAGTCTGACTCGTGCTTGGCCGTTTTTTAATTAACTTACATTTCTTACTGGAATATGAGCAACCAAGTCCATGTGCTGATACAAAGTTTTTAAATAACAGAAATTTACGTCCTCGCATGACACTTGGTAAAATAACTCCATCATTTGAGATAGAGGCATACCAGCTCCGATTACCAGATTAACATCAAACATGTGACCTTTTAGCTCAACAACGTTGGCAATATCAATAATGTTTTGAGGGTAGTCTTGAACGGGATATACTCCTAGAATAATATTATTACGAGTAGTATTACCATTTAGTACCTACATATAACACAAATAGAAAGTAACAAAATTCCACGCCTCGTTATTAACTGTGAAAGTATGGGTTCTTTACAAACTTAGTGATTTTTACTTTGTTATTTTTATTCACAAAAATGGTGTTTGAAATAAACTTTAGACATCAGTTATATATGGATTTATAATTAATTACCTTGTCCTGTGTTACCAGAAATTAATTTGTAATCATTACTCTTGCCTATAATTTTGAAAACCTCGTCTAAAGTATACGTTTTGAACCATTTACGATTACCACAGTCTACAATAATTATTGTATCATCATTTTTATCTATAATGCACCAGTCATCGTACGTTATATCATCTTGTTTGTCGATTTGCTTTTTGTGATGACAGATTCTAGAACTTTCTTTTAAGCAAGTTTGCGTCATGGCTAAATCTTCTAGATCAGGCAGTTTATCATTAAGTTCCTTGTCACTATTGGTTGCAAAGGTTTTGAAAGCATCGTTGATCGGTCTATATCCCGTGCATCGGCAAATATTGCTTGCAAAAGAATTTTCAACTTGTTCCAGTTGTAAACTGTTACTTTTTGTAACATATATGCTGTAAATAAATATAACATTAGATTTATTAGGGTGTATACCATTTAATGTTGTTTTTAGTTCTTGATATTGCGGTACTGTTGCAAGCGGCATGCAGACAAGAATCAGACTTTTATAAGTCTTTGCGATGCTGCTGAGGCTTTTAGGTGCTTCTATTGGACGAATCGTCTCGTAATTTCGTGATCTAATTTATTGAATTCCGATTGAGACTCCGAGAAAGTGTTGTAGAGACCCCTATATTTGATTATGACACTAAATAAGGTGTGCATGCAAGTTAAGTAAGTTGAATAGAATTGATTTTATAACGATGTTAGGAGCATTTACCTATACATGTTCATAATCCATCCTGGAGTACAATACCCGCACTGTGTGCCATTGAATTTGGCTAATCTCTTTTGTATCTCATGGCAGCCAATTCTACTATTACCAACACCTTCCACGGTAATCACTTCCCAGCCGTGGCATGATAACACTGATACCAAACACTGAAATCATCAAAGTGTGAAAGATGATGAGATTTCAAGGAATACTTAGTTTTGTTCCCAATTCTCACAGGAGAGACAGTGATTTATTGAGCGAAGCGAGCCGAAGGCGAGCGGAGCTCCCATGGAGCAGGTTAAATGTAAAATGTTCGGATGTTCGTTTCTCAGCAACCTCTTGACCGATAATTAAAATTTTTCCACCTAAATTAATAGCTGATTTCAATTAAGGTCATGACGAAGCTCAAATATTCAATTTAAATACAAAAAAAAACAAAAAACGCTTCGCTCAATATGAAGCCGCGCACTGTGTACAGCAGCGTAGCTTTACCTAGTACTTTTATCCAAATTTGGTCAACACTTTACGTGTAGTTGAGTAACATACTACATTCTAACGCAAAGACGAAACAATAATACGAGTATACTAATAGTTAGTATAGATGCCACAACAGTTAAGCTAGCTACTGGTTTATTTACTATATGTAAGATAGTTTTGTTAAATGGTGGTGAGTACAACGTAACGGAATGCTGATCAAAAATGCAGTGTTTTTAATGATATGTTGAAATAGCATTGATGGAATACAATACTGCCCTACTAAGCGCAAAAGCGGTATCTAAAAAAAATATCGTTAATTTGATTTTTATGGCATCGGATAGCTTAGAAAAATATGCATCTATTGAACTAGGCCTTATAGCGGAATGTCACTTAAAAGGTATTAAAAAAACGTTATGAAATTTTTCTCTATCTCAGTTTTACATTAAATTTCTAAGGATATTAGAGGTATATCAATAATATGAAGGCATCCCGCCGTATATTGGAATACCGCCAAATCTTTTAAAAACAGGAGCGTTTTACGCACGTCGTGTTGTAAGCCAATAAGCAGTATAATGACCATGCACAAAGATTTTAAAGAAAAAAACACTTCTCACAGCGTATCTTACGACAAATATCGACAAGTGGTTGATGAATTAAATAAAGGTTAGGTTAGGTTTTTTTGGTTAACGTGGTCGGTGATGCTTTTAGGTACTTCGCTGCGGGGGCTCCCCCCCGCAGCGAAGTACCTAAAAGTGATGCATTTACGCACTTCACCGTGTCACTGCGGGGGGGAGCGAGACGGCTTCGTGTTTGACTCCCGGCCCTAGGATGGAAGACGGGCCGGACTACCCACTAAAACCTTTTCACGGTGTTTCTCCTTCGCCTTAGCCGGGCTGCCGGATAGGCAGGAACTGTTAAGCAACGGCGTCCCGGCAAAGGGGCGCTCTTTCGAGCTCATCTCGGGGGGGCAGACCACCCGCCCTATTTTTTTTTGACGTGACCACGTCTTATAAATCGATGAAGTCAGCTGCACGCACGATAAAACATGACGTCATGAGGCGTTCCATTTAAGGCTTTATAAGTGCACTTTGATTTGTTTTTTTTATTTATCAAAATATGTATTTTATTTGACTGAAAATCCATATCAACTACATTTAATAACCAAAAATAACAATTGATAAATTAACAAAAAACCTAATTTTACAAAACATCAATTATCCCCTGCCCAATGCAACTTACACTCAGATTATAGACAAAATTGTGCCATCCAAGTATAATAGTAGTAGCACTATTGTATTACTGTTAGGTGAGAGTAACAAAGTAGGTAAGAAAGAATTATTGTACTGTATACAATGCTTAAGTAGGCTAAAAGTATTTAAAATAATATTATGTGGGTTCCCATATGCGTGTTGCCAGTCCTCATCCTATAATAAAAAAAATACATCTTCTGAATAATTTTATTCATACTTTGACATGTCGTCTTAGTGACACTTTTATTTTTTTTGACACTATTAATGTTATTAGTAATTATTGTTTAAAGAACAAAGGTAGTATTTATCTTATGAAGTCAGACAAAAATAAAATTGCTACATTGCTAGCAAATAATATTAATTTTTGGACAATTTTGTTTACAATGTAGACTACATTGTAAACAAAATTGTATACCTACAGATTTGTTAGGTACTTGTACCTAGTAATAATTTAGTATGTATAACAAATTATTGAAACTGAATATCTAGACAACAGGAATACCGGAGCTAGAGATGGCTCATCAAAATATAGGTCTTCCTGGCAAGGAATTAGTAGTGGAGTTATTTCTAGAGAAATTAAATGTAGATATTTTGTGTTTAACTGAACATTGGCTCAAGGAGAGTGTGATGATGTTCAATATAAACAACTACAATATTGCAAGTTGCTTTAACAGGAAGTCTGCGATTAAAGGTGGCTCCATGGTCTTAATTAAAAATGGTCTCCGCAGCAAAGAGCGGTCTGACATAGTTAGACTTTCTGTTGAGCGATGTGCTGAGGTGGCTTGTGCCGAGCTTGACCAGTATATAGTAGTTTGCGTATACAATCCACCTAACAGTGATTTTAGTGGATTTACCAAGGTCAGACCAGGTTCTGGAGGTTGCGTCAAATAATAGGAAGAAGTTAATTGTGTGCGGAGACTTCTATGTAAACATCCTAAAACAGTGTAAGAAAAGTACTAATATTTTTAATATATATAGCCGACTAGAGTCACAGAAACAGCAGCCAATTGCCTTGATAATTTTTTTACGGGTTGTGAGTGCTTAAGCAAATCTGTAATTAATAAATTGCCATCAGATCACTGTGGTCAAATAGTATCCTTTCCCAAGAGTAATAATAGTCAGTGTAATGAGAAAATTATGTGTAGGCCCATAACCACTAATAGAATTAAAGAATTCAAAAGTTTGTTTGAGGAAAAGCTTAATTCTATAGTTAATATAGGTAATAATCCTGAGGTCCATTATAATAGTTTATTTAGTACATTATCTGATGCTTTTTCAGACACATTCAAACAAAAATGCCAAAATCGTAGTGTTAAAACGAAATTTTGTGAGTGGGCAACAGAAGGCATTTATAAAAGTAGACGAACGCTGTTTGATCTATATGCACAAAAACGATACAGATTTGATAAAAGTTTCACTGAATATGTTAGGAATTACTTACATTACATTATTACGGAAAATAATTGAGGCTCCTAACAAAATAAAAGAAACATGGAAAGTTGTAAACAAAGAGTCAGGTAAATGTAAAGTGAGGGATACTGTTACTAAAATTAAATTAGAAAACAAGAATATAACGTCTCCGAAAGATATTGTAAATGCATTTGAAGATTATTTTACCAACATTCCATTTAAAGTTACTTCTTCTGTTGATTCATGTGCCCACAGTGCGGTGGCCCTTCTTGAAAGTAATATTGGTTCTTCATCTAAATTTAACTTCAAACATATCGACCCCAGTGACATCTTGAAAGCATTTAAAAGTCTCAAAATTAAAAAGTCGGAAGATCACTGGGGCATATCAGTTGGCTTAATCAGTAATGTAATTGATATCATTGCACCTGACTTGGCACACATTTTTAATGAATGTGTAGATGAAGGCATATTCCCTTACCTAATGAAAAATAGTAGACTAATACCATTATTTAAGAAGGGATCTAAGTCAGAACTTGGTAACTACCGCCCCATTTCTATTCTGCCAGCTCTGAGTAAGGTGTTTGAGAGAGTGATACTAAATCAAATGCAAGTCCACTTCACGACCAACAATCTTTTCCACAGTCAACAATTTGGCTTTACTCGCGGAAAATCTACCACCGATGCGGGAGCAACCCTTGTTAGCTTGATTTACGACGCATGGGAGGGATCGCAGGATGCTATTGGGATATTCTGCGATCTGTCTAAAGCATTTGATTGTGTTGACGATCAGACACTTTTGCTAAAGTTACGTTGGTATGGTTTTGACAAAAAATCCCTAGAACTATTAGGATCTTACCTGACATATAGGCTGCAGACTGTTCATGTGAACAACGTTAAGTCAAACGGAACCTACATCAAAATAGGCGTACCTAAGGGATCAATTCTAGGACCTTTTCTCTTCTTGGTTTATGTTAATGACTTGCCTTGCATGATCGAGGCACAAGCTGGCATAGTAATATTCGCGGATCACTTATATTCAAAGGCATAGTACAGATGCGAATAATGTTAATATATTTTAAATGATATTTCAAATTGGTTTTCTACAAACAACCTATTGTTGAATGCAGAAAAGACCAAATGCGTTAAATTTACAATGCCCAATGTCAGACAAGCAAACGTCCATGTCGTGCTGGGCAGCCAAAGGTTACAATTTGTAATTAACACTACCTTTTTAGGAATAACAATAGATTCTAAATTACAATGGGGTGGCCATATCACCATTTTACCTAATAAGCTTAGCTCTGCTGCATATGCTGTGAGACGGATTAGACAGTTGACAGATGTAGTAGCAAATATTGGATAGAAACAGGCGTTACTTGGCGAAAATCCATGACAAAACAATGGTAAGTAAAAATTTTTTTCAAGAAAAAACCTTTTAGCATTAATTAATAGCATTAATTTTTCGCAGAATCAAAAGGACAACAAAACGTCGACAATTGTTTCGCCTCTAAACGAGGCATTATCAAGACTGTCTCAGAGAGAACAGGCTGTTCTCTCTGAGACAGTCTTAATCTAATTAATGCTAAAAGGTTTTTTCTTGAAAAAGATGTAGTAGCTACTGCTAGGCTAGTTTACTTTGGTTACTTCCATAGCTTGATGTCCTATGGAATACTACTTTGGGGAAATGCAGCAGATATAGAAACAATTTTTATATTACAAAAGACGGCAGTCCGCGCCATTTATTGTTTAGGTAAGAGAGATTCTCTTAGGGAGCGATTTAAAGATATTAATGTTTTAACTGTAGCTTCCCAATATATATTTGATAACATACTGTATGTCAGGAAAAATATATCTAGCTATACTAAAGTAAGTGATGTTACAGACAGAAATCTACGTAATTAAAATAAACTACTCCCTCCGTGTTATCGGCTTAGCAAGTTTAGTCATTCTTTCAAGGGGGAAGGTATACGATTTTATAATAAATTGCCTGAATCGGTTCTTTGTATGCCCGACAGTAAATTTAAAACCTTTATAAAGACCACTTTATGTCAAAAAGCAAATTATAAGACAGTTGATTACCTTAATGATAAAAGTGTCTGGCTTGAGCATGGTACAGGCGCCTCCTAAAATGCCGTAATTGTAGCATATTTTGTACTTAGGTGACAATTTTTTGTTGCATTATACACGCTTTTGTCTCTGACACGAGACCAATGTACATTCGTCCACATTTAGTCTTAAGAAAATGTGTAAATGAGTAAATTATTGAAAAAGAGTGACCGAGAATTTTATTGCCAGGTTCTTTCTCTCGGTTCTACTTATTGCTTTGCGAATCTGGCATTACATGTAAATATAGAAGCAATGACATTTTTTATTTTAAGTACTTACTGACGTTTGTAAGAGCCATTTAGTGACCTATACAAATAAATAAATCATTTCTTTTCATCTCTAAACTAGCTTACACTGAGATACCGATTTTGTGCTTTGTAGGGCAGAATAGCAGACGTTAGTGCGACTTGTACTTACAGAATTCACAGAGAATAATTTAACTTCATTAGTTGGTGGGAACGCTGCTCGTACAGCAACGATGCATACACCACAACCACCTTGGTGACACATCGCCTTTGTGCCACTTAGATTTGCTACATTTCGAATATACTCGTTTAGGGAGACATCTGGACCAAATCTACCATCAGCTGTAATTTGAAGATTGTTTTAAACTGACGAGGTCTTATGTTACTGTTATAAGGTATACGTAGTATTTGTTCTCTATCAATTTTTGTAATTACTTATTGGGAAAAGAGTTGCCTAGAGATTTATTGCCAGATACTCACTGGTTCTACCTGTTGCTTTGCGATTCTGGCTATAAATGTAAATGTAGGGTCATTCCCAACGACACTCATTCGTAACTATGTAACCTAAATTAATAAAATGTTGAATTTGAATACGATAGCTATCAAAATCTTCAGAATTCAAGTCATCCTCACCAGTACGCGGTAAACTACTGGTAGACGGAGTAGGCTCTTGCAAAAATACCCAAAGTACCCGAAAACTGCAACAGGAATGAGAAGGATGCAGGAAGATGCACATAGAATTTCTAGTGGCACCCGGCGGACCCAACAGTGACTGACGTAGTGCGAGCGTAATAAAGACGTGATTTTGTATAAAAATAGCATATTGTTAATCCTTATTTTACCTTCGTACTGCTTCCCATTGATTTTGAAAACGATTTTCGCCATTATTTCCAACAAATAGAACAGTTCATCACAATTTATCGTACCATCACGAACCACTCAATCGCATCGAATGTTCAACAATGAAAAAATTGCCATGTCGTAAAGCTAGCGTAAATAATTATAGGACAATTTGCTGTTCTATAACTAATGTACTAATTTGTTAGTTAACAATACTTTATGTCCTATTCTCTACATATTAGATAAATGGTAAGTTTGTTTGTTTATTCAGACTTGCAGTTCAATTAAGCAGAGCTTGTGCTTTGGCATGAACAAAAAATCAAGAAATAAAATGAATCGAAAAATTATTTTATCATGTAGGTTATGAACAAAGTAACACCAGTGAAAGTCAAGGTTATATTTAAGTCAAGATTGCTTCTACAGTTATACTACACATTTACAACACCGGAGAGATTACCGGAGAAATTATGTGAGTGAGGTATAATGCGACCTGTTTTACACACACATGTGTTGTACACACCGCTTTTTGGAGTTTACTCCTTAAGAATCCATTTTCATATATAAGGCGCCCGGTATGAGAAAAATCCGAGGGGTAAAACCTACTAACAAGTAACGAAAACGTGTCACGTTTTTGGTGCGTACCTCTAGTGCGCATCTTTCTAATTTGGATGTGAGTGTATTAATTATTATTGTTATTCTCTTTATTAACACTTAACACATATTTATTACATTTTTAAATAGATTTATAAAAAAATACATTTAAAAATATAAAAAACAGTAACCCACCGGCATCGGGTACAGGGACCAAGCTACCGGTGGTTAGGGCTCCAAAGACAGGAACTTCCGCACAATACGGGCCGTATTCAACAGAACCGCCTTCTGCATCAAGCCCTTGATCCAGCTGCCTAACGCGAGCCTCTGTAGGTGGAGGTCGAGGCTCTTGGCTATTAGACCATGCGCAGATACGACTATCGGAACAATAATCGCCGAATCCACATCCCACATGTCGACAATCTCGTGAGCTAGGTCTAAATATTTAATTTGTTTATCTTTTTCTGCTTTCACGAGTTTCTCGTCATGTGGCACAGTGATATCGACAATTACTGCAAGGCGCTTTAATCGATCCATTATCACTATATCAGGTCTGTTAGCTATAACAGTCCTATCAGTGATAATAGATCGATCCCAATACAATGTGACATGACCGTTCTCAAGAACTGGGTCGGGCACATACTTGTAATAAGGTACCTCCACGTCGACAAGATTATACTTTAGAGCAAGTTGCTGGTGGATTATCCTGGCTACTTGGTTGTGTCTGTGCAAATACTCACCGTTCGCAAGACGGGAACAACCAGAGATAATATGTCTTAAAGATTCTCCGGGACGATGACATGCCCGACAGATGTCTAGCGTCCCATCTTTGACAATAAATCTCCGATAGTTATTCGTCATCACGACTTCGTCAGTGATTGCACAGATAAAACCCTCAGTTTCTCCGAAGAGATCACCAAATCGTAACCAGGATACCGATGCTATTGAATCAACATCGGGCCCATTTAGAGCCCTGTAAAATCGACCATGCAGTTCCTTGCTCTTCCATATTTCCTTCCGATCAGATACACTTAATATTACAGGTTTGCGCCAGTTCTCTTTCGCAAGGGACAGCGGGGTCAGTCCGTTGTCTATTGCCACAACATCTCGATGCACATCCACGTCCACCTGTAGGAAATACTCTCTAAGGTTGCATATCTCACGGTTATGGAGAGTCTTGGCATTTAAAAATCCTCGACCCCCACATTTCTGTGGTATATACAACCTCATTACTGACGAACGTGGGTGGTGTATTCGATATGAAGTCAATAGACAACGCACCTTCCTATCCAGAGCTTCTAACTCCGTCTGAGTCCATCTAAGTATGCCAAAAGAGTAAACTAAGACTGGCATGGCCCAGCCGTTGACAGCACGCACCTTGTTACCGCCTGATAAAAGACTTTTCAGTATTTTTTTCAGGCGGCCAAAGAAACGATCCTGCAACTTCTGTTTCATGTCAGTCTCAGCAATACATAGAGCTTGAGACATACCTAGATATTTGTAGGTTTCGGTTGCGGAGAGCGACCCAAATCGTGTGAAATCTGAAAGATTGACTCCTTCAGATTCCACAATCCCGCCCCTTTTTACATGCATGACCGCACACTTATCTACCCCAAACTCCATACTGATGGCCTTACTAAAAGTTTCAGTAACTTTTAGCAAAGCCATCAAATCGGGGCCATTAGGGGCAAATAACTTTAGGTCATCCATGTAAAAAAGGTGGGACAAAATTTGACCCCCTCTGCGCATCCGATAGCCTAACCCTGAACCCTCTAGTAACGTACTGAGAGGATTCAGTGCTAGACAAAACCACAACGGACTCAGACTATCACCCTGGAAAATACCTCTCTCAATCCCTATTGGTACACCACCTCCTAGAACCTGACGACACCCTGGATAAACAAGAACCGTACTCCATTGTCTCATACATGACCCCAAAAAGGTGCATAGAGTTGCATCAACTTTATACAGCTCTAGCACCCTCCGAAGCCATGTATGAGGCACAGAATCGTACGCTTTCTTATAGTCAATCCAGCATGTCGCAAGGTTCTTTCGGTTGCGGCGTACCTGCTGGCAAACAGCCATGTCAATAATAAGGAGCTCTTTCGTACCACGTGCCCCACTTTTACATCCATTCTGAGAGATTGACAAGATGTTATTGTTTTGTACATGTGAATATATTTTTACTCTCAGGATGGATGTAAAAAGTTTGTATATGGTAGGTAGACAAGTTATAGGTCTATAATTTTTGGGGTCTGTGGTACTACCAGACTTGTATAGGAGGTGGGTTACTCCGGTAGTCATAAAAGCTGGAAGCGACGATGACTCAAGGGATGACTGGAAGCAAGATGCCAAGCAAGCGTGTGAGCTACGGAACCATTTTAACCAAAAGTTGTGCAGTCCGTCCGGTCCAGCAGATTTCCAATTTGGCAACGAACGAACTGCACAACCAATATCTTCTTCAGATATGGTTATAGGTTCCATAGCTGGAATTGGTTCACACGCCCGCTCAACATCCCTAATCCACGCATCCTGTGTATGACTGACGGGCGTGGACCAGATGCTTTTCCAGAAGTTAACTGTAGAAACAGCATCAGGTAGACTCCCATCAGTCACATCCGAGTTAGGTCGCTCCCACCCTCTATATACCCACCTCTCATTTTTTTGGAACAAGCGATTCTGAGTGTATCTGTCCACTCTTTTTTTGTACCGCCTTATGCGGTTCGCCCACGCATAAACTTTCTGCTTCAGGTAATCGATGCGCTCTGTGACCCGAACAGAGTATTCACAGGGCCTAATATTAGTTCCCACGAATGCACGGGTCACAAAGCGCATGACTCTCGGGCGTGTATTGCCCGTCCTGAAGCAGTGTAGCTTGCCAATGAGCACCCTAGCCTCGTTGATGCGCCGTTCAATTCTGCACTGCCAAGCTGGTACAGCAGGCTTTGGTCGAATAGCTGTTTCTTGTTTAAAAAAATTAACACCAGCTATTCGACATACTGCAACAGCTGCACAGTACAGAATGGAATGGGCATCAGTAATGTTTCTGCAGTTGTTAAAAAACGATGTTAACATCGAGTCTAGGGCACACACTAGCGCCACATTTTTTTTATGTGTGGGTAAACGCGGAAGCCGCGGTCTACACTCAATAGGGACAGATTGAAACTTACCAATCGCTCGCTCCAAAGCGCTCCTTAATTCGTCATTGTATTGAGTACTTACAGGTATAGCAGCATCACTCACTTCTTCACCAACATGTGAGATGATGTTTTCTTGCGTTATTTCATTACGGTTACTTTGTAATGGCACAGGTAATGGTTGCAATCAAGAAGGCGTGATACCACTACACACTTCTAAGCGTAGCCTCTCAAGTGTAGCGTCATCCAACAGGTGACAGCGTTGTATGGCGCGCACCTGATCCGATAGGCGTTGTGCCGATACGTTGACATCTGGACCTGAAACAGAGGTAGCATGCGAACACGGTACGCAGTGAGGTTAGTTTCCCCCCTCTGTAGCCACAAATTATGCCCGCATCACGTTTTCATTCATACCGAAGTTCCATCGAATGTGGTGCACATTACCACCGGTAGCGGGGTCCGTAATCGAAGCCGGAGGGCCTCGAAGTCCCAAGCCAGTCAGTTGCCGGCCTCTCCCCTGCCGACGTACAGGTAGAGGCGACGTCGGCGGAGAGAAAAACTCGTCGCTGCTTGAGCTCGACGCCTCACCAGTAGTCACAGTTGTCGACGACTGTAAGGCGGAGCTGTGCGACAAGTCCGGGGTTGGTAATTGTGCTTTTTTGGCGCCAGCTCTGGTCAACATTATATTTTTTCTTGATTTTCATCTTATTTTCATATTATCATTTTCAGTTTGTTACACTGACATAATGTGTCAAAGTGTACTATAATTTATAAAATATGTTTGTGTTTTTTCCGGATTTCTTCATGCTGATTTTTTTTGTAATAGATATATATTTGTACTTTTATTATGTTTTGAATGATATTTTTGTATTATTGTAGATTAAAGGTAAAATATTTTAATAAATGCTCCTCATATGTGACTGTTTTGTAGCAGTGTTGCCAGGTTATTATTATTATTATTATTATTAGTGTATTATTATTATTTCATTAAATTGTGAATTTACCCTTTCATATGATATTAATCTTTTTTCAGTTGAATAAACTCTTTTTGCGTATGGTTAGATACTCGTAATAAAGGAGTAAACTCCAGTCGTGCGTCGGAGCTGACACACACACTTTTTTTTTTACTGTACTTTTCGTGATCACTCACACAAATGCAATGCAGTTTAGGCTTCGTGAACTATACCTACGTGTGCAGGTAATCCTATAGTGCGTGAGGGAACGGTGGACCCGTGTGTTCCTTAGTTCATTGTGCGATGGTTGGTTAAATAATACTGATTTTCGATTCTGTTGTGGTCACCTGCATAATATTATGATAGGTCGTACTACTCGTATATTGCTACATACACTACTACTTGTGCAGGTAGACCTCTTCGGTAAACCAATGTAGCGTATGGCATAAGGTAGTAGTATAGTATGTTAAAGCACCTGCGCCACCGAGGCAGTAGGTACCTACAATTAAATTCCATAACATCAGAAAAATTCGGAAAGTGAAATACAGGCCAAGTCGCGGGCATTAAGAAGTTGTGAATATCACATGTTGTACAATAAACGCGATAAGTGGTTTTTACATCTTGTCTATAATTTATTAAATGTGTGTTATGCGAAAAATATATGGTTTTATGTACTCGTAGCTGCAGTCGAAACAAAAGTTCTGAAGGTTATTTTACATAGTTTTTGCTTGTTAAATTAATATTATCTAATGTCAAATATTGGATAGAAACAGGCGTTACCTGGCGAAAATCCATGACAAAGTAATGGTAAGTACGATGTTAAAACTTTTCAAAACATAATAGCATTATTTTCACAAAAACAAACGACTATAAAACTTCGACAATTGTTTCACCTCTAAACAAGGCATTCTCAAGACTGTCTTAGAGAGAACAGCAAAATATGAAGCCAGAACATATTTGCTTTTAAGTATGAGTTTGTAAATGTCGCAAGCGCGTTTTGGGTAGGTCTGAGAATCAGAAAACATCTATTTTTCATCACCCTAAATGTTAAGGGTAATTTTTTTTTTAATTTTTAGATTATTTTCTTATTTTTTATAATACAACATTACTAAATACATACAAGCCTGAATTTTCAACCCTCTACGATCAACCCCTATTTTTCCATCGCGATTTTTATTTTTTTTTATTTTAATAATATCCTTCAATTATGATTTTTTTTCTCAATTTAATTTGATCTTCCGCCTTCGCCGGTCGATAACCGATCAACTATCAATCGATCAGTTATCCCGCTAGATGTCTACCGTTGTCACCTCTCACCCGGTCTCCTGTCTAACTCACTATACAGTTTTCGGCCATTTTGTTTTGGTTTTATTTGTGTATCGATCGTAGCAGTGACTGTTATACGTATTATTTTAAGTTTTCTGTACATCTCTCATGTTAATTTTACTCTCATCGTAAATTTATTATTAATTTCCAGTGCGATAATTTATTAATATCTGATAAAGACAGTTTTAACTATTACTTAATAAAGTGATCTGATGTAAATAAACACGTGTTGTGATCTCCCGAAAACAACGGCCATTACCGTACCTGTATATGTAGGTATATTGTACTTAACGTTTTTTGGAAATAGTTTTAAATCAAAACGAAAACGTTTACGTGTTTAATAAATATATCTGTGAAAAGTAAGTCAAATAATAAGCAAATTAATAATTTATCTCTATATATAAAAATGAATCCCTATTTCCCTTGGTCACGACATCATGCGTGAACGGCTGGACCGATTTCGCTGATTCTTTTTTTGTTGTGTTCGTTATTATCAAGAGAAGGGTCTTATGGAAGAAAAAAAAGAAAAATTAATGCGGTACGAAGTTCGCCGGGACAACTAGTTTTAATATAAAAATGAATCGCTGAATGTGTTGCTAAGCGCAAATCTCGAGAGCAGCTAAATCGATTTCGCTAATTCTTTTTTTGTTGTGATCGTTACTATCAGGAGAAGGTTCTTATGAAAGAAAAAAACGTTTAGCGGAACATTTTCAACCGCGACTTCCAAAAACGTAGGAGGTTCTTAATTATACTATATGTTTTTTTTTTAAGTTTGTTACCATATCTCTTGACTGGGTGAACTGATTTTCATTTTTTTCCCAAGTTTTTTCCCAATTTCAATTTGGTCCCATTTCGGTAATTTGAAGTAGGTTATTGTGTCAATTTTTGACGTGTATTTTCTTGTTCTTAATTCTCATCCCTTTAATGTTATTCTGACGTACATATGAGGTATATTATTGTAATGTTGCATTAAAACCCGTTTAGTAATTTCTCGTGATACAATCAATTATCAAACCAACTTTTACTTGTTTTAAGCTTCATGCACACATAAATATACAAAGGCGGGCTTAATGCCACATTCATTCGCTACTGCTGATGCATTCATAGAAAATTTCGAAACTGAGACATCACTGACACTTCAAGTGAAAATTACTAAGTAACGTAATCGACTTTAGTCAATGCTAATGGCGTGAACAGTCAGCTGTGTTGGCGGTCAACTGAGTCATGCATTATTGACACAATAAAACAGAATGACGCCTATATCCTCGAAGGCATTGATTTAGAATGTAAGTGAATCGAACGGGATTCTATATCTCTGCTCGAAGGGTTAGCCGGAGGTTTAAGTCATCTACCAGTCCAATTCTTATCCATTTTAGTTCAAGTTATGTTGGTTGCCCAATGGAATTTTCGGGCTGTTTGGTTATATTTACAAGAGCCTTGTCCGTCGGTCAGTCGGTGCACCACGTGCAGTTGAGATTCATTTGGACCTTGAACACTATCAAACCAATTGCAACAATTTTGACCTGTGTGTCAGAGTAGTTATAGGGTCTTGGGAATTTGATCTCTTAAAAATAGTTTCTCGAGCCGAGTCTGAGTCCAGTATTTCCGTCGAAAACTTTGGACTCAGTCTTAAAAGCGTCACTTTACTTTGGCGGAATTATCATAATCATAACGTAGTATAAAAGAAAATCAGCCGTTTCGTATGTATGTATGCTTAGATTTTTAATACTACGCAACGGATTTTGAGGGGGTTTTCTCCAATGTATAGAGTGGTTGTCCACGAAGGCTTTTGTGTATATATCTAGATAATTTGTCAAGCGGGTGAAGCCGCTAGTAAACAATAAGACAGACAGAGAGACAGACAGATTTTTTTTACGTAAGTAAATTCACCTTAAGTATAGTTTTATCTACCTATAAATTAATTTAGTGAAAAGGTCATAATTTGGAATGACTTATATTTTTGTGTTTTTTCAGCCGTCTCTAAAAGTAATGTTATTTGCTCGCGTGATGCGAGTAACAGGGACACTCTGATACTACTTTAAAACTAAAACGAAAGTAGGAAAATGTAAAAGAGATAACTTTAAAAGTCTTCATTGCGTTTTTAATTAACTGAAGAAAAACATCGAACAGGAAATTGAGTCGTCTGTGCATTCTAGGTTACAATTTGTAGAAGCTAAGTTATATCCAAAATTGAATCTACTTGTACCCTAATGTAGAATGAGGTAAGTACAGTCATCGTGAAACATTTGGATATTCGTTTAATATACATAATACATAGTACTCTAATTAATGTGTAGGTAGGTACATTATTATCAAAAAAAGCATAGGCGATATAACAGGGCGGGACGCTGGGAATAAACAGGTATCTATTTCAATAACCGCGCAAAATACCCGTTTGTTGTGAATAATGTGTGGTAAAGCGCATATGGAAATATAATAGCAATGTGCGTATCTGTCTAAGTATACCCCGATTCTTATAAGAACGCTGACCTTCAAGCTGCGCAGTAAGCGATTTATCGATCTATATGGCGGTAACAGCGAGTAAGAGCGAGAGTACCGATGCGCAAACACACTCCTCCACTTCCCCTTAGCGTTCTTCTTACACGAATCGAATTATACATGTATTTGTAAATTATTATGTCAGATACACATTGATTACATTAGTTCCTGGATTAAATTAAAAAGTGACAGCCATCTGACACTGTCAAGTAGACCTGGCTAGAGCTTACCAATGCCCCGCTAGGTAGTGATATGGGTTTAGTGATTCGCCTTTGAAGAGATATCGTCAGTCCGGACCTACTGGACGTTCCCATCGACGCTCACTGTGCAGAATATGATTATATCCTCAAAAAATCCATATTGTTGTATTGTAAAAAAAAAAAAAAACAGTGGGTAGTTGCAATAGATAGTTATTTTTCACTAAGCTCTTGGAAATTTATTAATTAAAAATAAACTTTCAAAATTTATATCCTTTCAATTACATATTATCAAATGGCAATATAAGACACCTACCAGGAAGTGTTTTATTTATTTATTTATTTATTTATACTTTATTGTACGCCAATACAGTAGGTATTAATTAATATGTACATTGAGCTTATTAAGTCTAAGAGCAATACAATGGGCGGCCTTATTGCTTAAAACAATTTCTACCAGGCAACCTTTGGATGGAAAGATCCTTGTAGGAAGAAAAGGTAGTAGTGGCCGTAGGTAAATAAAATTACAATCTAAATACATACACACATACATACATACATACATACATACATACATACATACATACATACATACATACATACTTACATATATAATACATAATATTTATAGATAAACAGAGGAGTAATGTTTGTGCATACCAATGTTGCAGCTCATAAGTGTTCCAATGCTAAATAGTGTTCCCTAACCATTGTTTTAAATTTATGTAATGTCTCGGCTCGCCTTATCTCCACAGGTAACCTATTCCACAATCGAATAGCTGTAACCGTGAAAGAGTTATCGAAGAAGCTTGTGGAGTGCTGAGGCATTCTCAACCGTAGGTTTTTCGATGATCTCAAGCACCTATCATGCGTGTCATGTAGAAACTCGAACCGAGTCTTTAAGTAGGTAGGAGTGGAAGGATTGAACAATATATTGTATAGAAGGGAGAGAACGTGCGTATTTCGGCGAGATCGAATGGGCAACCACTTGAGCTGAGATCGAAACTGTGAAACATGATCATATTTGCGCAAACCAAATATGAATCTTAAGCAAACATTCTGAAGACGCTCAAGTTTATCTAGTTGGTTCTCGGCAAGATCTAGATAGCTGGAATCTGCATAATCAAGGATAGGGAGAAGTAATGACTTTGAGAGGGCAACCTTTGTGGAAATAGGAAGTAGATTTTGTAGTTTCCTAAGCGACCCTGCGGAAGCAAACAGTTTCCTGCTCACCTCCTGCAATTGTGGGTCCCAAGACAGTGTATGATCAATAGTTACCCCCAAATTCTTGACCCTCTCACTCAAAGGTAAAGTGACGCCATCAAATACCACCGGTGGGATCTGCGTCGTGTCCATTTTTGAAACGGTTCTACTGCTGCCAACTATAATCACCTGAGTCTTCAACGGATTCACTCTCAATCCATAGGATTTACTCCAGGAGACTATACGTGACAGATCTTCGTTGATCACGTCCACCGCATCCGATAAGTTTTCCAAAGGAGCCTGCGTATAAATCTGTAGATCGTCTGCATAAAGGTGGTAGGAAGAACGAAGCTGATTAGAGATAGAATTGATAAAAACCGCGAAGAGTAAAGGAGAGAGAACGCCGCCTTGGGGCACACCGACGCTAGTACTACACCAGTTGGACCCAGTGTCCTCAAGGCATACCCGCTGTCGGCGGCCGCACAAGTAACTACGAAACCAATCTATTACAGTTGGAGATATGTTAAGAGAGCGAAATATCGAAAGCAAGACATCAAAATCCACCGTGTTAAAGGCGTTGCTGAAGTCTAAGAGACAGAGTATTGTTAACTTACCACTCTCCATTCCAGACCTAATGTCATCCGTAATGTTAATCAAGGCAGTGACCGTACTATGACCAGAGCGAAAACCGGATTGGAGAGGGTTGAGGAGATTGTTTTTGCGGATAAATGAACTTAGCTGGGCATTAACGAGCCGTTCGAGGACTTTGGAAAGGAAAGGAAGTATGGATATAGGACGATAATCGGTTAGTAAGGATGGGTTTGATTTTTTTGGGAGGGGAGTAATAAGTGCATCTTTCCACGATGATGGGAAGGTAGCATTTGTAAGCGAGGAGTTAAGAATAAAACAAATGATTGGAAGGATCTCATCGAGGATGGGAAGGATCATATTCCGGCTAATACAGTCACTGCCGACTGCTTTGGATGTGATTGCTATAATACTCTTCTTAACATCACAAGCTGTAAATAGATCAAAGACAAATTGAGAATGGTTAGGAGTTGGGAGTGATGAAAGATAATGTAAGGTCTGCGCCTTAGTTGTTCCATTAAAATAGGATAAGGCAGTGAAATGCTGGTTAAGAGCGTTGACATTTATATCCTTGGGAAGGGCCTGATGGCGAGATTTCCCAACTCCAAAACTTCTTAGAAACTTCCACACTTTTGAGGAATCACCATTTTGAACTGTGCTATGAACATACCGGCGTTGTGCATTCCTACACACCTTACTGCAGAGATTTCTTGCGGCTACATATTTTTCTAAATTGATCTCGTTGGGTTTAATTTTGTATCGGTACTTCGCCGCAGCCTTCCTAGAAATTACCGATTTAATGTCGTCCGTAAGCCACGGTGACGGCGGATGCTTCATTTTCACCTTCCGCACAGGGGCATGTTTATCAAACAGATTAATCAATTGCGAGGTAAACATGTCAACCTGCTCGTCGACTGACTCGGAAATCATCAATGAGGTCCAGTCGATGTTGCTAGCGTCTTTGCGCAGTTCATCTGGGTTAACACCACAGAAGTTACGCTGCATAAGAACCTTAGGTTTGGCTTTAGGAGGACGGATTTTAAATGACAGGAATAGCAAATCATGATAAGAAAACTCATCGGCGGGGTATTGCCCATGCTTGGCAACGCGATCTATGTGCGAAACGATGATAAGGTCAAGAAGTGAGGGCCTACGTCCTGGAGAATGGTGAGTGGTATTAGATGGAAGAATAGCTAAATTACAGGATTTAATTATAGATGTAAGATTGGAAGAACGGTTATCAAATTTAAGTAGACAAGTGTTAAAGTCCCCCATGATAATGCTGTGACTGTAAGAAGGAAGGAGATTTAACAAAAGTGTTTCGAAGGAGGAAAAATAGTTAATGTCGGATGAAGGACAGTAGTAGACGCCGAGAAGGAGTTTGGAGTGATTAAGCTCAACTTCAAGAAACAAATGCTCACCAGCATTTGACGGAGGCGGCTGCTGTGACATGCTCATAACCGTATATAGTATGTATGATCTAAGGTATATAGCAACACCGCCTCCCCCACGATCCGAACGATCGTTTCTTATAAGCTGAAACCCAGGAAGGATACACTTGACGGGAGGAACTTGAGGTCTTAGCCATGACTCGGAAACAAGGATAGCATGAATATTCTTACAGTCAAAAGCGGTCAGCATCTCTGAAAAATGAGCCGAAATACTTTGGGCGTTGATATGAACAACATTAAAGTGCCTGGGAACATCAGAAAACTGTGACTTTAGACTATCAGCCAGGGAGGGTATACTCACATAGCTGTCATCTGAGCTACTTGCTGTTTGGAAGTTGTCATCATCACTATTATTATTGATATTGTACATAAAACACTTACAAAAATTATAAAAAGCAGTCAAAAAGTGTAAATACACTAAATAAATTAGGTACCTAACGAAAAATAAAAAAATAAGATATAAGTACTTATTTAAATAAAGAAATTTATAAAAATAAGATAAATTAATTAATTATGAGGTCTTCTATAAAAAAAGAATGCAAGTGGAGTATGCCACCTGCCAGTTGCGCTAGTACAGTAAATTTATAAATCAATTATTCTATATTTTAAGACGATAATATTCACAGTCCGGGTTTACATATAAATAGTTGTAAAGATTACGGTTTCAAGATGAGAGGTTTAAGAAGAGAGAAGGAGACACAGAGGGAACGAGTGGAAAGTACAGTGCTATTATCTGTGGCAACGTTTGTATACCCTTGTATGGTACCCTTGATTGGACAAGGGCCTTGGAGCCATGCCAGGAAATTGTCTTGACAATTTGACATTGACAACCGTACAAACGTCAGTGTGTAGTTCTATCAAAATTATCAACTAAATGAAGGTTTATTTTATAAACATAAAACCAACAAAGCAAGAAAACAACATAAGAACAGTGTTAAGTGAGTAGGTAGAACTGGAAAGAATATGAAAGTATACAAGAGAGATTATAAAAAGGCACAGACTACCCGGACTGTGTTTTGATGATGAAAATAAGCAAAGCGTTATTTCTTTGATGCTGCAGCCCGTTTCAGTTTGGTTTTTGCTGGTGTGATGACCTTCGCTGAGACAGAAGTGGACGGCGCCGGGAGCTCCACTGGGCCAGATGTAGTCGGCGTCGGGGGCTTCTCTGCAATTCCCTGCGGCTTATTAGAAATATTGTGTAGCTCGCCAAGGCTCACGATGCGATGTCGATTTCCATCGGGTGCAGAAATATAAATCGAGCCCTGCTTAGTCCAACATTGAGTTTTTCCGAACATTTCACGCGCTGCCATGAAGGTTTGATGACGCTCCTTCGTCAAGAACTCCGATACTGTGACATCAGAGCCCTTGAATTTAGTTTTTGCAAACCAAACATCATCGCGAGTCGCAGTCGTATTAAACTTCACAGCAATAGGTCTGGGCTTATGACTTGATGAGGGCCGTCCCATTCTGTGGCAACGCTGTATATCACCAGCTGTTAGTGGTACCTGAGTATGTTCCTGGACAACCCTAGCCACCACATCCGCCACCACTTCCCGCTGCACTTCACCTACTCCATGAAGCAGCAACATCTTACGCCTACTCCGCGTTTCCATAGTATCCACTGTCCTCACAATCAACTCAATCTGTCGTTGAAGGTTGCCCACAACCTCAGACATTAATAGTTTGAAAGACTTAAATTCAGTGGATAAACTCACCACTGATGGAGTATCTTGCGCCTTCGGAAGTTCCGCTTCAAATGTGGCCATACGTTTCTGAAACATCTCCTTTAAGTTGTTCATGGATTCTTGAAGTGATTCATACATGGCTTGTTAGGTTTATCGGTATAAGAATAGACGACAGGAATAGTGAAAAAGAAATTTTCTGGCAGGTATTTGGCAACACTGATTAATTTGTAAGCATTAGATAATAGAATTTATGAAGAATTACTATTAATTAAAATAAATAATTGAGAGCTGTAAATTACACTTGTTTATTCCACGACTACCCGCATTTTTTTTCGTTATGTGTGTTGTTGTACACTTATTTCATAAGTGTTATCTCCAATCAACTTAAATTCCTTTTATTAACAACACAACATTAAAATCACTATGGACGGTATTATTAAAGAGTCCTTCACATCCATCATGGCGGGGATCGAAGAGAGAATGGCAGTCTTTGAAGCGGAGCTGCAGAAGACTTCCAATCACAGCACACCGGATCTGGCAAGTCTTGCCTCTGATTTCACCAACTTCAAGTCCTTCGTAGTGAGCACAATATCCGCATTTCGCTCACAACTGGAGTTTTTAACCCGGGAAGTTGATAAGATTGAGATGCGGAGTAGACGGAAGATACTGCTCATACATGGTGTTCCTGAGGAGACAGCAGTGGAGGCACCTCAAGCAGTAGTGAAGGTGATCACCGGCCCCCTGGGAATCTCTGAATTCACTGCTGATAACATTGG
The DNA here is from genome assembly GCA_963556515.1 of Nudaria mundana. Taxonomy (NCBI): domain Eukaryota; kingdom Metazoa; phylum Arthropoda; class Insecta; order Lepidoptera; family Erebidae; genus Nudaria; species Nudaria mundana. The sequence continues at coordinate 15,975,214 of OY748298.1, forward strand.
CCGCTGCCACCGATTAGGGAGACCTTCAGGAAGCAACAAGCCAAGACCCATACTGGTAACGCTACAGCTTATGGCAGTGCGTGACAAAATCTGGCAGACTAAAACTAAGTTGAAAGGCTCCGGGATCACTCTGACAGAGTTTATAACCAGGACGAGGCACCGGGTATTCATGGCTGCACGGGAGCGGTTTGGCGTCACCCAGTGCTACACGCAGGAGGGTAATGTCTGTGTTGTTGGCCTGGACGGTAAGCGACATCGTGTCGCATTCATGGACGAACTGGATAAACTGGGTGTCGATGTGCAGCAGGATACGGGTTCTTCCAAGACTGTCGCTACTGCGGCTGGCACGACGACCGCTGTATCAAGATCTCAACGCACAGTGAAGAATAAGAAGTAGCATACTTTTCCTTTTTACTTTGCTATGATGGAAGTTTTGTTATCATCCTTTATGTGCGCAGGTACTTTTCACACTTTTATCATATATCACTGTCTATCCTACCTTACTTCAACTAGTTAGTATCACTATGTATTACAATGTCTCTTAACTTTTTATTCATATACCCCTATTCTTTATATTTCTTGACTTACTTATTATAATTCTTGTTCTTTCAACTTCAATTTCATCATTATGTCGTGTATTGTTTGTTTACTTTCACAAATACAAATGACAGTATCGTGTCGTGACACCATTTTAATACTTGCCTGTTGAAGAATGATTCCCGCTCCTCATCCTTCTCCGATATCATTGAATCCTGCAATATGTCCATCCTTCCTTTAAACGCTACTCATCACGTTCCTAACCGTATCCCATCCCTCCTTGACCTAATCTTAGTTTCCTCAGCTGATCATGTCGCTAAGCATGGGCAGTATGCAGCTGATCAATTCTCCCACCATGACCTTCTATACCTATCCTATTACCTATCCTATAAGCTCCGCCCTCCCAAACCTAAATCCAAAATCCTTATGCAGCACAATTTTGGTGGTATGCAGATTGACAGGCTGCGCATGGACGCTAGTGATATTGACTGGACTCCACTTGTTACAGCAGATTGCGTGGATAAAAAAGTTAATATCATGACTAACAAGCTAATAAATCTTTATGACATTCATGCTCCTGTTCGTGCTATAAAGATCCGCCACTTGCCGGCCCCCTGGCTTACACCCAAAATTAAGGCCTTAATAGCCAAAAAAGCTTCAGCTAAATGTAAATATAATACCACTATAAACCACGAAAGATATGTGTCACTAAGAAATCTCTGCAGTAGGGAGTGTAGGAAAGCCCAACGCCAACACGTTCATTATACGGTCGAGAACGGCGACCCAGCCAAAATTTGGAAATTTCTTAAGACTTTGGGGGTTGGAAAATCAAATAAACTAGTTACTTCAAAAAATATTGATATCAATTTGTTAAATCGACACTTCTCTTCCTCGTCTACTTTTGATCAGACCCAAAAAGTTCGTACTTTACAATATCTTTCTTCACTTCCAGCACCCTCTTATCCACCTTCTTTTTTGATCAACTATCTCCTTGTGATGTTAAGAAGTGCATTATGTCTATAACTTCCAATGCTGTTGGTAGTGACAGTGTCAGCCGTAACATGATTCTGCCGATCCTGGACGAAATTCTTCTTACATTTTGTCATATCCTTAATTACTCTCTTACCTGCACTGTATTCCCAAGGGCTTGGAAGGAGGCACAAATTATTCCTTTACCTAAGAAGTCCAACCCTGTCTCCTTTTCTGAGTACCGACCTATCTCCATCTTGCCGTTTCTATCTAAGGTGTTGGAACGGCTAGTGTATACCCAGGTAAGTTCCTTCCTAAACCAAAACTGTCTCTTTGACCCTTTTCAGTCAGGATTTCGTCCAGCACACAGCACGGCAAGTGCTTTGATAAATGTTACGGATGATATCAGAAGCGGTATGGAAAATGGGAATCTTACCGTACTCTCCTTACTTGATTTCAGCAATGCGTTTAATACGGTGGATTTCCATATCCTCTAGGGCATATTGCGCTCCATTAACATATCTCCAACAGTAGTTGATTGGTTTCAAAGTTACTTGTTTGGTCGCCGGCAGCGTGTAAGGTATAATGAATGCTCCTCGGATTGGTGTGATACTTCTGCCGGTGTACCACAAGGTGGCGTTCTTTCTCAGTTACTTTTCGCAATATTTATAAACTCTATCTCTAAATCATTACTTTCATCCTACCACCTATATGCAGACGATTTGCAAATTTACATGCAAGCACCTGTGGAGGAGCTGAGTGAAGCATTCTCCATCATCAATGATGACTTGGTGCAAATCTGCGAGTGGAGCAAGCGATATGGACTGAACGTGAATCCCTCCAAAACCCAGGTCATCGTTTTTGGCAGCTTCAGGATGATAGCTCGGGTTGATTGTGCTGCGCTGCCTGGCATTATATTTGACGGTATAACTTTACCTATAAGTACCAGTGTCAGAAATCTTGGTGTTCTGGTGGACAACACTTTGTCATGGGCTACACAAATATGCGAGGTGAGTCGCAAGCTTTTTGCATCTATGGGTTCCTTACGTCGGTTGTGCAAGTTTTTACCAATAGCCACCAAAATTGCACTAGCGCAGTCTATCCTTCTTCCCATTCTCGACTACGCAGATGTCAGTTATCTCAACGTCACAGAGGAGCAATTTAATAAACTTGAGCGCCTCCAGAATCTATGTATCAGGTTCATATTTGGCTTGCGCAAATATGACCATGTATCTGAATATCGTACTAAGCTCAAGTGGCTTCCAATTCGCCTTCGCCGGAATACTCACATTCTCTCCGTCCTCTACAATATTCTGTTCAATCCATGTACCCCAACTTATTTAAAAGAACGCTTCACGTTCCTGAATGACACACATTCGAGATCCTTGCGGTCATCGGAGACACTGGTGCTAGCAATGCCGGAGCATGCAACAGGGTTCTACGACAAATCGTTTACTGTGCAGGCTGTCCGTCTGTGGAACTCCCTGCCTGTACCTATCAGGCGTGCACAATCGCTGCCTATTTTCAAGAAAATGGTCAAAGATCATTTCTTGAGTTCTTATTCTTAGACGTGTTTAAAAACTGCTGTCTCATATATATTGTTGTTTACCTTACTATCAGGTCTCCTATATAGCCATACATCGGTATTTATGTAAGTATAATGATATGGTATTTATTGTGTATATGGTTATATATAGGTACTATGTATTTGTATGTACTTATTGTGTATGTTTGTATGTATTTGTGTGTAATGGTATACAGAATATCTATCTAATTCTACCTTGTTTCTTCTATTCCTTGTTTCTACTATGTATTATACTAAGTAGTATTTTTGTGCCAAAAATCTATTTATGTCGTTCATTTACACCAATGTCTAACCCCTTTTTTCTTAAATTCTTTTCTTTCTATCTTTCCATCCAAATGTTGCCTGTAAGATATTACTGTTTAGTGATAAGGCCGCCATTTGTACATATTCAATATGGATTGTTTTTATTATGTTATTTTTTGTATTGGTGTACAATAAAGTTTATTATATTGTATTGTATTGTCCTATGTATACTATGTCATGTAAAGTGATTGTGCTCTAAACCTGCTGAATCAGCGTTTAAGAAGAAGAACGTCATGCCTTTGTTCCTGGCTCAAGCAGCCCCTCTGCTTGGTGGTCAGTCCAGCTATAGTTTGTTTTGTCAGTTTTGATGGTGTGTCACTTTTACTTGTACCATTAGGTAGGTAGGGTATAGCATAAACCCTAAAACGGCGGGAGCAATTCCCACTCGCTAGGGCTATTTATGTGCCCTACCAATGTTTAATGTACAAAATGCCTAAGTTTAAAAATGTATTTCATTTACCAACTTTGTTGCTGTCTGTACGTTCTGAATTGTATTTTTTTTCCGTGTTTAAGTTTTCTACAAGCTTGCTTTTCATAAAGAACTAAGAAGGAATTATGCATTACTTTATGTAAATTCTTTAATTAACTTTATTTCTTGATTTTTCTTGTAATTTTGCATGAAATGCACAAAGATATACTATCTTCAAGCATTCCCGTAGGTACCCTTCTAGCTAAGCTAAATTGCTTGTGTACCTGGGATCGTATTCACTTCATCAAAGCCACTCTGTTAGTGCTGTGCTGTGGATGGATTTAATTTAATTATGATAAACTCCGGTCCCGCTAAGATTTAAAGCTTTCAAGCCCACATGGCATTCAAGTAGTGCTGCTGATTTATAGACTAGACTTAAACAAAGTTGCCCACTGGTAGGAAGGGGGCGTAGGTATAAAATACTTCTTTCCACCTCTTCGGGAGATAAAAACATCATTTTGTGTATGTGTGTCCGAGTATCATAATATATACACGCTGATTTTATCACCGTCAGCAGTCGAAAGGGTTTGCTCTCGGAATAATATTTAGATTCCTTTTTTAACATCTAAATTACTGTACTGATAATAATAAAAAAAATTGTAATTTCTGTAATTCTTCTCACTCGATCAAGTTTAACATTAGTAGCAGTACGATATTTCATTGATGAATTGACGCGGAGGCGCGCTCGCCAGGCTGCACGTCTCGCACACACACATCCATCCTTCGAGCGCTTCTAAGTAGCGCGCAAATCATGTGTTAGGGAGCAATGACCCCGCGCAGCCAATATGGCCAGTGCCGCCAGTATCACTACAAAACATACCTACTTGAACATAAAGTACACACTCCAATTTCTCGTTCGTACTTTACACGGGCTTAGGACCGTCTGTAATACCTACTTTATTATTAACGATAGTGACTTAATGACTTTTGAACTATGTATTAATAATAATAAAAATACACTGAACTACAACTAACTGCGAGGAGGTATTTCAGGCGTATTTAAAAAATTGGAGCTATTTACAAATAAAATCAAACTTACATACCTATTACAGTTTATTTACACTAATTTACAGTTCTCTGTACCGAAGTAACTGCTCGATATGGAGTCCATTCCTTTCGATACACAAACGAGCACGTTTCAATTGATTGTCTTTCAACTTGTTCAATGTGTCTCTATCACTTTTCACAATATCAAAAGCGTCCACTATCGCACTGCGTAGTTCTTCGCGGGTTTGATACTCTCTGGTATAAACGAGTCTTTTAGTTTCGCGACTATACTACACGCGCGTAATGAGCCGTGCAGCCATCGTACTGGTAGTACAAGCCTCGTAAATACGTTAGAGGCACGTTCTCTAATATTTCAGAAACTACGTTACGTAGCATTTCTAGGTATGAACTACCAGTGAGATGACCTTCAATAAAAACGGGCCCTAATAATTGGTCGCCTAGCCTGTGGTTAGCAATGGCATACAATTGTACCATTGCTAGATACTCCACGTTCGAATATTCGTACTGACGACTCATTTTACTCACTGACACACACGATTGCGCAACAGACGCCGGCGCTGTCACGAGGTTTACTGGACAGGCGAGCCGCAGTGTCGTCGCTAGGAGGATTCGGAGGGTACGCTGAGGTGGGGGCCTGGGGCGGCACACGCTTGCTCTGTGCCAGCGCATTGTTGAATGAAAACGAACTGTACCGTAACTATCGTTGTAAAACTTAAGTATTTAAGAGAGTGAGTCCCCTACAACGGGTTCTCATTTGATGTCTAGAAACTAAATATTTTTTTTTGATTTCTAAAAAAAATGCGTTTGTTTTTCGTAATGCTGCCAGTTGGTTCAAAAATTATTCCGAAAGCGAACCCTTGCGTACTGCTGACGGTGATAAAATCAGCGTGTATATATATGTATGTGGACTACTTTAACTACGTACAATTATGGCAAGCCTGCTTGGAATCTTACAATTTACTCAATGAGTGATTGTTGAAAGCGTGGCTGAAGAGTTAGATTCATTAAGAATAAGTTGTTACACAATACATGCCTTTTTTGCTCCTGAATTTTCATTAATTTATTTTTAAGGCCCTTTGTTATTTGATGTATATTAAATTATATACAGCCCCTTTTTGGCATTTTATCTTTTTACCAATGACTCACAGAAGGATGGGTGGCCATTGCTTAAGACACTAAGACCCCTCCGTGCCTCGGAGAGCACGTTAAGCCGTCGGTCCCGGTTGTCATACGAACATCTATGGCAGTCGTTATGGGTTGTTGGAACCCTAAATCAAAAATCCGACCGGTCTAACTACAGAACTTCGATATCGCCCATGGGTTGTGGAGGTCAGATGGCAGTTGCTTCACGGAAAATATCGCAGTTCAGCCGAATCGCAGTTAGACTGGAAAGCCGACCCCAACTGAGTTGGGAAAAGGCTCGGTGAATGACCAATGACTCACAGAACAGGACTCTACAGGGAAGTCACTGAAATTTTACCAAACAGTAATTGATAGATTGAACATGGGATCAACAAAAGACAGGTAAGATCTGGGTGTATAGAACGCCTGTGTATGCCCCTAATCTGAAATAGGTATAATTTACTGTAGCGCGTGCAGATAACTAGCTAGGTACTATTTATTAGTATGACTCTGATGCGCGTTGAAAATAGCATAGTATTATGCTAAAGTACTAACAGGTAGGTATTCATAACATTATTATGCACTTATGGAATTGTATTCATGTACTTACAATGTACTTAGCTATGTGATATATATTATGATACAGCATTGTTCTTGAAGGTTTAGGCAGAAATGTATTACACATCCACATTTTGCTCGTTGTATTTGTTGATCCCACGTTATAGGGGACACCATAGGCTTTAGACTATCTCTGTACCGAATTTCATTTAAATTGGTATATTAGTTAAGTAGGTCGTATACCTCGGCACGCTATTTTAAACGACATAATTCATAGGGCTCTTTTCACCGCAGGTGTTCCAAATGGGTCAAATCTACGAAGCGATGGAAAGAAACCGGACGGTATGTCTTTGCTACCATGGAAGACGGGAAGGCCTTTGGTGAGGGACGATACGTGCGTACTGCGTTGACACCTTAGCACATTCACACCTTCCAAGCACATCCGGATGTGCAAGTGCTGCTGCTGCATCGGCTGACGGCTTCAAACGGCGTAAATATCCTAACCTAGCAGGTGATTACATATTTGAGCCGTTTGGGGTCATGGGGTCCGAGCGCTCGCCGGTTTTATAGAGACATTACTAAACGCTTAATCGATGCTTCTAAGGACCAGAAGGCTGGCTATCTTCTAGTCCAAAGAATAAGTATCGCCATCCAACGTGGCAATACAGCCAGCATTCTGGGAACCTTTCCAGTCAGCAATGACGCTGAGGATTTTTTAAAAGATATTTTGTAGTGTAGATATTTTTAGTATATAATAATGTAAGTATATTGTAATTCTTATTGTAAATAAATGAATCTTTTGGTACAAAAAAAAAGTTAAGTAGTGAAAGCTAACATACAGACAGAGTTACTTTATGTAAGGATTATAAAAATATTTTCTTCCACAAGTGCCACGGTATTATATGGCTTATTACTATGATTAAGTAAACCTGGCACGTTGTCAACTCAAACAGAGAACCGAAGTGAGATATTATAGTAGAGGAGGCCTTGATGCTTAAATGTGTAGTTACTCGAGCGTCGCAGAAACTTATTAGAATTGGTAGATTAGATGACAGGAAGAATAAATGGTATTTATATTATTATAATTATGTTTCCACATTAAGTGTAGGTTTAAGCATGCAGACTTTAAAAAAAACAATGGCAGCGAAATGCTGCGCGTCAGATACTGAGATTTCTCAGCTACCAACATGTCTCTAATATAAAATTAATCGATTGATTTACATGGTTGGACCACCTCCACTTCGGAAATTTGGAGGGTTGTAAATCAAAAAAGAGTTACTTGAGCGCATCAGACTTTTATAGGGTTATTCAGTTAACCGTACCGGTACTCCAATTTCTTCATCTAATAACGATACCCACCAACATAATAATACGATTTATGGTCAGTGTGATTGGGATCATAAGATCATAAGATAATGACAGCGCTATAGTTAGCGCTTGAATAACTACTGAAATTCCCTCTAGGCGTCCCCTACTATTACTGTGGAATGTCTAATGAACTTAATTAACCGCGCGCGAGATAAACGTACTTACCTACGCTATAGGTACGAGTACATATACGACGTGACGCGAACGTGACGAAACTTTGATCGTTGCATTTATTAGCTGGAGATTTGCCCGGAACTTACTGAACTGACAATCTCGGTAATAACCTGCAGAAGTACTTTCGTAGTGTACATATTAGAATTGGGTGTTACTGGTTTACCTGTGAGCCGTAATCCCAATTCTAATTTGAGGGCTTGTGACTGATTGGTAACCATGTAGGTTAAGACATTGCAAAGGGTATGCTAGGTATATAGCCAGGTCAGTTTTAGGATGGGTGACCATTTCTCAAGACATTAAGACCTCCCTCCGTACCTCGGAGAGTAATTTAAACCATCGCGGTCGGTCCTGGTTACAATAATAATATGGCTAGTTGGAGCCCTGCAAAAGTCCGGCAAGTTTAACAACAGAACTACAAAAATTTGCCAATGGGTTGTGGAAATCAGCTGGTAGTCGCTTCACAGATAATATCAAAATTCAACCGCTTCGCAGTTAGACCGAAGCGGTCGCTCGCGGTTTTTATCTCTTGTTGGTCTTGTTGGCCATGTTACTCCTACATTAGTTATCTACCAGAGAAAGTTGGGTTAATTAAACCAGCTGTTTCAGAGATTAGCCGGAACATATTGTAAGTATCTACTGTTTGTAAATTAACGCTTTCGTATGCATTGTGCAACTGATAATTTGGAATTGTAATCGCATGTTAAGTACATAAGATAGTAAATAATCACTACATATTAAAAAACAAAGTCTCCAGTTCCGTATGTATGCTTAGATCTTTAAAACTACGCAACGGATTTTGATGCGGTTTTCACCAATAGATAGAGTGGTTATCGAGGAAGGTTTTTAGTACCTACATAATTTGTCAAGCGAGCGAAGCCGCGGGGGTCCGCTAGTAATCTATAAAGTAAACATCTTCATAAATCTCAATTGTCGGCCTTAACAATGAACCCAGTTCCTGTTTTGCTATCTTATACATAAAATTTAAATAACTGTAGACCCCACTTCCAAGAGCTAAACATTTTCACACTACCCAGCCTTTACATCTTCTAACTGTGCAAATTTCTACGTGAGCATCCCGGAGCTCTACAACAAACGAAAAGATATCCAGTCAAGATTTGCCCTGAGACACAGCTCAGACAGACAGGCTCAACTTACCAACCTCACAACTTACTTTTTTTGTATTTTAAAGCACTGAGTTTGCTTAAACTATTCTTAAAATATTCCAACGCTAACCTTAATAGCGCGATCTAGAAATTATGAATATGATATGAAGCAAACATTCGAGGTTGTCGGTATTGGTGATCGTAGCTCAGTGGTCAGAGCATTCCCCCTGTTAGGGAAACGCCGTGGGTTTGAGTCCTGCCGATGACAACAGTTTTTGTGATCTAGTTATAATTTCTCACAACTTACATTGCACTCTAGTACTCTGGTCATGTCTATAAAAATTTATAATATTCGTAGTAGGTATAATTAGAATAGGTAATGTACATATTTAGTTAGTTTCAATTGTATTGTTTTATACTAAAAATATTTACATTACAAAGCATTGTTTTATAATTTAATAGAAATAAATACATAAATGTTATTAATAAAGAAACGATACATAAGATAAGATATAGTTACCAAAAGATCTAATAAAATATACACTAAATAGCTTTAATTAAAAACTAAAAACATTTACCGGTGTGAAGTGCCAGCTGCATGGAACAAAATGTTATAAAGTAAGGCTAATATATGTGTATTCCACTAAACATAAAATATTCATCTAAACTATAATATCCTTTACTTAGTAATAATGTTTTACCGGTGTGAAGCTGGCAGCCAATTTTAGCAGCCTATAATCCGAGTAAATGTAGATGGTAATTTTTGTGAAGTTAGCAGCCTTCGTTATTTTTAAACGATTTTCTAATGTTATTGTACAATTTATTAATCAAACTATTCAAGCGATTGCTAAAGCATCAATTAGGATCATTTGCAAGCGATAATTTCGTAAAATGTAATGTACATTATAGTAATTTTTCCACAGTTAATTGATCATGGCTGCTGGTGTTGTTGGCATACTAAACCCCATTTATTTGGATGTTTTACGCATAAAATCATTAGACAGGTATATGTCGCATCGAAAAGATGTATTTTCAAGGCGGCAGTTTGATATCTTGACCCAGATATAGTGCTTCGAAATGCATCTTAAAAATTTTCAATACTTCTTATTCAGAGTTAATTGATCATGGCTGCTGGCCTGTGTGAAGTTGGCACCGCAAAGTCAAAAATTGAAACGTTTCTCAAGAGTTCCGTTTGCACAACATTTAGTTATATAGTTCCTGATAGGTTTTATTAATAGCTCCGGCGAAAAAGATCAAAAAATTAAGTTTTGAAAATTTGCGGTGCCAACTTCCCGTACCACCGCAACATGTTAAAAATATCATTAAAATCAAAGAATCTAATAGTTCTCGATAAGTTCCACAGTTCCTGATAGATTTCAGGAATAGTTCTGCCCTTTAAATATTTTTAAAATTTGTTTTTTAAATCTGACCACTCATTTCTCTGGCACCGCATTTTCTAAAACTTTGTTGTGCTCGTGGTTTTAATGGTTAAAATGACAGTTCCCGACAGTTCTCGTATAGTTCCCATCGATACGATTCATTTTAGTCACAGTTCCAGCCTTAAAATACCTTAACATTTTTTAAGAATAGCATTCTTAACTTTTTGTTAACCCTAGCACCGCATTTTCTAAAATTTTGTTGTGCTCGTTGTTTTCATGGTTTAAATGACAGTTCACGACAGTTCTCGTATAGTTCCCATCGTTACGACGCATTTTAGCCACAGTTCCGGCCTTAAAAGGCCTTAATTTTTTTAAGAATAGCATTCTTAACTTTTTGTTAACCCTAGCACCGCATTTTCTAAAACTTTGTTGTGCTCGTTGTTTACATGGTTTAAATGACAGTTCCCGACAGTTCTCGTATAGTTCTCATCGATACGATTCATTTTAGTCACAGTTCCGGCCTTAAAATACCTTAACTTTTTTTAAGAATAGCATTCTTAACTTTTTGTTAACCCTAGCACCGCATTTTCTAAAATTTTGTTGTGCTCGTTGTTTTCATGGTTTGAATGACAGTTCACGACAGTTCTCGTATAGTTCCCATCGTTACGATGCATTTTAGGTACAGTTCCGGCCTTAAAATGCCTAAACTAAGTCTAGCACCGCATTCTTAACTTTTTGTTAAACCTAGCACCGCATTTTCTAAAACTTTGTTGTGCTCGTTGTTTACATGGTTTAAATGACAGTTCCCGACAGTTCTCGTATAGTTCCCATCGATACGATTCATGTTAGCCACAGTTCCGGCCTTAAAGTGCCTTAACTTTTTTAAGAATAGCATTCTTAACCGTTTCTTAACTCTGGCACCGCATTTTCTAAAACTTTGTTGTGCTCATTGTTTCAATGGTTAAAATGACAGTTCCCGACAGTTCTCGTATAGTTCCCATAGATACGATTCATTTTAGCCACAGTTCCGGCCTTAAAAGACCTTAATTTTTTTTAAGAATAGCATTCTTAACTTTTTGTTAACCCTAGCACCGCATTTTCTAAAACTTTGTTGTGCTCGTTGTTTTCATGGTTTAAATGACAGGTCCCGACAGTTCTGGTATAGTTCCCATCGTTACGATGCATTTTAGCCACAGTTCCGGCCTTAAAAGGCCTTAATTTTTTTTAAGAATAGCAATCTTAACTTTTTGTTAACCCTAGCACCGCATTTGCTAAAACTATGGTATTTTAAGGCCGGAACTGTACCTAAAATGCATCGTAACGATGGGAACTATACGAGAACTGTCGGGAACTGTCACTTAAACCATGAAAACAACGAGCACAACAAAGTTTTAGAAAATGCGGTGCTAGGGTTAACAAAAAGTTAAGAATGCTATTCTTAAAAAAAGTTAAGGCATTTTAAGGCCGGAACTGTGACTAACATGAATCGTATCGATGGGAACTATACCAGAACTGTCGGGAACTGTCATTTAAACCATTAAAACAACGAGCACCACAAAGTTTTAGAAAATGCGGTGCCAGAGTTAAGAAACGGTTAAGAATGCTATTCTTAAAAAAGTTAAGGCGCTTTAAGGCCGGAACTGTGGCTAAAATGAATCGTATCGATGGGAACTATACGAGAACTGTCGGGAACTGTCAATTAAACCATGTAAACAACGAGCACAACAAAGTTTTAGAAAATGCGGTGCTAGGTTTAACAAAAAGTTAAGAATGCGGTGCTATACTTAGTTTAGGCATTTTAAGGCCGGACCTGTACCTAAAATGCATCGTAACGATGGGAACTATACGAGAACTGTCGGGAACTGTCATTTAAAATATGAAAACAACGAGCACAACAAAGTTTTAGAAAATGCGGTGCTAGGGTTAACAAAAAGTTAAGAATGCTATTCTTAAAAAAAGTTAAGGCATTTTAAGGCCGGAACTGTGACTAAAATGAATCGTATCGTTGGGAACTATACGAGAACTGTCGGGAACTGTCATTTAATCCATGTAAACAACGAGCACAACAATGTTTTAGAAAATGCGGTGCTAGGTTTAACAAAAAGTTAAGAATGCGGTGCTATACTTAGTTTAGGCATTTTAAGGCCGGAACTGTATCTAAAATGCGTCGTAACGATGGGAACTATACGAGAACTGTCGGGAACTGTCATTTAAACCATGTAAACAACGAGCACAATAAAGTTTTAGAAAATGCGGTGCTAGGTTTAACAAAAAGTTAAGAATGCGGTGCTAGACTTAGTTTAGGCATTTTAAGGCCGGAACTGTACCTAAAATGCGTCGTAACGATGGGAACTACACGAGAACTGTCGGGAACTGTCACTTAAACCATGAAAACAACGAGCACAACAAAGTTTTAGAAAATGCGGTGCTAGGGTTAACAAAAAGTTAAGAATGCTATTCTTAAAAAAAGTTAAGGCATTTTAAGGCCGGAACTGTGACTAACATGAATCGTATCGATGGGAACTATACGAGAACTGTCGGGAACTGTCATTTAAACCATTAAAACGGCGAGCACAACAAAGTTTTAGAAAATGCGGTGCCAGAGAAATGAGTGGTCAGATTTAAAAAAAATGTTTAATAATATTTAAAGGGCGGAACTATTCCTGAAATCTATCAGGAACTGTAGAACTTATCAAGAACTATCAGATTCTTTGATTTTAATGATATTTTTAACATGTTGCGGTGCTACGGGAAGTTGGCACCGCAAATTTTCAAAACTTAATTTTTTGATCTTTTTCGCCGGAACTATTAATAAAACCTGTCAGGAACTATATAACTAAATGTTGTGCAAACGGAACTCTTGAGAAACGTTTCAATTTTTGACTTTGCGGTGCCAACTTCACACAGGCCAGCAGCCATGATCAATTAACTCTGAATAAGAAGTATTGAAAATTTTTAAGATGCATTTCGAAGCACTATATCTGGGTCAAGATATCAAACTGCCGCCTTGAAAATACATCTTTTCGATGCGACATATACCTGTCTAATGATTTTATGCGTAAAACATCCAAATAAATGGGGTTTAGTATGCCAACAACACCAGCAGCCATGATCAATTAACTTTGGAAAAATTACTATAATGTACATTACATTTTACGAAATTATCGCTTGCAAATGATCCTAATTGATGCTTTAGCAATCGCTTGAATAGTTTGATTAGTAAATTGTACAACAACATAAGAATATCGTTTAAAAATAACGAAGGCTGCTAACTTCACAAAAATTACCATCTTCATTTAGTCGGATTATAGGCTGCTAAAATTGGCTGCCAGCTTCACACCGGTAAAACATTATTACTAAGTAAAGGATATTATAGTTTAGATGAATATTTTATGTTTAGTGGAATACACATATATTAGCCTTACTTTATAACATTTTGTTCCATCCTTCTACTCCCACCTATCTTAAGGAACGCTTTAACTTCCTTTGTGACACACATACGAAGTCCTTGCGTTCATCCGAGAATTTGACTTTGGAGATGCCAAGCCACAGTACCATCTTTACTGAGAAATCATTCACTATTAAAGCTATACGACTGTGGAATGCACTCCCAGTGGAAATTAGACGAGCTCAAATCATAAATTCGTTTAGGACTAAGGTAAAGGACCACTATTTGTCATCTTTAGCTCCTTAGTTTATTTTGTTTACTGTATTATGTATAAATATTTTGTTTTTGTTATGAACCTATTGTAACTGCTGTATTGCACCCTCACCCACAAGTGAACATCATTCCAGTCCATCCAAAGGTTGCCTGGAAGAGATCGATGTATGCGATAAGGCCGCCCATTGTACATAACAATTTCTGGGATCTATTATTTATTCTTATTTTTGTAATTTTGGTGTACAATAAAGAGTTTTCTATCTATCTAATATTTAAATGATACACTTAGTATAAGTAAATAAGAAGGAACCATTTCTGCACTATTAAAATAGTTATCTACCTAACTTCATAAGTAGTAATCTACTGTTGGCGCATCTACAAACCAGCCAATAGCTACAAGAACCAGTACTATGTAAGTACTATTCCCTATTCTGTGCCAGTACCTACTAGTCAATGATATGATACTGAGAATATTGAAGTTCAGCCGCATCGCAGTGAGATTGGAAACCCGACCGCAACTGCGTTGGGAAAAAGGCTCAGTTGATGATGATAGCAGACTCTGACCACCTCATACCTACGGCACAAAATAGGGAATACTTAGTACTTACATACAGAACTTGCACTCCGACGTTAATTAAAGCACATTCTTTTGTTTACAGAGAACATAATTCGAACATTAGGGTTGTCAGGAAAGTACCAGCATAATTTCACCAATAATTATGACGTTAATGCCTCAATTTCAACTCTATGGTAAATGCTGTATTACAAACAAGAGACAACCCTTACTGACTTACAACTTCAAGTTGTAGCTGACGTCACGTATTTTTTGCGATTGTTAGGCGAGTGACATAGGCCTTTTTTTTTTTTTTTTTTTTTTTTAGTTCCGCGACCAAGGCCGCGGCCGCTCTAACGTCCGTTGCCGGGCGTCTCTGGTTACAAGCAGAACGTATTTCCAGTGGCGCCCGGCGGACTTTGACCACCTCTGTGGTCTCTGCGGGGGTTGGGTCGGGATGAGAATCCCGTGTCGTTGGGGTAGGGTTTTATCCCGCGTCAGTGAGTGAATCTGGTTGCGTGCTATGGGGCAAAAAAGCTCCGCAGCACGCAACCCTTCTAGCCTGCTTCTGTAAGGACGACGGGTGGCGATCCCGCCGTCCTCAGGCCCCGATCATGGAGGTCGATGGTCTTGGGCGTAGATGAGTCTGCGGCGGCCTCGCCGCTGACTACGGAACTCGGCGGGGAGGGCACGCTCCCTCTCTCTCTCGGCCGCCTCCTTCGCGAGCACGACTTGCTCGCAGAAGGACACGGCCGCGTTCCACCTACTCCCGCTGGAGACCATGGCTTGAAGCATGGTCTCCAGCGAGAGGGTATCCACGCCCAGACCCACTACGAGGTCCCGGCGCTGACTCGCCCACGCTGAGCACTCCACCAACGTGTGGAGTGCGGTGTCGTCGTCGGAAACCTCGCAGTGTTGACACCGGGGTGTGACCTCACGATGGATGCGAAACAGATAGCTACCGAAGCATCCATGCCCGGTAACGATCTGCGTCGCACGATACGTGAGGTCACCATGCTGCCTCTGCAGCCAATCGTCCATGATCGGTCTCACCGCCGCGATGATGGTGGCACCCCACTTGGGTTGCTCAAGTCGCACCCTCCATGACTCCATGAGATCCTGGCGGAGTTGGGACCGCGGGTCATCGATTTCTCGAGACGCAGGCCTGTGGTCCCGCTCCAGCGCCTCCTTGCGCCATTGGAACAATGACGCAAGGGCTCTCGCTTCCAGGTCCCATGGAGGGGTCCCGGCTAGGAGACATGCAGCCTCTCCGGAGATCGTGCGGTAGCCCCTTATTGTTTTGACGGCCAAGGTCCTCAACGGTCTGTTAAGGAGCGTTGAGTTGTTGGCCGTCAACCGCGCCGCCCATACGGGAGCCCCGTATAGGGCCATACTCCGCACGATCCCCAGGTACAGTCTCCTGCAGGAAGCGTTGGGTCCCTTTAGGTTGGGCATCAGTCGCGAAAGCGCGACCGATGCCTGTGTCACCTTGGGGACCAAACTTCGGAAATGTGGTCCGAAGTTCCATCGGCTATCAAGTACGATCCCTAGATACTTCATCGAGGGCTTGATGCCGATGCTAACGCCTCCCACATTTATGCTGGAACCTTCAGGTGGACCGTTCCGAGGTCTGTGAAAACACAGAACCTCGGACTTGTGCAAGGCCACCTCCAGTCCCAGCCGCCGTATCCGACCCACGACTTGAGCAACACCCCGCAGCACCCAGTCGTAGCCGATGTTCCACAGAAGCGGCCCCAGGACCGACCCCTGCGGAACACCGCACGACACATCTCGCCGAGCTGGCCCGAGCCAGCTGGGGAAAGCTATGGCCCTCTCCGAGAGATAGGCCCCGACAATACGACGGAGGTAGAGAGGCGTTTCGTGATACACGAGCGCCTCCCTAACGCAGCTCCATGGCAAGGTGTTGAACGCGTTGGCGATGTCAAGAGACACCGCCACCACCACCTTGCCCTGTGAGACTGCTTCCTCCGTCAGGCTCCTGACGCGCATGATCGCGCTCACGGTGGAGCGTCCCCGACGGAAACCGTACTGGTTGTCCGCCAGGTCTGGCCCCACCGTCGAGAGATGCTCCGCGATAATTCGCTCAAAGAGCTTACACACCTCGTCGAGCAACACGATCGGCCGGTATCCGGACGGTGAGTCCACCGGCCGCCCCGCCTTACGAATCAGGACCAGTTTCCCCGTCCTCCACACCTTGGGAAACTGGCCCCTTTCGAGGCATGCGCTAAAGAGCCCCATCAGTCGAGGTCCGAGTTCTTCGAGGGCCAGGACCCATGCACGGCCAGGAATGCCGTCGGGTCCGGGGGCAGTGATTTTCCGGCGTTTAAGCCGGAGTACTGCCGCACCTAGCTCCCCCACCCTGACTTCGGGTACGTCGTCTTCACTGATGCTATCCGCGTCGGGAGTGACATAGGCCTGCCTACGGCTCTATCCCCCATCATCCACTGAAGCTTTTCCCAACTCAGTGAAGCGACTGCTATCTGACATCCACAACTATACTGGCTCGGCTGTAATTTTCTGGGATATCATTCGTTCAATATAGCACACACATATCACGCCTATTTCCCCGAAAGGGTAGGCAGAGGCGCATTACATAACCACAATTTGCCAGTATTTTTAATCCCACGTAATAGGGGGCAAGCCTATTTTCCGTCACGGGGCACACATATAATGGGTTATGTCTAAAATTGCCGAATGAATTTAATAAAAAGTAGCAGCTATATTGTAATTTTGAAAAGAAATTTGAAATGTTGCCTTGCGATGTAATGTTGATTAAAGGCAACAAAATCTTACGTGTCAGCCGATATGGCACACCAATAAGTCCTAGGTATCTCGGACTATCGTTCAATATTGGAGTAGATAAAAAACAACTTAAATATTTTTTCACTATTATATTTATAACAATATTTTTATTCACAAAGAATGTAATTCAATATCAAACGTTCCTATTAAAAAAAACCTATACAATCCCTCCTGAAGTTTATTCTAGATACGAGTTAGACTCAAACGTTAACCATTCATTAAGTTCTTCTCACTCGAGTAGCAAATACATACAACATAAAATCACAATCTTGTACGGACAGTTTAAAAATTTATTGTTCACCACACTAGTTCTTACGCCCCGATTACACTTTGATTAGTGATAAGTGCGAGTACAACACACTAGCTCTGGTATACCCGCACTTATAAAAGCGCGGGTTTTGAAAAGACTATGACACTGGTACAAAATAGGTAATAGTACTGCAAATCCACGTCTAAAGCGCGGGTTTTGCAAAGCCTATGGCACTGGCACAAAATAGGGAATAGTACTGCAGATCCACATCTACAGTGCGGGTTTTGCAACACCTATGACCCTGGCACAAAATAGGGAATAGTACTGCAAATCCACGTCTAAAGCCCGTGTTTTGCAAAGCCTATGGCACTGGCACATAATAGGGAATAGTACTAGAACTGGCCTATTCTATTCTTGAATTAAATTTGTGCTATTGTTTGTTACTTACCTACTTGTTCGTTTGTAACGTGATGTCTGTATGTAGCCTGTATTTATTTAGCTTAGACTTAACATGAAGATATAATGTAGGTAGGTACTTATAGAATTTTAGCAGTGACTTTATATAAAGATAAAATATTTGTATGCCAAAAAATGGCAGAATGTATATGAAACCAATATTAATTTGTATTAACATCTTGTAATTTATTAACATTCTATGCAAATAAATAAAAATCAAATCATCATCATATCAAAATCAGTTGCACTTGCACTCGCACTTACCAAAGTGTAGATCCAGTTTTAATTACAATTCAAGAAGTTACTTCATAATCCTACATTCAGTTTTCAGTAGATACCGTTGTCGTGTCCCGCACTATACGTGGTTTGATTTGCAGCCAGAAACCATAGCCGACCAAAATGAAGTAGCCAATTAGAACTGAAAAAATCCAAGTTTTACGTAAGTATGTGTATTTAGCTTCTTTTTTTGTGGGCATTCTCACACAATGTATACTTAGCCCAAACTAAGCTATAAACTTGTGCTATGGGATCTAGAAAACTGATAAACATGCTTATATATTCCTAAATACATACATACTAAACAGAAAACACGGGTAATGAGCGAGCCGACGAGCGAGAATGTTAAAAGAATATAGGTAAGAATTCTTGAAATACAGTGTAAAAATAATAAGAGAAACGGAGGAAAATAGTAGTATGTAACAATATTATGTAACTTAAAAAAGCAAATAATATAATGTATAAAGAATAAGAAACAATATACAATATTAGATAAAAAGTTAATTATTTAGATTAAAAGGTTCAAACGGAAAAATTAAAGTTGAGATTTTTAAGAATATTGTTGAAATTAGTGTTTAGAATGAAAAATATAAGAAAAATAATGTTAGAATAAGAAGTTAATGTTGAGAATAAGGAAAAACAAAAATAGTCAAAAACATGTTATTTATAACAATTGTTTAAGTAAAATTGTATCATTTGAAAGAAAGCGCATATACCCTGAAAATCCCGAAAGTATGAGAATGAAAGGAATAGCGTGAAAGTGCGAGAGGAATGAAAAAATGGCATGTTAATAGGGAATTAGAATGAAAGATGATAGATTAATAATAGTTAATAGTGAAGGAGCCCTGTGATTTAGTTAGCCTAGACAAGATATGTGTGTTTAGAATAGACTAGCCATAGGCAAAGGTGCGCAAAAATAAACACACTGAGAATTCTGGAGGTTTGATGGTAGGCGATTCACGGAAAATACCTATCGAATATCGTGTTTTGTGTAGTAATAATTGCCTCAGTGGCACTGTGGTTTATGTATGCGACACCATCCGTGAGGTATTTGTGTAACCTATGTGTTTAGAAATAAATAATTAAGTATGTTTAGACAAGAAAAACTTGACACAAAGTCGTACACCTAACCTTCCGGCCACCGTAGTATATGTAGGCTGAATTCACCACTCTCTAGGGGATGCCTATGCAGCACTGAGCGTTAAATGGTCTGAGATGGTGATGACTGATACAAAATAAAACGTGAAATAAATATAGGTGCGACCAATAGTACCGCCAGGGCTGCTGAATAATTATTATCAGTAAAGCATAAAATACATTAACATTACTATATAGAAATGGGGAATGTCCCCCTTAGCTCTCGAGAACTGCTTATGCTACAATGATGGTTGACCCCTCTATGGATAGCCCTCGATCTGGAGGCAAGCCAAAAATCGAAAATTTGACCTAGCCCTAAGGGGTCAAAAGTTATAGGCTAAAACCTATGGCGTGGTGCGGCGCTAAGCACCGCGCAAGACACCTACTAGTCTATACTTATAATAAACCTGTAGAAGTGAAAATTCTGTACATTGAAAATATCAAAAAAATAAATGGCAGGGGGTGTTACTAGACCGACACCGAACCTAAAAAATTGATTAAAAAAATTTTTGTCTGTCTGTCTGTTTGTTCAGGCATAACGCAAAAACTACCAGTTCGATTACGATGAAACTTGGTATAATTATTCTTTAATATCCTGGGCACCACACTGGGTACTTTTTATCCCAGAAATATATAAACAATAAAAACAAACTTAATTTTGCGGTTCGATCCCTAGACCCGAGTACTGTACCAACCGCAAATAATAAGTTTGTCGTAGGTTTTTTTTTATATTGTGTTCGCCAAATTAACGCCGCCCGCCTGGTGGTAAGTCGTGACGACGTTTAGCGATGGTGGGTCACTCTCACAGCACACAATACTATAGAGAGTGGCCCTCAACTTGACGACCTACTGATGTGCCACTTCACGCTCCGCTTAAACACGTGCACAGGCAGGGCGTTCCAGGCCACTATCGTTCGGCAGAGAAACGAACGTTTAAAACGCTCGGTTTTTCGCAATCATGCTATCCACTGTGTGGGCGTGGCATCTCTGCCCGGCACGTGTTGTTCAGGACCGGAAGGAAGAGGGCGGGATCAGATTGAAGAGCTCTTCAGAACAGGTTACGTCACCCGCAGTGGAGTTCACTAAGGGGCGCTGCACACGACTGCAAGATACTATAATATTTTAACTTAAGATACAATATCGCTCGCCATACAATTCAATGTAGTCCATTGAATTGTATGGCGAGTATCACACACGACGAAGACAATAAATAATATTTCATATTTTCGTAACTTAAGATGAATTTTTATGGTATAATAGAGAATATAATAGAAGATATAATAGAGAAACTGTTCTAGGGGGGCTTTATGAACGCAATAAAACCCAAAACAATGGTTTTTAGAACTTTTGTCTGTTTGTCTGAATGTTTGAACACGCTAATCTCAGAAACAGCTTAACCGATTTGAATTTTTGATTTGAATTTTCGGTTTGGTTTTCAATCGTTTCGTTTCAACAGCTAGTTCTTAATAAACTCGTAGGTACTTATTGAAAAACATCTCAGAAACATCTACTTATAACATAATCGAATAAAGTAAGTGGGATCTCGCATTTTCCTGCTTATTAGCTTATTCAAACTTTTATAATTTAGTAAAGATTTTATAAGGCTTGACAAAATATTTAATTGTAAACGTTAATTCTGACTTCTGGGTAATAAAACTAAACAACAAATTTTCCTTTTTTGTACTGTGTAAAGTTCCAGGAAGACGGGTGGGGCTTCCACCCACCGACGCGGGATAGAACCCGACCTCTAAAGATGCCAGGTGACACCCGCCGGCCCCCCTTGACAGAGGCCGCATAATTCCAGCTAAATCTCCTTACAACTTGCTTAAAGACCTCGGATTGGCAAAAACAAGAGATTATCCAAAGCGGCACTGCTAGGATCTTACCAAGTTTGGCTTAGTAGAGAAAGGAAGATGTCGCATAGTAAAGGTGAGCGTTGACTATTTTATTTATTTATTTATTCACTATAACACTATTACAGCTTTGTCAATGAAACGTTATAGGTGTTTACCTATAACATTTCATTGACAAAGCTGTAATAGTGTTTTGATTGTAAGTGCCTTTAACGTTTGTTAAAGGCACTTACAATAAATAGGTACGCTAAACCACAGAATAGTAGAACTGAACAGTACCAATACTAGTTGCAATTTGACCAACCTAAACCTACAACTAATTTGGAAGTCTCAGTCGCCGGTGATAATATATATTCCCCAGTTAATCACACTATGCACCCGGGGTGCCCGCACTATAAATCCATGGAGAGCTTCGTAGTAGTTTTGTGGGTCACGTAATTTAATTCGACTATTATTCGACGACTAAAGCGGATGAACTACTTACCGTCCACGTACGAAAAAATTTCGCTAGTCGAGTCTACTGCCGTTGCCAGACACTCTGGGTATATTTGTCAGGGTCTAGTCCGTCTGTTACAAGTAGCACGTGCACCGCGAGCAGGTGAGTTCACTTGGACATCTTAGTACCTATACGGTCATTTAACACCCGCATTTATTACGGCTCGTGGTCTAGTGGTAATCGACAATGTTAACTCATTGCAAAGGGTAACCAACATCGACTCAGGCCGGTATTAGGATGGGTGACCATTTCTTAAGATATTGAGACCCCTCCGTGCCTCGGAGAGCACGTTAAGCCGTCGATCCCGGTTGTGATACAAACATCTATGGCAGTTGGAGTTCTAAATCAAAAATCCGACCGGTCTAACTACAGAACTTCGATATCGCCCATGGGTTGTGGAGGTCAGATGGCAGTCGCTTCACGGAAAATATCGAAGTTCAGCCGAATCGCAGTTAGACTGGCAAGCCGACCCCAACTGCGTTGGGAAAAGTCTCGGTAGATGATGATTTGCCCGTAGAGACTATCAAGTATATACTATAATCAATATAAAACGCAAGTATTCATCAAGCTCTTGACCTATATTCTATAGTCCAAGAGACAGACGCAAGAGATATATACAGTGTTTAAGTAAGATAAATTATGCTGTTACAGAGACAATTTGTGTTACTTCAATGGATAAGTAAATTGGAATAGTTCCTACAAAGACATTATCACAGCCCCTACTGTAGCTACATTGTTTACAAATCCCCATTATAGATCTGTAGTGGCTTTACAATAGAGAAAATTTCACGAGTTCTAAATGTCTCCAAGTAAATGAAATTGGTTTATCGTGTTATGCATTGCAATGACATTTATTAATTATCATAGAATTTCATGTTTATGACATATTTAGATATTTATTTGTTTGCAAAATAACATGATTGTGTGTATAAATTGTAGATCTCAAATTAGGATTTAGTGTCAACATGTTTTTCCATTATAATGGTCTAAAAGTTATGCTTAAAATAATACAATTTATTAGGATTATAATAAATTTAAATAAGAAAAACAAAAAATTAAAATTAAATTTATTCAAATCATTCAATGCTTTAATATTATTCAAATCCTAATTCTTGTTATAATATCTACAATTATTAATCTATGTCATAAAATATGGTCTTCAAAAAATCCTTAACACTTATCTGTATATTAGTCTATATATTTTAAGTTGTAATATAATAATGTTTTTATTAATTTGAATTTTTGAATTTGCCAAAGACAATGCTGCCAGCTTAGGTCAATATAAAATTGTCCAGTTACCGCCAATAGGCACGCCATCTATTACCTACGTGATACCATTAATACTCGTGCCCTTAAACCGATCAACTCGTTGATCAAGCTTAACCAAGTAGGTACGTGCGAACAGTCCACTGTCTACCGACTACCGACCGAATATGACTCTACCTACCTCTTTGGGTAAACAGGCATAACTGTATGTATATTTGTCAATGTGTCTGAAAATCTCAAATGTGTTTACCTAATCTTTTGACTACTTTTATCAATTTTTTTCCCTCTCTCGCTATCTCTCTCTTATCACAGATATAATAATACTATACTAGTACAGATGATCCATCTCATAGAAGGATTTGGGGACGTTTATGAAGGCGTCTATAGGACTGGCGAAATAATGTTAAATAAATTTCTAATAGATGGCAGTGTATTGTGTGCGAAAAATACGTAATAGATGGCGGTATATTATGTGTGCGAAAAATACATAATAGATGGCAGTATTTTACGTTATAATCCCCCTTGAATGAACAGTTTCTATTGTCCCGATTATTTCCTAATAGATGGCAGTATTTTAACTTCTTATCAGAGTTCATTGGAGAGGAGATTATTATTAGTTATTACCCACATTTGAACTTTTCATTTGTCTTGATAAAATAAAGTGGTAATATGTACCTTCTTACATAATAGAAGGTGGAGGAGATTCAATAATTTTATGATAAACCCATCGTGTCTGAGCTTGTTCATTTTCTTATTTAAACATATAAGTAGGTACTTACCTATAAATATGATGTTAGTAGGTAGGTACACTACGGTTGTGTATGTGTATTCCCGTATCAGTATTCGCTTAGCATATAATCATCAATCACCAACTTCTTATTTAATAATAAATACCTTTAAACATGATATATACAATCACGCCTGTTTCCTCGATGGGGTAAGCACAGACAAGTTATACACCCAGTTTTAGCCAGTAACTTTGTTGGTTCCACGTAATCGTTGGCGTTGGCCTCTTGCCGCTTTTACGTTTGTCTGAGTCTGTTAATCGGCAGGTGCACCACTTGCAGATGAGATTGACTTGAGACGTTGGGACCCTAATATCTTGGTGGGAGGGGCCCCTTTACACCCTTTATAAATTAGTATACTTAATAATTAAGACGGAGCGCAGCGGAGTCTTCCCTAAGATGGTCCCAATCGAAAATGGATGTAAAACGATACCGGTCGCAATTTTAAACCTATCGACTTGAAATTTGGCATGCAGATCACATTAAAGTGCTTTGCTGTATAGTTTTTAGTGTATGTGGCTCTTATAGTTTTTGATTTATTAAGAATTAAAGAAACATGCCTTTGACAGTACTAAAAAAATTTGATGCGCACGAAATTAAAATTTTTAAATGCAGCTTTTAAGAGTTTATTGTTGGCTCGCGTCATTGTTAAAAATTGAATTAATTCTTTTATTTTAATTTTTTTCATTTTTTAGACGTTGATAGGGTTCACCGTCTTAATTATTACGATGTAACCGCCCGCGTTCCAGCAAATACCTAGTTATAGTAGGTATCTACGGTAAGGGTAAGGTACCTACCTACTGCTAGGCGCCCGTGGGATATAGTTTTCTCGCTACCAATTCTCACAGGACAGGAACACGTCACGGGAAAACAAACAATCAATCAAATCTTTCCCCTTAATAATAATAGTAAGTATGGATATAAGCACCTAGAAAATTAAACGACTAACAACATAATATAGGTAATTAGGTACTTATTTACAATAAGTACACATATGAGGAACTAACCAAGTTACTGGCGAAGAGTGGGCTTATAAAATACCTCTGCTTACCCTCTCGGATTATTACCTATGCAAGCGCCTTTGATACGCGCGCGTTGGTATCAAAGAAGCTTGTTGCTTGTAACCGAAGTCGCGCCTAACTATTTATAATTAATGAAATGTTAAGTACAAATCGTGTCTGTACATTTAAGCAAATTAAGCCGGTAAGTGATGAGACTAATTAGGAATGAATGACGCAGCGAGGTAAAATTATAAGTAGGCGATAAATAAAATCATTAATAATTAATAAAACAGGGCAATGTATTTTTATTTATTACTTTCGTCTGTCTTTTTATCTGTCTATACTAGTCTATTCTTGCAGTTTTTACAGACAGAATAAGGACACTAAGCTCGAACTGCTAAGATTATTACTAGTAGTTCTGTGAACAGTAGACCTCGCGTTATTTTCACATTTTCCTACCATTTCTTCCCCATTTTCCCCCCATTCGAAAAATCCTTTCGACAAAAGTTGCGCCTTGCAACAAAAAATACTTGTGCCAAATTTCATGAAAATCGGCTGAAAAATGCAATTTCCCCCCATTTCTCCCCCATTTTCCCCCCAATCGAAAAATCCCTTCGACAAAAGTTGCGCCTTTCAACAAAGAACACATGTGCTAAATTTCATGAAAATCGGCTGAAAAATGCGGCCTGTAGACCGGAACTGACACTGACACACGTAATAATATTGATGTGTCCAAATGACGAAAGAATACGATGTTCTATAATTGATTTTCGCCAACTGACCACACGTGTGTCCAGTCCTTCGTGTCGAGTTAGTGACTAACCTAATATTTGACTTACCAAAGGCCAAAGCAGATACACAAAGCGTGGCTACCCAACTAATGCTTATGTTGTCAATGTTGAGTAGAATGAAAATCAGTACCAAAGTGGAGCCTTGAAGCCACCACATGGTGGTGAGCACCACCCAGATTAACACCACTGCGGGCTTTTCCTGTAACGTATTTATAAACTATATTATCTTTAGATTACACTGAAATTGACCTGCGTGACGTAAGAGCCGATTTTTTGAGCTGTTGAGTGAGTACTGTTAATTTCAAATGAAATCCGTTTAGGCTATTACTAGACAGACACACATTAGAAACGGACTGACAGGTCGCCATGAAAAAAAAAACACTTTATATTTGTACATTAAAATTATGTGGGTAACTTAAACTACATCTTAAAATCTAAAAACAGGCGTCAAAATGATTCTGATTTTCCACCTAGTCACTGACTGGCAATGTTCCCAAAAGATTGGCTGCATTGCCACGTTTTGTATTTTATTAGGTAATATTCTTTTAATCCTTATCTACATAACTTTTTAAAACACAATATTTTTTATTTATAACTGTCATTTTATCGCAACAAGGTATTTCTTTATAATTATAATTATTTATAAGTTTTGAAGTATACTTACTTGATAAACTGCCCAAATGAACCATAAGTTAACGAAGAACATGCACAGACAGTACATAATAATGTTAATATTAAAACTATAGACACCATGCAGCACTGAGTCTGTACAGGATTTACAATTTTTATAGCCAGCAATTTCCACAAGAAATACTATCACGCATATCACTGTGAGACACTGAAAATAAACATACATAAAATCATAAGGTGCCTACTAATAAAAATAACAAATACCTAGCTTTAAAATGGCATACAGAGTTGTCTTATTTTACTTATTTCCTTACACAACACCATTCAGATAGCAATGGCAATTTCCTAGATAGGCCCTGCGGCAGGGCGGATGAAGTGCGAGATCGTTGGTCCCTCGAAAACCCGTTCAAGCCACGCGATAACAGGTCATGTTAAGTTGGATAAACCTGTTATTTATAAACGGGGTAAACACACACAGACCCATGTCTTTAATGTATTTCGCATAATATCGGTCCCAAGGGGCTGAATGGTTGTCAAATTGTACTTACACACATAAATACACCAATATATTTGCAACCAGCTTTCAATGTCCATCTACCGAGGACTGTCTGCGGAGCTAGACGAGTCAAGCACTTCATGTTACAAAATTTTAATTAATATGTAAGTAATAAATGATTGGAAAAAATACCACTTTTGTTAAAGTACAAAATAAAAGCCTACTCGATTCTCCGTGACATTACTTTACTAGTATTATTATTATTTTTAAATGACTAGTTAACTACATTTTTTTCGGACAGGATTTAAACTCAAACATACACACATACCTATTTCTATTTTGAACTTTAATTCAACGAAAAAGACATGTCAAATTTATTATTAAGAATACTTTAAAATAATATTAAATGTGAAAGATGTTGGTAAATAAAATCGATAAAACATCATTTTTATAAATGTTGGTCCTCCTTACCAACGTGAACCATTTATTTAGAATTTAGGTACCTACTTCAAAAAAGGAGGAGGTTCTCAAGTCAGCTGTCATCATTCACTGAGTCTTTTCCCAACGCTTAGTCCGATTTCCAGTCTAACTGCAATTCGGCTGAACTTCGATATTTTGCGTGGAGCGACTGCCATCTGACCTCCACAACCCATGGACGATATCGAAATTCTGTAGTTAGACCGGTTGGATTTTTGATTTAGGGCTCCAACTACCCCTAACGACTACCATAGATGTTTGTATGACAACCGGGACCGACGGTGCTCTCCGAGGCACGGCAAATTTTATATTGAAAGCTATTGCTATTCGTGTGGCAAATTATTCCGGTATTTTGAAGTCCGTTTTTAATGTTTATGTGTGACGTGTTTTATACGGGTCTCCCTTGTTTGACCGAAAGAAATTTGACAAATGTTCACTTCCCAAAAATTTTTTTGCATAATTTCATTTGCCAAATTATTACTTAGCAAAAAATCTATTCACAAAAAATTGTAGCGCAAACCTAATGTTTGGGAAATGAACGTTTAAACTATAACTTGTTTACCAACTAGTACTTTTAACATTTTTTATTTAGTCAAATATTTCAGTTGGAATAACAGTTTTTACGCAAAATCTTCGTAGGAGGTCACAGTTTTAACCTAACCTAACCTACCCATTTTGTTTAAAGAAGAAATTAACCTAATCTAAATAGTTGAGTTCCGGGTAACCTACTAAAAACAAATTACAATTAATATTTTTTGTCTTAACAAATCATTTCACCAAACGTTTATTGTCTGAAGATTGTTTGCTGTAATAAATCATTTGATTAAAGACCAAATGCCATAATGATATACTAGGTAATATTTTGCTAAGTAAAAATTTGACCAGATAAAAATATGCGTACTAAAATCATTCGAAATATTGCAATGGTATAAAAAAAGGTTGCTAAAATTTGTTTGGGTAATGAAATTTTGTCAAAATCTTTTCGGCAAAACGGCAGGCACCCGTTTAATTCTTTTTCCTATCCTTACTCCTTTTTTCCTATTTTCCTAACCTCTTTTCTATCCAGGGTGTAACACTCGAGTAATGTTTACACAGTGGAGTTAACAAAATATTCAAACAACGCCACTGAACGTAATGACACAACAGAACTATGAATGAATGAAAATATGGACAATGGAGTCACTGGTAGAGAATTTGCGAACTTATATTATAGACCCAACCTAACAAGAGTGCGGTGTTATTGTCCCTTAGTTGTTAGTGCTCACTCTTGACTATTTTTGTAACAATGTCTATTATTTTCATCTCAGATTTTCAATTCTTACTTTTATATAAAAATAACTCGTAAATTCCTAACTAAATCCTATTGTAGGGTTACAAAAAGGTTCTAAAATAACTAAGAATGACAGTATAATATAGAAAGAAGAAAGAAAGAAAGAAAAGACGTTTATTTCACAAGCACAGAGGCGACGTAAACAAGACACACATTACAACAAAGTAAAATAGATCCATGTGTAGGAAGGTCGTCGGTGCATGCTAGTGCACGCCGCATCTGCGTGGAAATTGGTCTCCTCTCAGCATGTGCAGACGTCGGCGGTGCCACATTGACCAGAGCTGATTTTCAGAGGAGGCCAATGAATACACTGAAAATGGCGTGCCCATCCCATCATAACTCGCAAGTGAAAAAAGTAATAGATAACCATAAAATATGGCTATTATATATAAATAAATATATAAATAAACCAAATGAAACATAGCATACATACAAACCAAACAGATAATATATATATAAATATATATATATATATATATATATATATATATATATATACACATATATATCATCATATCAGCCACACACAGTCCACTGCTGAACATAGGCCTCTCCCATTGACTTCCAGAATGACCGATCTAAAGCAGCCCTCATCCAGCGCTTCCCGGCGACCTTGATGAGGTCGTCCTTCCACCTGGCCGTTGGGCATCCTACACTACGTCTGGCCGTACGCATTCCAGAACTTTTTTGCTCCATGGGCCATCTGTTCTGCGCGCTATGTGTCCCGCCCACTGCCACTTCAACGAGCTAATCCGCTGGGCTACGTTGTCACTTTTGTTCTCCTACGGATATCATCATTTCTGATGCGATCACGTAGGGAAATACCGAACATAGCCCTCTCCATAGCTCGTTGAGCGACTTTGAGCTTGTTTAGGAGACCTATAATGAGGGACCACGTTTCAGATCCGTAAGTCATCACTGAGGTATATATATATGTTTCTTATTTATATATATTATCTGTTTCTTATTTTCCTTATACAATTGAACATAACCCATTTAAATCAAATGTTGTTAATTGGAATTTAAAATATTAGTATAAATACACAATAATAAAATGGATAAAAAAATATCCCAACTCAATTGAAAAATGAATAATAGATGATAGAACCTATTTTCAGAGATCCCTTTCCATCGTTTAATATTTTTATATTATTATGTATGAATTAATTATTTCTCTATAAACAGTGGGCTGTCCGTCTGAATGTTTATGCATCATTAACGGTGTTTGTTTTACGTTAAAACTATCTGGCAGTTTTGATAAAAAAGCCCAACGAAAACAGTTATATTTTACATAATAATAATTATACCGCGACCGGCCTCCGTTACGGTTCAGTTTTGCTGGACGATAAGGTAATAAAAAATAATTATTTTTTATACTTAAATTATAAAGCCGAACGTGATAATATCCAATTGATGAATCCGTATTTTAATGAAAATTATTTCAGTGATATTTAACCCGAGAAAGATTAGGTACCAGCATTTCAGCGTCTCACAGGCGCACAATATGTCGAATTAAAATCGCTGTATCTCTTTATAAAAAGCGGAGGAGTTTCTCAATTTGACTGTATGTTATTTTTATATTTATTACCTCATTTCCCTTAGGTAAAAATTATACGAGACACAGTGTAGTATTTCTAGGATTCCAGATATCAGTGGCAAGAAGAAAATTTCTTCATCCGTCATGAACAGTACAACCATCCAAGTAACCTCACTCTACGAATGTGACAATCTCTCATCGTACATAGGAATTGTGAATATGTATGAACCTCTTTGGAGGCAGACAACTCTTGGATGCAGACTGCTGGACGTCTTGAGGGATATGTATGGTTTCAAGTAAGTCAAAGTTCGATAGATCTTTTATTGGAAAGCAATGAGTTTGATTGCATTTTTTGTTTGTGACGAATGCCGTCCGGCTGGATTCGAACCGGATTGGTTCCCTATTAAGGGGGAATGCTTTACCAGTAAGCTACTGAGGATCCTGATCCAAGCTAGTGGCATCCAAATCAATAGACATAATTACTTGTAATCTATAAAATTATTGACAATAAGTGGGTGTGTAATTCACCCCTCCCTACTCCCTCGGGAATATAGCTTTTAATTTTATTCTGCAGTGTTACTTACATATCAGAGGGGTTGAAAGCCAACATGACAACTTTAGAAGAACTGAAAAAAGTCACGACAGTACAAAATCAAACTGTTGACATGCATCTCAGACCCATGAGTTTTAGAACTGAACATTTAGAAGAAATGTACCCTATACACGAAGCTCACGCTTGGAGGTAAGATTATAACTAGGGTTAGACCTCGCAAACACAATTCGTGGAGGTTGGATAAAATATGAGGCTGCTGGACCGGAACACACAGGGAGGCGGCAGACAGACGAAAAAAAAATTGCCCAGTACGGTCTTGAATAAAGGCGCTTCGCTCGCGCAGTCAACGATGAAGAGCAGAAAGGTTCAAAAGTTTTAACCAATTGTTCTTCTTACAGATTAGGTTTCATACTACGACGTGCTGATAACATGTTCTACCCCAACTTCTTCACGAAGCCATTTGCCAGACCTGTATGGCTATGCCTCTATAGTATGGCGTTTCTGATCAGCATAATTTTCTATTTACTGAAAAAATGGGAAGTTGATCTTATTGGAGGATATCAATGTAGCTACGCTTACGAACTCCTCATGGTTATTGGAGGCTATTGTCAGCATAGTAAGTATTGAGAATAGGAAGGTCCTAACGGGCTCCTTCAACATCACCGTGGCGCAAACCATCCTTATCTCCGCGTAGTGCACTTGCTGCAAATGGATGAGGGTCTAGCAAAATATTCAAAGTGCCCGGATATAGCAAAGTGCCTTGCAAAATGCCTCAGTCTACCCTTTCGGGGAGAAAAATCAAGTGCACGTTCTATGTTCACGTCTAATTTAAAGTAGTTTACTGTGTTCTTGTGGCGTTCATTGGGAGATGCCTATGCTCAATAGTGTGTGTCAATAGGGTGATATGATGATGATATTCTGGATAGTCCTCTGCCATTTGTGACAAAGGTTGCGACTAAACTTCGAGACATCATTATAGATCTTTTGCAGTTTAACAAAGGAGTTGACTCACCACTCATCATCATCATCTACCTGCCCTTATCCCAATTATTTGGGGTCGGCGCAATAAGTCTTTCTCCTCCACACATCCCAGTCAGACGTCATCTCTTCAGTCACTCCTCTCCTTGTCATGTCCTCTTTCACACATTCCATCCATCTTTTCTTTGGCCTACCTCTACTTCTTAAACCCTCTACAGTCATACTTTGCACCTTTCTTACGACATTGCTTTCCTCTCTTCTCATAACACGTCCATACCATGACAGCCGCTCGCTTCTCACTTTTTCATTCACTGGTGCAACTTTCAAACTTCCTCTAATATACTCGTTCGTTACCCTATCCATTCTTGTCACACCACACATCCATCTTAACTCTTGACTCACCACTACTATGTCTGAAATGGTTTTTTTTGAAATGACTTTTACTGACAGATAGCTGATGTTACAAGCAGCAGGTAACTTAAGCTTCTTTTTTTTATCCTGGGAATGTGTTCCCCCGATATTTAAGGACTAGAAAACTAATCCACGCGCCATTTGTGATCCCAAATGAAATGGGAAAATTGTTAAACAAACGCTATAACACGTGTTTAATTCGCAGTTCCACCAATAGAAGCCAACCTACCGTCTCTAAGAATCGCGTACCTCAGTTTCTTTCTATTCGCCTACATCGTGTATACCTTCTATACATCAAACCTGCTGTCCCACTTGGTAAATGACAAGGACAATGGTCTCACCTTACATACAATCAGTGAAGCGGAATTGGAACCGGTCATTGTAGATTTTATGATGCTGACGCTCTCAGAAAATGTGAGTAACGAATCGTCTGTTTTACGTCGAAATGAATAGCTGCTCGTATGTCTCTCCATTCTCGACCGATTTGGCAGAGTTTGATCTTGAAATTTGTGAAAGTTCAGCTAAGTTTTAAAAGGTTTTTTTTTATATTTGAAGTGGTATCAAGTTCACCAGGAAAGCTAGATAGTAAATATGTTAGGAAAACTACAACGTCCTTGGCTCACCTACTGTGACTTTTGTGCCATTAAAACAATGACGATACAATCACAGACATGCTTTTTTTTAAAAAATACTTTATTTTTAATACAGATATTGGACGATCTCATGTTAATTTTAATACAACACCAGAGTTTTGAAATGAAATTATTACATAGGTATTTGACAGTTTACTGTCATGGTCATTAACATTACGATTAGAATGTTCGGGATATTTACCATGTAACATTATTTTATCGAGTCTCCGATATTTCGATGCTGTTGCAAGCGCCATGATCGCGGGAGAGCTGATCGATAAAATAATGTTACATGGTAAATAACCCGAACATTCTAATCGTAATGAAATTATTATTTTGGACATTTTTTCATTTACAGATACCAACTACTTCGACAAAATACAATATTATAATGAAAAGACTTCATAGGCTTCGAGCGGTGACACTGTACGAAGGATTAGAAGGGGTGAAGAAGGGTAAACTCGCCCTCATGTCAGATTATATCAGTGTTTTTCCTTTTTTAAAAAGAAGTACGTATCTACCTACATTTATTATGGATACAGGCCACTAAGGTGTGGACTGTGGACTACTTTACTTTATTAGGTTTTATTTGACTTATCCTTTTTTGCACGATTTCAGCATTCAGTACCCAAGAAATGTGTGAAATAGCAAAAATCGATGTGTTTTCCCATGTTTCAAAGTACTTCTTTATTTCGAAGCAATTTCCATATAGAGAAGAGTTCAAAGTTGGGTGAGTATTATTAAACTTTTAACGAAGTACTCAAATTATATTATGAATGACTAAATTGTGAAATGTAATGTCTCAGAATTACCTATCTAACCGGCTGTGCAAAATGCTTTGGCATTTACAGTGAGATTTTTTAATTCAGATATTTCTGTAACTAATAAGCTAGGAGGCATAAAAAGCTGTGAAAAAAGTCTGTGTTGGAATTGGGAACGAGAAATACAGAGCAGAGCCGCAGACATCAGCTATTAAATTCTTAAATATTGGTTAATAATATTTCAGTATCCTCCGTGCACAAGAAGCAGGGATCCTCAAACGCTGGTTGTTACAAGAATCTGAAGGAAAAATATGCGCTTCAGCACCCCTGGTGGAAGCGAAATTTCTGCATATATCAATGCCGATGATTATATTGGTCTGTAGTTATATGAGTAGTATACTCATTATGATAATGGAAAGAACTTACTACGAACGCAATAGGCTATGGCCTTACGTCGAATAAGTTCAAATTGATAAGAACTTTAATGTTTACGAGAGATTGTAGTGTTTTTGTTAGCTTGAAATATTAGTTCTAGTGTAACCCACAATTGCTAAAAAAACAACTCATGTCTTGAATCGACAAGAAATGTACAGTAGAGGAAGTCATTATATTTTTGGCACATTTTTATGTACATGCACATTTATGAACAAATGAGAAGCTTTCGCTTGACCGAAATTTCGGTCCCCTTATCACTTGGATTACCTAAGTGTTTTAATATTTTAAATCAAGGAACAGCCAAGTTTCGTGGATATTTATTTATTTATTTATTGGATTTTAGGAAGACTATCAGCTAAATTATAATAATAAACTATCAGCTTAGATAAGCCATATTGCGAAAACCTACGACTACTGGGCAGCCTGAAGCTGCGCCGTCGCTCCGTGGCCCTCACCCGGAGCATCTCGGCCTGTTACCGTACAAGATCGATTGGAGGACACCAGCGGATCCCGCCGGCAGACCGCCGTCGCCGTGGACCCACAAGTTAAGTGCACCGGGCACTTCCGTTAGCAATATATGTGGTCCTATCCGACCGACACACTTTTAGCTACTCTTATTGTATAAAACTAGGTTCCTGCTATTAAAGTGATATTAATTGTTTTCTGTCGTTTGATTGAACTTCTGTGGCAGGGGCCGTATCAACGCAGCGCAAGAAACACGTGTTCGATCCCCGCTCAGTGCAAATATATGCATAAGTATGAGTTTGCCCAATGTCGCCATTGGGTTGTGGAGGTCAGATGGCAGTGGCTTTATGGAAAATATCGAAGTCCACAAGCCAAATCAGCAGTTAGACTGGTAAAGTGGATCCCAGACTCCAACGTGAAAGTTTCGGATGCGACTGGGATTAACGCTAGGATGAACAAGAAAGTGGTAGCTAAGTTTAAGATCCACCCAATTTAAGGCAAATAAGTGGTCACCCTAGCCTATGGATGTTTGTATCAGAGGCGCCATACTAGCGCTGCCGATCCCGCAAGAACCTTTTAAGACCCCTTTTGAAGAACCCCATACTAGGCGTTTGGGAAAACCGAGTCAGGGAGTTTATTCCATTATCTAATTAAATTCTATTGTACGGCTGTCTTGGGAATGCTTTTGTAAGGACAGCGAACAGCGCCCCCATCATCGTCATGGAGGCCGATTGTCTTAGGTCAAACAAACTGCAGCGTCCCCGCCGCAGACCGCAGATCTCGTCTAAATTGTGTTCAGTCTTTGAAATTTATTTCTCTCGTTTTATTTCAGAAACGCACAAATCGTGTGCTTTCTCACTCCCCAACGAGTCTTGACAGCGTCAGTATAGACGAAGGTATTTTGGAGTCACCCAGAAAGGCGGCGCTTAAAAAATGCGTGCGGCAATTAAAATTTCAACGACAGCAGTTGCAAAAAAGAAATAAAACACTTGTTCAATAAAACAAAAGATTGAAGAAGAGAATTGCCAGTGTAACCGTTATACTAAAAGATCTAAAGAAAAAAGACTACATTTCAAATGAATAATTTTCACAACTCAATTTAAAGGCTGAAGTCCTAAATTTAATAAACAGAATATATTTGAAAAAGAAATCAAAAAAGTCATATCGCGCAAAATATCCCCCTGTTCTCAGGAAATTTGCACTTACGCTAAATTTTTATTCTTCTGCAGCGTACAAATATGTTAGAAGTGTATTTCATACTGCATTACCGCATCCACGTGTATTGGCTAAGTGGTATGAAAGTACTTCTTGCTCTCCTGGATCTACTCAACAAGCCTTCGACATTTTGAAGGAGAAGAGCTCTAGGTCTGGAAAACGGTTGTTATGTACACTTGTAGCCGATGAAATGGCACTTCGGCATCAAACTACGTGTACAGGTCGGAAAACTGATGGTCTTGTCCATTTCGGTTTCGATTTTAGCCCCAGTGACGAAATCGCTACACAAGTGTACGTGTTTCTTTTGGTGGGTTTGAACGAAAGCTGGAAGATGCCGGTGGGTTATTTTTTTCATCAAAACATTACCGGCTGAAAAACGAGCAAATTTAATTAGTACATGCATATTAAAATGCTATGATTCAGGAGCTGATGTCGTGGCAGTTACTTTTGACGGATGTCCAAGTAATTCGGCTGCGGCTAATCTCTTAGGCTGTAATTTAAATACTCCAAATAATTTAAAAACAACGTTTTTACATCCTGACTGTGGTATAGAAGTTGCTGTGTTTTTAGACCCCTGCCATATGATCAAACTAGTTCGCAACACATTCGAGGCCAAAAAGGTCATTTTCGGGAATGAAAATAGGGAAATAAGATGAAGCCTAATTGATGCTTTGAATCGGCTTCAAACTAGTGAAGGCTTAAATTTCGCAAATAAACTTTCACAACGGCACATAAATTTTAGAAACGAAATCATGAAAGTTAAACTAGTAACACAATTGTTAAGTAGAAGTATAGCCCATGCTTTAGAACTGTGTGATCAATTGATAGTTTCTTCAAAAATTAATAATACAAAACCAACAGTAGAATTTATTTCCACATTTAACTCATTATTTGATATTTTAAATTCTAGATCGTCAGGACAGTATGATTTTAAAAAGCCCATTGGTCCAGATAATGCAACACAAATATTCGAATTTTTAGAGGAAGCCAAACAATATATTTTGTCCTTGCGAATTTTTAATAAAACCAGACGTATCAGGGGACAAAGAATTACTATAAATTTATCCAAAAAACCAATCGTTGAATGCAAATCAAAAACGGGCTTTTTGGGCTTTTTGATTTGCATTGGAAGTTTAAAACATATTTTTAATGTTCACGTTGCTGCAGCAACATCACCAGTAATAAGATATATCGCGACATACCGATTAAGTCAGGACCACATTGAAAATTTTTTTGGTATCATTCGACGCCAAGGTGGTTACAACAACAATCCGAACACCATTCAATTTAAAGGATTGTACAAAAAAAATTTCAATCATTTAGAGTTACGTAGTTCTTTTAGTGGCAATTGTATTCCTTTGGAATATACTTACTTCTACTACTTACGAGCTCATCATCAGGAATCATAAATATTAATTCGTCGTCACGACTTCGTGTTTTACACGAAACTGATAATATTGGAGCTGACCCTACACCCAGTGATAAAAATTCCGAAAATAATACTAATATTCTTGCTGGAATGCTTAATGCTAAAGGATATGCTATAATGAAAGTTCTTCAGAATCGGCTAAACAAATAACAGGCTATATTTCTGGTTGGATTGCACGAAAATTAGCAAAAACTTTAAAATGTGAAACCTGTGTTGATACCTTGTACACTAATGAAAAATTACGGTTCCACAAATTAATTACAATTAGAAATATGGGAGGTTTATGCTATACATCAGACGATTTGTTTTCCGTTTGCTTACAGTCAGAAAGTGATATTAAATCTCATTTGAACGAAAAAGGGGTTAATTTTGTAAATAATGAAGATATAAGTTAAAGTATCGAATTCTAAAAAAAATTTTAAGCTCCAATATATTTGACTCGCTTTTGGACCATTCAAAGCAACAAGCACCGTCTTTTAACCATCGCATAAATTTAATTAAAACCATAATTGACAAATATACCACTGTTCGGCTTCATTCTGCTCATAAAAATAATCCGGAAATAAAAAAGCTTTCTAAGAGGCAGAAAAGAAATAAATTAAATTTATTCGAAGGCGTTTAATTGTTTATTATGACGTCTGTGGTTTTATTCTTGAGAAGTTACCTAATTATCTTTTTGAAATCTATATTACCATTTTCCGAAATAAATAAATACGTATAATTTTTTCATCGAATTTTATTTCTTGCCTACCCACGAAATACCCCTTCTGTTCAACAAAATCATAATCTATGCTTCGAAGCTATCCTAGAAGCGCAATCGTCCGAATTATAGCTATCTTTTTTACTCACGTGCTTATCCATATCTTTCGCACTACTTTAACGCTAATTGTCAACTGTTGTGCACTTTATAGGTATGTATAGACTGCTGGATCAGATTTGAGGAGACAGTTACTATGAATGTAACATATCTTTAGATGCGTTGTTCGTGCCTAGGCATGGCACATGAAAATGAAGGTAATTACCTTCATTTATGTTCAGTTACCTCGGCAACCAAAGTGGTGACAGGTCGCTTCAAAATTTCGCTTTACAATCATTTACAATTTAATTATTTACTCACGATAAATGCTGTAGAAAATGCCTTCATGCGTTTTCAGACGTTGTGTAAATTACACCGCATCCGTGAAAAATAAAAATGTGTCATTTTATGCGTAAGTTTTAACAGAAATGTATTTTATTTGATTTTTATGTGGCTGGCAAACGATGTTTGTCACATGATGTTAGGGGAGGTTAGGCATTATGGTACCTACCTATGTTTTTCTAGTGATGGTATTAATTTAATATAAACATCGGCAAATTGTACATGTGTTCTTTATTAATAATTGTATTAAACAACATCCCACATTTGACCACAGATTTTATCTTATCCGTATTATTGAAAAATTCATCAACTTTAGGATATTGTGTTTTGCACACAAAAGCTCAGAAACAACGAAAAGACAAAAAAGAAAAAACTTAGTAGGTTTGAAGGAATTTATCATGAATAATTGTCTCGCCGTTTTTAAAAGCCGCAATATACGTGCATCCCGTGTCTAAATGTAAATTATAAAACCGTCATTGGCTTACATACGTGACAACTTGACGTTTGCAAGACATGTACTCAATACGATCTGTCCCAATTGGGACATTTTCGCCTCTTCATCAGGCGCAGTCTAGTAGCATATCTGCCTCTTTATTTATATATAATATCATTGTTATACATACTAAATTATTACTACAACTACCTAACAAATCTGTAGGTATATAATTTTGTTTACAATGTAGACTCGTCCAAAAATTAATATTATTTGCTGGCAATGTAGCAATTTTATTTTTGTCTAACTTCATAAGATCTTTGGTCTTAAAACAACAATTACTAATAAAATAAAAGTGTCACTATGACGACATGTCAAAGTATGAATAAAATTATTCAGAAGATGTATTTTTTTTATTATAGGATGAGGACTGGCAACACGCATATGGGAACGCACATAATATTATTTTAAATACTTTTAGCCAACTTAAGCGTTGTATACAGTACAATAATTCTCTCTTACATACTTTGTTACTCTCACCTACCAGTAATACAATAGTGGTACTACTAGTATACTTGGATGACACAATTTTGTCTATAATCTGAGTGTAGGTTGCATTGGGCAGGGAATAATTAACACAGTTTTCAATGTATTTATAAAACATATAGCCCATATTACAACCCACCCCATCAGAAAAAACCATTGTATTACTAGGAGCCTCAATGTTGGTGGTAGGATCAGAAGTAGTTTCCAGAATACTGTCACAAGTAGAGAGAGCTGGTACGGGGTCATTGATAGGGTGTTGGTTGATGTGCTCAGAGTTATAATGCTGAGTTATAGAATCAAGTAATTCTTGGTTGTGTCTACTGTCGTCTATCAATTTTTCCAATGCCAATATGTTTTCAGTACCTATTCTGTTTACTTTGTAGTTCATATTTAAAGAATAAACTATCATAATTCTCCTGTAATTGCTTGATGTGAGATTCTTACGTGACCCTCACAACATCATGAGCCACCTGACTGTCAGCCAACTGCTTACTGCATATAACCAACTGCCCAGTACAAACATCCAGGTCAGACTGTAGTTTTAAATCTAAATTTACTTATCCATCTTTGCTATCTGATATCTACGGAAGTACCCACAACCGACACTTCATTACTGGCCGTTCTCACCTGTGTTGGGAACACGCTCTGAGAAATTTCCAGCCTTAATAACGTGATGTAAGTCTGTCAGTCAAGGGCTCCAAGTCTATACGAAATCCTACTTTTCCTCCCCTTGTATTAACAGATACTAAAATAATATTATGATCTAATAACTTTTAATGAAATTATAAGGTTCTATTACAAAAAAATCAAGTCTCTAGAAATGTAACGAAATTATTTTTATTACGAGTAGGTATATAATCGTTAAAGAACAATTTAATTTTAGAAAAACATTTGAGGTTATTAATTTAATTTCTGAACAATGATGTATACCTATGTAGCACTGTCCTATTTTGAATATCTGGATTATGAATACAGATAATCTATTTTAAGTTGGTTACCTTACTCAAAATAGATTATCCCTATTCCAGAACTGTTTAATGTATTTTGTGACAAATTTAACTTAAGCTCTTCTCAAACGACAACTTACCCCAAGTTTTTTGTTAAAGGAGGCCGTTTGCTTTTGATATTTCTGTTTTTTCGGGGAAAAAGACATGATTTCAAAAGAACACCTCACGCAAGTATGAAGCCATTTTATTTAAGAGGTAAACCTAACACCCATTGCTAGTACGCCCTCGGTAAACTGCCCTCAGGGTGCCCGACTTTAGGTAAAGGATTTTAAATTTACAAATTAGTAAAGGATCATAAAATAAGTAATTGCAAAGTAAAAATTATGTTATCTTTATTTATTTTAAAATCGTAAAATTCGTAAAAGTTTCCCTAAAACCCCTGATCTTATAAAAATAAAAGTTTATGAACATAAAAACGGAAACAGCAGATCAGAAACTTGAGAAGAAAATTAAATCATCCTTGAACCACTTTATAAAGTCAACACTGTCTGCTTACAAAAGAAAAATTCGCGGAAATACGAACCTTTCAAGAAAAATCGGATTCCTCAATTCCAACGACAAATTATGTTCAACCTTTTTAAGGTACAAAATCCCTCCAGATTACGCTTCGCCGCGGGCTATCGATTAAAAGAGCGTATCAAACATAAACTGGCAAAACTGCTGAGTGTTTTCGTCACCTTAGGAAAGGAAAATGTCACATATTTTCCAATATCATTTTACAAGGAATGTCTATAATAAAATTCTGTTTTTCCCAGAAGCCCGTTTTGGAACAACTCGCGGGCCGTCGCCACTAATCATACGAATTCTAGAAATATCTTCGTGTGATCATATTAGTACGCGGGCCGTAGAACATTGAAAAATATTGATTAACAGCAAGCTTATTTTTCGTAAGAAGCTTTATTTTACCGAGTCCTACCCCAATATCTCAAAAAGAAATCTCAAATCAGGTAGCTAACAGAGTTACGCAGTTAAAATAATCAGAACAAAATTGTAAGGTTGCATTAATTCGTATAGAGCTGCAAAGTGGTGCAGGTATTAAGTACATCATTATAAATCAAATATCAAAAGTTCCCATTGATCCGACTAGTGCTAAAAAAGTTATTCAAGGTTAAAAAGTTAGAAAGTTGAAAATTTTCGGTTTTTTGGATTTTTCTCGTAAACTGTGGATTATATCAAAAATTAGTTTCTTTAAAATAGTAGATAATAAAATAACCTACAAATCAGTCCTTGCAACTTTTTTCCTAGGAATTACCATTTCTGAGAAATTGCGGTTATTAACGTCCAACAAGCTATAGTCTACACGCACTGCTGTGCCGCTCCTATTAACTCTGTCGTGATGTTATATACTCGTAGCTTATGTTACTCGCTAAAAATGTAGCTTCATATTACCGAAAGAAATTTTAAAATCGGTGCAGTAGTTTCTGAGGTGTCACGTTGTCCCGTACAAACATTGTCCCCACTCTTTCACCCTTTTAAGAGTAGAATTTTAGAAAATCCTTTCTTATCGGAAGCATGCGCCATATAATAAACACTCCTCCAAATTTTAGGTTTCTACGATCAGCGGTTTAGGCTCAGCAGTCAGTCATTTACGACATAGAATGTTATATTGTATGGTTAACTGTAATTAATATTGATTGACGATTCAACGTTCAGCCTAAACCGCTGATCGTAGCTGACTTAGAAGACGTGTTTTTTATATGGCGTGTACTTCCGATAAGAAAGGAGAATCACGAGAGATTAATAAAAGTCAACGTCTCTTTAAAAAATATATTATCCACTGCCTGCAGAACCCATAGCATATGGAGAAGAACCCTTTGTACTGAGAAAGTAAACTCCAGGACTTCCAGCAACAGAATCAATACCCATGTACGAGATTTCATTTTTTGAGCAAGCTCCTTGCCCGAATATGGTCCAGTTCTCACATTTGCGAGCTGAAAATAATATTATTTTAGGTGCGTGCGTAACCAAGTTAATTAGTTCTATTGTTTTCTTAGTTATTATGAGTACCACGTATAACTGGTGCGATTAATGTTGGTTGAAATTTAGTATGGCTATAATTTGAGGTCATCTTGGAATTTCATCAATCATCGTCGGTCATTCATCAATCGGTCATTTCGAAAATCTTAGGCAACATGCGTTTAATACTATTATTATTATGTCAATAAACTTCTTCGAGGATACAAATATGAGAATGGATGAATAACAC
Organism: Nudaria mundana; assembly: GCA_963556515.1. Classification (NCBI taxonomy): domain Eukaryota; kingdom Metazoa; phylum Arthropoda; class Insecta; order Lepidoptera; family Erebidae; genus Nudaria; species Nudaria mundana. Next base: position 16,017,816 of record OY748298.1, read on the forward strand.
AATGACGTACCCGGCATAAAAGGCTGCCTAAGTTACTTCTTATAAATTCAGCTATCTGTCTGAAATAGTCTCCTAGTCGGAAAATCGAAAAATAGGTACAGCCGTAACAGAGATGAGCCGGAATAAACAGGAAGAAAAACTTAAAAATTTACTTCTTTATAAGTACAGTTGGTGGTATTTACTTTCATATGCTGCTGCGTTCATAAGCTGTTTGTTTGAAAAAAACAGACACTTGAATTTTATTAATTTGCTTATAAGATTTTTTATCTTCTGTCAACTAACAAATAACTCTTCTTCTTATCAACTTGGCACCAGAGTAGTTTATGTCGCCCATTTGGACATAAACTTGAGGGCCACTCTCTATAGTATTTCTGTTTACTAGGAGAGTCGCCCACAATTGCCAGACGCCGCCACAGCTTACCATCAGGCGGGCGGCGTCAATTTGTTAACCTAAATATAAAAAAGAAAAAAAAACACGTCTACTACTGCGGTAGCTATATTAAATCAGATGGCTATTAAGGCATCTAGCTTAATATTAACTACCGCAGGCAGACAAATAAACAAATAAAATTACCAGGAAAACTCTTTGGAGAATTTAAACTTTCAGCGTAATATTCCCAAGCTTTGCTGTGATCACAAAAAGATATGTAGCATCCAGTTTGTGAAGAACCGCCATTTGGGTAGAAATCTTTGTGGCCTGCAAAATACATTATGACAATTTAATGAACCGTAGAAAAAAAATATTTTTGTATTTTTCATTGCAGTCGCACATATTATGGGTAATAACTTGCTAAGAAGCGATCGCTCTAGGTAAAAGCATCTGTGTTCATTCCATGTAATAATGTACTCGTATCTATTTTTTTATGCATTTTATGCGTAATTTATAAACAAACAACTTCACAAACTTTATTTTATTAGAAGTAAGATTCGAGATTTAATGTTTTTATCACACCCAAACCACTGAATGGATTTAGCTAAAATGTTGTTTTTGAATAGCTGACAAACTAGAACGAGAGGTTAGATCCATTATTATCCCGAAAACATTTAGGAAATAGGAACGTCAACATTTTACCATGCGCAAAAATAGATCTTTCAAAATGTTAAATTCAAAATTAAGATTTTATCACACAACAAGTATTATAATTTTCTATTGTAATATAAGTGCTTCTGAAATGAAAGTGACAAAGTATCCATCGTCGTCTAAATCTCCAGAGAGAAGAACCTTGTCAAACTCGTCAGGTATGCATTGTTAGAGAGATTAGCGGCTTAAATATTTCATACCGAAATGCTGAAGTTTTACTCGACCGATTCTAAAAGAGGGTAATAACAATGACTTAGAATGTTCAAAGTGCCTTAAAACCTTAGAGCCCCAAATCAACCTCGTCTGCAAGTAGTGCACTTGCTGATTAACGAATGAGGCTCTGGCAAATACAAAAGTTCCTAGTTAGTCATAATAGGCTCGCCTATTCCCTAGGGTTATCGTTATGACCCTAGGGGTAGCCTTACCAGAGCGTACCCAGGACGCCCGGCATTAGTCATTAAGGCGGCCAAATAAAAAAACACTGGGCAAGTGCAAGTCAGTCTCTTGTTAGACTTTTGAGTACAGAACCCTAAAAAGGCTCATCCTCTATTAAGTGAGACTAATTATTTAATTATTATGTGAGATTCACTCCAAGGACGCAAGTTGACTGCGCCCATACACATGTCACTTTTTTTTATTTAATTTAATTTATATTATCCCTGGTATGTATCTATATTTACTTATTTATTTCATTTTATTTTGGTTCGGGTAGTGGCGCCATCTTGACAAATGGGCCCTCTCTGAAAACCAGCGCTGTTTTACAATAGCATTATGCTGAGAGGGGGCCTGATTATTGCATTGGGAGGACACTTGATGGCTTCACCAGCGCTGGCGTATGGGTGCCTAATTCCCACCATTTTATATAATACGAGTATCTATCGTTTTGTGTTTGCCTCTTTTTTTGTGCTGTGCGGAATTGTGTACCTACCTTGAATAGTGTCTTTCTGTGTCCAAATTAAACGTTTTTCTTTCCTTCTTTCAGATTAATAACTTACAAAATTAGGGCATGACGGGTGGACGGGATTATAATGTACGTAACATTACCTATTGGCTCCTTTATTCCTAACATTCCAGCATTACTATGAATAACATCGACATATTGAGCATCAGATCTATCCAGCCTTCCACTAGTACTGATGTTGCTGAAGCAAGGTCCTGCGGGGTCCAAAGCTGTTATTCTTCCAAGAAGTTTCCCAGTCAACTTGTGAACCTTTTTACCAGCAATTCCACCAACATGAGCTCCCAGACTGTGGCCCACAATGTAGATCTTTGAAGGATCCTGGCCGTCTATAAAAAAATAAGGGCAAAATAATACAATAAGCTCGAATTGCAGTAATTGTGCGTATGTTAATATATAATGTTAGTGCTTTGTGCGTATGTTAATTCAGTTTTGGCTGTTGGAAATTAGGTACAGTTTTCAGAATTTATTTTGGAAACTATAAAATGCCCCGTAAGGGCAATAGGTCTGTTCTATATGGACAAACAAAACCATTAGCAAAATGTGCGTATACCGATACGCTGACACGTCGTCTGGTTACTGCCTCGGTAGCTGCTCTACGCTGCTTCATAATGTGTTTCATAGTTTGGTTGTGCCTTACCGCCGCCCCGAGTTGACTCAATATTAGTGTTTATTATAAGTCATCATTATCCACAGAGCCTTTTCGCAAAGCAGTTGGGGTCGGCTTTCCAGTCTAACTGTGATTTGGCTGAACTTCGATATTTCACGTGAAACGACTGCCATCTGACCTACATAACCCATCGGCGATATTGGAGTTCTGTAGTTAGACCGGTTGGATTTTTGATTTAGGGCTCCAACTACCCTTAGCGACTGCCATAGATGTTCGTATGACAACCGGGACCGAAGGCTTAACGTGCTCTCCGAGGCACGAAGGGGTCTCATTAAGCAATGGTCACCCACCCTAAGACCGGCCTGACTAGATGTTGCTTAACCTTGCAATTTGTTAACATTGTCGGTTCCCACTAGAGCACGAGCCCCAGCGAGCGAGTTTATTACAGTATTATATTATGTACAGTATTATATTATGACCGATCGATATCTCTGAGAGGGTGAATTATTAAGTAATTCCGAGCGCCCTGAGTTGTGCTGTATTGCGGTAGTTATGCGGCGCTAAGTTACTTTTCACAACATTTACTCTTTGAAAATGCCATGAGAAATAATACCTGCAAATTCTGTTATGATGATACAGGCAGCCACCAAATAAACGTGATAAACATATACCAATCTTCGTTGTGTGTCAGGGGTTAAAAACAAAGAAATAATCATAGACAATTACATACTTTTGACAATGTTTCCTAAAAAATCTCCAAGCATTTCTCCCATAAATCTTATATAAGTTGACGACGTGAAGTATTCCAAATTAATGATCCTCCTTCCATCTAGTGCAAATACCTTCGTACCAGGGCGATTCAGTAAATCCGGAGCTAACCCATGCACCATCCAACCTTCTGAGCTCTGCATGAATCCATGGATTAATATCACTATAGTCTGAGCGCTGGCAATCAATCTTTGGATACGTTTTGAAGCTGTCAAATTGAATTTGACATTTCCACCTACTGTTATCAGATCTATATATAAAGTTTCATGAAAATGTGTTTTGTTTTTTTCTTGCATTTGCTCATAAGTCAAACCGAACAAACTTTTGAATGTTTCACCTAAAACACACAGAAAATATTCATTACAATAATATACTAGGTCGCCGCAGTCGCGAAAAGTACCGTTACGCTGCAGCATATATTTGACCGAAGCGAGTTTAAATTCAAAATTCTGGCATCGTAATAACCTGGGTAATTCTGTAAGTAAGAAATCAGCCGAGTATTCGCCGAGAAACAATTTAACACAAATCGTTTGAAAAATAATTTGAGTCACCCGTTGAGAGCTCCGCTCGCCTTCGGCTCGCTTCGCTCAATTACTTAGTAAAATCAGTAGCTTTGAACCCTAAACAGAAATTTGACAAATTGAGATAGAGAAAAAGATGCAAGAGAACTTAAAAGAGAATTACCAGTCCTCATAATATCGGACTGCATAGATTCCATTTAGTGGTTTGAGTTACACACATTTTGATTTGAGTTACAGAGTGGTAAAAATTTTCTATAGTGCCCTATAACGGCAAGACGCTTGACCCATGACAAATTGTGGTGTGTAATGCACCTGTGTCTACCCCTTCTGCGAAAAAGGCGTGCTGTATTTATGTCTGGTCCTAAGTAGTACACAATTTTGCGGGTCCTCAATTATAATGAATCGTTACAAGTTCCAAAATACTGTTATTAGATATATAAAAAAATACTTATGTTCTCTTCCTTCTATACAATATCTTGTTCAACCCTTCCACCACTATCTACTTAAAGGCTCGGTTCGAGGTCGTTCATGACACGCATGATTTGTGCATGAGATCATCAGAAAACCTACGGCTGCGAATGCCTCAGCACTCCACAAGCTTCTTCGATAATTCTTTCACGGTTACAGCTATTCGCTTGTGGAATAGGTAAGAGATAAGCGAACCGAGACATTACATAAATTTAAAACAATAATTAGGATCACTATTTAGCATTGGAACACTTATGAGCTGCAACATTGGTATGTACAAACATTTCTCTTATTTTTATATATAAATATTATGTCTGTATGTGTACCCATAATTATGTATATATTCAGATTGAAGTTTATTCACCTATGCCCACTACTAACTTTCTTCCTACAAAGATCTTTCCACCCAAAGGTTGCCTGGTAGAAATTGCTTTACGCAATAAGGCCGCCCATTGTATTGCTCTTAGACTAAATGAGCTACACGCACATTATGAATTAATACCTACTGTATTGGCGTACAATCACTACATATTATAAAACAAAGTAGCCCATTCTGTATGTATGCGTAGATCTTTAAAACTGCGCAACGGATTTTGGTGCGGTTTTCACCAATAGATAGAGTGGTTCTCGAAGAAGCATTTTTTGTATATAATTTGGCAATCAGGCGAAGCCGCAGACGTCCGCTTGTCATCATCATTCACCGAGCCTTTTCCCAACTCAGTTGGGGTCGGCTTTCCAGTCTAACTGCGATTCGGCTGAACTTCGATATTTTCCGTGAAGCGACTGCCATCTGACCTTCACAACCCATGGGCGATATCGAAGTTCTGCAGTTAGACCGGTCGGATTTTTGATTTAGGGCTCCAACTACCCCTAACGACTGCCATAGATGTTAGTATGACAACCGGGACCGACGGCTTAACGTGCTCTCCGAGGCACGGAGGGGTCTCAATGTATTAAGAAATGGTCACCCATCCTAAGACCGGCCTGAGTCGATGTTGCTTAACCTTTGCAATGTGTTAACATTGTCGGTTACCACTAGACCACGAGCCCCTCAAAGACGTCCGCTTGTAAAGTATAAATAAAAATATTAACTTTAACTCATCATACAAGTTTAAGTTTCTTGAAATTATTTCTTGTAATATTGGTACGACATAATTTATTTTTCTTCTTGCTGTTTCTATAACGCATTGACCCAAATCTGATCCATCTCCTTTTAGTGTTTACTTTACGTATAACTTTAATTAGTTTTATATTGATAACTGAATCGTTATGTCTCCAATATATAAAACTTATAAGGTGAAACTCTGAGGTTGGCTCCAAGTTATCTCGGATTCAATTTGTAACTTATGTAACTTATCTAACTTCAGATTTCTCCAATTCAGATTCTTTTGTAATTTATTCCAAAAAATTACGAAAACAAATCCCGATTTCTAGTAGATCGAAGTCGTAATTTTTAAAAATTTTGTTATACTGGTAAAATAAAGTGCTTGTATAAAGCTGGTTATACTTTACGTAGGTTTCATAAATATGGTATACTCGTAATATAGAAATGTGCAAGCCGTCTCACAATTGGACGGTTCGATTTTGAATGATTCAACTGTACGGTTCACAATCTTTGTAGCCACGGGAGTGAAAAGATCGTCAAAAGGTGTATAGGTGTATGGTCTTTCCAATAACTATTTAATGGATTTTGTGTGTGTGTGTGTGTGTGTGTGTGTGTTTCTGTTGTTTACTTCCTTCGCCATCCAACGTGGCAACACAGCCAGCATTCTGGGGAATTTTCCAACCAGCAATGGAAATTGTAAGTAGGTTGGTACCTACATAATTTCTTTTGTTTGTAAAAATAAAGTTATAATTTTGATTAATATGATAGTTAAAAAAAACTTACATCTATTAGAGCCAGCGGCTACCACAGGATGGATCACCGACATAGTAGCATCGTAAATTGAACCTAAAGAGAATTTGGCGGGCTCGGGACGTGGTACACTTGCTGCATATAACCAACCAATCACCAACAGGCTAATATGGATGTAGCTTATTTCTACGTGTTGTGCTGAAATATATAAATGTTATTTTTTTCATATTAGCTTCGTGAAAGCAAAGGCAAGCCGTGGTAGTTGTCAAATGTGTTGTTCAGTAGCATTTGTTTTCTTGAGATAGTAACCGACAGTAGTACTATTTCAATAAAACAAGACAGTGGAGGGGCTAACGGGGTAGGGGTAACGTAGAAGTTCAGCCAGTTCAGCCATATCGCAGCTAGACTAGAAAATCGACCCCAACTGGGTTAAGAAAACGCAAAAATGGATAATGACTGTTGACGAAGGTGCTGGTGGTCTTATAATGGCCATTTCTTAGAGATCCTGTCATCTGTCTTCCTGTTTATTTATTTCGGTTAGTCCCGGAAACGACAGGACCGATGCATGTTAACTAGCTTCCTTGGCAGAAAGCTGATATTATAGTTACGGAGTACTCAGGAAATGTGTTTGCCTTGGAAATTGGGAATAGAAAACTATATCACGTGGGCAAAACCATACGCATAAGTTAGTTTAATATAAAATATTGTATAAAATACTTACTGATCATTTCAGGCCAACGAATAAATGACTGAATGAACACACATTACGACAAACGACTAATGCGACCACTGAATGTATAGTATTAAGTAAATTAATTAAATGTACTATTTAAATATTTTTATGTAGAGTTTATATAGCAGAAAGCTTACAGTATGGAATCTTAGGTTCATTGCCACTGGTGGATGGGACCGCATCGCATTTTTTTCAATGTGGGGGCCTGCCGCCCGGAGATGTAGGTATGGGACCATAATGGTATAACTCGAAAAAATGGACCCATTGACAGTTCCAATTTCAAGAAATATAAAAACTATCTCCATTTAGTAATTATAGTAGGTACTATATTCTATCTTAAATACTCGTATCTTACGTAGTATTGTATTCTCTTTGACTCGTAGATTGAAATAAAAGGGCATTGACAGCGAGAAACAAATCTGTCAAACAAACTGTAGGGCGACCATGTATTTCAATCTATTTGGATTTATTATAATAGTAATAGTAGGTAGGTTACATTTGGACACTTTAAAATAGAATTAATATATAGTACCTACATGTACCTGTATTGTTCCGATATTATATTTTTGGCCCAGACTGCGGAGATTGAGAATTGTAATCAGTTCTCGTTGTTGGAATTTCTAGTTCAGATTACAGAATAGATATTGATTTCTATGGTACCTATACGTAGGTCACACTATAAGTTTTGCGTAACTTAAAAACAACATGTTAAAACCAAAATCTTATGTTTATTGCTTTTCAAAATACTCTCCTTTACATTTTAAACATTTTTTCATGCGATCGAACCATTTTTTAAAACAGGAGGACCACAGATCTGAAGGCATGTTTTCTACGTGCTGATGGAACGCTATCACTGCCTCTTCGGAGTTGGTAAAAGTGAAAACTCTCATCAAATCTTTGATTTTGGGGAAAATACAGAAATCACAGGGTGCTAGGTCAGGGCTATGCGCAGGATGGGTGACGAGTTGTACTTTTTCGGAAGCTAAAAATTACTTTGTTTTGTTGGCCGTGTGTGAAGAAGCGGTGTCATGATGTAAGGGAACGCGGCTTTGGGGTCGTCTTTCGCGAACTTTTTCTAACACCCTGGGTAAACAAATGGTAGAATACCACTCGGCATTAACACTCTTTTGATCTTCAAGTGGAAGTGTACAGATGGGACCCGTAGCTGAGAAAAAAAACGCGATCATTTTTTTACCAACGTTTCTCGCCTACCTCACTTTTGTTGGCTTATTCTCATTTTCAAACATTCACCATTTCACCATTCACCATTCACAAGATTGCTTTTTTTGGGGTTCAAAACAATAAATCCACGTTTCGTCTCCTGAGACAATGTCATAAACAGCATTAGATGCTACTGAAGTACGACCACGGACATTCCGTGGTCGTACTTCAGTAGCATCTGTGAGCACCATTCCACGCGAGCCCGCTTCTGCTCCGCTGTCAGTTCCTGAGGGATCCAACGACAACAAAGTTTCCGAACTTTCAATTCTTCGTGTAGAATTTTCTGGATTTGACTCATACCAATCCCCAATAGTCCTCGAATTGTCTCATAGGTAATCCGCGGGTTTTCTTCAATTAACCGCTTAACAGTAGCCACATTATTTTCGTTGACGGCAGTTGAATGCCGTCCTTCACGAAATTCGTCATGTAAAGAAACTCGACCACTCTCAAATTCAGGAAACCATCGCCTCACGGTGCTCAAACAAGGTGCTTCTCTCCCAAAAGCATTTTGAAGACGAGCGGCACAGTCTTGCGCAGAGAGAGAACTTTTAAAATCATCGCTCTTAAATCTTTTCGACTTAATTCAATTTTCGTTGCATACGTAGAACTTTGATGTGTGATAAAAAACAATTGTTTTTTTTTATTACTAAGAAGGTTGCAACGTTTAAAAAAATATAACATTCGAAATTCAAATAGTTCCGATTAGCTAGAAGTGCAAAACTTTTAGTGTGCCCCATGTATAGTGCTTGGCAACGACAATAGGCTTGCCCTCATATTACGCGTAACTAAAAAAACTGTAGGCAAAATGTGGACACCTCTGCCTATTAGCCCAAAGTTAGCTAATTTATATAATCTTGTCTTATGGGATATATCTTGTCCTATAACCAATATACATCTAAATACATACTTATAAAAGTTTTTATTACATCCTGAGAGCGCACGCATTGCTGGTGAATGCATAACAGGAAAAGTATCCTAACACATCGTACTCAAAATACCAATTTTGGTATCTATCTATATTCTTTGTGGTCTAACTATATTTGCTGAGATACGCATCAGTGAATGTCGCATCATTTTGTTCCGCCAGCAAGATCATATCACGGCTGTTATAAAATATTCCACGGAATAATAGTTATTTATATATTGATGTTGTATGATACAACTTATATTAAATATTGGATGGAACCAGGCGTTACTCGGCGAAAATCCATGAAAATTAATTTTCAACAAATTGTGTAGAAATGCCAAATGACACATACAAACCAACAACCAACTAATGTGTCTGTCTGTTTACAACCAGATTAAGTAAGGGAGACGTATGAAAATCTATTTGTTCATTGAGTAAGGTGTCCGCATCTCTTCTAACTATTTCTAGCCTTTCCCAAACACTCAGCTTGAACCCTTTCTCACATTTAATCCTGCGAAAAATAGTGCTATTAAGAAATTTAAAATAAGTTTAAAGTGTTTTTTTTTTTAATATTTTACTTACCATTACAACTTATATTTACAAAATATGCCTTTGCCCAATACGGTAAAGGCATATTTGTTTATGCAGTTACCATATCGAAAGCACAAAGTGCACAACGTTACTGACACCTACCCTATTTTTCATTGCATATTCGAAATTGGAAAAAAAATGCTTCAAAGGGACGACCAATAGAAAATTCAGTACAGCATTGAAAACAACCCTCTTTTTAAAGGAGACCACTCTAAAACTTAGTAGTATGCATGTACACTAATTCAACTTACCTATTCTACATTTATTTTTATTTATTTATTTTTTACTTATTCATTTATTATCAAGTTACAGATCTTATATTAACTTATTTTACGGCCCATAGATACATACCTTAAAACTAAAAATACATATAATTGAACGAAGCGAGCCGAAGGCGAGCGGAGCTCTCAAAGGTTGACTCAAATTATTTTTCCAACCATTTATGTTAAATTGTTTCTCGGCGAATACTCGGCCGATTTCGGATTTTCTTGCACTCATCAAAAGCTTACAGAATTATCCAGGTTATTACGATGCCAGAATTTTGAATTTAAACTCGCTTCGCTCAAATATATGCTGCAGCGTAACGGTACGTTTCGCGACTGCGGCGACCTAGTTATTGAGCGAAGCGAGCCGAAGGCGAGCGGAGCTCTCAACGGGTGACTCAAATTATTTTTCAAACGATTTATGTTAAATTGTTTCTCGGCGAATACTCGGCCGATTTCGGATTTTCTTGCACTCATCAATAGCTAACAGAATTACCCAGGTTATTACAATGCCAGAATTTTGAATTTAAACTCGCTTCGCTCAAATATATGCTGCAGCGTAACGGTACGTTTCGCGACTGCGGCGACCTAGTATCCTATAATAGAACACTAAACTGTCTGTTGTTTACACAGGTGTCGTGTTACACTTCGCATAAGGTAACGTGCCACGAAACCGTCTAAACACGACATCTTTCGGCCACAGCTCTTCCTTAAGGAACAGTGAGTCGGCACTCTAATCACGAACAACTTAAAGTTCGTGTAGAGTTCGTGTTTTTGCTCTCGGTATAGTAGGGTACGCGTGGAGGCTCAATTTGAGTTACTCAAGCGCCGCGGAAACCTATTAGAATGGGTAGACTCTTTGAAAATGGTACAAGCGAAAATAAAAAAAACAATTCTAGTTCCATTTTCAAGGAATTTGAAAATAATGGAACTACTTAGTGGTAACTTAAATCCTCAATAGCACCATCATGGAATTGTTAATGGAACTAGAGGCAATGAAGCTAGTTTACAGCCACTTTTCACCAATAACCATGTTGGGGAAATTAGGGGGGAACCCTATTAGCGCTTAACGGGCACTTTTCGTTCTCATGCAAAGCCTCGTCCTTAGATAAGTATGTGCACTTGCAGCATGGAAGCATTCTGTAATCAGAAACTAAATTCTAACAGCCAGGGTTGATATTGTCACATACCTACAGTCATTGCAGCACGAACGGAAGAGAAAAATAGATAATGATAGATGTGTGTGTAAATATTTATGTATATCAAGGACTGTTCTTGGGTCTTTTACCAAGTTGTGGAAGCTGCCATGATTGACTTTCTTTTTGTACACTACCTCTATCACATTTAATGTAAATTCTATCCATCCTAAGGTTGCCTGGAAGAGATCGCTCTATGCGATAAGGCCGGCCATTGTACATAATTTTTGTAACCGTATTTTTTATTAAGACTAAGTTTGTGCTTGAGATGTACAATAAAGAATATTTATGTTATGTTATGTCATAGATACTATTTTTCCCCGAGGTAAAATGTCTACCAATTCCAATATTCAATCTCGATCCATATTTTGCTATCCTGGATTGATAGTTCATACAATTACATACCGACAAAAATAAAGAAAAAATATTACATATTGATGTTGAATATTGAAAGTTATGAGACTCTAAGTGAAGTGAAATATCAGAAAAGCTTTTTATAAAAAGGAGGAAAATAAAATTCATTACATATCGTTTGAAATAGATTTATATTGGAATCTGTATTTCACTACTCTTTTCAAATTATTATTTACGAAACCGAAAACATATCTGATATTTATTTTCGGGATGAACGGAATTAAATCTGGCCAAATGTTACACTTTTCATGCCGATAAAAATTTTCGTTGAAAATGAGTTAACCAAACTCAGAAAAAATGTCTAGAGGTAAAGTGTGGCCAGCGAAACGAAATAAAAAATGAGTTTCGAAGGTTTAAAACTTATTACTGATAGGTATTTGTAATTCCCTATTTTAACCTTGAAGATTCGTTGGAAGAGTCCGAATCAGGCGTATTTGACTGTCGTATACGACGACCGTGTTGCTCTATGATTTGACTTAATGAAAATTTATCTTTGATACGATATCGACACGGAGATATTTGTATATAATAATCTATGATGGACATCGAGTCTATGACGGACTTTTTTTTTTTTTTTTTTTTTTTTTTTAATTCCGCGGCCCAAGGCCGCGGCCGCTCTAACGTCCGTTGCCGGGCGTCCCTGGTTACTAGCAGAGGGTATGTCCAGTGGCGCCCGGCGGACTTTGACCACCCCTGTGGTCTCTGCGGGTGTTTGGTCGGGACGAGAATCCCGCGTCATTGGGGTCGGGTTTTATCCCGCGTCAGTGAGTGAATCTGGTTGCGTGCTATGGGGCAAAGGCCCCGCAGCACGCAACCCTTCTAGCCTGCTTCTGTAAGGACGGTGGGTGGCGATCCCGCCGTCCTCAGGCCCCGATCATGGAGGACGATAGTCTTGGGCGTAGTCGCGTAGTCTGGGGCGGCCTGGCCGCCGACTACGGAACTCGGCGGGGAGGGCGGGGAGGTCTATGACGGACTTGGGTTTTTGGCGAGCGCATGTTTGGTTGATTTTTAGGTTACCTCGTGCGGTCGGCAAAAACCGCGATCCATACGCTCATTTGCAGCCTTAAATTCAACGGACTACGCCACTGAGACTGAAATTTCGTTTTCAACCATTGCCTACCTAGTGTCATATTAGTGGTTATAGTATACATAAAATCATGTCTTTGTCTCCGGAAGGGTAGACAGAGGAATCTGTTACACGCACATTGTGCCAGAGTTTATTGCCATTTCTAAGAATTTTGAATACTTTCGCCTCGATTATATTGATTCGTTGAGTCGGAAAAAAAATGTATTTAACAAAACGGATTTTTAAATCGAAATCCACTGGATGGTAGTGCCATGGGGTAATTAAATAAATCACGGGTAATTTTGTTGTATGCGTCTTATAAGCCAATCAGAGAAGTAGTGTCATGGATAAACAAAATTTTCCATGCTAGTGATTATAAAAAGTCGAAAATAAATAGGCACACAAATTGGAAAATTGATTTTATTTAAATAATTCACTACATAAAAGAAGTCATTATCTACTCACTGCCTGGGGACATAATACATTATTGCGCTATTATTTACCTACTTGTACTTAGGTATCTTCCAATTCTTCATTTTAAATTCATTCGATAACTGTTTAGTACGAATATAAAATAATATGTCACTGGAAATAAATATCAAAGCACAGATTAGTAAATAATAATCAAAGAAGAATCAATTTCATTTATTCAGTTAAGGCACATAAAGAGGCACACATGAATGTCAACAATTTTATATCAAGCAATATTATAAAAATACTAAATTAAGTACATAAATAACCATTTAAAAATGATTCTTTCGCTGGTTCGATAAGTTGGTTCTCCTGAGAAGATACCAGCAAGAAACGCAGGTAGATTATCCATTTTCTTTTTAAATATTGTTTCGTTTACATTGTGCTACAATTTATATTATATTGTACGAGTGGCTAACAACAGAAGATTATGGTGATCATGCATTTTTATCATTAAGATATTCGTCTACATTATAGTAGCCTTTCTATTCAAAAATTTTTTCACTACTATTTTAAACTTATTAATGATAAAATAATGATATTTTAATAGCTCGAGCTGTAGAGAATGCTCGGACTGCAAAGAATGCTCGCACTGCAGAGGTTCTATTTAATGGTATTTAACATTTGTCCTGGCTGTTTGTATTTTGGTTTGAAATACCGAGTGCTTATGTATTTTCTATGCTTTTTTTTTAATAATTCCGCCTGTGCGTCCCTGGTTCATCCGCAGAAGGTATTTCCAGGGGCGCCTGGGAGAAGCCAGTGGCGCCCGGGGTTCTATGATGCCTGATAACAGCAGTAGGTATTAGGCTTGCCCGCTATTACCTGGGACTCATAAAATTAAACTAAGGCAAAGTGTGGTCGTGTAATGTTTTTTTTATCATAAGAGCTTTGAGGGTGTCCAAGCTTGCAGACAACGAACTGTTTCACAAGACTCTTTGTTGGTGCCACGGGTTATCATTACGAAGGAGTAGGTATATAGACACACACCACGCCTATAAAAGTATATACAGGGATAAGCAGAGGTGCATTACACACCCACTCTTTGCCAGTCATTTTTGGTCTCACGTAATAGGTCTCACTAACTTTCCTCCATCCAAAAGTTGCCTGTAAGAGATCGCTTTTAGTGATATGGCCGCCATTTATACATTTTCATACGACGTTTCTCATATTTATTTGCATTGGTATACAATAAAGTTTATTCTATTCTATTCTATAGGGGGCAAACCTATTACCGTTACCAGTCACTCTTTAATTATTAAAAAAATTCCAGGACACGTCTTACGGTGTTACTTACATAGGTACTACTAAATAGTAACTAAATTCCGAATAAAGCAGTGACCAGGGGTGCGAATAAAGAAAAACAGTTTTTGGGTACTTAAGATATGGTCAGACCCCTGTTCGTCAGTCAGCAGGTGCCTAACTGGTCAAGATGACTTGGAGCACAGTGATGCCCTAAGCAACTTTAACACATTACAGTTTCGACCTTCTGTTGACCTCCAGACATACTGACCAGTAGCATAATAATATAAGGCTTCTATAGTGACATCCTAGCTGTTGAATATTTCATAATGCCAATCTGACAGGACCGAATTATATATCGAGCGTTCCATCCTTGAGTAGGTAGATTAGTGCTATGAAATATTTAACTGGATGGACATCACTACATATTATAAAATAAAGTAACTTCCTTCCGTATGTATGCTTAGATCTTTAAAATTACGCAGCGGATTTTGATGCGGTTTCCACCAATGGACGGAGTGGTTCTCGAGGAAGGTTTGTGTGTATACAATTTGGCAAGCGGGCGAAGCCGTAGGCGTCCGCTAGTTAATAAATAAATGTGTTGAACATTTGAACATAACGCTATTTAGGTTCAAGCACACTGTCTTGGCTCTATGCCAGGAGGCACAGATGTTACATACCACTAAAGAGAAACTCTGCAGTCTGAGCATCAGCATACAGTTATGTTACTGCAGTGCAACAATTAATTTAAAAAAAGGAAAAATCAACACAAAACCCTATGCCAAGCCGTCTGGCCAGTGTGGTATATGTAAAAAAAAAATTAAGGCTGAATCCCCCAGCCACTCTCAGCTTGACTCTATTCGCACAAAAAATGCTCAGTTATATTCCCACCCTAATGAAACATGACAGTTTATAGGTGACACTTACATGCGTAATATACAAATCCACAAATCGAGATAAAGACTTTTACTCGCTGCAATCTAGTGAAGTATTGTATTGTGAGTAAGTACATAAGTACCATCATAAGTGAGGAAAATACAAGTCCGTACCATATCCATATAGTACATATAAGTTGTTCCTCCTAAAACCAAATCATATTAAATCATTACTTACTCAAATAGACAATATAAATTACAAAAAAAGATAGTTATTTAAACTGCCATGGTCGTTATTATTATAAACTTTGTAAATGTATTCGGGATATTTACCATGTATTATTTTGTTGTCGAGTTTCCGATATTTCGGCACTATTGCAAGCGCCATGGTCACGGAGGAACTGTCAGTACATCGCGAAATAGTTTTAAGGTAAACCGTATCGATCTACCCTCCTTCTCACTCGTTTTTGTCGCGCACCACTACTATTGTCAGCACTGTTCTCACTACCAACTCGAACATGATCACGGCTATCGCAGTTACAGTCGACTTTATACACACCCGGCTTCTCCAAGGGGAAACTGTCCTTGGGCGAGCGCAAGGACTGTGATACCCTTGGAGAAGCCGGGTGTGTATAAAGTCGACTGTAGCTGCGGTAGCTCCTACCTTGGGCAAACTAAGCGATCGGTTGCATGCCGAATGAAGGAACACATTAGGGCGGTCAGAAATAATGAACCACAGAAGTCTGCGATTGCGGAGCATTTACTTGAGGCAGGTACTGATCATTGGATAGAGTTACATAACCCACAAATACTTTCGGCAGACCGTCATTACATACCCAGGTTGGTGAGAGAAGCCATTGAAATAACAACCGGCCATTCAAATAACACCGGCCCGGGGCGGTGTATGGTGCGGCAGGCAGGGGTCCAGTGGCGGCGAAGCGGAGTCTAGTGTGGGTGGTGTGGGTCGATTCGCCGGCCAGGGAGACCCTTAGCAACGGCGTCGCCGCGGCCGCCCGCAACATAGTCATGGGGCCCGCCTGGGACCAACCACCCCAGTAGGCTGTCCCACATGTAGCGCATAATCCTGTTGTAAGGTCGCCGCTCCGGGTGGTAACCGGTGTGGGGTAGCGGCGGCCTTGCATCAGGGGGGTTTGGGAGCCCTTCCGTCCGGCGGGTCGGCTCCGACCTAACCACACGGTTCTAGACGAAGCTAGCCTCTGCACTTTGTCACTTACTGCCGCACCAAATATCGCCCTGTCTTCACGCTTCCCCATATTTCACAATGACAGTGCAACAAGATAATAGACGGTACACAGCGGCCCCTAGAAACCCCACAAAGTTGACTTCGTTTGAGGTGGAGTTCGCGAATATCCGCGGACTCCATGCAAACCTCGATACCGTCCACCATCACCTGGAGTCGGCACGGCCTTCTGTGATGTTCCTAACGGAGACACAGATACGCTGCCCTGACGACACGTCGTACCTCTGTTACCCGGTCTATATCATTGAGGAACAATTCCGCGATAAAGCCGGGGTGTGCGTGTTCGTTAGGGCGGATGTTTGCTGCCGCCGGTTGCGCTGTCTGGAGAACCCCTCCTACTCCGTCCTTTGGCTGCACGTGGATCATGGCTCCATGAGCCATATCTACGTGTGCGTCTACCGCTCCCACACAGGGGACACTGGGACAACAAGGCTTTTCGAATACCTCAGCGAGATGGCTGACGATGCGCAGGTGCGGTTCCCGAACGCTGACCTGGTTTTCTTGGGGGACTTTAACGGTCATCACGTTGAGTCATCATGCGGGACGAACCGCCCATGCATTCGCTCTCTCCCACGGGCTGACCCAGATGGTACGGGGGATCACCCGGATACCTGACAGGTCAGACCACATGCCCGCCTGGCTGGATCTACTGCTGACGAGTCGCCCAGCCGAGTACAGTGTGTCGGTACGCGCCCCACTGGGCACTTCCGACCACTGTGTGGTGCACGCCAGCTTCCAAGTGCCACCGCCTGCTCGTGCTGAACAAATGACTCGACGACTATGGCACTACTCGTCGGCAGACTGGGACGGTCTCCGCGATCTTTGCGTCCGTCCCGTGGAGCCAGCGCTGCTTTGTAGGGAAGGCGCCTTCGGATAGCGCTGCTGCCATTGCTGGCGAGATCAGTCTAGGGATAGAATATTATATCCCTTTCACTGATGTCGCCAGCATCCGCAAAGCTCGCCCCTGGTTCGGGCGTGAATGTGCCGAGGCTGTCCAGAAAAAACAGTCGGCATATCGCGCCTGGGTCAAGGCTCGGGCGGCACGTGACTCGAACGTGAACCGCCTCAAAGCAGCGTACAATAGGGCCACTAGGTTCAGCAAGAGGGCCTTCAAGAGAGCGGATGCCCAGCGCGTCGCGCGGCTTGGTCAGGAGCTCACATCCCATCCCACGGGCAGCCGTGGATACTGGCAACTGGCCAAAGCCGTACAGTAAAATTTTTGTCAACCCTCGCTGCCACCACTGCGTTTTCCTGATGGATCACTGGCTCACAAAACCCAAGAGAAGGCGGACATGCTCGAAGACCTCTTTGCGGCTAATTCCCGGGTCGATGACCGTGGCCTGCAGCCCCCCGCCATCGCCAACTGTGGCCACACTATGCCTGATATTGTTATCAGGCAATGTGATGTACGGGCAGTGCTGCGGTCACTCGACACGCGGAAAGCCAGTGGCCCTGACGGCATTCCGGCGGTGGTGCTACGAAAATGTGCTGCTGAGTTGTCTCCAGTATTAATGCGTCTGTACCGCCTGTCATACTCTACAGGCCTCGTGCCGGAGGCCTGGAAGGAGGCGAACGTACAACCGATCCCCAAGAAAGGGGATCGATCCAATCCAGGAAACTATCGACCCATAGCTGTCACCTCAGTCATTTGCAAGGTGCTCGAGCTTCTTATTAATAAGCAGCTCATGCGATACCTGGAGGATCACTCGCTAATCAATGATCGGCAATATGGCTTCGGGCCAAAACGATCAACGGGTGACCTCCTGGCATTCGTCACGCATGTTTGGGGTGAGGCTATGGAAAAGTTCGGCGAGTCCTTGGCTATTAACCTGGACATCGCCAAAACTTTCGATAGGGTCTGGCATGCTTCGCTCCTTTCCAAGCTTCCGGCATATGGTCTACCTCCTCAACTGTGCAGCTGGATTGCCAGTTTTTTAAACGAGCGCCGAGTGCGGGTCCTCTGCGATGGCCAGGCTTCTCGCTTCTTGCAAGTGAATGCCAGGGTACCGCAGGGGTCCGTACTGTCACCAACTCTCTTTCTTCTGCATATCAATGATATGCTTTCCCTCGGGAACATTCATTGCTATGCAGATGACAGTACATTGCACGGGAGTTACTCGGTTCGTCCGACGGCGGGGCGATCTGTGATAGAGGAGGAGAGACGACATCTCGTGGGTGATCTCGACCGAAACCTCGACAGTATCTCCCAATGGGGTGCCGAGAACTTGGTCGAGTTCAATGCCCACAAAACACCGGCGTGTGCATTTACAGCGAAAAAATCCCCTTTCCTTCCCCTACCCACTCTTCAGAATGCAATATTACCAATGAAGGACAATCTAGACATCCTTGGCATAGACGTTCGTCGAGAGCTCAATAAAACAAAATACATTGAGAGATGTATTGGGCTAGCTTCGCGGAAACTAGGAATACTGAACAAGGTAAAGCGATTCTTTACACCGCACCAGAGGTGTCTGCTGTACAAAACGCAGATTAGACCCTGCGTTGAATACTGCTGTCACCTCTGGGACGGCTCCGCGAAGTATTTGCTGGACGCACTCGATGCTATGCAGCGACGCGCTGTTCGCATTATAGACTGTCCGGAGGTAACGGGAAGCCTTGAGCCGCTAGCCCAGCGCCGAACAATTGCTTCCTTGGCCGCGTTCTACCGTATTTACCACGGTGAGTGTTCTGAAGAGCTCTTCAACTTGATCCCACCCTCTCCCTTCCGATCCCGAACAACGCGTGCCTGGCAGAGATGTCACCCTCATACCGTGGAAACCGTCTTCGCGAGAACCGAGCGTTTTAAACGGTCGTTTCTCTGCCGAACGATGGTGGCTTGGAACGCCCTGCCTGCGCACGTGTTTCCTCCAACATATAACCCTGGGCTCTTTAAGCGAAGCGTGAAGAGGCACATTACTGGGTCGTCAAGTTGAGGGCCACTCTCTATAGTATTCCTGTGTACTGTGAGAGTCGCCCTCAATTGCCAGACGTTGCCTCAGCTTACCATCAGGCGGGTGGCGTCAATTTGTCGACCTAAATATAAAAAAAAAAAAAAATATATCAAAATATAAAAATTTCAATCGTGAAGACGGTTTTCAGTTGCCGGGTGTCTGGCCAGTGTCAGTTTATGTAAAAATAAACAACAACCTAAACAAAAACCGCGAGTGGATACTGTGAGTATTGTGTGCCGTGATCATGTTCGAGTTGGTAGTGAGAACAGTGCGGACAATAGTAGTGGTGCGCGACAAAAACGAGTGAGAAAGAGGGTAGACCGATACGGTTTACCTTAAAACTATTTCGCGATGTACTGACAGTTCCTCCGTGACCATGGCGCTTGCAATAGTGCCGAAATATCGGAAACTCGACAACAAAATAATACATGGTAAATATCCCGAATACATTTCCAAAGTTTATAATACAAAAAAAGAGTAATAAAAAAAATGTAGAGTATTGGAGGGAATAAGAGAAATTCCATAGTACATATAATACTATACATACTCTCATACTTACAAATTCTAAAGCATCAAATACACGTACGGTATGCTCGCGCAGGTCTAATTTGTACTAGGTTCGCGCAAGTATACCGTTAAGTGTATTTCATCAACGTAGCCTTATATGGCTATTTCTCTAGCTACTGTTATTTGGAAAGGGAGCGCAGTGCGTTGGCTGTGAAGGCAAATATGTTTGGCGCGCAGGTTTGCTGGTTGCTCTGTACCAGTTAAATTAACACTTTTAAAGCATTCTCTCAAACATTTTACACCAGCAGCCTGTGGGTTAGCTACACTCAAAAAGCTGACAACGCCCTGCGAGTACAGTACAATAATGGGGCGCTGTTGAGACTTCCTCCTTACTCCAGTGTGTCAGGTATGTTTGCTGATGCACACACGGACGACTATTTCGCGATCATGCGCAAAAAAAGTGGCATCAGCAATACGCAGAGTGAGGGGAAGTAACAATAGCATCCTCAGGGTTTTTTCTGTACGTTTAGACGGGCCTACAATGGATAGGTCTATGTCAGGCGTGGGGCTGGATAGATCTATCAACTTATAACTTATATTTGGATTGAATTTATGAATTGAATTTGAATTGAATTGAATTTGAATAGAATTGGATTAAATATTGAATTTATAAATTGAATTTAAATTAGATCTGAATTTATCTATTTATTTTTGGTTGTATTTTAATAATTTATGCCATTACTAACATAGTGTTTTAAGTCATTGTACACTAACATAATATATGGGCCTTGAGACGCCTGAAAATAAAGGACGTTTATTTTTTATAATAATTATATTTTATTTACGTGATATTTATTTTTTGTTCCATTTTGAATGTTCCTGAAATAATTTTATGATTCCCGATTCCCACGGGAATTGACGGGAACACATTCCGGGTAAGTAGCCTTTATTATACCTTATTACATCAGCTATCTACCAGTGAAAGTCCCCTTAAAATCGGTCTAGCCGTTGCAGAGATTAGCGGGAACAAACATAGAGACAGACAAAAATTTTATGTAAGCATATTTGTGTAAGTATCGTATATACGAGTACTTTCATATACATTTAGTAAAAAGCTGTAAATTTGAAATTACACACAGACACTTAAATTTTATTATCTGTATGGATAAGTATGTTTATCAGTTGTCTAGATCCCTTAGCACAAGGTTTAAGCTCAGTATGGGCTAGACATAGACCAACGCGGTCGTAGTATACGCTGTCGCCGTATAGGGCTAGATGACGTTGTGTGAGAATGTCTAAAAATATTAATTTACTAGCTGTTGCAGCTCCGCCTGCGTGTTACTTTAGATCGACATAGATTTTTTTTAGTGAACCGATTGAAATAAAACAAACCTTAAATGTTAAGTTAAATAAACCCAACGCATTATTGAAAACTGCATTCAAATTGGTTAAGCCGTTTCTGAGATTAGCGTGTTCAAACAGACAAAAACACAAACACAAAAATTCTAACGTTTCATTCAAACCATTGTCTATTGCGTTCATAAAGCCCCCATACAACAGTTTCTCTTTTATATCTACGATGTACAGACATCGACCACTCACAATTTTATTATATGTATTGATATTGATTGAAAAGAAAACCATTATTTTACGGGGAAATACTTACATAACTGTTAACGAGTGCACAAAGCAATGCAACGCTTATAATGAAATAGAAAGTAACCAATAACGATATAGTCAGTGTGAGGTAACTTACTGCCATGAAGAATGTGCATGCATATGACATTGGGTGTAGCTGAAACAATATGAAACAAGTAGAGTATGTATCTTAAACAGTCGAAAATATGATGCAAAGTAGAAACCCTTCTGTTAAAAACGCTAGTTACATTAAAATATTATAAGAATACAAGACAAGTGTTTTTCAAAATATTAGGAAAGAAATTATAAATAGATAACAAAAACTGATGTCATCGGTGGGACTCGAACCCACGGCCTTTCCCTAACAGGGGGAGTGCTCTGACCAACTGAGCTACGATGACCACTACCGACAACATCGAAATTTTGCTTCATATAATTTCATACATGGGGCACACTAAAAGTTTTGCACTTCTAGCTAATCGGAACTATTTGAATTTCGAATGTTATATTTTTTTAAACGTTGCAACCTTCTTAGTATTAAAAAAAAAACAATTGGCGGGAAATCATTTGTCAATTGTTTTTTATCACACATCAAAGGTATGCAACGAAAATGGAATTAAGTCCAAAAGATTTTAGAGCGATGATTTTTTATGATTTTAAAAGTTCTCTCTCTCCGCAAGACGCTCGTCTTCAAAATGCTTTTGGGAGAGAAGCACCTTGTTTGAGCACCATGAGGCGATGGTTTGCTGAATTTGAGAGAGGTCGAGTTTCTTTACATGACGAATTTCGTGAAGGGCGGCCTTCAACTGCCGTCAACGAAAATAATGTGGCTACTGTTAAGCGGTTAATTGAAGAAAACCCGCGGATTACCTATGAGACAATTCGAGGACTATTGGGGATTGGTATGAGTCAAATCCAGAAAATTTTACATGAAGAATTAAAAGTTCGGAAACTTTGTTGTCGTTGGATCCCTCATGAACTGACAGCCGAGCCGAAGCGGGCTCGCGTGGAATGGTGCTCACAGATGCTACTGAAGTACGACCACGGAAATTCTAATGCTGTTTATGACGTTGTCACAGGAGACGAAACGTGGATTTATTGTTTTGAACCCGAAAAAAACAGCAATCTAGTGAATGGGTGTTTGAAAGTGAGAACAAGCCAACAAAAGTGAGGCAGGCGAGAAACGTTGGTAAAAAAATGATCGCGTTTTTTTTCTCAGCTACGGGTTCCATCTCCACAATTCCACTTGAAGATCAAAAGAGTGTTAATGCCGAGTGGTATTCTACCATTTGTTTACCCAGGGTGTTAGAAAAAATTCGCGAAAGACGACCCAAAAGCCGCGTTCTCCTACATAATGACAACAGCTTCTTCACACACGGCCAACAAAACAAAGTCATTTTTAGCTTCCGAAAAAGTAGAACTCGTCACCCATCCTGCGCATAGCCCCGACCTAGCACCCTGTGATTTCTGTATTTTCACCAAAATCAAAGATTTGATGAGAGGTTTCACTTTTACCAACTCCGAAGAGGCAGTGATAGCGTTCAATCAGCACGTAGAAAACATGCCTTCAGATCTGTGGTCCTCCTATTTTAAAAAATGGTTCGATCGCATAAAAAAATGTTTAAAATGTAAAGGAGAGTATTTTGAAAAGCAATAAACATAATATTTTGGTTTTAACATGTTGTTTTTTTAAGTTACGCAAAACTTATAGTGTGACCTACGATAATTTCTTTCCTAATATTTTAAGAATAGTTTAAGCAAAAAAAAGTGTTTTTCAACCAACTTCCAAAATAGGAGGAGGAGGTTCTCAATTTGACAATATCTTTTTTTTCTTCTTTTTATTTATTTGTTACTAACGTTGTTAATCACCGCGGCGCCCGCCGATATTGTTGTCTCGTTTCCCGATTTCCGTGGGAAAACATTTCCGAGAAAAAATTTTTCTTTGTTATTAAGGGATTATGTAGAAAGAGAACTTCGATATCGCCCAAGGGTTGTGAAGGTCAGATGGCAGTCGCTTCACGGAAAATATCGAAGTTCAGCCGAATTGCAGTTAGACTGGAAAGCCGACCCCAACTGAGTTGGGAAAAGGCTCGGTGAATGATGATTAAGGGATAGTGTAATTTTGAAAATGTTTCGAATTCCGGATGTTTTGAAAATAAAATATTATTGTATACTTAGACTAGCTTGCAATTATCCCAATTATTTGGGGTCGGCGCAACATGTTTTCATCTTCCATACATCCCTGTCCCACGTCATCTCCTCAGTAACTCCTTTCCTGGTCATATCCTCTTTCACGCATTCCATCCATCTTTTCTTGGGTTCTCTCGACTTCTCAAGTCATCTACATTCATACTTTGCACCTTTCTTACCACGTTACTTTCCTCTCTTCTCATAACATGTCCATACCATGATAGCCGTTCGCTTCTCACTTTTTCATTTACTGGGGCAACTTTCAACTTCCTCTAATATACTCGTTTCTTACTCTATCCATCCTTGTTACATTATATAAGTTAAATAGATAGTATAATTAAATATAATACCACATAATAAGATAAATAATAAGTAAGTACTCTGCACTCGGAGGTTGATAAGGATCGGATGTATGTTAAAGACTGGATATAATAGGTTCACGTATCCCTGACTTATTGGGCGTTCTTACCTTAAAGTTACTGCTACTACTTACGATATCGTCACGATATCGTGTGTCGTTATCGTGCAATGTGAAAACGCCCATTCATGTATAAAGTATGGATAATAAAGGGAATTTTACGTTCTATTATTAACGGACACTGCACTTTGAACAGGTAACAAACTTATTACTTTAAGATAAAAGGTTTCCGGTACCTTATTTTTTATGAGTAAGTTCACAAAGAATGTAGAAGTTGAAAGACTGAATATGCGACTGCCGTCCCTGAGGTCATAGGTTCGATTCCGGGTCGAATCAAATTGTGTTACATAAATATTTGGTTCGTAGTCTGGGTATTTTCTTTGTATAATTATGTATGTATTTAGAAATATATAAATATGTTTTTCAGTCGTCTAGTTCCCTTAGCACAAGCCTAAGTTACTCTTTATAACACCAGCTTTCAAAATCGCCCCAGCGATTTTAGTGATTCGGCTAATCACTAAAATCACTGCAAACAGATGAAACATAATACTACATAAGTACATATTATAAAACAAAGTCGCTTCCGTCTGTTGGTATGCTTAGATCTTTAAAGCTATGCAACAGATTTTTATATGGTTTTGACTAATGGATAGAGAGGTCCTCGAGGAAGGTTTTTGAGTAAATACCTAATTCGTCAAGTGGGCAAAGCCGAGAGCGACCGCTAGTAATATTATACAATAATCACGTATATGTCCCCCGGTGGTATTATATGTCTTGATCCCACGTAATAGGGGACAAACCTATTACAATTTGCTTTCAGGTACTTAACCCGTGAGAAGGCGCGCTATGAGCAATTTGCTCACACAAAAATTTAATTCAAAAATTTTTTGTCTTTCCCTTGCCACACCAATTCAAGCACTTCCTAAATATTCACCCCCTCTCCCCTGACGCAATTCTCGATCCGCTCAGTGGCGTTGCGACCGCACAGCAAGGCTTTTGTGGAGGCCGTGTACCAACGTGCGGCGATTTGCTCATCACGCGCCAGCAATTACTTTGCACCGAACATGTAAAATACATGTGTTCAGTATGTTTCGAGAGGCACATTAGTGTAGATTTAATGGATGAATAACACTTTTTAATTTTTGTTATGTAACAGTTTTTATTGTGATTTTTATGAAACGTGCCAAAAAATTTAATTAATACTAGGTTGTTTTGTTATTTGCGTTAGAAGTTGCTATTATGTTTAATAGTTTTGATTAAAATACTTGTTTTCTTACTTACTAAACCTTGTGTTATTTATTTAAATACATTATAAGCCAATAAATATAGAAACACTAAAAATATGAACATTTACGATAGTATGAGCAATTTGCTCGCGCGCGTCTACTCGTGTAAGAAAATTAGGCGCGCCTTCTCACGGGTTAATAAAACAAATTTAAAGGGGATTCTCGAAAAGGATTAAGTTCTCGATGCAAAGGGGATTACACAAATGGAAACAACAAAGATAAGGAAGATAAACATATATTAACAGTTGGGGCATTGCCAAAAAGATGCAGTTGCCATGTGTTTGACAAAATGGAGAGATATGTAAGGATTATTATAAAACTGGAAAGTGGTGAAAATTGTAAAGTTTCAATGTTATATCATGTATTTATAATGTCGATTGATGGCACTTTGTGGAACTAGCTGCGCATATTGAACAAAAGCACATAAATGTGACTACATTTCAAAATTGGACAATTTTGCTTTCGTCTTCGCTAGCTCGGTCAAAAATATATGATACAATCAATGTACTTACTACGCTGACACATGCAATTACTATGGCACTACTCTTCAAATTTAAGCCCAGAAAAGACGCAACTGTGGGCAATTTGTCTAGGACACTCATTTTGAATAGTTCCTTTTAAATTCACGCAGGAAACTTAAATTATGATCATGTTTCGTAAAGTTTTGTTTGTAAATTAAATGACATTATTATAGAAAATAATGACTATTCATCAAGTGACATAGATAAAATAGAATCACCAAAAAAAAAAAAAATCGGTTCATACACTACGAAGTGGAATGCGGTTGAATTGGGAAACCTCTTTGTTTTTAAAGACAGTTAAATAAGTTTTCTAATATATATATATAATAATAGCTCCTCGCGCGGAGCGTCTCCAAGGAG
Source organism: Nudaria mundana (assembly GCA_963556515.1). Taxonomy (NCBI): domain Eukaryota; kingdom Metazoa; phylum Arthropoda; class Insecta; order Lepidoptera; family Erebidae; genus Nudaria; species Nudaria mundana. The sequence continues at coordinate 16,044,185 of OY748298.1, forward strand.
AAGGCGAAGCTCCGGAAGCCGGTGACGAGCCTGGAGGTGGAGCTCGCTGCTGCCGAAGACGGCGCCTAGGACCGCGCCCACCACGGCGCCCACCACAGCGCCCACCACGGCGCCCACCACGGTGCCCAGCACGGTGCCCAACACTGGACCCACCACGGCGCCCGGATCGCCGCCACAGCCTGTGCCGACTATGGTACAGGTCCTGACGGCGATCGAGAGGCGCCTCGCGGTCCTGGAGGACCGGGCGCACCGCCCTCCGCTAGCGCGTCCCGCGTTTACATACGCGGCGGCTGTTGGCGGTGCTTCCGCTCCCGGTCCAAGCGGCACACCTACACCTGCTGTCCGCCGCCCCGCTCCGCCCCCATCCGCTTCAGCGAGTCGGATGCCGGCCGAGACCGCGGCACAAGCGCGGAAGGCTAAGGGGCGCGGCAAAAAGAGTGGCACCCCTGCCGCCTCCTCTTCCTCTAACATCGCTCCCGCTGCTTCTTCACATCCCTCCAGACGGGAAGGATGGGAAGTAGTGGGGGCCAAGAAGAGGAGAACGAAGGCCGCCAAGAATGCGGCCAAAGCCGCCGCGGCGAAGGCGCTGAAGAGGCCCCGCCCTCCTCACTCCACCGCCGTCGTCCTGACGGTGACGACGGTAGGTGTAGAGAAGGGGGTGGGGTACGCCGACGTACTGAGGACCGTGAAGTCCTCAGTCAACCTCTCGGCCCTCGATATACAGGAGGGGCTCCGGTGCAAGACGACACGCACCGGAGCTCGCCTCCTCGAGGTCTCCAGCGCCTCCAGCGGCCCTAAAGCTGACGCCCTAGCAGCGTAGCTTAGGGACTCGCTGGACGCAGAAGCCGTCCGCGTCACCAGACCTACCAAATGCGCCGCATTGCGCATCACGGGTCTGGATGACGCGGCCACGACGGAGGAAGTAATCTCCGCCGTCGTGGAGGCGGGCGGCTGCCCCCGTGACCAGGTGAAGGCTGGAGACATCTCCTTAGGCTCCACTGGTCATGGGATGACAGTCGTCCAGTGCCTCATCGCGGCGGCACTGAAAGTGGCGGACGGACGAAGCCTCCTCGTAGGGGGCTTCCTAAAGGCGCAGGTGCACCTCCTTCGTGCCCAGGAAACCAGATGTTTCCGGTGCATGGTGGTGGGGCACGTCGGAGTACAGTGCACAGCGGAAGTCACCGTGGGCGATCGGTGCTTCCACTGCAGCCGGCCCGGTCACAAGGCAAGTGCCTGTGATGCCCCGCCTCGCTGCTTTAGATGCGAGGCAGAGGGCAAGACTGCGGACCACCGGGTCGGCAGCACAACCTGCGCCGCCTCGAGGCCAAAGCGTCGTCCGTCTGCTGAGAGTGGTGGGGGTGCCGCTACTGCACGGCCAGATGTTTCTCGGCGGGATGCTGATATGGACGTCCATTAATGTCTGACGCCCATATCCGCATCCTGCAAGTGAATTTGAACCGCTGCCGCGCTGCTCAGGATCTTCTGTACCAGAGCATCCGGCAGTGGTCCATAAACTTGTCTGTGGTCGCCGAGCCGTACTACATCCACCCGGGCAGCCCGGTGAACGAGGAAGGCTCGGCCTGTTTTATCTTCGGAGGGTCCGCCGCAGACAGCTCGCGCCTTGCGATCATTGCAAGGGGCCGCGGGTGTGTTGCAGCGGACTATGATGGGTTGGCAGTCGTGGCCACCTAAATCTCGCCGACACTGGACGAGACTCAGTTTGAGCTATGGCTCACTGAGCTTGACGTCGTCTTCGCTGCGTGCCGTCCTCGCCCTGTCCTGCTCGTATTACTGGCTGGCACGTGAAGGAGGGTGAGGAGACGCACTCGGACCATCGGTACATCTGGTTCGATGTTGTTCCCCCTACCTAACCTCCCACAACCGGTAGAAAATCCCCCAGATCCACGTTGGGCACTTCACTATCTGGACTTGCCTGCCGATGTGGATGCCGAGGCGGAGTGGTTCAGGAGAGCCATGTCAAAAATCTGTGATGCGGCGATGCCTAGGGTTACACCCAGACCGGCAAGGAAGCAGGTACCAGGTCGCCGGAGATTGCACAGCTGCGCGCAGCATGCATCTCCGCCCGCCGTCAGTACACCAGGTTTCGCCGAAGGCATGGCCACCCAGACGACGCGGCAACCCGAGAGGCGGAGCTATACCAGGCTTACAGGGAGGGTAAAGGTAATCTCCAGGAGACGATAAAGCGGGCCAAGACGGCGGCCCGCAAGGAGCTCCTGGAGACCCTGCAGCAGAACCCATGGGGGCACCCGTACCTACAGGTCAGGGAGAAACTCCGACCTAGGGTGCCCCCACTGACCCAGAGTCTCCAGCCGCAGCAGCTGGAGCGGGTCATGAGCTCCCTGTTTCCGACTAGCGCGGAGGAGCACGTCCCTCCGCGCATGGCTCCGTCTCTGCCCGACGCGGATAGCACCAGCGAAGACGACGTACCGGTACGAAGACGACGGCGAAGTCAGGGTGGGGGAGCTAGGTGCGGCAGTACTCCGGCTTGAACGCCGGAAAATCACTGCCCCCGGACCCGACGGCATTCCTGGCCGTGCATGGGTCCTGGCCCTCGAAGAACTCGGGCCTCGACTGATGGGGCTATTTAGCGCATGCCTCGAAAGGGGCCAGTTTCCCAAGGTTTGGAGGACGGGGAAACCGGTCCTGATCCGTAAGGCGGGGCGGCCGGTGGACTCACCGTCCGGATACCGGCCGATCGTGTTGCTCGACGAGGTGTGTAAGCTCTTTGAGCGAATTATCGCGGAACGCCTCGTCGAGCATCTCTTGACGGTGGGGCCAGACCTGGCGGACAACCAGTACAGTTTCCGTCGGGGACGCTCCACCGTGAGCGTGATCATGCGCGTGAGGAGCCTGATGGAGGAAGCAGTCTCGCAGGGCAAGGTGGTGGTGGCGGTGTCTCTTTACATCGCCAACGCGTTCAACACCTTGCCATGGAGCTGCGTTAGGGAGGCCATCGTGTATCACGAAACGCCTCTCTACCTCCGTTGTATTGTCGGGGCCTATCTCTCGGAGAGGGCGATAGCTTTCCCTAGCTGGCTCGGGCCAGCTCGGCGGGATGTGTTGTGCGGTGTTCCGCAGGGGTCGGTCCTGGGGCTGCTTCTGTGGAACATTGGCTACGACTGGGTGCTGCGGGGTATGTTGCCTGAGGGCGTCGGCGTAACGAGCTACGCCAACGATACCCTCGTCACGGTGCGGGGTGCAACGTACCAGGAGGCAGCACTCAAGGTCACGACGGGTGTTGCTCAAGTGGGTCGGATACGGCGGCTGGGACTGGAGGTGGCCTTGCACAAGTCCGAGGTTCTGTGTTTTCACAGACCTCGGAACGGTCCACCTGAAGGTTCCAGCATAAATGTGGGAGGCGTTAGCATCGGCACCAAGCACTCGATGAAGTATTTAGGGATCGTACTTGATAGCCGATGGAACTTCGAACCACATTTCCAAAGTTTGGTCCCCAAGGTGACACAGGCATCGGTCGCGCTGACTGATGCCCAACCTAAAGGGACCCAACGCTTCCTGCAGGAGACTGTACCTGGGGATCGTGCGGAGTATGGCCCTATACGGGGCTCCCGTATGGGTGGCGCGTTTGACGGCCAACAACTCGACGCTCCTTAATAGACCGTTAAGGACATTGGCCGTCAAAACAATAAGGGGCTACCGCACTATCTGTACGAGCCAATAATGCTCGTACAGCACTTTTCTACGGTATTAATAAATGCCGTAGTAAGCGAGGGAAAGTAGTCGTTACTTTACCGCCGCAACGCGCGAATTAGACATTATTTTACTGTGTACTCACGTAATTCTAAGTGCGACTCAGAACATCTATTTATATACCTACAAACAATAAACGACAGTTTTTACGATATAGTGGTTTTCCTGTCAAACACCTGAAAAACCCATACATCTAGTGGTCCTTCGAGCTATTTATGGTGAGTATTGAGTGGCTATTTCCCAGTTACGTTAGCAAATCGGTGTTGTTGGCCTCCCAGAAGCGGGTCTCACCAGCAACATTGAGACGTTGCACATAGCGTAAAGGAGGGAAAACTACTCTAATACAACCCAGGAACGAACCAGTGAGCAGAGATTACGTCTACTGCTACACAACCGGAAGTACAACGTACGAAACAGCAGGGACAACGTCCACTGCTACCCAACAAACTATCAAACAGCGTAGACAACGTCGACCGCTGCCAAACAACTTACAACGGTGGAGACAACGTCTTTTGCCGACATATACAAACGTGAGTACTTTTAACTACTAACACAACACCAACTTCTTTATAATGTCTGAAGAAGACCAAGTCCTGTTCGGGGAACTTATCCAGAAACAACAAAGTAGTTATGAAAATATCAAGAGCGCGCATGATAACTACAAAAAGGATTCTATGGGTCGAAAATCGGTAGATTACTTGGATAAACGTATCGCAACGCTACAATCTTTGTGGGATGAATTCTGTGCAAACCACGAGATCATAACGCGGTATGAATCAACAATGAGCAAACAGGATTATTTTACGAAGAAGGTTTACGAAATTACTGGTGGAATGTACGAGAAAACATTGCATTCTATGACGCAGTTACGAGACGAGATACTGAGCGAACCTACGTTTTCTGGTTCTAAAAACCTGAAATTTTCGGTTACTCCTGGAACACCTCAGCCCCATCCTGCCGGAGGACATTTACCTGCAGGTGACGGGAAGGAGAAACATTTGTCGACTTTGCGACGTCAACAGATGTGCAATTTCAACGCCCTCAACCGCGCAGTTTCCAAGGTTAATCTCAACGAGATGAAGGAAAGCTGGCAATTTAAGGATCAACTCAGCATATTGCAAGCGAAGTGGGGAGCAATCGACAAAGTTCACTGGGAGTTAAGCTACCTACTCCAAGGGAGCGACCAGGGATATGAAGCAAACTTCGATCACTGGGAGAGTGTATATGACAACCTAAAAGAAGAGTTGAACAAGAAAATCTTTGAGGTCTCACATTACACTAAAACAACACCGCGTATGGAGTTGCCAAACTTTAACGGCACCTACAGTAATTGGATCTCTTTTCGAGATTTATTTTTCGAAATGATCCATAACAACCCTACGTTAAATAAAACTCAAAAAATGAAGTTTTTAAAGTCTAGACTGAGCGGGGAGGCGGAAAAACTAATAAAACATCTTCCCGTAAGTGCGGAAAATTATGAGTCCTGTCTGGAAATTATTCAGCACCGCTACGACAACAAGCGGTTACTTTCTTTTTACCTCTTACATCGAAACACTTCTTAATCAACCTTCTATCGACAAACCGAACTCAGGTAGCCTGAAAAGGTTACACGATACAACGAAAGAGTGTCTTAACGCCTTGGAGAATATTAACATCGATATTCCCGTATGGGGTCCTCTTATCGTGTATCTGTTATCATCAAAACTCGATGATATCACTTACGGTGATTATATACAAGATATGAAACATCCACGAGAACTTCCAGACTTACACGAGTTCATGGAATTCCTGGAACTGAAGTTCATGACTTTGGAGACATCCAGATTCAAAAGGGGCGGTCAGAAACAAAATTATTCACCGAATAATGCCTACAAAAATAACAACGTGAAGTCAATGAACTTTAAAGACTCAGAAAAGTGGACAAAAACCTACCACACTACGTCGCGAAAATGTCCACTATGCAAAAACGATCACGCGCTAAGGCAATGTTCAACATTTATAAACATGGATGTGTCATTGCGAAATCAAACAGTAGGGCAATTAAATTTATGCAAAAATTGCTTGTTTAGTCACGGGGCAGATAAATGTGCATCTACGAAAAGATGTCACACGTGCAACCGTAGACATCACTCACTTCTTCATGATGACAATCTGAAGTCGCGACAGTCAAAACCGTCTACGTCAACGACTACGGCGACTGAGCGCATCTCCAATCACATCAACAGCGATCAGGAGATACTTTTAACGACTCTTCAATTGAGAGTAAAAAATAAAGAAGGAGAATACGTCGGTCTGAGGGCTTTACTGGATCAAGGGTCGCAAGTAACCTTAATTACAGAAAAGGCGGCTCAACGATTGAGGTTATCCCGTAACAAAACGAACACTGCCATCACCGGTGTCGGTGCAATTATGGGCACGAGTAAAGGCATGATAAGACTGGAATGTAAATCTATCCACTCTGATTATACTTTCCAAACGGAAGCTTTGATAATGCGAAAACTTATCAACAACTTGCCAAACTCAACAGTTAACACTAACAATTGGACCCATCTCGACAACATAAAGTTGGCGGACCCGAACTTTAACGTGCCCATCGACATGTTACTAGGAGCAGATATTTACTCCGAACTTATATTAGAGGGGATCCTGAAACACAACAATGGTTCAACGGTAGCTCAACAGACCAAGGTCGGCTGGATACTGTGTGGAGCTACGAAACAATTTAACTGTCTAGTTACTCTCACAGAGTTAGACAGTATTACTGAGTTCTGGGAGTCGGAAGACATTCCCTCCGAACCCGAGAACACAACGAGCAACGCTTATTGTGAGGCCTACTACCAGGAAACCACGGAACGATCGAGTGATGGCCGATACGTCGTGAAAATGCCAATGAAAAACGGCTATGAAAAGAGCCTAGGCAAGTCAAAACAACAAGCCATAGCGCAGTTTATACAGTTAGAAAGGAAAATGGCTAGACAAGAACATTTTGCTAGGCTATATAAACAGTTTATCCAAGACTATATTGAATTAGGTCACATGAAGCCCGCACCGGCATCTCAAAGTCAGGAATGCCAGATGTACTTACCACACCACGGTGTGCTGAGGGAGGATTCGACTACCACAAAATTGCGAGCTGTTTTTAACGCCTCTATGAAAACAAGCACGGGCTACAGCTTAAATGACTTGATGGAAAAGGGGCCTAACCTTCAGAAGGACATTTTGTCTCTGATAATCAAATGGCGTAGTTACAAATACGTCCTAACGGCGGACATCGAAAAAATGTACCGTCAAATCCTTATCCATCAGGATCAACAATGCCTACAGAAAATCATCTGGAGAGAGTCCGTCACCGAACAACTGAGCGAAATGTTACTGTGTACTTTGACATACGGCACGACTATCGGACCTTTCATTGCTATGCGTACCCTGAAACAGTTAGCCCAAGACGATGGCGATGCTTTTCCACTAGCAAAAAATGTACTACTCGACGAGTTTTATATGGACGATGTCCTAACGGGTCATCATACCATCGAGTCAACGAAATAGTTGCAAAAAGAACTGTACGAACTTTTAAAGGGGGGTGGCTTCATTTTACGGAAGTGGGCCACAAACGAACCGTCTATTCTCGAAGGACTACAAAGTCAAGAGAAAAACCCGACCAGCAGTTTTATTTTCAAGCAACAGGAGTTTAGTAAAACACTCGGGCTAACCTGGAACAACGCCAGCGATACCTTTCATTTTATTAATGAGGTATCGGACAACACATTTGACATACACTACACAAAGCGTAGATTGTTGTCGGAAATAAGCAAGTTATACGATCCCCTGGGATGGTTAGCTCCAATAACTATCCAAGCTAAGCTGATTTTTCAGACATTGTGGACGGAAAAATGTCGGAAAATTTGTTGGGATGAAAAGGTGCCGGATACATTAACTAAGGAGTGGAGCAAAATAAGATCCGACTTACCAATAATAAACAAAATCGCTATACCCAGGTGGATAAAGTACGAACACAATAGAACCATCGAATTGCAAGGCTTTTGTGACGCAAGTGAGAAAGCGTATGCATGCGTCATATACAGTCGGACTACGTCATCGACTGGCGCATACATTACGACGCTACTCGCAGCGAAAACAAAGGTGGCTCCTCTCAAAAATAAATGCACCATTCCGAGACTGGAGCCGAGCGTCGCAGTGTTGCTTACAAAGCTAATACACAAAATAACGGCCATTCTTACAGACTGCAAGCTCGATATCTTCTGCTGGACCGACTCTAAAGTAGTATTAGCCTGGCTACAAGGAAGTCAATCCAAATACGAAAAATACATTACAAATAGAACCAAACAAATACTTAACATTGTACCTGCGATAAACTGGGGTTACGTAAAGAGTTGCGAAAACCCTGCAGATTGTGCAACCAGAGGTCTTTTACCTTCAAAACTTGTCGACTTTGACTTGTGGTGGGATGGACCTCAATGGCTAAAGAAGTCGGAAAAACTAGAAGCTACCCTGGAGGAAACTTATACCACTGAGGAAGGCTGTGTAACAAAATGTTACTTTACAAACAATGCGGAACCAACGGTCATTAAAAATGAATTAATTAAGTCATTACTGGAGCGATACAGTCACATAGATCGCATTACAAACATACTTGCTTGGATTATACGTTTTGCTGAGACTTCACAAAACAAGCGCTCACGGGAGGGCACTGAACTAAAAATATGTGACATAAATAACGCCTTACTATTGATTATAAAATCAGTTCAAGGTTGTTATTTTGAGATGGAGATAGAAGCGCTCACTAAAAACGGTAAACTCCCTAACAGGAGCACTATTTTAAAGCTCAATCCCTTTTTGGATTCGAGCGGAATTCTCCGTGTCGGAGGCCGGCTAACGAACTCAGACTTGCCTCACGACGCAAAGCACCCTATACTGTTACCGAGCGCGGGAAGAACGACTCAGCTTCTTATAGAAAAGTCGCACCAACAAACACTACACGGTGGATCTAGATTAACACTAGCTCACACTAGAAACAACTACTGGATTGTTAGCGGCAATCGAACAGTAAAAAAGATATGTCGACAATGTGTGAAATGTCGGCGATTCGCGCCTTCTCGCGCTGAACAGTTGATGGGTAACCTTCCGAAACAAAGAGTTACACCATCGAGACCGTTTTCACATACCGGGATTGACTTTACCGGTCATGTCGAGGTGAAAATCAACAAAGGGCGCGGAGTAAAAACCTGTAAAGGTTACATCGCCATATTCATATGTATGTGCACAAAAGCAGTACATAAAGGACTTGAGTCGGACCTATCGACACAAACATTCCTGGCAGCATTGAAAAGGATGTGTGCTAGAAGAGTAACGCCCAAGCACATTTATACCGATAATGGGACCAATTTTATCGGTGCAGCAAGATTGCTACAAGAAGAATTTCAAACATACAAAACTATGTTATCTTCAGAGTTCTTTCGAGAAATTAACAATCTGCGAATAGAATGGCATTTCAACGTCCCAATCTGGCCAAGCGCAGCCGGTCTGGTCGAGTCCGGGGTGGCCGCGATGAAGAGGCATCTCAGGAGAGTAATTGGCCAACAGAAGCTAACGTTCGAACAGTTTGCAACGCTTCTGACACAAATTGAAGCGTGTATGAACAGTAGACCTCTGAGTCCGTTATCAGAAGATGTAGACGACCTGGACTACCTAACTCCTGGTCATTTCCTAACAGGAGGTCCAACGCTTGCCCTACCACTAAATGAAGAAAAAGGGTTAAAATCGATCGACTGTAGAAACAATTGGAACCTTATTGAAATGCTACGGCGACATTACTGGGATCGCTGGGCAAAGGAATACCTACACCGACTACAAAATAGGAACAAATGGCAACACACACGAGAAAACTTAAAGGAGGGGCAGTTGGTACTGGTCAAAGAAAGTAATTTACCGCCTGGCAAGTGGGCTATGGGCCGCATCATCAATTTGCACCCAGGTACGGACAGTTTAGTTAGAGCGGTCACGCTGAAGACACAAGCTGGAACATTAAAACGACCCATAACGAAACTAGTCCCGCTACCCATAACCGAGCCATGCGAAAACCCTGCCACAGGTCCTGAGCCACAGGCACCGAGACCAAACAATGTGCCTCCCAAAAAACGGGCTACGACAGGCAAACGAAATGGAGTCCACAACCTACTGTTGGTCCTTCTGGTAGTATTAACAACTATGACTGGAGTATTAGCGATACCCCAGCAATCCTTCAAGATCTCCGAACTACCGGATCACCAACCGGTGTACTTTGATCCTGTCGGAAACGTTCGACTCATACATGACGAGTGACTTTTGGTGTATTATAATTTAACCTCGTTGTGGCAAAGTACGTCCAGAGTTGAGCAATACATAGCTCAATTAGCAAAATTATGTGACCCCCACGAAGCTTGTCATTCCACCATAAAGCAACTCAGATTTGAAATGAAACAGTTAGACGAATACAATCAGTTGTTACTGGCAGAACATCAAACACGGAAGCGCCGCGGCTACTTCAACGGAGTAGGAAATCTAGCGCGAACTTTGTTCGGGGTTATGGATAGCGACTTTGCGGAAAAATACACTCAAGATATACACAAAATCAAAACAAACGAACAGTATTTACTACAGCTGATACGAAACCAAACACTTATCGTCGAAGCACAAAACAACATCATCAAGAAAAATGAAAACTTTGTCAAATCCCAACTGGACGTAATACAACAATTCATGAATGAAATGAAAAGTGAGACGCAAGGGCTTGATAAAAAATTCCACGACATTGCGAAACTGAATGATGTGAACGCAGGGGCGATAACCGCCAGCTTGCTACTCTCCACGTTGAGAAGGAGCCAACAAATGCTCCTAGATGCACTAACTGACGTCTACCGGGGACATCTGGACAGGAACCTGTTTACACCCGAACAATTATCGGAGCAGCTAAACTTCATTGCGGGCATTGTATCGAAACAGTTAACATTGCCTATCAAAAACGGCAATGGGGCGAACATATTGGATATTTACAAACTTATATACGCCAAAGCACGCCTTAATGACCAGTACCTACTGTTTGAACTACATATACCGTTACTTAGTGACGACGACTATAGCTTATATCATAGTATTCCTATATACAAACAACTCCCGGCGAACCAATGCCAAGCTGCAACAATATCAACAAAGTATATAGGAGTGAACTTTGTAAAAAACACCTACATACAAATGGAGCAGTCAGACATGGAGCAGTGTACAGCTATGAGTGTAGGTGACTATATTTGTCACGCCTACACTCCTATTCGCAACGTACATAGTTCAGCAGCATCGTGTGAAGCGACGATATTGAGTCAAAACGTAAACAAGGTCGCATGCAACTGGATATCACAACAGTGCACTGACCAATGGGTAAAATTACAAAAACCTAACATATGGCTATACACCGGTATTAATGAGTGTACGACTCGTATAGTATGCGAGAATCGAGTTACACAGACAACAATAACAAAGTCCGGGCTCCTTGCACTAGGTCAGGATTGTGTAATTCAACACAACGATGCTACTATTTACATACTATAGCACGCAACCAGATTCACTCACTGACGCGGGATAAAACCCAACCTCAACGACGCGGGATTCTCATCCCGACCCAACCCCCGCAGAGACCACAGAGGTGGTCAAAGTCCGCCGGGCGCCACTGGAAATAGTTCTGCTTGTAACCAGAGACGCCCGGCAGCGGACGTTAGAGCGGCCGCGGCCTTGGGCCGCAGAAATACAAAAAAAAAAAAAAAAAAATATAAGACTCCGCTACGCTCCGTCTTAATAATACAATATCACACACATTAAAGGTTGGTAAGTAGTAAGTAATTATTTAGGTAATATTAATTTATTTACAATCTCAACTAAGAATATATAATAGCACCCAGATTTCTATAAAAACCGGCCAAGTATCACATAGCTCCTGAACTAACCAAGTTACCTGATCCGTTATAGCTTTCCTCCAAAGTTCGTTACATGGACGACCATGATGATTTTTTGTAGTTTTTTCGAAGCTTTTCGAGAGGGGGAGACGCCACGTGTTAACAAAAATTTGGGTTATAAAGTTGAATATATCGCAAACGGTTTCTTAAATCTTAAACTTATCTTAACCTGTCAACCCACCCAAAAAACTGTAAAAAATAAAAGGGAGCACGGGCGGGTGATGACATCGTGACCTCTCAATATTTTTGAAAGACATAACTAGTGATTAATGCGAGAAGAAAAACATCCCTACTTTATGTATTAGGATGTCCCATAATCCCAGATTTTTTGAAAATTAAACCCTTGACGCAGTTCATGAAACTTTGCAATACTTATACTTTATTACTGCTCGCTCCTGTTCGTCTTAGCGTTACATCTATAAAGCCAGAGCTTGTGTTTTTGAATGACCGCGCTAACCTCAGAAAATACCCACTGGTTAGATTTGAAAAATTTACTTGTGTTTGGAATTTATTTCATTTATTGAGGAACTAGTGGTTGCCCGCGACTTCGTCCGCGTGGTAATTTGGATTTTTTCCCGTTCACGTCGCGCCGCGTCATATTTTGAACAATTCACACAATATATCTATAAATTGTAGCCTATGTGTTATTCTGATGTATTAGCTATATTATTGAAAATCCATTCAGTAGTTTTTACGTGAAAGAGTAACAAACATCCATCCATCCATACATACATACTTACATACTCACAAACTTTCGCGTTTATAATATTAGTAGGATAAGGCAAAGAAAACTGATGGTCCCTATAGACGCAAATATTTATAAGTCTAAGTTCAGATTGAATGTAATACAGGGTTTGTCGGTCCTTTCTCCAAAGCAACAACGATTGGCGATCTGCCACTATTGTGTGCTATATTTTATTTAATACTTAATATTTTTAATAACTTGTTTGTTTTTATAGAAAATTAGGTTATCCAATATCTTGTTCGAAAGTCATTACAATTTTTCCAGTCAAAGCTGCAGGCGAACAAGGAACGTTTGCGATTATAATGTTTTTTTATAACGAGCCATTGTAAATATTTAATTAGCGTTTTTGTTAGTCTGAAAAATACTAGATAGTAAATAAATAATAAAGATATTGGATTTTCTTAAACAATACAGTGGGTTGTTGTATAAATTCACAGTTTAACCATCAGAGAGGATTCCTGGGGCGATACATGTTTGGGATTTTTGCCCACAACGATCGCATTGTTTATTTATTTTTTTTCACAGTTTTAAAAAACATATGTTTATTTAAATTTTAAAGAGATTTATTATTTATGCTATACGTTATTTCTTTCTTTCACGGCCGGTTTCTGAATTGATAATATTAAGTTGAGCATACACTGAGTACCTACGCCAAATGTCAAAATTTAAGAACAAATTTTGACATTTCATGTACTCAACGAACACTCAACTTGAAATTCTTAATTCAGAAACATTGCGGTATCAATGTGCTTGGTTACACCGTGGATTACCTAATTCAAATATGATCTAAAATTATAGACGACATCAAAAACAAAAATCATTAGTACCACTTTCCGCCTTGCACTTGTCGCATCGTTGCCACCGTGGAGAAGTAGTCGATAACCTTGGACATCACGGTCTTTCATGCAGTAGGAGCGCAGGTCATATTTCTTGACACGCTCACCTTAATGATATAATCCGCAAGCCACAATCCACCGCCGGTATTCCAGCAGTACAGTAGGTACCAAATGGGCTGCCACATGGCGATGGCAAGAGACCTGACGGAATTTTGTTGCTGCCATGGAAGATGGGAATGTCTCTAATGGACGCTACACGTGTTGACACTCTGGCACTTTCTAACCTTCCTAGTACAGTATGGTGTGCCGGCGCTGCTGCTGTATCAGCGGAAAGCTTCAAAAGGCGAAAACACTCCAATTAAGCAGGAAACTACACATTTGAACCGTTTGGGGTAGAGACGCTAAGACCTTGAGATTCGATTGCTCGCTGTCTATTCAAAAATGTATCTATCGTATGATCGACTCTACCAAGACCAGAAATCTGGTTACTATTTGGCACAATAAATTACAAGGCTTATAATTCTCAAAGAAAGGAAGCAAAGAAAGCTAAAAGAAAGCTGGTCGCATTGTATGCAACGTGGTAAGACCAGCTTTCTGGGAACATTGCCAGTCAGCGACACGCGATTAGGTAAAAGAGTTATTTGACGTTACTTAGTTATAATTTAGTAACTATCTCAATGTCTTAAATCTAAATTCAAATACTTAGCAATTCGTATTGGCTTTGCATGGATTGTACCCGCGTGGAATAATGTTCTAGTTCCCAATCCCTACGGGATTATATTCCCAGTGTACAAGGAGCATAATTTTACTCCGGTACCTACCTTATAAAGGACTAATAGCATGCTCATTGTCTAGTAGGTACTTAGACATATTAAATTACGAATATGAAACTTTTACGCTGTACACTGCATTACTGAACACTAGGGAACTATTATGCTTATACCAGCAACTTGCACGCGATGTGATAGGAAAAATACATTGAATGGTTGGGTTTGAATGCCTCGTCCTAATTGAATTCGTAAAGTGGTATTCATACTGAAAATAAAATAAAATAACGTTTATTATCTTTGAAATTTTTAGAAAATTATTTAGATTCGTTAAAAGTTGGTGTGACTCTACCGAGGGTTCCAAAATGCAACGAGACTGAGAAGAGCCCTCAAGAAACTCAGTTCGGCTTTTTTCAAAATATTTCGTCTTAAATCTAATACAAAGTTATTTAGAAAGGAGCAATTCGTGTTACAACTAGGCAGCCTTGTCATCTAAGAAATCATTAATACTATAATAAGCTTTATGGCACAATTTACTTTTTATTAGTTTTTTAAATTTATTGACAGATAAATTTGCTGTTTCGGTTGGCAATGTATTGTACATTCGAATAAAGTTCCCCGCAATAGAATTACTCACTTTATGAAGCCTAAATTTAGGAACAGCCAGTTTATCCTTATTTCTTAATTTTAGATTATGATTATCACTATTTTTCACAAACTTACTTTTGTTCTTGTGGGTATACAATAAAATTTCATAAATATACTGTTTATCCGCGTCATTGCTGACTGGGAAGGTTCCCAGAATGCTGGCTGTGTTGCCACGTTGGATGGCGATACTTATTCTTTGGGCCAGAATAGCCAGCCCTGACGTCCTGAGAAGCATGGATTAAGCGTTCAGCAATGTCTCTATAAAGGCGGCGAGCGCCCGGACCCCATGACCCCTTTATACCGTTAGCATTCATGTTAAAATATTAGATGGCAACACGTTATCATTGCCCGAAACAGTATTTGAAACCCGGGTTCTACGACGGTCAATTTATTTTCATTCGTCTCTATCTGTCTATCTGTACACGCTAATCTTCCAAGATACTGACGGATTTTCTTGCAGTTTTCACGGATAGATTTAGCTCATCATCAAAATCGGACTGCAGAAAAATGGTCATAATAACTAGTGGTTCTGTGAACCGTAGACTTCGAGAGCTTTGTTTAGAAAATTTCTTTTCCAATTTTCTTTATTACTTTTTCATTTATCATCCAATCCAAAAAATATCATTCACATGTTATTCATTGTAAGCAAGGAGTGTGTGTGTAAAGTTTCATGAAAATCGGTTGATAAATACGGCTGCAAACATGAACTGACAGAACCCTTAGATGTAGAGATGTAGAGGTAGGTACAGACGAAAGATATTCTCCCCAGTCTGCAAGTTGAAACGGAGACTTCGGTCGCTTCGCTCCCTCAGTCAATTATGCTATTCCACACGTCCAAAACTGGGGGCATCAACAATAGTATTATAACAATTTTTTACTGTATAATACTTATAATATATATAATATAGTATAATACTTATAATATATAATACTAAATAATTAAGGTTTTTTACTGTATAATACAGTACCAAAATAAAATATTATTTTAAACCACCACTTAAAGTGAAGAGCTCTCAGACTACAGATGATAGAGTTCAGACTGAGAAACTTTCTAACAATGCTTGCCATTATAAGAACAACAGCCTTCGATACCTGACCTTTGATCCAACTATCAAACGAGTCTCTTGAGATGTTGGTCGAGACTTCCTAAAAGCCAATTTGTAGAACGACTATCAGGACAAAAATCGTCGAGTCTACGTTCTACATCCCGTTATTTTATTTAGCAAAAGGCTATATTTATTTAGGTAGAGTGAAGAGGCTTTCGCTGCTATCTCCTAGCTATTTGTACGGTGTCCCTGCACCGAGCGGTATTCGTTAGGAAGCACAACTGCGTAAGTTAAAAAAGGGGTTCCTCGCGTTAAATGTCTGGCTAACCAAATTTGTTAAGGACCTCTATTTTTTTGAGTCCTATAAAAATGGGGGTTGGGTTGCCCGCACTGGACACTAGCACTACACCAATAAGTACCTATATCACAGAGTAAATTAAGTAAGTAAGAGCGCCGTGTCTTCACCGAGCGCCTCCCCATAGGCCACAGTTACTTACACTCACATCTCTAGGCACTTTGATTATTTTTTTAAAGCCTCCTTCGTTTTTCAGGACGCTTACCATGTCTTTTTATGCACGTTACTTTGACTTTTTTGTATAGACGTCTGGGTACAAAAGGTCATTATAATAGTCATTTATAATGGAATATAGATTCGTTAAGGTCTTACAATTTAATATTTGGTTCACTATATCCTACCACATTGAGTGATGTACAAATATTCTAGTTTATCTTCTTCTTTTTTTAAAAACGTGGCTCCGTCGATATTCATCGATGATTTCGCCAATGTCAAGGTAATGCTTGATTTTTCCCGCACAGAAGAACTAGTTACTCTGAACTAGATCGCGGTGCGGGACAAGGAAACGATGTTCAGTATTGTAATTTAAGCGTTTGGGCCTGGATTTTTGCCCAGCGCCAGAGATAACCTAAAAGGCTACCAGCGACACGCTCCGCAAAAACCCAAGTCCTAGTTTATTTTAAATGCTAAAGAGTTGGTATTAGACACTCAAAAAGATGTACATTCAAAAAGACAGACCGAACAAATTTTAAGCCACAGATATTAGAACTAGTGGCATGCAAAATAATAAGTATTTGAATGAAGTTCACTGCTTCGGTGCCGTAGTCGGTAGTGCACCCGCTTTCGACGCCGGAGTTTTGGGTTCGATTCCCGGTCGGGACAAAGTTTGTGTGATGACATATACCTACGTTTGTACCCAAGTCTGGATGTTTCCTATGCATAATATGTATGTATTTACAAAAAAATGTATGTCAGTTAATCTAGTACTCATATCACCGCCGGGCGCCACTCGAACCGCGGCCTTGGTCGCGGAACTAAAAAAAAAAAAAAAAAAAAAAAAAAAAAAAAAAAAAAAAAAAAAAAAAAAACTCATATCAGAAGCCTATATGTCCTAACATATTTATTTATCTAAGAGATATTCATCTACCATGTAATAAGCTTTATTTATTAGGAACTTCAAAAAGTAACATTATAATTATACTGCTTTAAGAGGTGGTGGTAAGAGGCTGTAGCGCAGCATGGGGGACCATTTGGGATGCTTATTCCCCTTTTTGTCTTGGGCTGTATCTCAGGAACCGTGATAGTTAAAGATTTGAAATGTTCACAGATGGTGTATTTCTATTGCCTCTATAACAACAAATACTAAAAAACACAATACAGTAAATATTTAAGGGGGCTCCCATACAACAAACGTGTTGTTATTTTTCTGTTTTGGTACGTAACCCTTTTTGCGCAAGTCCGGCTTGCACTGGGCCGGTTTTTTAATTTCATAATTAGGTACATCATGATTATTCAAACCCATTGCATATTTGGTCCTAGGCATCCAAATAAGTACCTACAGGCTAAGGCTAAGAACTCAAATAAAACAAAGGTATTAATTAATTATCATAATATTTATTAAAACATGTATTTAATCAAGAGATCTAGTTTTTTTTATGGATCCATAAAAAAAACTAGAACACAAATTAATATAATTATTATGCTATAAATACTTTTCTTATTAGTATTACAATATTATATTAAAAGATTTATTACATACTTGTATAAAAATACGATAAGTTTAAGTTATTTGAAGAAAAAAAGAAAGTAATTTTTTTTATTAAAAATTTTTGGTAAAAATTAAACATTAATTCATCTAACGTCATTATTCTAGAATACAAAAATCTTCGGAAATTCAAATTTTTTTTTCTAAGCTCCGACATTTATTTAAAAAACAAATTTATTTTATACCTACTATAAAATGTCTAACTACTTTTTAATTATTTATAGGTACTTAATATATTATTTTAAATTAACACTAGTTATGTATAGCAAAAAACAATTTTTTGCTTTGCCTATCATAATTCGACCTCCATCCTCCTCGACCTCTTTATTTTATTGTCCACAATGATACTAACATATTTATCATAATATACAGGGTGTAACATTCAAATTGGTCAGTATGGGAAAGTGAATGCAGTTTGTGTTTTTATTAAAATCGATGACATGGTTCGTAAGAACAGATATTCGTATTTCTTATAGGTTTTGACTGTCCCATTTGAATATAGCACCCTGTATAACATAATATTTATAAAATGAAACAAACAAAAAAGAAAAAGACTTTATTCAATTATTGTAAACGCTTTTACATTGAATAGTTTTGTTACTATGAAGTACTTATATTATAGGTAGGTACTCGTATATAATATATATAATCAAAGATATAAGGTATCTTAAATATTAAAATACGAATTTATTTATTTCAAATTTGTTTTAAAAATATATAACATTTTTCTTAAATCATATTTTTTCCTCCAGTCTAAAATCAATCAAATTTCAAGCTTGACTGAACATCCCTCTTTACAGAGAAAATACACGTCAAAAATTGATACAGCAACCGATTTCAAACTACCGAAATGTGGACCAAATAGTTGTCAGAATGGGACCAAATTGAAATGGGACAACTTGGTAAGTAGTAGCTTCCAATTTAAAAAAAAAATCAAAATCGGTTCACCCATTCCGAAGATATGAGGTAACAAACATAAAAAGAAAAAAAAATACACAGTCGAATAGAGAAACTCCTTTTTTGGAAATCGGTTGAAAATGGACCTAGGTACATCAATGGAAATAAAAATGACCTATAAAGCCTCGTTGTTCAAATAAATCGGATATAAAACAAAATAGTTCAATTTAACTTTTTCTACCGAATTGTTTGTTACATTGGGCCAGCCTCGGCAGAACTTGAGGTTTTTTCGGCAAATGACTCGAGGGACACAGGTGCTTCCATAAGTTTCTGCTTTTCCTTCATTGGTTAAAAACATATACCTATACCACAGAATAGGGAATAGTACTTACATACAGAACTTGCACTCCGATGTTAATTAAAGCACATTCTTTTGTTTACAGAGAACATAATTCGGACGTTAGGGTTGTCAGGAAAGTGCCAGCATAACTTGACCAATAATTATGACTTACAACTTCAAGTTGTCGCTGACGTCACGTATTTTTTGCGATTGTTAGGCGAGTGACATAGCCCTACCTATACAGTCAAGAGCAATAGTGTTAATTTTGACACAATTCAACGTTTACATAATTAATTGTCAAACTTGGCTTTCTATTTTTGTGATTTTAATGAATTAGATTTTTAAAAGTGTTTCTCTTGTCAGATAGGTATTGCTCATTACTTTCTGGGATGGATTCACAATTAAATTAATCATGAGGTGGTTTTTTTTTTTTTTTTTTTTATATTTGGTTCGCCAAATTGACGCCGCCCGCCTGGTGGTAAGTCGTGACGACGTCTAGCGATTGTGGGCCACTCTCACAGCACACATTACTATTGAGAGTGCCCTCAACTTGACGACCTACTGATGTACCAGGATTATATGTGGGAGGAAACACGTGCACAGGCAGGGCGTTCCAGGCCACTATCGTTCGGCAGAGAAACGAACGTTTAAAACGTTCGGTTCTCGCGAACATGCTATCCACTGTGTGGGGGTGGCATCTCTGCCCGGCACGAGTCGTTCGGGATCGGAAGGAAGAGGGTGGGATCAGATTGAAGAGCTCTTCAGAACACTCGCCGTGGTAAATACGGTAGAATGCGGCCAAGGAAGCTATTGTTCGGCGCTGAGCTAGCGGCTCAAGGCTTCCCGTTACCTCCGGACAACCTATAATACGGATAGCCCGTCGCTGCATAGCGTCGAGAGCGTCCAGCAGATACTTCGCGGAACCGTCCCAGAGGTGAGAGCAGTATTCGACGCAGGGTCTAATCTGCGTCTTGTACAGCAGACACCTCTGGTCCGGTGTAAAGAATCTCTTTACCTTATTCAGTATTCCTAGTTTCCGCGAAGCTAGCCCTATACATCTTTCGATGTAGTTTTTATTATTGAGCTCTCGACGAACGTCTATGCCAAGGATATCAAGGTTGTCCTTCATTGGTAATAATGCATTCTGAAGAGAGGGTAGGGGAAGGAAAGGGGATTTCTTCGCAGTATATGCACACGCCTGTGTTTTGCGGGCATTGAACTCGACCAGGTTCTCGGTACCCCATTGTGAGATACTGTCGAGGTTACGGTCGAGATCAGCCACGAGTCGTCGTCTCTCCTCCTCAATCTCAGATCGCCCCGCCGTCGGACGAACCGAGTAACTCCCGTGCAGTGTGATGTCATCTGCATAGCAATGAATGTTCCCGAGGGATAGCATATCATTGAAATGCAGAAGAAAGAGAGTTGGTGATAGTACGGACCCCTGCGGTACCCCGGCATTCACTTGCAAGAAGCGAGAAGCCTGGCCATCGCAGAGGACCCGCACTCGGCGCTCGTTTAAAAAGCTGGCAATCCAGCTGCACAGTTGAGGAGGTAGACCATATGCCGGAAGCTTGGAAAGGAGCGAAGCATGCTAGACCCTATCGAAGGCTTTGGCGATGTCCAGGCTAATAGCCAAGGACTCGCCGTGCCTTTCCATAGCCCCACCCCAGACATGCGTTACGAATGCCAGAAGATCACCCGTTGATCGCTTTGGCCTGAAGCCGTATTGTCGATCATTGATTAGCGAGTGATCCTCTAGGAATTGCATGAGCTGCTTATTTATAAGGAGCTCAAGCACCTTGCAAATGACTGAGGTGACAGCTATGGGTCGATAGTTGCCTGGATCGGACCGATCCCCTTTCTTGGGGATCGGTTGTACGTTCGCCTCCTTCCAGACCTCCGGCACGAGCCCTGAAGAGTATGACAGGCGGTACAGACGCGTTAATACTGGAGACAACTCAGCTGCACATTTTCGTAGCACCACCGCCGGAATGCCGTGATAACAATATCAGGCATTGTGTGGCCACAGTTGGCGATGGCGGGGGGCTGCAGGCCACGGTCGTCGACCCGGGAATTAGCCGCAAAGAGGTCTGCGAGCATATCCGCTTTCTCTTGGGCTTTGTGAGCCAGTGTTCCATCTGGGTAACGCAGCGGTGGCAGCGAGGGCTGACAAAAGTTAGATTGCACGGCTTTGGCCAGTTGCCAGAATCCACGGCTGCCCGTGGGATGGGAAGTGAGCTCCTGACCAAGCCGCGCGACGCGCTGGGCATCCGCTCTCTTAAAGGCCCTCTTACTCGACTTTGTGGCCCGGTTGTACGCTGCTTTGAGGTGGCCCGCACAGCCCGGGCCCTGATCCAGGCGCGATATGCCGACTGTTTTTGTCGAACAGCTTTGGCACAATCTCGCCCGAACCAGGGACGGGCTCTGCGGATACTGGCGACATCAGTGAAAGGGATGTAATAATCCATCCCTAAACTGATCTCGCCAGCAATAGCAGAAGCACTATCCGAAGGAGCCTTTCCTACAAAGCAGCGCTGGCTCCAGGTGACGGACGCATAATAATCGCGTAGACCGTCCCAATCCGCTGACGAGTAGTGCCATAGTCGTCGTGACGTTTGTACAGGACGTGCAGGAGGTGACACCTTCATGCCAGCGTGAACAACACAGTGGTCGGAACTGCCCAGTGGGGCTCCTACCGAAACACTGTACTGGGCTGGGCGACTCGTCAGCAGTAGATCCAGCAGAGCGGGCGCGTGATCTGACCTGTCTGGTATCCGGGTGATCCCGCATACTATCTGGGTCAGACCGTGGGAGAGAGCGAACGCATGGGCGGCTCTACCCGCATGATCAGTCTTGAGGGACCCCAGCCATTCAATGTGATGGCCATTGAAGTCCCCCAGAAATACTAGGTCAGCGTTCGGGAACCGCACCTGCGCTTCATCAGCCGTCTCGCTGAGGTACTGGAAGAGCTTTGTTGTCTCAGAATCCCCTGTGTGGGATCGGTAGACGCACACGTAGATCTGGCTCATAGAGCCATGGTCTACGTGCAGCCAAAGGACGGAATTGGAGGGGTTCTCTAGGCAGCGCAACCGGCGGCAGCAAACATCCGCCCTAACGAACACGCACACCCCGGCTTTGTCTCGAAATTGTTCCTCGATGACATAGCCGGGGTAACACAGGTAAGACGTGTCGTCAGGGCGATATGATCGATGATATGGTGGTATGATCGAAGGCCTTGGCCTGTCTATATTGGACGAAAGAGAAAGTATTTGGATTGGTACATATACCCATTTTTCAAATTCAAAAATCATAACTACAAAAAAAACATTCAAGTTTCGCATAACATATTTATATTTATGCTAAATAACTTTTTTTTCTCTTTTATTCTTACCTACTTTACCACCCTGATAATTTTACCCCAAAATACACGAGATATTTATATATAGGCTTGTGTTGGCAACTTTTAAACACGTGAATTAAAATGCTGCATCTTATTTTTCTACAGTTGATTTGAATAAAAATTACTAGCTAATTTCCGTCCGAGAACGGCTTTCTGCCGGTCACACTCCTAACTCCAAAGGGAGCTCCTGCACTTATTCTTATTAAGAAGGACAACATGCAAAATGAATTATCTAAATCGCATGTGTCGTTTTGAAATTATAGTCTCCCCTTCTGAGACAATTATGTTCCTATACTGTCAGAATTGCGCGTATTTTGTAACGAAGTTCTCTAACGCGGCTTACGGTTAGTGCGATTTGGTAGGAATAGTCACTACGATTATCAGTGGATCCCAACTAATCCACCAACTAATCCACCAAAAATATGGTCACCTTTTTTTTTAAAACTCAACCTTCTTAACGTTGGTGTCGTTAGCAAAACGAACAGTAACCCAAACCCTGGCTTGCGTTGCAATTGCGTAAAGAACCTCGTTCCTGACGGGGGTCCCCCGACCGCACAATTTTTTTTATTTAATAACATCTATTTTCATCTACATAATACCAGATCCTAAATAAAAATGAAAGAAAATTTAACACCTAAAATAAAATAGGAAATATGACATATTATTATGTACAAAAAGTTTATTTATTTTCTTTTGAAGATATTATTATGGATACCTAATATATTTGAAACAGGTCTGGGTCTTGATAAAATCACATCTTGTTGAAAATAAGTCTTAACTCTCAGACAAAGGGAACAAGTTTTATATAACAAATAGTCCAATTGTCAGCTAAATATAAAAATTTACAAAGGACTAAAATTTTATGTTTCTAGTAAAATTGTTCAACCTTTGTGAAGAAGCATTAGAGTGGTATTTGGAACAAGAATCTTGAAATTTCTCCCTAATAATAGGTAGATACTAAAAAGTATTTATAGACATACTTCTGTAGAACACATATAAATTGTCCTTTAGAAGAACATTTTTATTATTTTTTATTTTAATAGCGAATGCCGTCAGCTTCGACCGCAATTCATATTTTGTATGACGATAACCTTTTTCCTGCAATGCAATAGTTTGCCTTTTCTACGAGCGCGACCGAAAATTATAGTTTTGTTATTTAGATGTTAATTATTGTTAAAAATAAAGTGTTTGTTAAGTACTATTTATAACTAGAACGACAGATACAGTGTTCCTATGAAGATTCAAATAATAATAATTACGGTTACTTCCATAATAGTGAATGTTATTTACGTTCACCCTTTACCAGTCCGAGACGTCCAGGACTTAGATTTTGTGGCACGTAAGATTTTGTTGCCTTTAATCAACATTTCCTCGCAAGGCAACGGGTTTCAAATTAAAATTGCAATATAGCTGCTACTTTTTATTAAATTCATTCGGCCATGTTGGACATAACCCATTATATGTGTGCCCGGTGACGGCAATAGGCTTGCTCCCTAATACGTGGGACTAAAAATACTGGCAAATTGTGGGTGTGAAATCCTACCCCTTCGGGGATATAGGAGTGATATGTGTGTGTATTATTTACGTAAAATTCCCAATAGATGAAATAACGATACGGTCTTCTGACACAGACCTCTGGATTTGGATTGAAAGCCGACTCCAACTGAGTTGGGAAAAGACTTGGTGGATGACTTGGTAGACAGGCGATCATAACAGAATAGGAGGTTCTGGTTATGAATATGGATTTTTTTTCATTGTTTCATAACCAGTTATCAAACAATACATTTTTTCCATTTTCAAAACCAGAACCTCCTATTTTGTTATGATCGCCTGGTACTTTTTCAGAATAATGAGTTCAAACATTCAATCGGTTTTCACTAAATTTAAAAGAATTTAAAAAATCTTGAAGGCTCTTATGTTGTTATGTATTCCTGGTACATTTGAGGTTTGCCTTTTTTTGTTTTTTTTGTATTTTCACTTCAAATCTGAAGAGTTTTGATAACGAGGTGGACGGTGGAAATTTTATATTTCCCACGGTCCACCCAGGTGGTCACAGGTGGTCCGTTGTAAAAAAAAAACTTTCCACGGTCCACCCAGGTGGTCTCAGCAGGTGAACGGTGGTAAATAAGCGAATGATATCAATGCAGTAACACTTACTTACCAAATTATACCAACTAAATAGTACTCTTATTTTTATCTTGGCACTTGTATCTTTATATCACAGATCTTTGACTAAGGTCATAGACATGAATGGACATTTTCAACATACCTATATCAGCACCGTTTTATTTACTATCAATTTCCATTAATTTATGAGAATATAATTTTTATCTGAGTATTATCATAAAATTTGAAATAATAATTAAATAATTTGATATAGGTGTTGACAAATGAATCTTATTGAGTATTTTGAAGAAGTAATTTAAGAACAAATTTTAATCTATACTACTGCATATTCCTAATTGTAAATACCCACATATATATATATGTAAGTCATGAATATTTTCAGTGTTCATAATGAACCACATACTCGTAGTCTAATAATTTGACATTGATCCCAATTATGTATATCCAACAAATCTCTTTGCATATTTCCAAACTACAAGTTGTCATGTCTACATGTACTCTTATCATCAAACAGATAACTTTTAAAACAATGTTGTGGCTGTTTAGTATCTTGATCAAATAGTTTATTAATTGTTTCCTTGAAAAATCCTTTAGGTGGAATTATGCTTTCCAACTTCGTTTCTATAGAAAGTTTTCTTGTTTTTTTTTCACACGGAAGACGTGGAAACTCTAAGGAGAAACTTTGTCGTATTATTTTCTTTTGCATACCGTCAACTTGCTGGTCATTTTCCATTTTGTCGATGTTCTTATTTGTTACTGTATCTGTCACATCATCTTCGTAGCCTTCGTTGCCAAATACATTTGCATCTGGTTCAAAATCATCTTGTTCTATTATTTTAGTAAAGAGTAACCGTTCAGAGTCCATGAATGTGAGAATAGGGGATCTTTCGCTATACATTTTACAAGATTCCCCAAAAATTTCTTGTTTTCTATTGTTACTGTTGTTACTGCTTTCCTCATCACACAAAGTGTCACCGGAACGTTCAGCATCAGAGATTTTATTTTCAGGTATGGTGCTAAGTTCAGTATCTCTTGCAAATGTTCTATGGTATTCGTTATAAGTTGTTTCTGACACGTCATCGTTAGCCATTATTTTTCTATGGATGGAATTTCTTTGTACACTAGAGAAGTTGGTTTCGGAGGAGTTGGCTCGAGTATTGAAGCTAGATATTTTGTTAGCTGGTGAGAGGCGATTATTATGATAATCTCTATCTGTCCGCGAGCAGTTCCCTTTGGTGTGGATACCAAATATTCGTTTGATTGAATTTCTGAACTGTAACAATAGAAACAGTGTATCAATTCTGACTGATCTGGCGAACTTTGTACTGCCTCAGCAGCGCCCACTACGGGGTCCAATTATATTTTCAAACCATTCAGGAGTTCATTGAAATATACAAAAGTTCGTTCAGTTAGACCAAAATTTTGTATTTTTTAGTTTAGCAGCGTTTGTAGTTTAGGAGCCATTAGGTGACATTTTAAACACACATAAAGAAGAATAAGTTCTGTATGTGGTTTGTGTTTTATAGTATAAATAAAGTGTATTTGGTTACAATACTTACTTGGGTATTCATTCCAACATAAATAAGAGGATTATAGCAGATGGAGCTTTTAGCGACTAGGGCAGGTATGACTCCAGCTCCTGGTGAAATCTGTAACAAAGAAAACATTGTTGTAATACAGACATGATGGTGCGAGTCCGACTAGCACTTGACCGGTTTTTGTCATGGCCTGTACCGGAACAATATCCCTAAGTATTTGGACTAAAATTATCAATATAGCTTAATGGTTAGAAGACTTTCCTTAGTTCATTTATTGAGTTTACTTTCACTAATTAACATTTTCAGAACTTTTCTGACACTGATTTATAATACTCTAAACTACCCTACCCTAAACTCTTATTAATTTATGAACAATAAATTAAATCAGCATGAGTAGGTGTGAGTGACGTAAATATTTGGAGTGTGAGATTAGGCTACAAATTGAAAGTCCAAAAATGATTTAATTTTAATTAACGGAAGAGGACTGACGTCAGATGTCAAAATTACAAGGGATTTGCGTCAGATTAATAATTATTAATTTGAGAGACAAAACGCGTCTCTAGTCTATGGTGACTTAAGACTTTGGTCTTACGTTTTGATGACGCAAGCCCAATCTCCAGGCACCACACTAATGACGTGAATACGTAATGACGTGTAAGGGTTCGACTAAAAAACAGAATATAATAAATATGTAAAGTTTCATATAACAAACGTGTTTTTTTTTTGCCGTTTTAGTACGGAACCCTTTGTGTGCGATTCCGACTAACACTTGGTCGGATCTGTACAAAACAACCTAGTTATACTGGTTTACGTAAAAAGAACGCTGGGAAGTGGAGTGGTGTGTTTGCGCATCGGTACTCTCGCTGTTGCCGCCAGGAGACGCGGGGCGTCGAGCTTCACGTGCGGCGTGGCTTGCCGCGGCACGTCGAGCGATTTAACCGTTTATAGTGAGGCGGCGCGTGAAGCGGCCCGCGTCGTGTCACGCGCAAACTCAAACATATAGCAATGCAGGAGCTCGTTTAAGGAAACGCGGGGCGACGAGCGACGCGAGCGGCGTGGCTTCGTACGGCACTGCGCCCGTCGCGTGGGATGCAGCTTTGTCTGCGGCGTCGCGTCGTTCAGTGCGACACCCGCTGCGACTCTCGCAGCTTATTGCCGTCCTTCCAGTCTTGTTCGACTAGTTACAAAGAGCAAACGTGTGTATTGTTTGTAATCATGGACGACATCATTGATATATTGCTTGAAGATAATTATAACTTAAAAAGTATTTTACCTAGTGAACCCAGGTTCACAGCAGCCGAACGCGAACAATTTGGAGAATATGCAACTCTTCACCAGTCAGTAAGAACAAAAGGTTATGAGGTATTTCATGGATATACACGAATGTCATTCCCACTGCATACCCTGCACCTCTCCCACCCTTCCTTGCCGCGTCCTTTGCGTCGTCACCCGCCGCTTCATCCGCCGCGTTCTCTCATTGCGAAACTCGCTGGTTTTCCCAGCGCGTACTCCGCGGCGTCGCCTGTCGCTACATTTGCCGCGTCCGACGTGGCGCCGCTCTTCGCTTGGGCAGCTACAACTCAAACAAACGCTTGCAAAGACGCTTCTCCTTGAACGCTCCAAACATTTGCGTATGTTTGTTTCTGGCGACCCGCTTCGCGGACCGCACCACTCGACACGCCCGCCACGTCTCCTTAAACGAGCCGCAACACAAGCACGTTTCACTTAATTGGAGGGGTTATAAGAAATGCTATAGTTACTCGAATTAGTGGTCGAAATTGACACTGGTTGTCCTAATACTGCAGGTATTTAATCTTAGAGGTGCTAAAGGGCTCTATCAACGTCTCCAGGTTCCAAGGCATCATCACCTGCACGCAGTGCATCTGCTGATAGATGAACGTGCCTCTGATAAGAACCCAGCAACAGTAATAGGCTCGCCCCCTATTACTGCTGCTGGGTCATTACTTTATTTATATTTTATTTGACGTATTTAATTTTATTGGATTTTTATGTAATTTTATTAGAATTTGATTTGATTTTATTTGATTAAACTAGACTTATTATATTGTATTTAAGTAAATTTTATTTGATTTTAATTTTTTATTTGGTTTTACTTATTTGATTGAGGATTAATTGTATTAAATAATTGGTATGGTTTTCTAATTTGTACAGATCTTTAATAATAATGGAATTTATAACTTGCAATATCGTATTGCGAAACTGTTAAGATGTTGTAAAGGTAAATAAATAAATATATAAATAAATAACTGTGATCGGCAAAACGTGTCTATAGCTTCGTAAATCTTTGAAAGATCTTTCAAACACTGATTAAATTTACTAACTCACAACAAAGTTATGACTAAATAATAGATGTTTAATAACAAACTATCAAGTAGGTACCAATACTGAGTTGAATATTGTCTAATAATAGGTAAATACTCTATGTAAATAGAATAATTTGGCCCAATTTCAGCGTCTTCATATGTGTATTTATAAAGGATGTATCACTAAATGAATTGTGTTCAGAAACAGCTCCAAGGAGATAGTTATTTGTTACTGATTTAATTAATAACTTATGAATAAAGGTATGTACGTATTTAAAAATCTCCGTCATAGTATAAGCGGCATTAAAGATTTTTTTTTTATTAAATATATATTTTTGGTCATTCTCACACATCGTCATCTAGCCCAAATTAAGCTAATAATAAGCTTGTGCTATGGGATCTAGACGACTGATCTTCTTGACCGAGCGAGCGAAGCGTCTCAGTTTCAACTCGAGGACTGGCCGATTTGGCGTTGTTTGTCTGTATGTATGTATGTGTGTCAGTTCCGGTCAACAGGCCGCATTTTTCAGCCGATTTTCATGAAATTTGGCACAAGTGTTCTTTGTTGCAAGGCGCAACCTTTGTCGAAGGGATTTTTCGATTGTGGGGAAAATGGGGGAGAAATGGGGGGAAAATGGGGAAGAAATGCGGAGAAAATGATCATTTCTCATCTCATAAGACGATGTTTTTTTTTTGCATGTTTTAATAAAGGGATGTTTTCGTGTTCGCTAGGGCGAGTGGGATATGTTTCAACTGGCGAATTGGATGTGTCGTCAGTGTTCCCCATTTCAAAATGAAAATGCGGAGAAAATGCTCATTTCTCATTTTCTTTTTTGCTGGTACCTCTGTTGGTGCGCATGGAAAGTCAGCCACCAGACGTCCACGTCCTAAAAGAATGTTAGGGACCCGAAAATAACGCGAGGTCTACTGTTCGCAGAACTACTAGTATATTTCTAAATACGTACATACTATACATATAATACACCCAAACTCGGAAACAAAAACATGTGTGGATTACACAAATCTAACCGCTGACTGATCTGACTGATCGAACCCGTGACTCCGGAGTCGAAAGCCGATGCACTACCGACCACGTCACCGAAGCAGTTTAAGGATTCGTTTCACTATAAGTACCTACTATCTACTATCTGATGCTCGCCGAAATAGGTTGTAATAGCTTGTAAAAAGGTTACCTCAAAAGGTAACCTTTTAAACCGATTAAACTGAAACCTTGCCCGCGTATGTAAGTCGCATGACAATGCAATATTATGATGATAAAAGCTTGATTTAATATATTTTTTAATGACTTTATATTTATTTAGGGTGTTGTAGTAAAAGTCTCGGAACCCTTATAGTTTCGTCATGTCTGTCCGTCCATTCATCCGTCCGTCCGTCTGTCCGTTCTCGACTTTCCTCCCGAACGGTTAGTGCTAGAAACATGAAACTTGACATATATATATTTATTACGCCGACAAAGTGCTAAAATGAAAATATTTTTTTGGGGTATTACCTCCCCTACATGTACAGTGGAAATCATATTTTTTTCTCACGTATCAGGTCTTTTTCGGTCTAAAAACATTAAGAGGTTGCTAACACATTTTTTGAATTAAGCATCTGTTTGCGAGATATTTAGATTTTAAGAGCATGTTTTTGCGGCCGTCCCCACTTTTAAAATCTAAACGGCTTGCGTGAAGAAGCTGAAAAAATTCATGATGGTGGTCCATATACTAAGCTTTTAAGGAAAACTATAGCGGATTAGATAGCTCTGTTAGTTCGAAACTTATAGAGGCTATTATGTGTGACTACGGAACCTTATTCTATGCGTGGCCGGTTTTGACACGCACGTGGCTGGTTATATTTTATTAGTATTTTCATATCATCCATAAGAACTTTTTTTTTTCAGATGTACACTGCAACTCCGTAGGACGCCCAGCAAGGCCTAACTAGACGATAATAACTGAAGTCCAGTCAAAAAAAATGGATTGTGTCTGTGTAACTGTATCTAATATAGTTACTTACGATTCCTTCCTTAGCGAACTGTTCCATCAAAGCAAACACGGAGTATGGAGTCCAGGCCACCGTGAAGGAAATTATCATGACGAACACCATGGCTGTAGCTTTTGTCTCTGCACGGGAAACTCGACCGAGACGTTGAGAATTCTGGAACCAATGTTTTATTTGTAACTAAAAAATCGCCGCTGCTCCGTTCGCGTGATAGAATTGTCTCGTTCCCGATTCCCGTGGGAACACATTACCGGGATAAAAAGTACCCTATGTTACTCGGGGATAATGTAGCTACATATCAGTGAAAGAATTTTCAAAATCGGATCATTAATTAATTCGCTTCAAACAAACAAACAAACAATGAAATCATTCTTCTTCTAGACTAAAAAAAACCACGTCAAACCGAATTCAAATTACCGGTATGGGACCAAAAATTTACGGAACGGTGGCTTACAATTTAAAAAAAAACTTTTTGAGCATGGTGCAGGCCGTAGAGATATTTATTATACTAGGTCCATGGTGCAGGGGCCTCCTAAAATGCCATAATATTGTCGCATATTTTGTATTTTGTAATTAAGGGAACTACAATTTTTTTTTGTTGTATAATACATTATTGATTTTGACACGAGACCAAATGTACACTCGAAGAAAAATGTGTAATTTACGTCAGTCATAGAATAAGAGTGACCGTGCGTTTTATTGCCAGGTTCTTTCTCTGGGTTCTACCTACTTATTGCTTTGCGAATCTGGCAGTACATGTAAATATAGAAGCAATAATAATTTTTATTTTAAGTACTTACTGACGTTGGTAAGAGCCATTTACTGACCTATAAAAATAAATAAATCATTTCATTTCATTTCCTCTGCTCCATACAGTAACGTGTTTTGTAAAATTTAACCTCATTAAATGAATCGCCTATATTTTAGTAACTGTCAAAACCAGCCGTCAGTTCAACAAACGTTTTTAATGAAACTTTGACATTTAAATTGTTCCTTTTCCTAATTTAATAATAATTGTTCGTAACGTGAGAATTTTGTATTTAATTAATCAAAATTTCATTGAAATATAATAGAGAAGTACCAGACTTTAATTTGACGATCGTCTAAATCCAAACGATCCGGATAAACCTTTTGAAAGATACCTTTAAATGCTTTATTGTTATACAAATGTAGGTAAATATTGTACTTTGATACAAATGTAACTAAATACCTTAATATTTAACCGTATTACGAGCTAATTTACTTCTTGCCCATCTACAGAATTAAACTCATAATGGTCTGAGAGAAATATTTCAAAGCCAAGTAACAAATGCCTACATATAAATTCAGATGTTTCTGCTCCAAACGCGATTAAGTATTATTATGCTTACGTTTTGTTAAGCCAACGTATTATACGAACAGGTTATTTTCATTTCAGAGTAATAAAAAGAGAGTAAGAAAAATATTATTATTGTATTGAGTACCCCGTCCCGTACACGAAATGTGAGGATGATATTTTTTCTCGTGTCTTCCCCATTGTGTGGGGTAACGTTAGAAAGATCTTTTAAAAAGTATTGAGAAGTTATTTAAGATGATTTTTTTTTCACTAAGCATCCGTTTGAGATATTTAGCTTGGAAAAGCATGTTTTTGCGAAATAAGAGCGTCGACCCACTCTAATATGTAAACGGCTGGCATGAAGAACCCAAAAAATCATGATGGTAGTCTATGTAAAGAACTTTGAAGGCAAACTATAACGAATGGTATGACTCTGTTATATAGGTTTTTATGAGTAACTACGGAACCCTATCTATATTGACTTTAGCACGGCTTTGACGCTTTTGTTAATAATAAATGAAATAGGTGTAGGTACTTGCACAGTATGTCCGTTTTCTCTTTATGTATAAAATTCAGTATTTGTGTAATCTCAGGAAATAGCCTTTTATGTGCTAACATTAATTCAAATCTGTTTTACGGTTTACACAAAAATAAGTTACAAATATTTTTCCTGAATCTCATTACAAAAACCTAAAGTCGCGTTCATATTATCAATCGCGTCCGTAATTCGCGATCTATACTTCGGTAGGTTTGATTGTTTGTTTGTTTGCATTAAACAGGCTACCTACGTGAACCGATTTTGAAAATTCTTTCACTAATGTCACTCGGGGATGATGTAACTACATGATCACCTCAAGTTACATGGGCTACTTTTTATCTCCGTAATGTGTTCCCGTGGGGTCGTGGTCTAGTGGTAACCGACAATGTTAACACATTGCAAAGGTTAAGCAACATCTAGTCAGGCCGGTCTTAGGATGGGTGACCATTTCTTAAGACACCGAGACCCCTCCGTGCCTCGGAGAGTACGTTAAGCCATCGGTACCAGTTGTCATACGAACATCTAATGGTAGTCGTTAGGGGTAGTTGGAGCCCTAAATCAAAAATCCGACCGGTCTAACTACAGAACTTCGATATCGCCCGTGGGTTATGGTGGACAGATGACAGTCGCTTCACGGAAAATATCGAAGTTTAGCCGAATCGCAGTTAGACTGGAAAGCCGACCCCAACTGAGTTGGGAAAAGGCTCGGTGAATGAATGTGTTCCCATGGGTATGAGAACCAAAAAAACAAAAACACACAGTCGGAGCCGGGGTTATCAGTTAGTTGAGAATAAGATTCTTGCGTCCAAAGCTATCGTTTCCTATAGACGTAAGATAGACCTCATAGCAGCCGTTATACAGCTTAGCACGTTTTCTATTTAAATAATAGTGTCATTACCACTTTCTAGGAAACTGAGCCGTTTTGTTTCCTATAGATATTCTAGGAAACAAAAGCTTACGTAAAGTATAATACCCGAAGCTCAGCTTAACTCCATGATAAGCTGAGCTTCGGGTAATATTATGCTGAATATTTTCAGGTTCTTCACGCCAACCGTTTAGACTTTAGAGGGGGGGGACCTGAAACACCCGACACCGGAGAGTATTTTTGCAAAAATTTGCTTTTCAAAGCTAAATATCTCGCAAACGGATACATAATTCAAAAAATCATGTTAACAACCTCTCAATGTTTTAAAAAGACCTATCTAATAATACCCTACAGGCCTATACTATGGAGTGGACGCGAGAAAAATTTCATTTTTTTATATGTTTATTTCCAAAGTTGCTTAACCTATGCAATGTGTTAAGCTTCTCGGTATCCACTAAGCCCCCATGATGTATGAGTTATATTGTTGTAAAGTTTTATCAAAGAGTAACAAAATATCCATCCAAACTATCGCGTTCGTTTTACCTATTGAAAGCATCCGGAAAGGTATTTTACTTACAGTTTGAAGAATATTTGCAGTCTACTGATCATTATTATTTAGATATATTAAAGTCATGTCATTATCATCATCTGCCTGCCCTTATGTTAATTATTTGTGGTCAGCGCAACATGTCTTCCTCCTCCACACATTCCTCTCACACATCATCTCCTCATCACTCCTTTGTTTGTCATATCCTCTGTCACGCATTCCATCCATCTTTTGTTTGGCCTATCTCTGCTTCTCAAAACCTCTAAATAATATTGAAGTATCGATCCTAAACGCATAACTAGATCGAATTTAACAGGACGTTCACTGGCAGATAGCTGATGTTACAAGGAGTAATTTATGCTACTTTTTATCCCGAAAATGTGTTCTAGTGAGAATTGGAAACTAAAAAGCCCCTCAGCTACGAGTAGTACCTGAGTAGTGTATACAAATGTAGGTAAATATTGTACTTTGATACAAATGTAACTAAATACCTTAATATTTAACCGTATTACGAGCTAAATTACTTCTTGCCCATCTACAGAATTAAACTCATAATGGTCTGAGAGAAATATTTCAAAGCCAAGTAACAAATGCCTACATATAAATTCAGATGTTTCTGCTCCAAACGCGATTAAGTATTATTATGCTTACGTTTTGTTAAGCCAACGTATTATACGAACAGGTTATTTTCATTTCAGAGTAATAAAAAGAGAGTAAGAAAAATATTATTATTGTATTGAGTACCCCGTCCCGTACACGAAATGTGAGGATGATATTTTTTCTCGTGTCTTCCCCATTGTGTGGGGTAACGTTAGAAAGATCTTTTAAAAAGTATTGAGAAGTTATTTAAGATGATTTTTTTTTCACTAAGCATCCGTTTGAGATATTTAGCTTGGAAAAGCATGTTTTTGCGAAATAAGAGCGTCGACCCACTCTAATATGTAAACGGCTGGCATGAAGAACCCAAAAAATCATGATGGTAGTCTATGTAAAGAACTTTGAAGGCAAACTATAACGAATGGTATGACTCTGTTATATAGGTTTTTATGAGTAACTACGGAACCCTATCTATATTGACTTTAGCACGGCTTTGACGCTTTTGTTAATAATAAATGAAATAGGTGTAGGTACTTGCACAGTATGTCCGTTTTCTCTTTATGTATAAAATTCAGTATTTGTGTAATCTCAGGAAATAGCCTTTTATGTGCTAACATTAATTCAAATCTGTTTTACGGTTTACACAAAAATAAGTTACAAATATTTTTCCTGAATCTCATTACAAAAACCTAAAGTCGCGTTCATATTATCAATCGCGTCCGTAATTCGCGATCTATACTTCGGTAGGTTTGATTGTTTGTTTGTTTGCATTAAACAGACTACCTACGTGAACCGATTTTGAAAATTCTTTCACTAATGTCACTCGGGGATGATGTAACTACATGATCACCTCAAGTTACATGGGCTACTTTTTATCTCCGTAATGTGTTCCCGTGGGGTCGTGGTCTAGTGGTAACCGACAATGTTAACACATTGCAAAGGTTAAGCAACATCTAGTCAGGCCGGTCTTAGGATGGGTGACCATTTCTTAAGACACCGAGACCCCTCCGTGCCTCGGAGAGTACGTTAAGCCATCGGTACCAGTTGTCATACGAACATCTAATGGTAGTCGTTAGGGGTAGTTGGAGCCCTAAATCAAAAATCCGACCGGTCTAACTACAGAACTTCGATATCGCCCGTGGGTTATGGTGGACAGATGGCAGTCGCTTCACGGAAAATATCGAAGTTTAGCCGAATCGCAGTTAGACTGGAAAGCCGACCCCAACTGAGTTGGGAAAAGGCTCGGTGAATGAATGTGTTCCCATGGGTATGAGAACCAAAAAAACAAAAACACACAGTCGGAGCCGGGGTTATCAGTTAGTTGAGAATAAGATTCTTGCGTCCAAAGCTATCGTTTCCTATAGACGTAAGATAGACCTCATAGCAGCCGTTATACAGCTTAGCACGTTTTCTATTTAAATAATAGTGTCATTACCACTTTCTAGGAAACTGAGCCGTTTTGTTTCCTATAGATATTCTAGGAAACAAAAGCTTACGTAAAGTATAATACCCGAAGCTCAGCTTAACTCCATGATAAGCTGAGCTTCGGGTAATATTATGCTGAATATTTTCAGGTTCTTCACGCCAACCGTTTAGACTTTAGAGGGGGGGGGACCTGAAACACCCGACACCGGAGAGTATTTTTGCAAAAATTTGCTTTTCAAAGCTAAATATCTCGCAAACGGATACATAATTCAAAAAATCATGTTAACAACCTCTCAATGTTTTAAAAAGACCTATCTAATAATACCCTACAGGCCTATACTATGGAGTGGACGCGAGAAAAATTTCATTTTTTTATATGTTTATTTCCAAAGTTGCTTAACCTATGCAATGTGTTAAGCTTCTCGGTATCCACTAAGCCCCCATGATGTAT
This sequence comes from Nudaria mundana, assembly GCA_963556515.1. NCBI lineage: Eukaryota > Metazoa > Arthropoda > Insecta > Lepidoptera > Erebidae > Nudaria > Nudaria mundana. Next base: position 16,080,384 of record OY748298.1, read on the forward strand.
GAGTTATATTGTTGTAAAGTTTTATCAAAGAGTAACAAAATATCCATCCAAACTATCGCGTTCGTTTTACCTATTGAAAGCATCCGGAAAGGTATTTTACTTACAGTTTGAAGAATATTTGCAGTCTACTGATCATTATTATTTAGATATATTAAAGTCATGTCATTATCATCATCTGCCTGCCCTTATGTTAATTATTTGTGGTCAGCGCAACATGTCTTCCTCCTCCACACATTCCTCTCACACATCATCTCCTCATCACTCCTTTGTTTATCATATCCTCTGTCACGCATTCCATCCATCTTTTGTTTGGCCTATCTCTGCTTCTCAAAACCTCTAAATAATATTGAAGTATCGATCCTAAACGCATAACTAGATCGAATTTAACAGGACGTTCACTGGCAGATAGCTGATGTTACAAGGAGTAATTTATGCTACTTTTTATCCCGAAAATGTGTTCTAGTGAGAATTGGAAACTAAAAAGCCCCTCAGCTACGAGTAGTACCTGAGTAGTGTATACAAATATATTATTTGGTATAAACCTTTATCTTGAATTACTCTATCTATTGCTGAAAGCTCCATTCGATTCGTTGCATAGTTCTAAACTAGATCTGGTTGGCTTATATCTACTAAGATCTAAGCGTACAAATGCACCGCGTGTAGTTGAGAATGACTTGGGACCCTTAGCTCTTTAACGCGCCGTTACACTTTGATTAGTGTTAAGTGCGAGTTCATTCATTTTCTACTTGCAACTGTTAAGTGATTAGTAAATCAGTTGCACACGCACTTAAATCTTAAAAAAATGTAAACGCATCTTAAGTCTCAAACTAAACAGGACCTGGACACTGTAAGTCACACATTGAGAATCATAGCAAGTTTCCAGGTCTTCTGCTAGTGACGTTTTGGTCAGTTGGCAGACCGTTCCTTCTGGAAAGGGAACCGTCACTACTTCAAGCACAGCCCAAGACTATTGCGATTCATATTGTAAAACATATTTCGGGAGGGTTGATAGGAGAGAATGTTACCCTTCTCAATGTCCTGATGATGTTGACGTAACTGAAGGTGATGACCGCCATGGGGATGATCTGTCCCGTAGCGAACAGGAATATGATGTACGTTAGTGTATTCAAGGACTGCTCGTGCCAATTCACCGAACAACTGAGGAAAATAATACTACATTAGAATACTAATACCAAGTTGTTAGTAACTTTCGATTGTTAGCACTTAGTGGAACTCCATAGTACCTAATATACATTATTATCAAACAAAACTCACTTCTGCACATTTCACTGAAAAACCTGACCGTTTTTATCGGACTGGACATTATTAAGTGTATTTTTATAGTTTCAAATTCACTGGACTAAGTATGTTTCTATATAATTACTATGATAATAATATATTATTAGACTATTAATCGGCAGAATAATGGTACAAGTAAGTTGTCTCATAATATGTATAGATTATCCCTCACATAATTAATTACCATACATTTGACGGTCCAAATCAAAGAAAATTCTACAAACAATTTTAACATTTTAAATTCAAATTCAATCCACATTTCGGCCCCTGATTATTCTCAGGCCAAGAAATTAAAACTTGTAGAGAATAAAGCAAGGGAAGGCGACATCAGTGGGGCGGCAAGGCTACTTTTTAGTAGCGACGTGCTGGCTCCTTATTCTGTAGAAACTTTGACGGGCTTGCAGAGTAAGCACCCACCATCCGCAGCTGACCTCTCTTTCCCTGATCCTCCGAACAACGATACAGAAAATCTTGAGACTACTGCCAAGGATGTACGCACAGCTGTTGACTCCTTTCGTTTTGGATCAGCTGGTCGACTTGACGGTCTGACACCACAGATAAATAAAATCCAAATTTAACATTTGGTATCTAGACGACGGGACTTTAGGGGGAAAAGTAGAGACAGTTTTACAAGATTTAGCCCTAATAAAGAACGAGTTTCAGTCAATTGGCTTAGAACTGAACCCGAATAAATGTGAGATTTTTATATCTGAAAACACAGATAAATTAACAACAATCTCCAAATTCAACTGTCTGGCCCCCAACATAAAAGTTTTGGACAAAACTTCTTTAAGCCTCCTAGGGTCCCCGATTTTAGAAGATGGCTTTTCCACTTTTATCGAGTAAAAAATTCAAAATTCTGATCAGGTTATTGATAGTCTATGTAATATCAGTATTCATTCAGTTTTCACTATTCTTCGTTTTTGTCTTTTCGTACCCAAATTTACACATGCCCTCCGTTCAGGACAATTTTGGAAAAATGTAGAAATTTTGAGCAGACTAGACAACTTAATACAAAATTATAAATAAATAATAAATATTTTTGGACATTCTCACACAACGTCATCTAGCCCAAATTAAGCTAATATAAGCTTGTGCTATGGGATCTAGACGACTGATAAAGATACTTATATATTTCTAAATACATACATATTATACATAGAAAATACCCAAACTCCGAACCCAAACATTTGTGGGTCGCACAAATAATTTGATTCGACCCGGAATCGAACCTGAGACCTCAGGGACGGCAGTCGCACACTCATACCACTGCGCCACCGAGGCAGTCAAATTCAAATTCTTTGTGTAAAATTTTAAATGTAAATATTAATGACCGGGTCTGGGTCCAAGCGTCTCTTCCAGTTCGCTTGGGCGGGCTAGGTATTCGTAGAGTCACAGATGTCAGTCTGCCAGCATTTCTGTCGTCGGTCCATAGCACCGAAGAATTAGTCAGGAAAATTTTGTCAAATACACTGATTGATTCCGAGGTGCGATGCAAGACCGATGCCATAAATGCTTGGAGGATGTCTTGCCCCGACACTGACCTGCCCTCACGCCTAGGCTCACAGCGACTGTGGGATTCACCGCTCTGTAAATTGAGAATTAATACACTAATTGACACTTCTGTCAATATTTCAGAGCGTGCACGCCTACTAGCTGTTGGAGAATGGGAGTCAGGGTTATGGATCCAGGCGCTCCCATCGCCCAACATCGGTACAATGTTGGACGACACTACCTTCCGCATTGCCACTTGCCTTCGGCTGGGTACACCTTGTATATCCCCGCATCATTACACCTGTGGAGTAGCCGTCGATAATCTGGGACACCATGGCCTTTCTTGTAGCAGAAGCGCAGGTCGTATACCTCGGCACGCTATTCTAAACGACATAATTCGTAGGGCTCTTTCCACCGCAGGTCTTCCGGCCGTACGTGAACCAAATGGTTTAGCACGAAGCGATGGAAAGAGACCGGACGGTATGTCGTTGCTACCGTGGAAGATGGGAAGGCCTTTGGTGTGGGACGCTACATGCGTTGACACCTTAGCACCTTCACTCCTTCCAAGCACATCCGGATGTGCCGGCGCTGCTGCTGCATCGGCTGAAGGCTTTAAACGGCGTAAATATGCTAACCTAGCAGGTGATTCCATATTTGAGCCGTTTGGGGTTGAGACACTGGGGTCATGGGGTCCGAGTGCTCGCCGCCTTTATAGAGACATCGCTAAACGCCTAATCGATGCTTCTCAGGACCAGAAGGCTGGCTATTTTCTGGCCCAAAGAATAAGTATCGCCATCCAACTTGGCAACACAGCCAGCATTCTGGGAACCTTCCCAGTCGGCAATGACGCGGAGGATTTTTTAAACGATATTTTGTAATGTAAATATTTTTAGTCTATTATTATGTTTATTTTGTATATTGTAATTATTACCATACATAATTCACCCGCAATCAATTAGCTATCATAGTTTGCATTACACTTCGCCCATTATATTACTGGTACGTTATAATTACGTTTAATTCGTGGTTTAATGCCGCTCTATTTCTACTTTTTGATTTCAGTTTTTCTTGAGAAACTAAAACTAGGTAGTTTACTAAGTATAAGAAGACAGACAGACATACGCTTTGCTATTTCGTTGATCCCAAGTAATACTCGGCAAGCCTATTGCCGTTACCTCTCCGGTCACTCAGGAAAATCCATAACCACTTTGTAATTCAAACCAAAATTTCAACAGCCAGATGTTACATACCTACAATAAAGAATTTCTGTAACGCGAGCGTTACTATAAGAATAAATAGATTCACCGCTAATCATTAAAGGACCTATTACCCTAAAAGGCACATAAAAGGGCATAAAGCTTTATAAATAGATATGTCCTCCTAGAAATAAATTCTTAAAAAAATAAATTATATCGCTTACAAGTATTTTTTGTCATTGTCATCGAATGTATCGATGTTTCGTCTGATTTATACCGACGACGTCAACTATGGAGGATTCAGTACATACACATGAAAGGGCAGAAACCATATAAATATATCTGTTCTTACTTAGAAACAGACTTGTGGCTTTACCTATTAGTTTGCGTTGTAAAATCATTCATAAGGTACTCCCTCGAATGGATATTGGGCGCCGAAGTTAGTTGTAAGTACCTTGAGGTGTCATGCCAGATTCTGATTTTTACTCACATAATTCTGTTGGTTTGAGAATCTGTCAGTAAATGTAGAGTAATTCATAAGTTTAAGTTATAAAATGCCACTTTCGTCGAACGGCCTCGCAATATTCCAAAGTGTGTTAATTACACGTTATGGTGGTAATGAATTCTCAGTTTTCCGTTCTCGATACAAAGTCAAAAGGTAATTTAATATTCCGGTAAACTATATAAAAGACGAACATAAAAGAGTTTAAGACGACATTAAACAGATATTTAGATTTAAGGTCTTAAAATGTGGTGTGGAGTCTATCGCGAAATTAAAAATCGGCCAAATGCGAGTCCTACCTTACCTAATACCTTACCTAATATTAGCAGCCTCGTTGACATAAGCACCCCAGCCCATAAGAGGCGGCGTGGTTAGAGCTAAGGAGTATGTCCATATAAAGAGAATGGAGAGTACAGCGCCCCTGGACCTGAGGTGGCGGGAGTTCAGGGGCCTGGTGACCATCATGTAGCGTTCGAAGGATATCACTGTGAGTGTAGTGATGGAAGTAATTCCTGTAACAAAGAGGTTAATAGTTAGTTGTGGGTATTTTTTTATTTCTTTTAACATCAGCTTGCCAGGCGTTTCGGAAGTTCTCGGAAGAATAACCCTAAAGTGCCGGAGTTACTCGTGGACTTGTGGCTCTACCTATTAGTTTACGTTGTAAAATCATTCATAAGGTCATTCAAATGGATATTGGGCGCCGAATTTAGTTGTGACCTTGAGGTATTATGCCAGATTCTGATTATAACTCACAGGCTCCGGTTGGTTTGCGAATCTGTCAGTAACTGTAAATCTAGAGTAATTCATAATTTCTAGTTTAAAAAAAAATGTTGAATTCGGGTTCGAGTTACATGGATAGTTATTAGTTGGTAAAACCGTTTGGCCTAAATATGGCTAAATGTGCAATAAAAGTTTGCAGAAACTACAAAGGGCGACTAAAAACAACCAGCAAAGTCACCTACCATATGTAAGTAACTCATAATTCATCATAATTTTATTAAATCAATATTTAAATAATGTGTAATTTATCATTGTCATTTTTGTTGGTATTGCCAGTTTCGAATTCAAAATTCCCCGATTTATATTAGTAGAAATAGGTGTTAGATAAGTCATTAGAAAATACACATACATAAAATAAATAATTTGAAAATGGTCAAGAGTGAGTCGCGAATATGTAGTAGCAAGTTTATAGTGATGTACCTAGAAAGGATGATACGTTAAGTTTATCCAATAAAAACCGGCCAACTGTCGGGCAAGGTTTTTGGTATGTTAAGTAAGAATTTCAAAAAAAAATTTAAAAAGTTAAAATTTAAAAAAAAACAGTAAAAAAAAGTTAAAATTAAAAGTTAAAAATTAAACATTAAAAGTTAAAAATAAAAAGTTGTTAGTCGAAAAGTTAAAATAAAAAGTTAAAAGTCAAAATTTAAAAATAATAAGTTAAAAGTCAAAGTTAAATATATAAATTTTATTTACAACTTTTTAATTTGTTTTTACCCCTAAAAATTTCCTAAATAAAATGGGAAAATATGAAAAGTTTCTTTAGCTGGCACCACTATACACCCACACAACGTCAAAAAAGGCGAGTGTATGACAATACGCTCACGCACACTAGCATGGTAATCTGAAGTGTTTCTATTGTAGTAATTGCTTGGTGACGCGCCATCTAGTACGTAGGTCACACTATAAGTTTTGCGTAACTTAAAAAAACAACATGTTAAAACCAAAATATTATGTTTATTGCTTTTCAAAATACTCTCCTTTACATTTTAAACATGTTTTCATGCGATCGTACCATTAATTAAAACAGGAGGACCACAGATCTGAAGGCATGTTTTCTACGTGTTGATTGAACGCTATCACTGCCTCTTCGGAGTTGGTAAAAGTGAAACCTCTCATCAAATCTTTGATTTTGGGGAAAATACAGAAATCACAGGGTGCTAGGTCGGGGCTATGCGCAGGATGGGTGACGAGTTGTACTTTTTCGGAAGCTTAAAATGACTTTGTTTAGTTCATCGTGTGTGAAGAAGCGTTGTCATGATGTAGGAGAACGCGGCTTTTGGGTCGTCTTTCGCGAACTTTTTCTAACACCCTGGGTAAACAAATGGCAGAATACCACTCGGCATTAACACTCTTTTGATCTTCAAGTGGAATTGTACAGATGGGACCCGTAGCTGAGAAAAAAAACGCGATCATTTTTTTACCAACGTTTCTCGCCTGCCTCACTTTTGTTGGCTTGTTCTCATTTTCAAACACCCATTCACAAATTGCTGTTTTTTTTCGTGTTCAAAACAATAAATCCACGTTTCGTCTCCTGTGACAATGTCATAAACAGCATTAGAATGTCCGTGGTCGTACTTCAGTAGCATATGTGAGCATCATTCCACGCGAGCCCGCTTCTGCTCCGCTGTCAGTTCATGAGGGGATCCAACGACAACAAAGTTTCCGAACTTTCAATTCTTCGTGTAAAATTTTCTGGATTTGACTCATACCAATCCCCAATAGTCCTCGAATTGTCTCATAGGTAATCCGCGGGTTTTCTTCAATTTACCGCTTAACAGTAGCCAGATTATTTTCGTTGACGGCTGTTGAAGGCCGCCCTTCACGAAATTCTTCATGTAAAGAAACTCGACCTCTCTCAAATTCAGCAAACCATCGCCTCACGGTGCTCAAACAAGGTGCTTCTCTCTCAAAAGCATTTTGAAGACGAGCGGCACAGTCTTGCGGAGAGAGAGAACTTTTAAAATCATAAAAAATCATCGCTCTAAAATATTTTCGACTTAAATCCATTTTCGTTGCATACGTAGAACTTTGATGTGTGATAAAAAACAATTGACAAATGATTTTCCGCCAATTGTTTTTTTTTTATTACTAAGAAGGTTGCAACGTTTAAAAAAATATAACACTCGAAATTCAAATAGTTCCGATTAGCTAGTGCAAAACTTTTAGTGTGCCCCATGTATAATAGTTCATCGAAGGGTTGATGTGGATTGCTATCATTTTATTAAACGTTTCGTAAAATGACTTTCGTGAATTTAATTGAAATGAAACTGGGTTTTAGTTTCTAATTCTAACCCCTTTTGATTAATATTTAGTTAGATACGGCTATAAAATTTGATTCTACAAAAATTACGATTGTTAAATAGACGATTACAAAGAAAGTCCGTACCTAATCGAATAAATACAGACTGTCAATTTGTAAGTTGCGAAGGGTATGTTGATACGAAAGACCGTCGTACGATTAGCCGTGATTGAGGTTCAATTTTTGTTGAGCGCGTGGGTGGTGGCTTTTTAGGTTACCTCTGGCTCTCCGCAAACATCGGATTCCCAGACGCTCAATTGCAATACCCCACAACGTTTCTTTGTCCCGCACCGTGAACAGTTGAGTAATTAGTTCTTATGTGCGGGAAATATCAAACCTTGACATTGGCGATATCATCGATGAACTTCGAAGGAGCTACGTTTTTAAAAAAAGAAGAAGCCGTGATTGCTTGACATTCAAGATAAAATCTCTCGAACGTTCTTTTTATTAGAAAAACACTCTTTTTATTCTGGTAATGTGTTCCCGTGAGAACGGGCATCAGCTTTCACCTATTGAATTAATAAATAAACACTTACACAGGTAGTAGGCATTGTAATAAAATATGTAAGTAAGTATTTTCATTTATTCTTTCCAAACTGAGTAGGGTTAACAACTTGAACATTTTTCACATATTAACTTACCCAGATCTCATAAATTAATTTACGGCCCTGGTCTGAAATAAAGTTTTTTATTTTTATTATTATTTTGGGTTATGAAATATGTCATGTCTCAGCTTTTGTTGCTGGTAAGGAACCTATCACGGGCTTACGCCAAGTGGGTCGGTTCGTTTGCGATTGTGCCGGGTGTTTGAGTCGTAGATGTGAGAAATCGCCGCACTATAGAGCAGGTATCTATAATATATGTATAATTATTTAATTAAAAAAATGTGTCCAAGAAATTTACAATAACTTTGACAAAAAACGAGAAAAGAGTTTTTGTCGTTTCTTTAAAATTGATATTTTGACTTAGAGCCGTGTTGATCTGGGTGTGCCATATATAATCATAAATCTAAAGTCTAAAGCCTGCCTGTTGATCGATGTTGTCTCGCAGCCTGCCCCGAAACCGCCGGAACACCACACCCTTCGGCCAAAACACTTCTTTTGTAAAGGTCTCCAGAACCGTCGACGGCACACGCGCCTTGAACGATTTCAAGTTCACTTTGTGACGCGACTCCAAAAGCTCCACCCTTACGTCGTACTTGGTGTTGGTTGTGATGTACTCCACGGTGTCCTTGGTCTTGGACTTTGTGGAGTGAAAAAAAAATCTGCAGAACATTTCCAGTAAGCGATTACGTGGAAAATCGTTGCGGCATTAAGGGCCCAGATCGTGAAAATCACCGAAAAGAGTGTTACGATTGTTCATATTTAACCTATTTACATATGATTAATAACAACGATAATTTGTATATATTAAAATGAAAGACCAAAAATTATGTTAGTGCTAATTTTAACTCTTAAAACCCTGTAGTTGTTATATAATAAACGTCAACAAACGCACAAAATTGAGAAAAAATGCGAAAACGTGCCTTCGTATTTTTCAGATTTAACCCAATAAATCAACACAAATTGATAAAAAGAAACACTTTTTGAACACTGAAAAAACCAATAAATATAACGTGGTACTTTTTTTTGTACCTTTACAAACAAAAACTTCCCCTTTTAAAGCCCTAAAATCTAGATATGTTTTACGTAAATTCTCCATAGAAAAATGTATGGAAATTCAAGCGCGTCCCGATAGCACGGTTGTCGCTACTAATCGCCAGTGCGCCATAGAATTTCAAAGTGACTCCACGCGTGTCGGATGCTACAGCAAAATTACGTGTTGTGAATTTGTTTTTTGTGAAAAACTGTAAGTACAATATTTTTATAACTAATTTACTTTCAGTAAGTAGAAAGTACCGATATAATGAAAGTCTGAAAGAAAACCATGATGGAACTAGATATAAATCGTAAGAAATACAAAATTATTTACTTTGTTGCGTAGGTCATTTTATGAACCTTGTAAAGTAGGTATCAATTCAGGCTTGAAACAATCAAAGCCCTGCCCACCTTATTTTCTCGAGATATGAACTGGCGGGGTATATAGTTCTCTGCACGACATACATAGATTTTTCAACATGATAAAGGCAATAGGTATCATAAACGTAATTGGTAATCGAGGGTCTCTTTTCGCAGGATAATTTGCTGAGTGCCATGCCAGCGAAAAGAAAATTTAGTACGCATTATAAAAACGTGAAAGCCAAAAGATCTCGGAATAAAATGTAAGTTCCTCCCTACTTATTTATTTACCTGCCTACTTGACTACGTCTTGTCCTAAATACCTAGAAAAAAATTACTAGATTTGTGTTAGTGTCAAGTAAAAATCCTAGTTTTATAACTTTTATTTGTGTGTATGCTTATCATGTCTTAGTAGTAATAATAATATAATCTATTTGCATTTTGAACAGGGTAGGTACATTACAAAGCAAATAGGTACAATGATTTAGATCGCCTGATTCAGACATATACCTACAACAGCATGTAAATATTGATTTGACATGTAATTAGATAGGTACACAATTAGGTATGTCAGTCTAAGAAGAAAAATTACAATGTTCAGTAGGTAATAATTACGTAATTTCAATATCTATATAAGTAATAAAGTCAATTTCTATAGGAACAATTTTCATAATAATAAATTTTATTACATAATATAGTATTAGTTTTCATATATTTATGTATTTCAAAGCAATGAGTTTGCTTACACTATTATTAGTTACAGTATTATTAGTTTTCATGTTCATCATGTCTAAATATGTGGAAGTGGAAGTAGGTATGTTTCCTATCAGAAATTGCACAGGCGCGCGCGCGGCTTTGTCGACATACCTACCGCCAAAGAGGCGCGCCGTGCCTGGCGTAGGGTTGTACAAAAATTACAAAATAAATAAAAAGTGGATATTGATGAATAATATTTCCAGTACTGAAAATGAAGAAAACCTTCAGGCTGAGACTCCGAGCAACACTGCTACGCGCTGTATAGAGGTAAGTTGTTATACGTAATTCTTGTAGACTTGTTACATAAATAAACAAACTAGTTAGTGATGGGCGAAGACAAAATCTCAGTACCTACAGTTTTTTTTTTGCAATATTTATTATTTTCATTGTGAGACAAACACATACTTCTCAATTACTTTCTCAAAAGAAAATTCACGTTCAAATCTCGTATTTTACCAAAATCAAGATTTTTTTTTGTAAAATATTATCTTTTACGCGACTGGTGTACGTATGTATGTATGTATACTAAGTAATATATCTTTGTGGCACGATAAGTTCAAAATTATTGAACCGATTTTAATGTTTTTAGTATCATTAGAATTGTCTTCTAAGCCCGAGTGACATAGAATAAGTGACGCCATAAAAAACCAATACGTATAGCGTAAAGGAAATTTATAATTTCTGTTCATCACGAACATAATATTGTATGAATTCTTTTGCACTTTTATAATTTGACTTCGTCAGTTATGAATATAAATAAATAAACAATAAAAATGTTAAAACCCGACAGATTAAAAAATGAAAATGTGTAATAAAAATATTTAATAAAAATAAATAACAACACCATTGTAATATAGCGTATTTAGCAGTCGGGGCCTATTTCTAAAGAAATATTTAGCTAGTCAGGAATATCTTCGAGCCTGTGAGGATTTCAATGGGTCTCAACTGTTGAATTCGATTTATTACAATAGTGTTCTTATTTATTTTAATGTAACATAATTCAAGACCGTAGACTTGTTTTCTTTTTACCTTTTCTTTCAAAGATGTATTCTAAGGGAGTTCTTAGCTATGTTTGAAGAAATTTGGCCCATACCTTTTGAATTATTTTTTATAAAAAAAATCAAGCCATTATCTTTCTTTACAGGAACTAGTTATTGACAACCGTCAAGAGGGAAAGGTGGATGAAGTGGAAGTTGGGCGTAGTGTAGTGGATATTTCTTTTTTTTTTTAAAGCTCTTCAGGCCATAGGGGACCACGGTCCAATGGATTGTAAGTTAAGTTACCTCAGTATAATTGGTGAAGTAAAAGTTGGTCTGGACTCAAAACTCATCATAAAATGTAGTATGTGTAATATGAAATTTACTGTGTGTTTGGTTGAAAAGAAAGAAGATAGCATGGAAGTGAATCATCAAATTGTGTCTGGTATCATATCATCTGGTGGGAGCTACTCTCAGTTAAAAACATTAAGTGCCGCAGTAGCCCTACCAATCATGTCACCTTCATTGTACAATGAAATTAATAATACGGTTTGCGATTGGTGGGAAAAGACAGCAGCACATTCCATGGCAGAAGCTGTCAAGGAAGAAGCGGAGTACGCAGTGTCTATAGGTAGTGTTGATAAAAATGGTACACCATTAATATCTGTTGCTGTTGACGGTTGTTGGAGCAAGAGATCTTATGGTAAGAATTTTTCCGCCTTATCCGGCGCAGCTGCGATAATTGGCATTAAAACTAATAAAGTATTGTTTTTTGGAGTTAAAAATAAATACTGCGTAGTCTGTGCACGAGCCGCAAAGAACAACAGTCAGCCCCCGGAACACCATTGTTTCAAGAATTATTCAGGATCATCTACCGGGATGGAATCGACCATTATAGTTGAGGGGTTTAAACGTTCCTTTGTTGATCACGGTGTAATTTATAATAAATTTGTAGCAGACGGCGATTCCAGTACTTATAAAAAAATATTAGATTCGCGTCCGTACGATAATTTAATAGTAGAGAAAATTGAATGCAAAAATCATCTTTTACGAAACTACTGCAATAGCTTGGAGAAATTGTCGAAAGACACTAAGTATCCTTGCGAATTGCGGAAATTCCTAAAAGAAAGGTATTTGCGTTTAAGAACGGGTGTAAAATGCGCGATTAAATATTGGGGGGATCAAAATCAGTCACTCGAAGAAAAAATAAAAAATCTTAGTGAAGATATCCTAAATGGTCCACAACACGTATTTGGTAATCACCAACATTGCAAGGAGTATTTTTGTAGACCTGACACTCGTCGAATAGAACCTGTTGGGTTACTTCCAGCAATTGTTGGATGCGGATTAATGGACACGGTAGAAATTTTAAGTAAAAGACTGTCATATCATTCTAGAAGTTTATTTCATAATTGCACAAGTAATATAGTTGAAAGTTTTAACGGAGTAATTGCCAAATTAGTTGGGGGTAAGCGTGTAAATTATTCTTCCCGTGCATCTTATGCGGGCCGATGCGCAGCTGCTGTTGTGTCTTTTAATACGGGATCGATTCATAGTAAAACTCATGAAGTCATATTTAAATCTAGTCCTAATCCTTTGATCGCGAAAGTGGAAAATAGTAATCGTAGAAACCGTTTAATTGCTAAACCTAAATTAAGATTGAAAAAAAGCCACAGCGCTGTATCGAAAGACGCTCACTATGGACCAAACTGCGAAAAACCTGATCTGAGTCCAGAATTATATGAGAAAGCCAAGTCATCTTTTTTAGTTGATTTAAAGTTGTCTTGTGCTGAAAGAGAGGAGCTTGAAAGGTCGACCCATTTGCAAAGAAGTAGTGCTGAGTGGATGAGTACAAGGAGAAAATTACTAACCTCATCATCGTTCGGGGAAGTTTGTAAAAAACGAGAGAGCACAAGTTGTGCTGCTTTTGTTTGTAAAATCGTTTATGGTAGTAATATCTCCAGTTTGCCTGCTGTACGGTACGGTATCGAAAACGAAGAAACTGCAATTAGACAGTTAGAAATTCAAGAGAATATTAGTATACAAGGTTGCGGTTTGTTCGTCGACGATCAATATGAATTTCTTGGTACTACACCAGATGGCATTTATGCAAACGGTTTAATTGAAATTAAGTGCCCACATTCTTTAGCTGGCATGACTCTTGATGAAGCAATGGCCAAACATACCTTTTGGGTTAAGGACAAGGCTTCCAAGGGTTATGTCATAAATAAAAATCATTACTGGTATTTCCAAATTCAGGGACAGCTACATATAACTAAAAGAAACGTTTGCATGCTTGGCATCTGGTTTGGTGCTACTGTACCTATGAAAGTTTATATTATAGAAAAGGACGACAAATTTTGGAAGGAGAAAATGGAGATGAAATTAGTTAGATTTTATTACGATTGCCTCCTTCCAGAATTAGTTGATCCTCGGCAGTCACGAAGCATGCCTATTCGTGACCCGCCCAATGTCATAGAGGCTATGAAAGAGAGGAAAGAAAGAGCTTTACGTGTTTTGAAAGAGAAGAACGTCTAATGATTTTGAAAGAGACTGAGGTAACTTAACTAGGTACCCAGCCGGTCGATTCACGTAAACACGCCAGTTCAAAAGTCGTTTTAACTTAGAAACTTAGAAATCGCCTTTTGGTTTTCTGTTTTTAACGCACTTACTTATCTAGTCTTGGATTGTCATAAATCTTCCAATAGCTCAATTTCTATACAATTCCTATACGATTTTGAAGAGTTACCTGGTGTAAACCCAAGGTCCGATCCTAATGAAATTAAAATGTGACCACACGGGATGCACCAGCTTTCAAATAAAAAAAAGAATCATCAAAATCGGTTCAAAAAATACAGCGAATTGAGAATCTTCTTCTTTTTTTAAGTCGGTTAAAAAGTGTGCGAAGTGACATTTTTAAGTCACTACGCTACGGTTTTTATTACGTGAATCGGGCAGCTGGTAACATTTTCATTCTGATAGGTTTTGCAATAGCAATTGATTTTATCATCAAATTAGTAGAAATCAGAATTTGATCAGTAATCATTAAAATGAAAAAAACATTAGAATTTTGAACTCATATTTTGTTATTGTTTACTTTCGTTTAATTAAGTATATGAATAATTTATAAATTTCATGTTTGTTTATAACTAATTTTTGTACAACCCTAGCACGCTTTTTAGGTGGCGACTCATATTTTGTTATTGTTTACTTATTTTTAATTATATGAACCATTTTTATACTTGTGTTTCATTTATTGACAATTTTTTGTACAACCCTAGAAGATTTTTTAGATTGCGAGGTGATCGTAAGCAAAAAGTATTTGAGTTTACGCAATAGGCACATTTCCTTGCGTAGAGATAAACACTAGCGAGGAAAAGCGTGATGTTATTTCGACCGTACTTCCTACTGAATTTGCAATTATTTTATTGAATGAAAATTTTACGAAATAAGAATAAACTTTGGTAGTAAAATTACAAATAAATACATACTCGTAGTTGGAATTTTAGGTAAGTAGAATACAAAAAGGTCAGTCCGGTCCGGACCTGCTCTTGATTGTTTATTATAAATAGAAAATCATAAAAATTGTGTCTCAAACTACTCTTATTTATTTATCTAGTAATTAGGATCATTTTATAACGAAAACTACTCTTGGAATATTTTACAAATAGGCAGTCGTTTATTTCCAATAATTCAACATTTTTGTTATGCTGTAAATATTCAACTTCAATAACAATAACTCAACGTGGAACGTTTGTCGCAAAACATTTTCAAAATCGCGGTCTCTCTGGGTCATTCACCCGCCCGTCGGATGATTTGGGCAACTTTAGCGCTGCTGTCGCTCAAAATCGACTTTGTCCGTGCGCGGTCTGGGCCCTTAATAAAAAAGTGATTTGTCAAAGATATAAAATCCGTTTAGTTACTTTTGAGATTAACGTACACGTACATACAGAAAGAAAGACAGATAAATAGGAATGAAAACATACCTACCTAAAAATATTTTTATATCGCTCACACTCATTTGTACGGAAGCCTACTGAACCCTAAGTTCCGTACTCAAAAGGTAAAACTAGACTGTGCGTTCCGTCCGTCTGTCACCAAGCTGTATCTCATGAACCGTGATAGTTAGACAGTTGATTTTTTTACAGATGATGTATTTCTGTTACCGCTATAACAACAAATACTAAACAACGGAATAAAATATATATTTAAGGGGGCTCCCACACAACAAGCTACCACCTCTTTGGATGACCCTCTGAGTTTTAAGACGCTGTCTCCACGAGCGAGAGAATCGCGGCGATATTGTCGTCGTGCCACGTATTTCTATACACTCTCTATGAACGCGTCTCCACACGGCGATGTTATCGCGGCGATAGAAGTACAGACTCTTCGCGATTCTCTCGCTCGTGAAGACAGCGCTTATAGATAATACTACGGAAACCATCGTACGCGAGTCCGACTCGAACATGGCCGGATTTTATTAATTTCAACCGACTTCCAAAAAAGGAGGCGGTTCTCAATTCGACTGTATTTTTTAGACTTCTTACTATACTGACAAGTATACTATGTAAGAGAAGTCTTATAGTCCGGTCCTGTCCGTCTGTCCGCACATTTCAACTCGAGAACTACAAGTGCTAGAAAGTTATGATTTGGCACATATAATTTTGGTACCGAATAAACACCATAGCCGAAATAATTTCGATCGGGGGTCAAGTGGTTCCTGAGAACCATGGACCTAAAGTTTCTGAAATTCCCATAGAAAATGTATGGGTAAAAAATTCTATAAAACATTTTTATTAAAATTTAAAAAAAATATTAAAATATTTTGCAACATTACGACATTTAAAAAACAGTCTCAGTGTTATTCCATTGTAAAATTTTCAACTTTGATAATGATTTTAAGTATTTTAAAAAATTACGTAGATAAAGGTGAAAATGGTATTGCCTGCAGACACATAATAGTAAGAAGTCGTCTTATGCCTTCACTGCGATAGTGAAGGGCGCCTTGCTTGTTTTAGGTTTGTTACCTCATAACTTCGGACTGGGAGAAGCTATTTCGATTTCTTTTTAATTGGAAGCTACAACATACTTCCCAAGTGGTCCCAATTCAATTTGGTCCCATTCCGACAACTTTTGGTTCCATTTCGGTAGTTTGAAGTCGGTTGCTGTGTCAATTTTTGACGTGTATTTTATAATAAACTAGCTGATCGCCGCAACTCCGCCCGCGTGATGTATATTTCTAAATACAAACATAATATACATATAAAACACCCAAACTTCGAAACAAACATTTGTGGATCACACAAATATTGGATTCGACCCGGGAATCGAACCCGAGACTCCGGAGTCGAAAGCCGATGCACTACCGACCACGCCACCGAAACAGTCGTTGTATCATGCTGTATGATGCAGATGTTGTATGATGAATTAACACTTGATATTACGGTGTAAGTAATATCCTAATTGAGCTAATGGACACTTACGAAATTGTTTTAATTCAATTCAATACACTTTATTGTACACAAGATGTAAAACATACAAAAAGGAGATATCACTTCAAGTTGAGTACAAATGGCGGCCCTATCGCTAAAAGTGATCTCTTCCAGACAACCTTTGGATGGATAGAGAGTTTAAGAAATTAACACTGGTAGTGTACAACTATCACTCTAAGGAGGAAGAAGACTGAAGCTTAGTAAACAAAGAAATAAAGATAAGACTAAATAGGATCAGAAAAGAACTAATATATGTAGGTAATGATTATTAATAATGAAGCTAAAAGAAGATATTAAAAGTACTGACAATGTACAATGCAATATTGCAAGTTATAAAATTACGACACAGTACGATACAATTTAAAAACATACCAATTAAACAAATATCAATTACCAAAACAAATTAACAAAAAAATGGCTGAATGGCCGGCTGTCATTTAATATCATTGATTTTATTTTATTTTATTATGGATTCTAAAGTAGATCAAATTACATAATACAGATTCTACTTTATATGTGCAAACTTATCCAACAGGAGAATACATCATCTAACACAAATACAGAAAATATATCGTTTCCTGCATTGAGATAGATATTGTTATGTGGTTTACTGTCCAAAAATGTGTGCAAACAAACAATCATAATAAACTAGCAACCCTTAGCGCAAACTGCGCAAGTAATTTTTTTATTTTACTTTTTGTCAAATTTCTAATCTTATCGCACCACTTGAGACCACGACCTTTCCAACGGTGTGCCACACTTGACTATGCGATTCTTAGTTTAGAAGGAGAAGCGGCTTCACTGGCGTATTATATATATAGTAAATTCAGAATATAATAAAATACAGAACTCCTCATCCTGCGCTACATTTGACAATAGAGTAACGTAGAGAAACTGCGGTAAAGAGTTTTTTTTTTCAACTACCTAACGAGGCTCCAGGAGCAACGAGGGGGGCTATGCCCCCTGCGTTTCCAAGTGGCAAGGCGCAGGCGTAAACAATTTTATAGACAGTGACATTAGTTTTGTATTTGTATTTTTAGGTATTTTTATAGGTTTTTGTGTACAATATGTGTATTTAGAGGGGCTCGTGGTCTAGTGGTAACCGACAATGTTAACACATTGCAAAGGTTAAGCAACATCGACTCAGGCCGGTCTTAGGATGGGTGACCATTTCTTAAGACATTGAGACCCCTCCGTGCCTCGGAGAGCACGTAAGGCCGTCGGTCCCAGTTGTCATACTAACATCGATGGCAGTCGTTAGGGGTAGTTGGAGCCCTAAATCAAAAATCCGACCGGTTTAACTACAGAACTTCGATGTCGCCCATGGGTTGTGAAGGTCAGATGGCAGTCGCTTCACGGAAAATATCGAAGTTCAGCCGAATCGCAGTTAGACTGGAAAGACGACCCCAACTGAGTTGGGAAAAGGCTCGGTGAATGATGATGTGTATTTAGTTACCTGTTCAGGTTTTTTAAAATAAAATTATGCAGCAAGACAGCAGTGGTAATGCGGAAGTGC
Organism: Nudaria mundana; assembly: GCA_963556515.1. Classification (NCBI taxonomy): domain Eukaryota; kingdom Metazoa; phylum Arthropoda; class Insecta; order Lepidoptera; family Erebidae; genus Nudaria; species Nudaria mundana. Next base: position 16,098,692 of record OY748298.1, read on the forward strand.
TTTCAGGTCAGTCTAACGCATTATTAAGTAACTTAGTACGCTGTCCCATTTGTCCTCAGGCTCGTTATTTTAAAGGCGAGCGTGGCTTGAAGATACATTTTGGCAGATCACACAAAGCCCAAAATGTATTTTCAAGCCTTACAACGACTACCCTAAATAGTGTGTCAGGTAGTCAAAACACAATAAATAACGTATCTGAAATTCCCTTTTGGCAAAAGTGAAGTGAAATGAAAAATTCCATTCCGGTCCTAAAAAGGATTCCCCGCGGCGCAAGACCATCGGTGGCTCAAAATCTAACTAGCTGTATAGGTCTTGTCGTGCGGGAGAACTCCACAACGGCCTGGGAACAACTACTCACCTTCCCTTTCAGAGTCCTACATATACAGAAATAAATATTTTAACAAAAAATCTTTGACGGCTCAGATTAAAGACAACTGTTTAAATAATTCTTCCATTTACAATCCTTTACAATATACACAAAATTTTAAATTAAGTAATAACTACAAATTCATAGAAAATAAAGTAAGGGAAGGTGATATAAGAGGGGCGTGCAGGTTACTTTTTAGTAGTGATGTGGTGGCTCCTTACTCTCCAGATACGCTCGCGAGTCTGCAGAGTAAGCATCCACCATCTTTAGATGATCTCTCTTTTCCTGAGACACCCAATACTGACATGGAGTGTCTTAAAGTAACTGCTAAGGATGTGCGTGCAGCTGTTGGCTCTTTCCAGAGTGGATCTGCTGGCGGTCTTGACGCTTTGACACCACAACATCTTAAATATCTTGTGGGTCCAAGCGCTGGGGAAGCTGGCGATTCACTCTTGAGGGAGCTGACGGCGCTAGTGAACATAATGCTAGCTGGCAATGTGAACGAACCCATCATTGATATTTTATATGGAGCAAATCTGTGTGCCCTAAACAAGAGGGATGGTGGCGTTCGTCCCATTGCCGTAGGGAGCACCTTAAGGCGATTGGCAGCCAAATGATGCTGTCGCTTCTACAGGGCCGAACTATTTGAAAAATTCAAACCTATTCAGCTTGGGTTCCGCTCTAAGGGCGGCTGTGAGGCTGCCATACACGCACTGTCCACCTACCTTAGCAGTGGTGACGGAGAGGTTATCTTAAAGGTTGACCTGAAGAATGCCTTTAATACCGTGAACAGGGACACCCTGCTGACCCAAGCAAAAATAGAAATTCCAAAAATATATAAATTCCTTTGGCAGTGTTATAGATATCCAACAAAATTAATATATAAAGACCAAGTTTTAGAGTCAGCAGTTGGTTGTTAGCAAGGTGATCCCCTGGGACCAGTAATCTTTAGCCTAGCTATACACCCAATCATACAACAAATAAATTCGAAATTTAACATCTGGTACCTAGACGACGGAACCCTGGGAGGAGACGTAAATACAGTTTTACAAGACCTCACTTTCATTAAACACGAATTTCAAAAAATTGGATTGGAACTAAACACATACAAATGTGAAAATTTTATTACGGACAAAGCTGACAAACTAACTACAATGCAAAAATTTGATTCTTTGGCTCCAAACATAAAACATTTAGACAACTCATCTCTACGCCTCCTAGGGTCCCCGATTTTAGAAGACGGTTACTCATCATTCATCGAGGATAAAATTCAAAAGTTTCAGGAAAATTCAAATAAATTAGTTAATCTAAATATTCACACGGCTTTTACAATACTTCGATTTTGCCTTTTTGTCCCACAGTTTACTCATGCACTTCGCTCATCACCATTTTGGAAACATCCACAGCTTTTGGAAAAGGTTGACACAATCATCCATAACACCCTCAGTCAAATTTTAAATGTGGCCTTGGATGACCGGGCCTAGCTTCAGGCGTCTCTACCAGTTCGCATGGGTGGGCTCGGCATCCGTAAAATTAATGATATTAGCCTACCGGCGTTTCTGTCATCGGTTCACAGCACTGAAGACTTAACAAGGAAGATTTTAACTAACACACTGGTTGATTCTGAGGTGCTGTATAAGACCGATGCCATAAATACCTGGAAGGTTACTGGCCCCTTCACTGATCTGCCGTCTCAACCATTCTCTCAGAGGCAGTGGGACGCGCCGCTCTGTAATTTAAGACGAGATGCACTAATTAATACTTCTTCAAATGTTTCAGAGCGAGCGCGTTTGCTGGCTGTGGGAGAGTGGGAGTCTGGCACTTCCTTCGCCCAATATAGGTACTATGTTGGAAGATACCACTTTCCGCCTCGCCACCTGTCTTCGTTTAGGTGCGTCATGTGTTTCGTTGCCACTGTGGAGAAGTAGTCGATAACCTTGGACATCACAGGCTTTCATGCAGTAGAAGCGCAGGTCGTATTTCTCGACACGCTAACCTTAATGACATAATCCGTCGGGCTCTTTCCACCGCCGGTATCCCAGCAGTTCGTGAACCAAATGGGCTGGCACGTGGCGATGGAAAGAGACCTGATGGAATGTCATTATTGCCATGGAAGATGGGAAGGCCTTTAGTGTGGGACGCAACGTTCGTTGACACTCTGGCGCCTTCTCACCTTCCTAGTACAGTGGGTTGTGCCGGCGCTGCTGCTGCATCAGCAGAAAGCCTCAAACGGCGCTAATACTCAAATTTAGCAGGAGACTACATATTTGAGCCGTTTGGGGTAGAGACGCTGGGGTCCGAGCGCTCGCGGACTCTATAAAACCATCTCAAAACTTATGATCGACTCTTCTCAAGACCAGAAGGCTGGTTACTTTTTAGCTCAAAGAATAAGCATTGCCATACAACGTGGCAATGCTGCCAGCCTTCTGGGAACATTGCCAGTCGGCGACGAGGCGGAGGAGTTCTTTGACGCCTGTATATAGTGTAGATTTTAATGTGTATAGTATAGTTTTTAGTATTTGTAAATAGTATTTTTATCTACTATTATGTATATTGTAATCTTCAATTCATTAAAATATGTCTGTTATATTAATAAATAATAATATTGACAAATGAAAAAAATTAAACAAATACAATTAATAAATCATATTAAATCAAATAAATATAATCACATTAAAAACAACAAAAATTTAATTAAGCATGTCAAATAAAATAAAATACAATCTAATAGTCTAATAAAATCTAATAAAATCCAATACAATCAAATAAAAATCAAATAAAATCAAAATTAAATTAAATTAAACAAAGTCAAATTAAATACAATCTAATAAAATCAAATAAAATTCAATATAACGAATAGCCTACATATACCACGCAGGCCAGTTAGTCGGGTTGGTATAGATAGGGTTTTGTGTCGACTTTTCCTTCTCTAATATTCTACTCGTATATAAAGCTGAAGTGTTATTTTTCTGGAAATCGTTATGCAATGGGCTTGAAATTATTTGGTATTGCCATGCAACCCTATGTGAGGTGTGAGTCATGGGATCCGTTGGGAACAAACTAATCTCACGAGCTACTAGTTCGTGTGATTGGAGATTTCTATGTTGAATAATTCATTTAGGGAGGCTATCTATAGCTGTCTATAGGCTAATAGAAGCTAACCTGCATTGGAAATTGTTGCTAAAACGGGTACTAACATATTTATTTTCTGTACCTAAATAAATAAAATCACTTCAAACGGGTAATGGCACCAAATTTGAATGAGACCACACGTGAAGTACTAACTAGCTATCAATTAAAAATAAATTTAATATCAGTTGACCCAGTCGAAAGATTTGTGAACCTCCTCCTTTTTTGACGTCGGTTAATCAATAACAACTGGACCTATTAAACACCAGGGGTGTGTAATAGGTTCAGTTGTTGGAAATTGTAAGCGTTCGCAACAACCATTCGAGTCTCGGTATCGATCTCGCTGGTTGTCAAAAGTACTATTGGAATCCAATACGACTGTCGGGATTGGCATTGAGAGTCGAATAATTGTTGCCAACGCTTACAATTTCCACCTCCACGTCACGACTTTTTAGACAGGGTATGTGTGTATATATAGATTCCTACAATATATCCGGGTAAAGTAAGGAAAATAAGGAAATACTAAGTAAAAACAGAAAATTGTCATTCGATTTAAAGGTTTTTATGGAACGAATTCTCGCAAAGGCAATAATGAATTTTATATCACTGAAGCGGAAGTTGTCTAAAAGAAATCGTGCGTACATCTTACATAATCATAGAGCAACACGGTCGTCGTATACGACGGGAGAGGCAATTATGCATTTTCCCGATACATAACAGTCTGTCATTTTTGGTGCGGGGGGGGCAGGCTAGAAAGGTTACGTGATGCAGGGGTGAGGCCCCTCAGCACGCAGATTACACCGACGCGGGATAAAACCCAACCCCAAAGACGCGGGATAACACCCGACTAAAACCGCGTGATCGGTACCACTAGGAATCGTGCGCCACTAGAAATACTTCCGAGTGCCCCCGGCAATGGACGTAGGGGCGGCCGCGGCATTGGGCCACATTGGGCCGCGGAAAAGGGAAGAGCTACAGGATCGATTTGCGAATTAAGTAATGTAGGTATGGGTACCTATTGAAATATTTAGGAAATATTTATTTATTTAGAAACTAAATAGTAGAAAGCCAGAGTAGAAAGCAAAATAAAAAGGAAAAAGTGTATTTAAGCAAACTTATCCCATAATACAAGCTAATAAATAATATTAGTCGACTTTGGGCTAGATGTCCCTGTGCAAAAATGTCCTTAAATATTCTCTGTACAATAATTTGGGAGCAAGTATGTATTTAAAATGCTCATATATCTTCTTAGCGTAGGCGTCAAGGGCTTACATCATTAAAATAAGGATATCCACATTACGAGCATAACAGTGTCTGCAAAGTTTTCCAATTTTGGCTTTACGTAAGTAAAAGGGGCGGACATTGACATTAATATTAAAAAGTATTCCTCGCTGCCTGCCTTAATGTGTTATCCGTGCCTTGGAGAACACGTTAAACCTCGATTACCATACGACCAACTATGGCAGTCGTTACAGGAATTTGGGTCACATATCACGCCAATATCCCCGAAGGGGTAGGGAGAGGCGCATTACACACCCACAATTTGCTTCTATTTTTAGTCGCACGTAATAGGGCAAACCTATTGCCGTCACCGGACCCTCTAGAAACTGGGTTATGTCCAAAATGGCCGAATTAATTTAATACAATAAGCAGCTATGTGAAGCCTGTCGATGAAATGTTGATGAAAGGCGACAAAATCTTACGTGCCAGCCGCTATGGCACAGCCAATTAAAGTCTTGGGCATCTCGGACTCACGGATGGAGGTATTTGAAACCCTAAAAAAATCCTCGTGGTCTAACTTCAGAACTTCGATATCGCCCGTGGGTTGTAGACTTCAAATACAGGTCGCTCAACGGAAAATGACGAAGTTCAGCCGCATCGCAGTTAGTCCGGAAAGCCGACTCCAATTGGATTCGGAAAAGGCTCAGTGGATGAAGATGATTAAGTATTAAATTGTTGAGAGTCCTACCATTTATTTTTAGGCTCACATCACACAATACAGACAAAACAAAAAAAAGTGTGTGTGTCAGCTCCGACGCACGACTGGAGTTTACTCCTTAAGTACGAGTTTCTAACCATAACAAATTAGAAAGTTGCGCACTAGAGGTGCGCACCAAAAACGTGACACGATTTTCGTTACTTGTTAGTAGGTTTTACCCCTCGGATTTTTCTCATACCGGGCGCCTTATATATGAAAATCGATTCTTAAGGAGTAAACTCCAAAAAGTATTAATGAAAGCAATTACTAAGTATAACTTGAATTGGCTGCAACGTAGCTTACGAGTGGTCGTCAACACAACGATTACTGGTTAAAACAAAATAAAACTTACAAAATATTAAACACTTATCTTATATAACACTAACGGACACCTTCGCCCGTTACAAATTAAGTACTCAAACCTTAATCGAGAACAACTATATACATTGGTGAAAAAAGCATGAAAATTTATGCAGTTTGCACTTTTGAGTTTTTCACGAACAGACAGATGCTGCGGAGGACTTTGTTTTACAATAATATGTAGTGATTAGAGAATTTGCTCAATGCTCATCCAAATATGAAATATTATAAACGCGAAAGTTTCTATAATAATATAGGTTACATGAATCTATACTACTATTATATAGAGGAAAGATTTGTATTTTTGTAATGAATAAACTCAAAAACTACTGTGCCGATTTCAAATATTCTTTCACCTTTGGAAAGCTACATTCACTCTGAGTAACATAGGCTACTTTTTATCCCGGTAATGCGTTCCCACGGGAACCAGGAACGAGTAAACTAAATCACGCGGGCGAAGCTGCGGCGATCAGCTATAAATCTCTATATATAAAAATGAATCCCTATTTCCCTTTGTCACGACATCACGCGTGAACGGCTAGACCGATTTGGCTAATTTGGGTCTTAAAATATTCGTGGAGGTTCAGGGAAGGTTCAAAACATAGATAACCTCCTAATAGATTCCGCATTACTGTAATTTTGTTCCTTACCGAGCTCACCTTTTTTGGCGGAATGCGCGGGGCGCGCGGAAACATGTAAGTGCGCTATGATTGGCTGTTTCAAGGTCAATCTTCGAATGCACCGAATACTAGAGATGGGATAGGGATGAAAATGTGTCGATAAAATGTTGATAGGTATATTATAATTATATTTTTATAATTTTATTATATCGTTTATTCCTTTATATTCTTATTTTATACATTTTTAAATACATTTATAAAAAACACAAATACATTAATTTTTATTATTTATTATTATATTTTTTATAGGAATAGGTATCGGGACTTAATCAAGAGGGACAGGTATTATCAACTCTCAGTTCCTATTTCCTCAAACTTTAAGTAAAAAATTTCTACCTATTCCGATCTCTGATGATCGCACATCTACCGAGCCCTTTCCCAACTCAGGATCAGCTTTCCAGTGTAACTGCGATGCAGCTGAACTTTAATATTTTCCGTGGAGTGACTGCCATCATTCTGACCTCCACAAACTATGGGCGATATCAAAGCTCTGTAGTTAGACCAGTTGGATTTTGATTTAGGGCCCCAAATACCCGTAACGATTCCCATAGATGTTCGTATAATAACCGGGACCGACAGCTTAACGTGCTCCCCCGAGGCACGGAGGTCTCAATTTCTAAAAAAATGGTCACCGATCCTGACTGACCGACCTGGTTAGATGTTGCTTAACCTTAGCAATGTGTTAATATACACGGTTACCACGAAGCCACGAGCCCCCCATCTCTGATGATGATACATTATAATTTTATATTTTTATTCAATAGATGTAAAATAATATAATTTATATTAAGAAAGAAATTATAAATAGATCACAAAAACTGATGTCATCGGCGGGACTATAATTTCTTTCTTAATAGTTTACGTTGTTATTAGTGGGAAACCAACTCTCCCCACGAGATGTTGCATCTACCCATTTCTTTTTCCTCGGGGCATCCAGGAAACCTATAAAATAATATTTATCTCAGTTACATTGCTAATACTAAATCACATTAGCTGCGAAAAAAATTTTAAATAATGCCAACGCACAAATTGGTCGCAAATAAATCGCAGCTTACCGAAATTCAAGAGGGCGCAGTCGCGGGCGACAACAATGTTGCTTATTTATAGGTACTACTTTTTAAAGCACCTACGGCAATAATACTGCAAAATATCGATGACGTACTATATCATACCGATATCCCATCACTATCGATTCAAGTGCTAGTGTAATGTATTGTTAGAAAAGGATAGCAATTATAATTTGGCTAATGAGTGAAAGAGTAATTTCAAAAAGACATCAACGTGTTCGAAATTGTTTGTGTTTATGTTCTATTACCAACCAGAATAAATTGAACTCCGGTGCCTAGTCAATTTTAATTTACATTTATGTCTAATTTACTTACCGGTGAAATGTAATGCCATCTTTTTGGTAATTTGATGTCTTCACCGACTTGCCACACCATTTTACGGAACAGGAAGCCATTTAAAATGTAAAATGCTCACAAAAACATTTTTTTTTAATTATAAAATCGCACGTGGTCATAAGTCGCGAAGTTGGTTGTCACTGACGTCGTGATTTTAGGCATAGCTTTATATGCTTGCGAAATCAAGTATGAGTTGCGCGCGTTTGTTGCCCTGCATGCGGAATCTATTAGGAGGTTATCTATGGTTCAAAAGCAAAATTTCGGGCGGTACGAAGTTCGCCGGGACCACTAGTAATAAATAAATATGTTAGGACAATTCACACAACGCCATCTAGTCTCAAACTAAGCAGAGCTTGTGATATGAGTACTAGATAAACTGATATAAATACTTAAATACATTTTTTTTGTAAATACATACATTTATACATAGGAAACATCCAGACTTCGCCAGTACAAACGCATGTGTCATCACACAAAGTTTGTCCCGACCGGGAATCGAACCTGAGACTCCGGCTTAGAAAGCGGATACACTACCGACCACGCCACCGAACATGGACCTGAAGCAGTCGAATGGATGTTTGTCATTCTTTAAAGCGAAACTACTGAACGATATCTAACGAAAACTAGGTACTTATAATAGGTATAGCAGCCATACTTTACTTACCTACATCAAAATAACTCAATATATAATATGATAGTTATCTGATTGGAACAATCTATGTAATTATTAAAGGTTTTCGGTCTTAGCGTAGCAAGATAAGTTGTGTATCGTTAGATTGGATAGAATTTATAGCCAACGTTGAGTGATTACAGACAACAGTAGTAAAAGGCAGACTACTTATATCGGAAGCTTTCATCCAAGCAAACCTTTTACTAAATCCACTCCGACATTAGTACAAAAAACAACTGTGTATCTATGTGTATTGTTACTAGTAATAATTGTTTTTGTTTGTTTGTATATGTATATAATAAGAATGCTGGGGATTTTACAACGAAAATGGAATTAAGTCGAAAAGATTTTAGAGCGATGATTTTTTATGATTTTAAAAGTTCTCTCTCTCCGCAAGACTGTGCCGCTCGTCTTCAAAATGCTTTTGGGAGAGAAGCACCTTGTTTGAGCACCGTGAGGCGATGGTGTGCTGAATTTGAGAGAGGTCGAGTTTCTTTACCTGACGAATTTCATGAAGGGCGGTCTTCAACTGCCGTCAACGGAAATAATGTGGCTACTGTTAAGCGGTTAATTGAAGAAAACCCGCGGATTACCTATGAGACAATTCGAGGACTATTGGGGATTAGTATAAGTAAAATCCAGAAAATTTTACACGAAGAATTGAAAGTTCGGAAACTTTGTTGTGGTTGGATCCCTCATGAACTGACAGCGGAGCAGAGGCGGGCTGGCGTGGAATGGTGCTCACAGGTGTTACTGAAGTGCGACCACGGACATTCTAATACTGTTTATGACATTGTCACAGGAGACGAAACGTGGATTTATTGTTTTGAACCCGAAAAAAAACAGCAATCTTGTGAATGGGTGGACCCGTTCGGACCCGTGTGCACAATGTTGTTGAGGGATAGGCCGTTAGATGTAGCGGCACTGCCGTCAAAAACGACGCGTAATTTTGTAGTGGAACTGGCGCACAACACAGTGGTGTGGAATTAAATTTGCACGTTGCTCCGCTGGTGTAATAACGCGCATATGTCCTAGGTCAGCGTATTCTCTCATGAAGGCGACATAATGGTCCTTAAGAACAGAATGGCGCTGAAGACGCTTCTCGATGTTTTGTAACCGCGAGCGAGCAATATGATGAGAATCTCCAAGTGACTCATGAGGTTCTTTTAGTAAGATCGGTACCACGTACCTTCCATCTGGATTTCGTGTAGTATATTTTGAATAAAGTCGCTGACATTCCTCATCCTCAGGGTTGGTCAGCTTCACAGCCGGTGGCTCTTCAACCTCCCCAAACCTTCTCACGGCGTTATCCAAGTCTTGAGTAGATACCAACAGACTGGAGGTATCAGCTGAGAGCGGAAGATCCACATCCAATTTTCCGGTGATAACCCAACCGAAGCTGCTGTCAAGAGCTGCAGGAAGACCTGGGCCAAAGCTAAGTCTCTGTCCGTCATAAATATCCGGGAACAGCTCAGCTCCAATAAGAAAATCAATATCATGAGGTTTGTCAAAGTTAGCATCTGCCAGTACTAAATGTTTATAAGAATCACGAACGGCTGTCGGGACCTCCACGCATGGCATTTTGTTAGTGATAGTATTCATCACGATAGGACAAACTTCAAAACGAGGTCCATCCGAGTCACGCGGTTGAATAATACACTAAGTAATTCCTTTTACTTGGTTGGTTGTATTTTGACCAATACCAGACACGGTGATATTACAGTGACGTAACGATAAGCCGAGCCGCTGTACGCAGGCAGATGTCATGAAGCAATCCTGCGCTCCACTGTCAATAAGAGCGCGCATGTGTAGCCAGTTGTAGCCACCAGCAGTACGAACTCGTACAACACAGGTTCCCAATAGCACACGAGTGAGACTGCCTCCCACGTTCACGCTAGTACTGCTGGAGTTCATTGATACTACAGGTCTGCTGACCCCCTCCAATACAGCCGCCGACATGGTAGGACAGGCAGCATTTGAGTCTGGGTTGTGACTAAGACTATGATGACGTGCCTGACACTTTGAGCAGGTTGACTTTGACACGCAGTTATCGGTCTCATGATTCGAACGTAGGCAGTTGCTACACAGTTTTTTAGTTTTTATTACGTTTAATTTATCTTCCAAATTGTAAGAATGAAACAGAGGGCACTTATAAATGGCGTGGTGGGAAAATCCACAACAAACGCAATCAGGAAATTTATTTGTTGGTACAGTTGCTAAATACATCCCTGTCTGCCCCAGATTGTGATCCAGGTTAGGCTCCGCTTCTGGGTCTAAATAAGGTTCAGGATCCGAATACGGAACCACACTTGACTTTAAGTACGGGTAATGACCAACTTCTAACTGTGACCGTGAGTCATCGTCTGAGTACGGCCCTGGTTGTGAGTACGTCTCTGTATCAATGGGCAATGATGAACATTTAAAATTCTTATTATAATATCTATTTTTATTTTGGGGTAACTTAGGAATGAATTTGAGGCGCTGTTGATCGCCTCCGAATGAGCTACGTAAGCCACTTACTTCCAGTATTTTTACATAGTTATGCAGGAATGTCAACAATTCATTAATCATAGGAATTTCGTTTGTATTTTGTGTTTCAAACCTCTTTCTAGCACCAGTATCTAAACCTTTCGCGGCTAAATGAAACAAAATAAACTGTTCTAGATGACCCACATCTACTGACTTTAGGGCATTCACAGACTCCTGTAATAAACTGGTAAGGTGTCGTAACTCGGAACAGTTACTTGTATTTAATGGAACTAAGTTACAGATTTTTTCTAAATAGTTGGTAGCTAATATAATATAATATAATACGCTTATTTTGAAAACGTTTTATCAACGCGTCAAATACGACCTTATAGTTGTCGGACGTAAGCGTTACGCCCTTCGCGATAGATAGTGCAGCCCCCGACAGACAGGACAGTAGGTAATGAAACTTTTCAATGTTACTAATCTTTTCATTAGTATGTACTAAGGCTAAAAACGTGTCATAAAAGGTTTGCCAGTTCTCAATGTTACCATCGAACTTTTGTAATTCAAGTCTTGGTAATTTGACCTGTGAACTTGGTTTTTCTGAACACTCGGGTTGGATGACCTGCGTAGTATACTTAGGTTTCAAAATTGTTTCACCCACGGCCATGACAGCATAGTACAATTCATCAAAAGATTGTATTAACTGGAAATTAATGGCTGCCTTCGGATTGATCGACAACTCAGTTGTATTTATGTCATTTACCACATTGACATACTCGTCCCTCAAAGCATTAATACGCTTGAACCGGCTGGTAAACGTACTCAACTTGATGGATCCGAGTTTATTTCTTGAGACAAATTATATAAGATTTGAATGTCGCGAAATATAAATTCTTTTCTTTTTGTAAAAAGAACTAATTGCGCTTGCAACTCCATTATAAGTAGGTATTACAGGTAGTGATTACCTACTCAGGTATTGTATGTTAGATGTAAGTATAGGTAGTACCTATTTTTTGTAAAGTTTCTGTGTAGGTATACGCGGCGTACTCGCACTCGCGACGTTGCCGTCCCGCTTTCGTTTGAAATGAAAGACGTAGGTAGGTATGGAATGATTGCCCTACGCAGGCAGAACAATCTAGAAATTTAGGTACCTACTACTAATTTAGGTAATTTTTAGTGTGATATGTAGCAATAATACTGGTATGAAATGTTAGCACAACTCGTGCGAATTAACATGGCACCTGGCTCAAACGTATGACGTTTAAAGTAATGAGTGCAAAAAAAACTACTATACTACTTCTTTGGCGTAATAAAATCAAAACGTGCAAAACGTCGTAGGTTTTTTTTTATATTGGGTTCGCCAAATTGACGCCGCCTGCCTGGTGGAAATTCGTGACGACGTCTAGCGATTGTGGGCCACTCTCGCAGTACACAATACTATAGAGAGTGGCCCTCAACTTGACTACCTACTGATGTGCCTCTTCACGCTCCGCTTAAAGAACCCAGGGTTATATGCGCGGTTATATACGCGGCAGAGAAAAGAACGTTTAAAACGTTCGGTTCTCGCGAACATGATATACACTGTGTGGGAGTGGCATCTCTGCCCGGCACGCGTTGTTTGGGATCGGAAGAAAGAGCGTGGGATCAGATTGAAGAGCTCTTTAGAACAGGTTACGTCACCCGCAGTGGAGTTCGCTAAGGAGCGCTGCACACAGCTAAGATACTATAATATTTTAACTTAGGATACAATATCGCTCGCCATACAATTCAATGGACTATCACACACGACGTAGATGATAAATAATATTTCATATTTTCGTATCTTAAGATGAATTTTTATGGTACTCGTATAATACAGAATATAATAGAAGATATAATAGATAAACTGGTGTAGGGCGGCTTTATGAACGCAATAAATTTCAAAACAATGGTTTTTAGAACTTGTGTCTGTTTGTCTGAATGTTTGAACACGCAGAAACGATTTGATTTTTTGATTTGAATTTGTGGTTTGGTTTTCAATCGCTTCGTAAATAAAAAAAGTTATGTAGATCTAAAGTACAACGCATGCGGAGCTGCGGGCAACAGCTAGTAACAAATAAAGTTCCAAACTTATGATATACAAAGTTATGACGCTCTGACGCTACCGGTCTCGCCGGACGATAGCGGGGCCCCGCGCGGGGAAGTGGGAGGAGGGTTCTTTTCGAGCCAGGTGCCATGTTAATGCGCACGGCTTGTATGAAATGTACGGAATATAGGTTAAGTATGTATGCCGGTTACAATAAAAAAATATAATCCGGCATCCACTTAAGTTTGATTAGAATAAAAACTTATAATCCGCTCGAATGGACCACTTATGAATGACACCACAAAAAATGCTTTTAGATAGGTTTTGAACAGTAGCATACACCCCGAGCTCGCAGCGAGGATACAGAGGAAAAGGTAATGGTAAGTACTTATCCCGGCCCGTGCACCGCTTTCACTGGACAAACTGCTAGACATACACTGTTCTGTTGCTGTTAATGGTTAAAATGTTCGTTGCACACACGATTATCGATTAGGTTTAAAGATTAAGATGAAAATTGATTTTATTGAATTTATTTCGCGGAGCGCGTAAGATCGTGGCTCGCTTCGAAGAAGTTGTTCCTTTTTTTTCTCAGAGGGGCGCGCGCGTCACCCATTCGGACACTTGGCGCGCAATTTGAATTTCACTCGGCCGTAGTAGCTCGCTGACGTTATAGGGCCGAGGTTTTAGGAGTAAAAGGGGAAGGGATTAGGTAGGACTAAAGGAAAAGCTGCAAGCTCGTTCAATAGTAATATAGTAAAAAAGAAAGAATAGTAATCTACTAGTGGTTTGCAACGGTTTTCACCGCTTTTTAACCGCTTTTTAAGGCTGGCTATTTTCTGGCACAAAGAATAAGTAAATAAAATAAATCTACTTTGCAATATTCCGCCACATGCAAATTACCCAATTCTCGCATTTATTCATGCACAAGTCCGCCCTCCAAACCCACTTAGGCCGAAAGAATAGAGAAATAATTTTGAAAATATAATAAATATGAGAGTTGTGTTATCGTGCAAAAAATAATAAAAAACCTCGACACGTGTTTCGCCCCCAACCAGGGGCATCATCAGGAGATGTTGATGGGTCGGCGCACGGCGACCGAATGAGCCACAACTCGTAAACCGCACCTATTTATATCTTAGGTTTTTATTTCTACCCACAACCATAATACCAAATTATTTTATGTGTACCCACCACCGTTGTTTGAACGACGTATACCTACCTACCCGCAGCAAAGGGGAAGAGGCGAAATTAAGTTGATCATTTAAAATATTAGGGTTCAAGCGTCTATGTTTGTAGATTTCTAATTGTTCCAAAACCGAAAGCCTCAGTCCTTTGTTGCAGGTGTGTAGAACGTCATAAGTGTGAGGATTAGGTAGGGAGTGACCGGAGTCCAACAAATGTTTTGCGAAATGAGACCGTTCTGGGCGATTGTTTCTAAAAGCTGATATATGTTCTTTATACCGCGTCGCGAAGCTACGGCCGGTTTGGCCAATATAAACACCCTCACAATCCCCACACTTAAGCCTATACACACCTGACTTCCTGTCATCCCCAATTTTCTCCTTAACATTGCAAATGTTTCTCCGGATAGTGTTGTCCGTTCTAAACGCGACATGAATGTGGACCGATGTGGAACTTACGGATTTCTTATCTCATTTGAATAGTGTTCACCCTAAAATCAAATTCAAACTCGAGTTAGAGAAGGATAGGTCCATAAATTTCTTAGATTTGACTATTACTAGAAATGAGGGTGGGCATGAATTCCGGATCTTTCGCAAACCCACTCATACTGACACAGTAATTCCTGCTACTTCCTGTCATCCTTGGCAGCACAAGCTTGCCGCCTTCCACAGCTATGTTCACAGGCTATTTTCGGTTCCACTTTCTCAAATAAATTTTAACCGCGAATTAAATATTATTTATCAAATTGCTAAATCTAATGGTTACAGTACCAAGCTTGTGGACAACTTAGTTGGAAGGCGGCGAGCCTCAATTACGCGTAGTTTACTATATGCTGTTCCCCCGGATCGTGACGTCCATCGGTATAGAGCTAGTCTAACTTATTTAGGTCCGATATCTGATAAAGTTGCCAAAATTTTGCGTAAAAATAATATTCATGTCGCGTTTAGAACGGACAACACTATCCGGAGAAACATTTGCAATGTTAAGGAGAAAATTGGGGATGACAGGAAGTCAGGTGTGTATAGGCTTAAGTGTGGGGATTGTGAGGATGTTTATATTGGCCAAACCGGCCGTAGCTTCGCGACGCGGTATAAAGAACATAATTATATCAGCTTTTAGAAACAATCGCCCAGAACGGTCTCATTTCGCAAAACATTTGTTGGACTCCGGTCACTCCCTACCTAATCCTCACACTTATGACGTTCTACACACCTGCAACAAAGGACTGAGGCTTTCGGTTTTGGAACAATTAGAAATCTACAAACATAGACGCTTGAACCCTAATATTTTAACTGATCAACTTAATTTCGCCTCGTCCCCTTTGCTGCGGGTAGGTATACGTCGTTCAAACAACGGTGGTGGGTACACATAAAATAATTTGGTATTATGGTTGTGGGTAGAAATAAAAAACCTAGGATATAA
The DNA here is from genome assembly GCA_963556515.1 of Nudaria mundana. Lineage (NCBI taxonomy): Eukaryota > Metazoa > Arthropoda > Insecta > Lepidoptera > Erebidae > Nudaria > Nudaria mundana. The sequence continues at coordinate 16,114,420 of OY748298.1, forward strand.
ATAGGTGCGGTTTACGAGTTGTGGCTCATTCGGTCGCCGTGCGCCGAGCCATCAACATCTCCTGATGATGCCCCTGGTTGGGGGCGAAACACGTGTCGAGGTTTTTTATTATTTTTTGCACGATAACACAACTCTCATATTTATTATATTTTCAAAATTATTTCTCTATTCTTTCGGCCTAAGTGGGTTTGGAGGGCGGACTTGTGCATGAATAAATACGAGAGTTGGGTAATTTGCATGTGGCGGAATATTGCAAAGTAGTTAGATTTATTTTATTTAACTATGGACTTCCGAAAAGTAACGCCTGATAGTATTAACTTTATCAAAGAATAAGTATCGCCATCCAAAGTGGCAACACAGCCAGCATTCTGGGAACCTTCCCAGTCGGCAATGACGCGGAGGATTTTATAAACGATATTTTGTAATGTAAATATTTTTAGTCTATAATTATGTTTATTTTGTATATTGTAATCTTATTGTAAATAAAATTATTCTTTTTTACTGACTTACAAAAAAGAAGGAGGATCTCAATATGCTGTATTTCTTTATGTTTGTTACATACCATATTTATCTTTCGACTGGATGAACCGATTTTAAAAATTATGTGATCGAAAGTTACTGCTTTCCAAATAGTCCCATTTTAATTTAGTCCCATTCCGATAATTATTTGGTCCCATACCGATGATTTGAACTCATTTTTTGGGTTCTTCCCAATCAAAAAAATATGTTCTTTTTCAACATAAAGGAACACCTTGTGCCAAGTTTTGTGGAGATTGAATAAAAATTACTATTGACAGACGAAAGCACTCGATCAATTAGAATTCCAAGACGACCTATGTCATGCCTAAATACCAATATAGTTTTACAAATATATATCGTATAGCAAAAAGTCAAAAGCTGGATTTTAAACAGCGCCAGTTCCTTTTCTGGTGGAATTTTCTAACCAACTAAACTACTAAGACGACAGCTGAAGACCTCGACATAGCGATATTTACGAAATACGTCGAATATTTACCGAAAACATTCGAATAACGTCGATCGGTATAAACAATGTTTACTTATTTCTTTTTGTTGGGTTCTTCCAGGATGTATTTCTTTCTTTTTTTTTGGACAATTTCACACGGCGTCGTCCAGCCCAAATTAAGCTAATACAGGCTTGTGTTATGGGATCTAGACGACTAATAAACATACTTAATATTTCTAACATTTCATTTTTTCCATCTATCTAATAGTGTGGAGGAATAAACATGACGTTTCTTTCTTTATATTTCTAAATACATATATATTATTCATAGAAAATACCCAAACTCCAAAACAAACATTTGAACAGATCACACAAATAATTTGATTCGACCCGGAATTGAACTTGGGACCTTAGGGACGGCAGTCGCTGCGCCACCGAAGGCGACGCAGTTAACATAATGTCAAAATAATCGCTCTATTACTACACAATCGGCCATGATGGACCATCACAGGCGATCTCGACTGTGTAGAGGGTATAAATTGTGTGCCATGATTAGTGATGGATAGACATGGCTGACATGGCATGTATTACGAACGTACCTATTACGACGATCATAGCGGAAATCATGGTCCATTCTTTAATTGCTTATTATCGTTGTGTTCGGTCAAATTTCAAGCGACCAGCCGCGAGGGTTTGCTAATCATATACCTACCTAAGTAGGATTCATTGCTATTTATCTCCAGTCAACGTCAAAAGACATTTACTTACTTATTTATTATCTAGGTACATAAAATGTTCCAAACCATCACTGTACCCTATAAATAAAATAAGCCTTAAAGCTCTCTAAGTAGATACGAGGATTCCTGTTAATCCATAGATAGATCTTAGCTAGTACTATGGCATACGCCGGGCGCCGCTGGAAACCCGGCAACGGACGTTGTAGCGGCAGCGGCCTTGGGGAGCGGCTTTAAAAAAAAGTACTATGGCTATAGCACAAGCTATATTTACTTACTTTGTGACTAGATCGCTTATCACGCTTATATTTAAGGGGGTAGGTAGCGGTGCATTACACACCCACATTTGTACCACTGTAATTTTGTTGCCCCCCGTAATAGAGGGCCCCGTATATTGACGCAAGTTGTATGAAATTGCGACAGTTCAAAGGTAGGTACTGTTGACTCCCAATTTTCCCCGAAATTTAAGGGAAAAATTTCTGATTGGACTGTCATGACTATCCGTAAAAGTGGAAGATGAAAGAAAACTGCATGTTGTGGAAATGCGAATGTTACGATGGATATGTGGTGTAACAAGAATGGATAGAGTAAAGAACGAGTATATTAGAGGAAGTTTGAAAGTTACGCCAGTGTTCGGAAAATTGAGAGGCGAGCGGCTATCATGATACGGAAATGTTATGAGAAGAGAAAAAAGTTATGTAGTTAGAAAAGTGCAAAGTATGAAATATAGAGGGCTTCAGAAGCGGAGAAGTAAAGTTGGATGGAATGCGTGAAAGAGGATATGACAAGGAAAGGAGTAACTGAGGAGATGACATCAGACAGGGATGTGTTAAGGAGGAAGACATGTTGCGCGGACCCTAAATAATTGGGATACGGGCAGGCAGGTGGGTTTAGTTGATCCCATGTAATAGAGGGCTAGCTTATTATTCTTACTGGGAAGTACTGTCTTACGTAGAAAGTAGTAAGTTAAGATTCAAATTATTAAAACGTTTATTCATTTAGTTTATAAAAACACTTATGAATGTCAAATTAAAAAAGTGCTTCTAGATGTGCATTTACTGCCAGCTTCTCAAAGCAACAGGTACAGCCTGTGAGTCTGCCTCTGGCAAGAAATCTCAAGAACATAACGGCTTAAAAACCAATAATTTATTATGGATTCTCAAATGTCTACCAAGTTTCAGACTCCCTTTCTCGTTTACAAAACACAAACCTTTTAATTTTTTTATAAAACTTAATTTTTGGTTTTTATTTCAGTTTTATTTGTAAGAACAAAACGCGTCTGTAGAGACTGAATGTCTATCAATCACTGTCTTATACAACAGTACATAGGCTTTCACGATGTTACTGGTCTGAACAGCGACAATCGTTTATAACATGTAAATTGTTAAATGACGTCATAAGTTGATAGTAAGGTCAGTTAAGTAAGGAGGGTTAAGGTCAGGTTTACTTATTGAAAGCTAATCTTCGGCAAAAAAAACCGGTTTCCAATGTTTGAAATGTGGTGGAAAATTTAGGATGGGAATTTTCAGTTCAAAAAGAATCAAAATTCAAAATATTTTAATTACATCACTACATATTTCCCTCATTATCAACTTATATGTTCTAGATATCTAGATAACATTTAACTTTTACTATAAACTTATAACGTCATTATACAATTTACATGTTATAAACGATTGTCGTTGTTCAGACCAGTAAGTACGAGTAGGTACTTAAATCTCACGACAAGCTATATATATAAATTTAGTAATGACGTTATAAGTTGATAGTAAAAGTTAAAAGTTTTAAAGTTAATGTTTATTTTGGTATTTTTAGCGCATTTAAATAAAAGCTTGTTTTAAAAAGATTTTTTTTTGTTTCGAGTTGGCTCTTACCTCTCATTTGATACCCGTATTGTATAAGTGCATTAAATCCGCCATCTTGCATGAGTCGCCATGTTGTATTTAGAATGACGTTACAAGGTTAACCATGTATTGTCATCCAAACTGAATGCGCGCTTTCACACTGCCACGATATCGTGACGATATCGTGCATTTTATCGTAGCGATATCGTGACGATGTAGGGGAGGTAAGGGTGCATTGGGCATATGTTGTTAAGCAATTTAAAAAATGTTTCAATTGTCATTATGCAGATGGGTACGTACCTCATCAGGTCAGGGGCCGTAGTCGCGTAAATGACGATAGGTCGTCGACGATACGTAACTGACGATATCTTCCACTTTAGCGTGGCGATATCGTGACTACACAAGGAGTCACGATATCAGGATATCAGGATTTCACCTGTGATTATTGACAGCATATGAGCATAAATATGATTCGTCACTGTTCGCATCTGTTATCTCGCTCAATTTAGTATAGTCTACTAATATTTTACATAGGTATTTAAACTGCAACATGTGGGGGGGGCGGGATGATTGATGGTGTATTACCAGGATATAGTTCCCAGACCTACTCATAGTACCTAGATATGTAGGGGAACATAGAAACACGTCCAACTGTCACCCACCGGTAATATCAAAGTTTTTGGGAAGTGGGATTTTTTTATTTTTTTTTATGCGTACATATGTAGTTTTATTACTTGTCAAAGAGGGTCCGAAAAAGAAGTCAAAATTGACCTGAGATGCTTACTTTCAGGTACTGGGAATCTTGGGCATTTTTGTGGGATGGGAATTCCCGGGTTTTTTTTTGCAGGCTAATAGAATAAGTATCGGTCAAGGTGCAGAGGAACAAAAATTTGCTCAGAATTGAGCTGGGAAGCTCCGTTACCGGAATATAGGGGCTTCGAGTTTTGTGGAAAGTGGGATGAGAATTGGGAAGAAAAATTTGTGGGAAGATGGGGTTCAAATACTTACTTAGGGTACTATGGGGCCAGAAAAATGAGGGTGAAATTGACCTGGGATGCTTAGTTTTCGAGATATGGGGTACTGGGAATCTTGGGTATTTTTGCGGGATGAGAATTCCCGGGTTTTTTTTTGCAGGCAAATGGAACTTGTGATGGGAGGGGGTGCAGGGGTGAAGAAAAATTTAGGTGGGAAGCGCGGTTCCCGGGATATAGGGGCTGGGAAGTTAAGAAGTAATGTCGGGAGTAACTAAATTCAACTTAACCTAATGATAATTGTACTCTGCAGTCATTCGGTTTGGTGCCTTTCTGGCGACATCCTGGCGCGATGCTTGTGAGTTTAGTAACTACCGGTTTTTTGACCAATTACAGTTGCAACGTAGTAGTATAGCAGTAGCATGGCGTTTTACGTTTATTTACGCGACTTAGACCCCTGACCTGATTAGGTAGGTACTGCAGTACCCATCTGCATAATGACAATTTAAACATTTCTAACATTGCTTAACAACACATGTCCAATGCAATACCTCTCCTATATCGTTATCGTGCAATGTGAAAACGCCCAATGTGTTTACAAAATTTCAGCTCAATCGGTTAAGGAAACGTGCTTCAAAATTGAGTTGCATGATTTCACTCGAACAAACATATACATACAAACATTGCAAAATAAATTAAAGTGCGTAAATTTCAAACAGGTGTGGTAATGTTCGAATACTATACTAAGTAGATAGGTACATACTAAATAGTACCGAAAGTACTTTTATTATTACTAACGAAAATCCCATTTATTACAGTTTCTGTTTCAGTTTTAATAAGTTTTGGTACTTGTGAAGGCGAGGGATTTGAATAATAAAACAAGAACCTGCAGAACAAACATTAGTTTTTAAGGAGTTATATTTTAGTATCTTCTTACGATTTACAGATAACAAACTTGTACACGTCGTTCAACTTAGAGGAATCCTAAACTTTAGATGTATAAACGGGATATTTACATTTAAATATGGTAAATATTCATGTAAATTTTATAATAATAGTGACCAGACAGTTTAAATAACTATCAGGAAAAGTAGACTTACAGACCTATAGGTACAATGCAAAGGGCGCGGTGATGGCAAAACAGACTGAACAAAATGGCGGACAAAATGATTGTAGCATGTAGCAATAAAACACACGAAGCACTTTTTTCCTTAATAAAAATTAGATTACATCAACCAAAATTGGGTAATGTACATTATGGTGTATCGTTCACCACGTTACATTTCCGTTAATCAACTTACCCAAACAGTCGTTAATGGTTATTAATTATTGTAACATCATGCTTGAACCCTTAGGTTTACCAAAAAATATCATAGTGGCTTGAGCCTTCGAAATGAAATAAACATATAAAATTACTTTTATAACTAACAGAACCAGACGGCTGGCTATTTTCTGGCCAAAAGAATAAGTATCGCCATCCAACGTGGCAACACAGCCAGCATTCTGGGAACCTTCCCAGTCGGCAATGACGCGATGGATTTTAAAACGATATTTTATAATGTAAATATTTTTAGTAAATGTATATAATTATGTATATTGTATTTCTTGTTGTAAATAAATGTCTCCTATATTTATAGTTACTAATAGGATGTTTTGGATTTTTTATTTGTAAATCTTAAGGGACTTAAGCCCGCTAGATAGAAGTTCTGATACTGAGACTCGCCATCTTTGATTACAATATACCAAAAACGGTTACTCTCAGCTTTTTATGTCCCGCTTAAAGAGCCGGGATAATAGTAAAGGGAAATTACGTGAGCTGTGCTGACGGCTGATTGATCATTTCATCAGATTTTTATATTTTATTCATTTGTTTATTACATACAACAGTCATCATTAAGGGTAATCCCTATGGGTGAATTTCGAATGCGCTTCAACATAAGACCAATCTTTATCTACTCTCATGTTGAAAAGTTAGAAAAATACTTTCAAAATTTGACATTAAGTCCATGATTATGCACCAAGAACTGTAATAAAATTAAAAAGTTACTTTTCGATACAGATTTTGTCTGAGTTTTTCTGCAAATCTGTATAGAAAAATAACTATTTCAAGTCACGATATTAACACAATATGATCACAAAATTAGATGTCTTGGGCTAGTGGTGTCTTGGTTAGTTGGTAGAACGTTCGTTCTGGAAAGGGATCAGTCGCTGGCTCGAGTCCAGCCCAAGGTTCGAGTTGTTTTTGTGATTCATATTGTATAATTATATAGGTAATTTTTAAATCATAATCGCGAACTTCCTCAATTAAGTGTTTGTCAAAAACACACTCGTAGGATACTATACATTTAGAAACTCGCCAAGGCTCATTTCTTTAAAACCTACTCTTATTTTAATACCTTTCTTTATGAAACTTACAGTTTCATAAACTACTCATCATTCACCGATCCTTTTCCCAACTCAGTTGGGGTCGGCTTTCCAGTCTCACTGTGATTCGACTGAACTTCGATATTTTCCGTGAAGCGACTGCCATCTGACCTCCACAACCCATGGGCGAAATCGAAGTTCTGTAGTTAGACCGGTCGGATTTTTGATTTAGGGCTCCACCTACCCCTATATAGCGACTGCCATAGATGTTCGTATGACAACCGGGACCGATGGCTTAACGTGCTCGCCGAGGTACGGAGGTGGTCTCGGTGTCTTAAGAAATGGTCACCCATCCTAAGACCGGCCTGACTAGATGTTGCTTAACCTTGCAATGTGTTAACATTGTCGGTTACCACTAGTTCACGAGCCCCTCAGTTATTATACACATCATTGAACGATAAATTCTGAAGACACTCTTACAGTTTACAATATTTTCTTTGCAGTAATTCCGTCTAAAGACAAACGTGTTCATACGTTTTCATAAACTACTGTTAGGCATAATAAAATAATCCATAGAAATAGAATAGTATAAGCTAAGTAAGTAAGTAGTAGGTACTCGTACCTATTTAAGTATGCAACAACTGCCGTTTCGTCAAAACAAACCTATAATGTATGATATAAACAATAAATCAATTAGAGACTAAATTAGAGAATAAATCAATCAGCTGGTATTATTTATTCGTCAAATTTATTTGTGTGCATTACTACAGTCAATGCTACTAAATTCGTCACATACTCGTAATAACTATGCAAATCACGTGTCACGTAAATATTTCATAATTAATTAAATTTGTACGTGACAGCAACGTAATATAACGTAAATTACACTTTGTATATCGCAATTGACACTTCATAACATCCTTATGTATGCTTAGATCTTTAAAACTACGCAACGGATTTTGATGCGGTTTTACCAATGGATAGAGTAGTTCTCGAGGAAGGTTTTAGTAAACAATTTGTCAAGCAAGCGAAGCCGCGGGCTTCCGCTAGTACTAAAACTGTAGTTTAACCAGCGACTATTCCTAGACGTCCTAGGAGGAACGCTCTGCCAACTGACCAATTCTCGACTACCTTGCAATCAATTATCAATGTGCGATTTACGAAGTTGTTGCAGAGCCATCCAACCAACAGTTAAGGAACCACTAGTAGGTTTTCAAAGACTGTCAAAGTCATGTTTCAGAGAACACTTTATGAGTCGATTATTTCACCAAGCCGTTTTTAAACGACACTACTTAAAGAAACACAGAACAATTAATTATTCTGTCACTTTTTTTTCCGGGAAATTGGTTTTGAATTTTAACTGTTTAGTATTTACATAATTATTGTATAGGCCTTGAATAGGCTTTTTCAATTGTTACCAGGAATATTAGAACAAAATTTATTACTGTTCTGATTTCAAATATTGCGTAATATGAGGGAGAAATTACTAAATGCCTACATTTGATGATATTTTTTTCACTAAAGTGATGGGAAAAGATATCAATTTTGTGCGGTACGAGGTTCATGAGAACCCACATTTTAATTTACTTACGGAATCTAAATTATTAACCTAACCACTGGCGGGAGCAGATTTAGGTTAATCAACTCATTGTCCGCCGGGCGCCACTGGAAATACGTTCTGCTTGTAACCAGAGACGCCCGGCAACGGACGTTAAAGCGGCCGCGGCCTTGGTCGCGGAACTAAAAAAAAAAAAAAAAAAAAAAAAAATCAACTCATTGTTAATAATAATCGAGACGAAAAACCGTTCATATAGATGTACGGGTATATTTAATACGACAATTTGTCTGTCCGTCCGTCGCGTTTTTCAATTATAATTAATAATACATACATTTGCAAGAAATATTAAATTTGTTATTTTTTTTTTTATATTTGAGGTGATACAAAGTTCGCCGTGATAACTAGTTTGTCTTATTTGGCGCCACTAATAAGATTTTAGTCGCCTACGAGCGGTGGGGTTTAATAAGCCTCGTGCTGCCACAATTTCTGATGTAGGATAGGGTTAAAACGCCCCGAAACGCAATAATGGAATACCCACACACACACACACACACATATCAAGCCTATATCCCCGAAGGGGTAGGCAGAGGTGCATTACACACTCACAATGGAATCTACAGACAAATTAATGCCTAATTAGGGTCAAACAAGTACCAGGACGTTTCTCGCAAAAAAGTGAGTTTTCACGACGACGTTGTCTAATTTATTGTTTATTTAACAATTGAATGTATTTTATCTGTGTCTGACACGCACTGGAAACTGATAACCTAAATAAAAAGTCCAGGCACATTTATTTAGAGCGTTAGTGTCAAATGGAATGGCAAAACGTGAATTTTTCTAGGTCTGTGAAAAATCTACCTCGCGAAAGAATTTCTGGCCATAAATTTATTCACGCCTTTTTACAGTGTTTTGTTATACTTACTGTATTTTGCCCAGTATCTGAAAGCTACAGAGATCTAGCTCTTAGTCTTCTCTGTTTCTCTGTTTTAACCTTCACCAACCTAACTTTAAATATGAATTTTCTACCCGAAATATTAACTTATGATTTAATTGAACGACTAGCTGTCTCGACGAACTTCGTACCGCCTTAAACCTTCCCTAAGCTTCCACAAATATTATTAAATTAGCCAAATCGGTCCAGCCATTCCCGAGTTTTAGGGAGACAAACGAACGGCGATTAATTTTCATTTATAAAATAAGATTAAGTCATTCAAAAGATTCGTGATAGATGACTCTATCTTCGTCGTCATATGGATCGCAATTTCGAGACCTTCAGTTGACCAGAGCATACCCTAAAAAGGGAATTGACGAACCTTGAAAAAATCTACAGTCCGAGACGCCCAGGATTGGCTGTGCCATGGCGGCTGGTACGTAAGATTTTGTTGCCTTTAATCAACATTTCATCAAAATTACAAAATAGCTGCTACTTTTTTTTAAATTTATTCGGCCATTTTTGACATAACCCATTCTATGGTAGCCCGGTGACGGCAATAGGCTTGTCCCCTATTACGTGGGACAAAATACTGGCAAATTGTGGCTGTGTAATGCGCCTCTGCCTACCCCTTCGGGGATATAGGCGTGATACGTGTGCGTCAAAAAATGTTTTGCATTATTACTCAAAAAAAGTCCATTCACTTTTAATTCTTCTGTCTGATCAAACTCAAAATATCATCCATTGTAAAGCCGATACCATCATCATAGATTAAGTACGAAAAATTCCTCAAAGCTTACCTTCCATTACTGACCTAAAAAATCTGATAGTTGTTTTTAAACCCTTATCAGTTTTTTTGGCATTGGATTAAGCCACATATCATATTAACGTTATTGCAGTAGGTATAAAATTGCTTTGCATGTTAAACAAAATACAAAGACAAGTAAGGTAGCCTTTGATAATGCCGCGAGGCGAAACCGGTCAGTTTTATCAAGTAAATAGAATGGAAAAGTAAACAAATTTTGATATCTGTGCTTTCTGAATATTTCAAATAAAGAGGTATTTGAATCAGTGTATTTAATCTTGGATTACAAAATAATATTTGCATTTTGCATTTTGTTTGTGAACGTAAAACGCTCTAATTGCGCCCTTAAATCCACTTGTAGTCTTCAGGTTCCTTATTACCCTTAAAGATTTTGTGCCAAAATAAAGGACTTATTGATTTATTTATTTCACTACTTTTGCGACTTGGTCTGTAGTGAAAAAATATAATTACCTATTAAAGTTTGTATGTACCTCATTGTACGTCATTTATTTGCAGATTGCCCTCTGCAAATAAATGGCTGATTCACGCTCAAAAGGCTGGATAAAATTTCAGTTATTGTAATAAAATACACAGGCAACGCAACCGGCATTCTGGGAACCTTCTCTTTCTTCGAAATTCAGACTTTCTCAGAATTTTTCCGACTTCCAAAAAAGGAGGCTGTATGACTGTATGTTGTTTTTTTTATGTTGAGTTCATATTTTTGGTCTGGATCAACCGATTTTGAATTTTTTTTGTGGTTGTATTTCAACTAGGTCATTTCAAGTCGATTTTTGTGCCAATGTTAGACGTCTTTTTTTGTTTCTCTAAATAAAATTATTTAAACTTACCTAATAAAGACATGAAGAAGCCATATAGCACACACATAGTTTTTCCGAAGATCCAACGATGGAAGAGCGCAGATATTAGCGTGAAGGGGTTCCCTAGCACCGACACCGAGAAGTCGGAGCATACCAGGTTGAAAAGGATCACGTTCAATGGCGTCCATAACTGCAACAAATTATTTAAGCTTTAGAAAGTTTTGTAGTATTTAAAACGCGATGAAAAATGAAAGGTGTCATCATAAGTTAAAGAATAGCTTATGACCTCAGTGCAACAATCTTCTGCTACATATACATAGAGCGATAGTAACCAGTCTGCACTATTAACAACCGTACTGCACGTCAGAACAGTCAAACAGTCGACGATGACATAACGTCACTACAGCTAACCCAGTTTAAGTTTTCGTGTGGCAAAGAATGGAACCAACTATTGTTTGTAGTTATTGTTCTGAAATCTTGTTTTTGATGAGTTTTAATGTAATGTGGCGCCTCTAGTGAAACGCAAACTAATACTGGGCAACCTCACTAAAAATCAGAGCTGCTTAATATTTGGCAGTAAAAAAAACGGGTGACACGCACCCTCTATATATTATATAGAAACTCAATGCTTGGGCCCTATAAACACCTCTAGGGCCAAGTCTTTACTGCAAGTGGTGCAGCTGCTGACAAGCGGAACAGGCTTCGGCAAAAATACACACAGAGCCCGGGCGGCTTGACCCCTATAGCGTAGAACAGGACCTTCACGAAAATTGGCACAAGTATTCCTTGATCTAATACATTTTTTTTGGATTGGAGGGAAAATGGGGGAAATAGCTCAAATAATGTTTTTAATGCTCGCGAGGTCTACGATGATAATATGTATGATCTGTCAGTTGAGATTGGTTTCCTAATTTAACTGCGATACGACTGAACTTCGATATTTTCCGTGATGCAATGGCCAACCAACTGACCTCCATAACTAGTAGGCGATATTGAAGTACTAGAGGTATCCGGCGTGTTGGTAGACCAATCGGATTTTTAGGTAGCACATTATACTCGTAACTATATTGCTTTTTAGTATTCTTTAATTACCTTCACTTTTTAGTTAAATTACTCTATCATTTACCAATGTTTCAGCCTATAGTATGATAGATAGCTATGCATTATAGGTATCGGACCAGTGAGCAACGCGATCCCTGGAGTTGTTTGGGACGAACAAAGCCTAGGTCATTTCGATAGAGTGACACTGAATAAATCAAACAGTAGAGTAGTTCATCACTTTGTAATCAATATGTACATAGATCAGATCACAGTCAGTAGGTCAGGTGTGCGGGATGTGTCACAACTTCGTTATTATTGGCAAATAAATAAATTAGGTGTATTTCGAGCGAAAACAATACCATAATAATTAGCGTCATTTACTGCGTACTGTCATCTTATTTATTATTTCATGCAATATTCTTGTCATCCGAAGGTTGCCTGTAAGTTATCTACGAGTAGTTCGTTAATGACTGCTTGCTGTACATTATCTTTCAGGCTGTGTTTTCTGAATTGAGAATGTGAAGTTGAGCATCCACTGAGTACTTTGACGTGCTCAACAGATACTTAACTTCAAATTCTCAGTTCAGAAACCGGCCGAGAGGAATCCCGCTCGCTTAGTATTTCTATGGTGTAAAATAATATCTCCAATGTAACAAACCGATGTAACATAATATCTCCAATCTCTGCATTCCGGGTACTGAAACCGGGTCAACAAACGAAGATAACTGAATAGTATACTGAATAGATAACTCTCAACTAGACTTTAAATGTAAATTCTTATGTGCTGACGTTATTAAGTGTTATTTTATAACCTATATTAGAAAATATTTTTGAGGTCGAGTTTGAGTTTAAGAGTCCTCCTATTAAATTTTACCGTTTTCGCTGATTTTACAGACGTGTTTTTACACTAAAAATACTGTATTTTTATAAGTTTTAATGCACAACATGAAATATCATTTCAATAATGATCTAATAAGTGAGCTACTTTCTTATTTTTGTCATTAAATTTTGATTAATCGACCTAAAACAATCGGTAGTTTTTCGTATCTTTTGCTGGAAGAGGTCTAGAATATCCCAAATTCACTAATCGTTTTGACGTCTATAAAGTATTACAAAAATACAGTGTATTCTTGTAAAAGTCATCTATCAAATGTATGGATTACTTTTTATCACTTTCATAAAAAAAAATTGAGTAAACAAATATTTAAGTTAGTCCAATTTTAGAGAAAATGGGCAATGAATTGGTTCTTATTTCGGCTACATAAAACTCTCGTTCATAAAATTAAAACAACATAAATAAACCTTGGTTCAAAATCAATCCATTTCCAAAAAAAAAGAAAGCTAAATAATAAAAAATAGGCTGTAAATAATCTTTTAAAAACACCTAAATTTCGCTTTATAATACTCGACGCATGCCTCAAGTAAACAGTCCGCGCCAAGCGCTTACAGGGAGGGGACGTGTCGCTCTGCGCGCCAAAATTCGACGCCGTCTACAGACGAATATAGCGTGGCGTGAGATTTTGATACTTTGGTAATATTAGTTATTATTTTGTGATGATTAGGCTTCTTTTTAAATACAACAAGTGATTATGTAGAATGTATTTATCATTATTTTTGTTAAAAAAAGCTGTTATATTTTATAAAGCTGGATTACTCACTCACTCACTGACACAATTTTATTGTTCTCCTTGATGGTGGAGGGGAAGGTACCTATGTTTTTTTTGCAGAAATGTAAAGGGGGTTCGGGGACCTAGGGAAAATTCCGAGTTTTTGAGATTTGCCCTCCAGTCCCCCAAGGGGGGCTCCCGAGTAGAGTCAAAATGAGTAATAATTTTATAGAGGTAGTTTTTTATTTTATTTTTTGTATTGGGTTCGCCAATTTGACGCCACCCGCCTGGTAGTAAGTCGTGACGACGTCAAGCGATTGTGGGTCACTCACAGCACACTATACTATAGAGAGTGGCCCTCAACTTGACGACCTACTGAACCCAGGATTATATGTGGGAGGAAACACGTGCACAGGCAGGGCGTTCCAGGCCAGTATCGTTCGGCACAGAAACGAACGTTTAAAACGTTCGGTTCTCGCGAACATGTACCTACTGTGTGGGAGTGGCATCTCTGCCCGGGACGCGTTGTTCGGGATCGGAAGGAAGATGGGATCAGATTGAAGAGCTCTTCAGAATGCTGGCCGTGGTAAATACGGTAGAATGCGGCCAAGGAAGCTATTGTTCGGCGCTGAACTAGCGGCTCAAAGCTTCCCGTTACCTCCGGACAATCTATAATACGGATAGCTCAACGCTGCATAGCGTCGAGAGCGTCCAGCAAATACTTCGCGGAGCCGTCCCGGAAGTGAGAGCAGTATTCGACGCAGGGTCCAATCTGCGTCTTGTACAGCAGACACCTCTGATGCAGTGTAAAGAATCGCTTTACCTTATTCAGTATTCCTAGTTTCCACGAAGCTAGCCCTATACATCTTTCGATGTAGTTTTTATTATTGAGCTCTTGACGAACGTCTATGTCAAGGATCTCAAGGTTGCCCTTCATTGGTAATAATGCATTCTGAAGAGAGGGTAGGGGAAGGAAAGGGGATTTCTTCGCTGTAAATGCACACGCCTGCAATGTGCTGACATCTGCATAACAATGAATGTTCCCGAGGGATAGCATATCATTAATTTGCAGAAGGAAGAGTTGGTGACAGCACGGACCCCTGCGGCGCCCCGGTATTGTTCCTCGACACATATATACATAACCGGGGCAACACAGGTAAGGCGTGTTGTCAGGGCGGCGTATTTGTGTCTCCGTGAGAAACGTCACAGCGGGCCGAGCCGTCTCAAGGTATGGTGGACGGCATCGAGGTTCGCATGGAGTCCACGGATGTTGGTGAACTCCACCTCGAAAAGTGAAGCTGTGGGGTTTCCTGGGGCCGCTGTGGAACGTTTACTTATTTCTGTTGCACTGCCATTATAAATTTGAAGAAGAAGCGTGAAGACAGGGCGACATTTGGTGCAGCAGTAATAAGTGACAAAGCGCAGGGGCTAACTTCGTCTGGAACCGTGTGGTTAGGCTGGAGCCGACCCGCCGGACGGAAGGGCTACCAAACCCCCCTGGTGCAAGGCCGCCGCTATCCCACACCGGTTACCACCCGGAGCGGCGATCCCACATCAGGATTATGCGCGAGAACATGTGGGGCAGCCTCCTGGTGTGGTTGGTCACAGGCGGGCCCCATGACTGTGTTGCGGGTGGCCGCGGTAACGCCGTTGCTAAGGGTCTCCCTGGCCAGCGAATCGACCCACACCACCCACACTAGACTCCGCTTTGCCCCCACTGGTTCCATGCCTGCTGCACCATACATGGCCCCGGGCCCGGCGGTGCAGCTGTTGAACCCCTTACGCAACCAGCCTGGGCTGGGTTACTTGTGGGGCTTTAGCACAGTTGCACGGTAGCACCCCCCGGACCAACACCCGGTACCCACGTAGGGACCGAAGCCACTTCATAGGTACCGTAAATTAACGAGCCTCGTCCGTTGATCAGCAGGTGCGCCACTAGCAGATGAGTTCGCTGGGGCCCTAAATATGTTGGTAGAGCCCCTTTGTATAGAGGAGGTCAAATGATTTTGATTAGGAAAAAAAAATTAGCCCTCGCCCCCCCTTTGAGAGTGCAACGACAGAGGAAAGGTAGAGGAGTTTTGATTACGGGATCATACGAGTATAGAGGGTCTTTTCTTGAATTTAAGGAGAGAACCCCCCCCCCCCCCCCCTCCTAGCCCTCTTTTCACCTCCCCCACACAAGACACTATTATTATAAAATGAAAAAAAAATATCAAAACCATGTAATCGCCGTACCTACTGGCTGACCACCATCGGTAACTCCGGACTCACGCACAAAATGTGTCAAATACCTAATTCCGCCCGTTTCGATTCTGCATACGGACTCTTAAGCTTAGATCAGTAGGCCACCCCGGTTCTAATAAAACTTCGATATCGGTCGATATGAATTTGTCATTTGTTCCATGTTCTAATTTCATTATTAAAAGTTTCGTTCGTAAACGTGAGTAGGCGTGAGTCCATCGTCATTGACAGTAAATTATCGTGTCTGCCAAATAATTACACCCTATTAGGTATCTCAATGTATGTGAACACAGACCCTGTGTCGAAAGACCGTTAATCTAACGGCTTTAGGGAATTTTATGTAAATAGCAGTCGTTAGGGAAAGAGCCGTAATCTAGAATGGCCCGTTTAGTAAAAAAACGAAGAATCTGAGTAGTTAGTACCTAGTTAGTACCTAGTTGGTGGACTTAGTATAATTTTTATTTGTGACTAAAAACCTCTTCACGAATATGTATTTTTTTAAGCCTAGAAAATTGGTAACTTTTTGGAACAAAGTTCTCTAACACGACTTACGGGTAGTGCGATTTAGTTGAAATCGTCACGTTACGCATATCAGGGGTTCCCAACCGGTGGCCCGCAGAAGCCAAATTTTTTGTTTTAATTGTGCATCGTGCGTTGTAATTGCGTAAAGAACTTTGTTCCTGACGGGGGTCCCCCGACCGCACTGTTTTTTTAATTTATTAAATGAATCGCAAACAGGTTAGACACGTGAGAGTCAATT
Organism: Nudaria mundana; assembly: GCA_963556515.1. Classification (NCBI taxonomy): domain Eukaryota; kingdom Metazoa; phylum Arthropoda; class Insecta; order Lepidoptera; family Erebidae; genus Nudaria; species Nudaria mundana. The sequence goes on from OY748298.1 coordinate 16,131,058, forward strand.
CTCATGTGAGGGTTATTTTACCTACGTTCCTGCTATTAGCAAATGACATTTGTCACTACGTCACAGGTGACAGTACCTCTAATGGTCGCACTATCAGTTAGTAGTCGTCCACTTTGAATTGACCTTGAACAATATCCGCCTCTAGCTAGCTAGTGTCTTTTAACCAATGAATATCCAGCATCAACTAACGGTCCAGTCTCGGGATTTAACGGTTTCACGAGCGTGCGCTTCATGTGCCCAAGTAAGTTACGAATTCACTTCTTCTTATCCCTCGCCCAATGTCAGGTGATCAGTATCACCAATAGACTTAATGACTGTTCCTTTTCCAGGAGGGACGAATCATAGTGGTAAGTTTCTTAACTACAGGCAGTTGTTTTAACAATTTGTACGGTAAGCGTCGTATATTTTTTTAAAATAAGTATGTAATTATTAGATTTTTTATTTTTGAAATGTTTAAAAATAAATTAAAATGTTTATTTAAAAAGTTATGCGATTAATTACAAAATACATAATTATATACAAAAAATATTTACATTACAAAATATCGTTTAAAAAATCCTCCGCGTCATTGCCAAGGTGCAGAGTCAAAATTACATAATCCTACTAATATTATAAACGCGAAAGTTTGTGAGTATGTAAGTATGTATGTTTGTATGAATGTATGTATGGATGGATGGATGTTTGTTACTCTTTCACGTCAAAACTACGGAATGGATTTTAATGAAACTTTACAATAATATAGCTTGTACATCAGAATAACACATAGGCTACCATTTATCATATAAAGGTATTGTGTGAATTGTTCAAAATATGACGCGGCGCGACGGGAAAAAATTCAAATTACCACGCGGGCGACCACTAGTTATTAATAATGTTTAAATAGTAAGCGTATGAAAACAGTAGGTGTAGGATACATGTCATCAATAATGTGGTAATGACAAGATAATTAATTGGCGAGACCTGAAAGTCCGCAGTCTCATTGGAAAATTTAATTGGATTTTAATTGCGCATTAATTTTTCGTACATAATAATTTTTAATCATCTTTGAATAGGTAAATAGGGACGTACCAACTTCACAAGAAGAATTTAAATCGAATTTTCAAAGGCGTGAGTACGTGTTCAGATTCTGAATGTTGTCACAACTCGTTATCGTCCGCTACTTCGCTCGAGTTTTTTTTCAGCTTCTGGTACCTATACAATATAGTTTTATTGAGCGAAGTGACCAAAGCTGTCAGAAAATGTCAGATTTTAAGGTTATGTTTGCGCAAAAACCGACAACAGTTGGTTAAGTATTTTTTATGCATTTTAATTGCTCGGAAATCGGAATGGACTTCGAAGTTCGAACCCTTTAAATACTTTTTCTAGACATTATTGATAGGTAGTAGAAATAACCACTAGCAAGCAATCAATACATACAGCAGGTTAAGTTTTACAGACAAATACTCAACTGCATACCGTATTGATTGTCTCTTGATCTATTGATCTATTGATCTATCAATAGTATAAAGTAATATGTGACAGCCTGCTAATTGCTTGTGAATTGTGGAATAAGGATGTAATTGATATTATTCATTATGAGAAAATCGATTTTATTTTTATATATACCTACTTATATAATAATATATTGCTCGTCAACTTGACTTCACTTCGCTTGATGGTGAGCTGACATCAACGATGTCACAAAGGTGGTCAAAATGGTAGTGAATACGTCAAATATCGATTATTTGGTAATCGATATAAGTTATAAGACGATTATATTACTTGATAATCGATTACTTTCATTTTGAATTTGGTTTATTTTTATATATACTTACTTATATCGTACCAAAACAATGGTAAGTAAAAATTTTTTTAAGAAAAAATTTTTACTTACCATTGTTTTGTCATGGATTTTCGCCAAGTAACGCCTGTTTCTATCCAATATTTTATATCGTACCCTCAGTGGAAAAAAGTCATAAGTCGGAAATGTTGATTTTTCAGTACGGCCAAAAAACTGAATTTCTACATATATTGTCTTAATTTTCAATCGTAGAGAAAATATTTTTATGTCAAAAAAAAGAGAAAAAGATACTAGGCTGCGTGTTATTTTAAAAAATATATTAATGCTTCTAGTTTACTGGGAATTATCAAAATAAATAATTGTGCTATTCTTCATTATGTACCAAAATATAGGATTCTGAGTATCAAAATGTATGCCTGAATTTCCCTCAAAATTTTATATAGGTATTTAAAAAAAGTATGTGCAATTAAAACAATAATGAACTTCTAATAACCAACATTTTGGCTGGTATAAGTAAGTTTACTGCATTTTTTACTTTATTAAATTTGTGTAAAGTGTATTTTTTTTTTTTTTTTTTTTTATATTTGGTTCGCCAAATTGACGCCGCCCGCCTGGTGGTAAGTCGTGACGACGTCTAGCGATTGTGGGCCACTCTCACAGCACACATTACTATTGAGAGTGGCCCTCAACTTGACGACCTACTGATGTGCCTCTTCACGCTCCGCTTAAAGAACCCAGGATTATATGTGGGAGGAAACACGTGCACAGGCAGGGCGTTCCAGGCCACTATCGTTCGGCAGAGAAACGAACGTTTAAAACGTTCGGTTCTCGCGAACATGCTATCCACTGTGTGGGGGTGGCATCTCTGCCCGGCACGAGTCGTTCGGGATCGGAAGGAAGAGGGTGGGATCAGATTGAAGAGCTCTTCAGAACACTCGCCGTGGTAAATACGGTAGAATGCGGCCAAGGAAGCTATTGTTCGGCGCTGAGCTAGCGGCTCAAGGCTTCCCGTTACCTCCGGACAACCAATAATACGGATAGCCCGTCGCTGCATAGCGTCGAGAGCGTCCAGCAGATACTTCGCGGAGCCGTCCCAGAGGTGAGAGCAGTATTCGACGCAGGGTCTAATCTGCGTCTTGTACAGCAGACACCTCTGGTCCGGTGTAAAGAATCTCTTTACCTTATTCAGTATTCCTAGTTTCCGCGAAGCTAGCCCTATACATCTTTCGATGTAGTTTTTATTATTGAGCTCTCGACGAACGTCTATGCCAAGGATATCAAGGTTGTCCTTCATTGGTAATAATGCATTCTGAAGAGAGGGTAGGGGAAGGAAAGGGGATTTCTTCGCAGTAAATGCACACGCCTGTGTTTTGCGGGCATTGAACTCGACCAGGTTCTCGGTACCCCATTGAGAGATACTGTCGAGGTTACGGTCGAGATCAGCCACGAGTCGTCGTCTCTCCTCCTCAATCTCAGATCGCCCCGCCGTCGGACGAACCGAGTAACTCCCGTGCAGTGTGCTGTCATCTGCATAGCAATGAATGTTCCCGAGGGATAGCATATCATTGATATGCAGAAGAAAGAGAGTTGGTGATAGTACGGACCCCTGCGGTACCCCGGCATTCACTTGCAAGAAGCGAGAAGCCTGGCCACCGCAGAGGACCCGCACTCGGCGCTCGTTTAAAAAGCTGGCAATCCAGCTGCACAGTTGAGGAGGTAGACCATATGCCGGAAGCTTGGAAAGGAGCGAAGCATGCCAGACCCTATCGAAGGCTTTGGCGATGTCCAGGCTAATAGCCAAGGACTCGCCGTGCCTTTCCATAGCCCCACCCCAGACATGCGTTACGAATGCCAGAAGATCACCCGTTGATCGCTTTGGCCTGAAGCCGTATTGTCGATCATTGATTAGCGAGTGATCCTCTAGGAATTGCATGAGCTGCTTATTTATAAGGAGCTCAAGCACCTTGCAAATGACTGAGGTGACAGCTATGGGTCGATAGTTGCCTGGATCGGACCGATCCCCTTTCTTGGGGATCGGTTGTACGTTCGCCTCCTTCCAGACCTCCGGCACGAGCCCTGAAGAGTATGACAGGCGGTACAGACGCGTTAATACTGGAGACAACTCAGCTGCACATTTTCGTAGCACCACCGCCGGAATGCCGTCAGGGCCACTGGCTTTCCGCGTGTCGAGTGACCGCAGCACTGCCCGTACATCACATTGCCTGATAACAATATCAGGCATTGTGTGGCCACAGTTGGCGATGGCGGGGGGCTGTAGGCCACGGTCGTCGACCCGGGAATTAGCCGCAAAGAGGTCTGCGAGCATATCCGCTTTCTCTTGGGCTTTGTGAGCCAGTGTTCCATCTGGGTAACGCAGCGGTGGCAGCGAGGGCTGACAAAAGTTAGATTGCACGGCTTTGGCCAGTTGCCAGAATCCACGGCTGCCCGTGGGATGGGAAGTGAGCTCCTGACCAAGCCGCGCGACGCGCTGGGCATCCGCTCTCTTAAAGGCCCTCTTACTCGACTTTGTGGCCCGGTTGTACGCTGCTTTGAGGTGGCCCACGTTTGGGTCGCGCACAGCCCGGGCCCTGATCCAGGCGCGATATGCCGACTGTTTTTGTCGAACAGCTTTGGCACAATCTCGCCCGAACCAGGGACGGGCTCTGCGGATACTGGCGACATCAGTGAAAGGGATGTAATAATCCATCCCTAAACTGATCTCGCCAGCAATAGCAGAAGCACTATCCGAAGGAGCCTTTCCTACAAAGCAGCGCTGGCTCCAGGGGACGGACGCAAAATAATCGCGTAGACCGTCCCAATCCGCTGACGAGTAGTGCCATAGTCGTCGTGACGTTTGCACAGGACGAGCAGGAGGTGACACCTTCATGCCAGCGTGAACAACACAGTGGTCGGAACTACCCAGTGGGGCTCCTACCGAAACACTGTACTGGGCTGGGCGACTCGTCAGCAGTAGATCCAGCAGAGCGGGCGCGTGATCTGACCTGTCTGGTATCCGGGTGATCCCGCATACCATCTGGGTCAGACCGTGGGAGAGAGCGAACGCATGGGCGGCTCTACCCGCATGATCAGTCTTGAGGGACCCCAGCCATTCAATGTGATGGCCATTGAAGTCCCCCAGAAACACTAGGTCAGCGTTCGGGAACCGCACCTGCGCTTCATCAGCCGTCTCGCTGAGGTACTGGAAGAGCTTTGTTGTCTCAGAATCCCCTGTGTGGGATCGGTAGACGCACACGTAGATCTGGCTCATAGAGCCATGGTCTACGTGCAGCCAAAGGACGGAATTGGAGGGGTTCTCTAGGCAGCGCAACCGGCGGCAGCAAACATCCGCCCTAACGAACACGCACACCCCGGCTTTGTCTCGAAATTGTTCCTCGATGACATAGCCGGGGTAACACAGGTAAGACGTGTCGTCAGGGCGGCGTATTTGTGTCTCCGTGAGGAACATCACAGCGGGCCGTGCCGTCTCAAGGTGGTGGTGGACGGTATCGAGGTTCGCATGGAGTCCACGGACGTTAGTGAACTCCACCTCGAAATGTGAAGTTGTGGGGTTTCCTAGGGCCGCTGTGTAACGTTTATTTCTTTTTTGTTGCACTGCCATTGTAGATTTTGAAGAAGAAGCGTGAAGACAGGGCGACATTTGGTGCAGCAGTAAGTGACAAAGCGTAGGGGCTAGCTTTGTCTAGAACCGTGTGGTTAGGTCGGAGCCGACCCGCCGGACGGAAGGGCTCCCAAACCCCCCTGATGCAAGGCCGCCGCTACCCCACACCGGTTACCACCCGGAGCGGCGATCCCACATCAGGATTATGCGCAACATGTGGGGCAGCCTCCTGGGGTGGTTGGCCCCAGGCGGGCCCCATGACTGTGTTGCGGGCGGCCGCGGCAACGCCGTTGCTAAGGGTCTCCCTGGCCGGCGAATCGACCCACACCACCCACACTAGACTCCGTTTCGCCCCCACTGGTCCCATGCCTGCTGCACCATACATCGCCCCGGGCCCGGCGGTGCAGCTGCTGAACCCCTAACGCAACCCAGCCTGGGCTGGGTTACTTGGGGGGCTTTAGCACAGCTGCACGGTGGTACCCCCCCGGACCAACACTGTTGTACCACCTGGTACCCACGTAGGGGCCGAAGCCACTCCATAGGTACCGTAAATTAACGAGCCTCGTCCGTTTATCAGCAGGTTCGCCACTAGCAGGTGAGGTCGCTGGGGCCCTATAGATGTTGGTAGAGCCCCTTTGCACCCAAAGATATATGTATATCCAATTCTTACCTTTTTTTTAATCAAGAAAATTACACAGAAAACTTAAGTAAAGAATAATAAAGATCTATTCAATTTTATATTTAAGAAGTATTACATGCATATGAACTGATACGAGAGTGGATTGAAAAGTAGTCGGCCTAACACTGATCCATTTAGTTCTAAAAATCAAATCTACCCACATTACTTAGTTCACAGGTCAGACCTGTTAATTGTGTGAAGTTTGAAACGTGTGCGATAATTAGTTTAAATTTTATAAATTTATTAACAAAGCAATCTGACATCATTTCCGCAAATGGAGCAAATCGAGCAGCGTGCCGTCTTATCGTCGTATCTCCATAAGAAGGGGCTGTCATCAAAAGCCATCCATAATGATATGGTCAGTACATTAGGGGATTACGCTCTTTCGTATTTATCCGTCAAAAAATGGATTGCAGAATTCAAGCGTGGTAGAGAGAGTGTGAAAGACGAACCCCGCTCTGGAAGGCCTACGACGTCCACTACTGATGAAAATGTTAAAAAAATACTCGACTTAATTATGGGAGACCGGAGGTTGAAAATTAGAGAGATAGCCGAGATTATAGGCATCTCTTATGAACGTACTCAAAACATAATAGTCAACGTGTTGGGTTCCCACAAGGTGTCTGCGAGGTGGGTTCCGCGAAGATAACGCTCGTGTTCACACGTCTGTCCAATCAATGGCAGAAATTCACAACTGGCTTTGAACTGTTACCGCATCCACCTTATTCACCTGATCTAGCACCGTCAGACTTTTTTCTGTTCCCTAACCTAAAAAAGCACTTGGGAGGTCAAAGATTTTTGACAAATGACGAGGTCAAAGCAGCAGTAGACGCATATTTTGACTCTAAGGAAGAATACATTTTTTTCAATGACCACTATTTCTCACTATGCCCACTATTTCTCTATGTATAACGATTGCTTTATTTTAAGAATTTTGTTCGGCTTTGATCAAGACATTTGTTTTTGTATAACTCGAATAGCATTCTTCTCAGTTGGGCAGTATGTTGGGAAACCAACATGTAATTTACCAACGGTATGGTCAAATTGACCTTTAGCCATATCGGTGTTAGTACATAAGAACGTGTGTGGTGGCAACACTGCAGAAATATGTATCCGTTTTCTCTTCTCTCGTGTACGTGGTTCAATATAGACGTGTGAAAGTTGTACGCTGTTGTTTCACTGGATCTGCCCCTATCTACAACATAATACAGTCCACTACAACTCCATCTGGGCACGGCTATTAGGAGAAGGCTATATTTCCTCCCTAAGGCCACATTTTCCTACAGTAATCGATATAAGTTATAAGACGATTATATTACTTGATAATCGATTACTTTCATTTTGAATTTACAACCTACTTATATATATTGCTTGTCAACTTGACTTCACCTCGCTTGATGGTGAGTAGACATCAACGATGTCACAACGGTGGTCAAAATAGTAGTTATTTATTTGTGAGGTAAAACATTACTATGTGTATAAATAACTAGATGCTGCTACGCTGGCGTCACCCTGCGCTGCTGCATATTGAGCGGAGTGTTTTCGGTAACAGTACAAAAACCGCGCGAAATTTCTCCCATAGGTTTAATTAACATGTAAATTTTGGTTCCTCAAATAAATATTTTTTGGCGCCTTTTTTTAAATTTCAGACTCCGTCACATTTTTTGCCCTTAAATCTAGTTTAATTTACTTCAAAAATTTCTAGAATCCGCCAAGTAGTTACTGAGATACAGCGTTACATTTAATCGTATTGGAGTCGCTGTATGGGAGCTCCGTTCACCTTCGGCTCACTCCGCTCAATAATGAATACGTGAAATATCGATTATTTGGTAATCGATATAAGTTATAAGAAGATTATATTACTTGAGAATCGAGTAATCGATTGATTACTTTCATTTTGAATTTGGTACAGTTGCGCATCCTTAACCGGTTGTCGTTGATTGAAAATGTCGGTAGTAAGTATAAATCGTTACATTATTCCTAATTATTAATTTAGAATAGATCCTTGTCCGTGTGATATAGATATTTGCCTCTAATTCATTAAAATAGATAAATAATTATGCCACATGTTTGTTGGTTCTGGGGCGAGATTCGACGATGTCCATTATCACTTCGCTCAGTTTTTTGCAACAGCAGCATGCATTGCATAGCTAGTTTATATTATAACATACTAGCTGATCGCCGCAGATCCGCCCGCGTGATAGCCTATGTTACTCAGGGTGAATGTAGCTTTCCAATGGTGAAAGAATTTTTGAAACCGGCACAGTAGTTTTTGAGTTTATTCATTACAAACATACAAATCTTTCCTCTTTATAATACTATTAGACTAACTGTCCCGGCGAATTTTGTGTCACCTCAGAATAAAGAGTGTTAAAACCCTAAGGAGGATTTTTTAAACGACATTTTCTAATGTAAATATTTTTAGAATATAATTATGTATATTGTAATTCTTATTGTAAATAAATAATAGTTAAGGTTAAACCTTCCCTGAACTACTAAAATATTTATATTTTACCCAAAATTAGTCCAATCGGTTCAGCCGTTTCCGAGGTTTAGCGAGACAACCGAACGGCAATACCTTTTTAATTTATTGAGATGATAGATAATCACATAATAAATATCATTAGGTACCAATGACAGTACATTAAATTTAAATTACCCTAAAGACGTTAAGTATCACGTGTCTTTAATTTGTTAACCGTTTTAATGATATTATTTCTTTTAGAAATTATAGTCCGAGACGCCCAGGACTTTATTTGGCTGTGCCACAGCGGCTGGTACGTAAGATTTTGTTGCCTTTCATCAACATTTCATCGCAAGGGAATAACGGGTTTTAAATTTAGTTTTCATCTCTCATGCTTTGAAAGTGGGTCATTACTTACCTGATTTGCGGGTTGAAAGTGATACATTTCAGCCCTAGGGCGGAAAAGTAAAAAAAAAATTACATCTTGAGGCGATGGCAAAAACGTATACTGCCAAAGTTCGATTAAGTCAATACAACATTCTGGTTTTTGAATGGTCATAAACAAAAAAGAGTTGAGTTACAGTAAAATAAAACGTAAATAGCACTAACAATAATTATTTGCACAGTTATACCTTAAATTACTGAGTATTTACTCAGTATTTTAAGGTTGAGAATCCGACTAAACCTGATTAAATCGTCCGCCGTAACGCGTCAAATCATAACCACTCACACACTATAGCGCTTAAAAAAATATGTGCGTGAAAAAATTAAAAAAACTGAAGACTATATTGCATGGAAAAAATTAACTTTGTTTTTCTCACAAATTGAAAAAGGTTATGGCTACGACTCATGATCGCGGTTAGGTTTTCATAACGGCTATATAGACAGAGTGGTATCAGCTAAGTTTGCTAGACTTTGAAAATAACAAAAGTGTATTGATAAACTCATGTTATTTTATCGTTATGTACACAAGGGAGATAACACTGTGTAAAACAAGGCGGTATGATCAAAAGAGCCTGCCCTGAAAAAAGCGCGAATTAAAAACAAAAGTTTAAAAAAATAGACGTAAATTACAATAATACTTGTTAAGTGATCAATCTCCATTGTTATAATTTCTTTATCTGATTATTTATTTGCTTTCCTTGTATTCGAAATCAAAAGAAGAGTGTTTAACTCGGGTGAAAACACCCATTTCTGCCTCGAAGTATTGGCGCTTTCACTACGTTTGAGCGCTTTTTTAACAATCTACTATTTCAAAATTATAATATAGCTGCTTATTTAAGTAAATTAATTCGGCAATATTGGACATAACCAACTTTCTAGAGTGACCAGTGACTGCAATAGGCTTTTACGTGGCACTAGAAATACTGGCAAGTTGTGGGTGTGTAATGCACCTCTACCTACCCCTTCGGGATATAGGCGTGATATGTGTGTGTGTGTGTGTGTAGATATTATGCAATAACGAGCGTAATAATTAGCGCGCTGAATGTTTTTGAGGTATCCTGTAAAGTTATAATTTTGGATTTTACCTCTTTTTACTAGACCCATAGATTTAAACTGCACAGAATATTGTGTACCTTATTACCCAACGTAATTATATCAAAGTTCAGTGGCTTTACCATTACATACAAATTAATCTCCAGTTCACATATTATTAGTTATACGAGTACCTATATAATAAATTGATATCAGGCTGCGTGCTCATTAGCCTGATGACAGGGCAATATTTTACGTGTCATATAGATAGTAGGTATACATTGAGATCCCATTAAAACCAACAAACGAGTCGAGCAAACATAATAATATGACCAAATAATGATACCCAAAAATATAGCCTGTTATAAACGGCTTCAGGGGGAAATATGTTTGTGATTTTCTACGTGTATCATAAACATAACGTTAGAACATAAATAAAGATACTTTCGCTTCGCATAATTGGTAATTTTGGCTAGTTATAAATTATGAGCCTTTTGTTACTGTTTCTTTTTTTAATATTTAGGTCGACAAATTGACGCCAACCGCCTGATGGTAAGCTGTGGCGACGTCTGGCGATTGCTGGCGACTCTCATAGTACACAGGAATACTATAGAGAGTGGCCGTCAACTTGACGACCCAGTAATGTGCCTCTTCACGCTTCGCTTAAAGAACCCAGGGTTATATGTTGGAGGAAACACGTGCGCAGGCAGGGCGTTCCAAGCCACCATCGTTCGGCAGAGAAACGAACGTTTAAAACGCTCGGTTCTCGCGAAGATGGTTTCCACGGTATAAGAGTGACATCTCTGCCCGGCACGCGTTGTTCGGGATCGGAAGGGAGAGGGTGGGACCAGGTTGAAGAGCTCTTCAGAACACTCACCGTGGTAAATACGGTAGAACGCGGAAAACCGTAGCTTGGGATTTTATAAGGCTCGGGTTTTACGACATAGGTACGGCGTATTTGCTATGATATGAGATGATGATACGACTGTATGTTTTTGTTATGTAATTTACCTCATATCTTTTTACTGGGTGAACCGATTTTGATTTTTGTAAATGAAAGCTACTACTTTCCAAGCGGTCCCATTTCAATTTGGTCCCATTCCGACAATTATTTGGTCCCGTTTCGGCTTGTGTCAAATTATGACGTGTATTTTTGTTTCTTAATGTATATATAGAAATGGGGAATGTAATTTTTGGTCCCCCCTTAGCTCTCGAGAACTGCTTATGTTCCAATGATGGTTGACCCCTCTATGGATAGCCCTCGATCTGGAGGCAAGCCAAAAAAGCGACAATTTCCTAGCCGTAAGGGGTCAAAAGTTATAGGCCAAAACCTATGGCGTGGTGCGGCGCGAAGCACCGCGCAAGACACCGTAATAGTATCTTAGATCATATAATCACGTGCGAATAATGGTATGTAATTAAGTATTAAACGGTACCTTAATTATGTTGAGGTGTATTCACACTAAACAAAGTTAAGTAGGTAACTAAATACTTTTTTTATATAAATGTAGATTTGAGGTAACTTGTTGTCGTCACCTAGGTAGGCGATTAAATTATAGGTAGGTTTTATTAATAAACATTAATACTAAGGACATTTTTTTACACAGCGGTAACTGTGGCTAGATTACCACAGTAAGCTAAAGCTTGTATTATGGGTTCTAGATATCTCTTAAACATATTAATATACCTCTAACTAACACATATACATAAGATTGGGTTCCGTACTTACCCATAAAAGCTTCTATAACTTCTGAACTACCAGAGTTATACCAACCGTTATGGTTTTCCTTCAAAGTTCATAACATCGACTACCATCATGAGTTTTTCCAGATTGTTCCCGCCAGCTGTTTGGATTTTAGAGGGAGGGAGACGCCTTGTTTTCCAAAAAATGCTCTTCAAAGCTAAATATCTCGCAAACAGATGCCTGTATCAAAAAATCATCTTAACAACCTCTTAATGTTTTTAAAAGACCTTATATCTAAAGATACCCCACACGATAGGACTGGATGGGTGGATAGCAGGTATGGATGAAAAAATATCATTTCCACTCTACATGTAGGGGAATAACCCCAAAAAAAATATTTTTCAAAATTTTATTTGGCGTAGTAAATAATATACATTTCCATGCCAAGTTTCATGTTTCTAGCACTAACCGTTTGGCAGGAAAGGCGAGGACGGACGGACGGACATGATGAAACTATAAAGGTTCCGAGACTTTTGCTACGGAACCCTAAAAAAGAGAAGTTTCGAGGTTTTCAAATTCTTAGCTAAAAACAGCTTGAATGAAACTGAATAAGTTTGACTTAACAAAGCAGTGCGTGTGTCACAAATCTCAAAACGAATGGATTTGAACCAGACGTCATATCCCTAAAGGAACACTCTGACCGACTCTGAGCTTCCAAGACCACAGCCGAAAACATCGGAATTGCTATCCATCTTTACTTACGTCTTACGACGACATAGGAGTCTTTTACAATGAATTTTACTGTGTACCCTTGGGTATTGAGAATTATCTATTCCGTGGAGAAAACTATTCACATGGGGATCCGTGCACCAGCTATAATTGTACTCAAGTAAATAACTAGATAAAACTAACTTATAAAGTATAATACGAATTTCAAATCTCAGTAGAATATAAGTCTCAAAGGTAATTTAAAAGTTTCTAACTGAACGGGAAATTGTGCAATGTAAGTATATCCGAGTTCTTGTTTATTTTTGATGCGTGATTCAACTGTGCACTATACTACCTGTTCTCTATTTCAAATATAATCAAACTACCATCTGTTTGTTTATGTCATTCAGCTTTCTATCCCGCTGAACAAAGTTCCTTTTGAGTCAGTTTGGAGTACGTACGCTTCACAAGAACAATGTAACAACAGCAAAAACAAAAACAATGAAAACACGATCAGGTATTTAATTATATATTTGTCGAGCCTTGTAGGTATAATAATAATAACACAGTATATTAGCATGTTCGGACTTAGGAGATTGTTGTTGGAATTTAGGTTTTGAATCCAAATTGCTAATTTGTCAGGAGAGGACTCTTCTTAGATCTTGGTGGGACCTCCATGCACCCTATTAATAACGTACCTACTAATATAACTTCCTCAAGGAAGGTGTCGTGTATAGACACCAGGTTTCGCGGCACGTTACCTTACGCTAAGTGTAACACTACACCCGTCAAAGCTTAGATTATATTATATGTATTTTTCTCGTGTAGCCTGAATATAAATAAAAAAACGTATTAAAGATAACGATACTATTAAATGGGTACGTACATACCTGTTATGTATATGCGTAGCTAGGTAGCTGGGCTGCGACCCAGCGCCGTTACTTCAATAAATCAGTGTGCAACATACTAGCTAGTTTAACTGACGCGCGACGCTCCACACAATATTATTACCGACCTACCTACATATCTAATATTGGCGACGAGAAACGAACTACGTGTGGGAAAAAAAATGTCTACATCGGGAGCTGTTTACGGGATTCTCTCAGTTTTCGACCAACACCCGTCTCAACAATGGGACAATTTCAAGTCGCGGTTGAAGCAGTGGTTTATCGCCAACGATATAACCACCGAGACAGACAAAGCAACTATCAAGCGAAGGGCCACTTGCTAGTGACCTGGCGTTACCGAACAATGTTGAAGAATTGGGCTACGAGGCTATATTGAAGCTCCTAGATGATCACTTCACACCTAAAAGGTTCGGATTTGCGGAGAAGTCTATCTTCTATGCGGCAACACAGCGACCAGGAGAACCGCACACTCAATGGGCTGCTAGGATTAGAGGATTAGCGACTCACTGTACATTCAAGAATTTAGAAGAAGCCTTGCTCGATAAGTTTATTATGAGCATGGTTGCAGGACGTGAACGGGACAAGCTGTTCGTGCAGAACCAGCGGGAGCTGACTCTCGCGAAAGCCATAGACTTGGCAGAAAGCGTGCGCTATGCCCGCAAGGCATCCGCACAGGCAGCGCCAGGTGCCCGCGAGAGCAGCGCCAGCGTAGGCGCAATGGACTCGGGGGACGTTTACAACATTTCTAAAAAAGAAAAATGCAGCGCGTGTGGATTCACTAATCACAAATGTAGTCAATGCCGTTATAAAAACTATAAGTGCAAAAAATGCAACGAAAAGGGACATCTCCGTAAAATGTGCACTAATGAGGGTAAACTAAATTACGTGGAGGATGGTACTGTGGACGACGGCGATGACGGTGAGAGATTTGATAATATTAGATGCGTAAAAGGGAAACCTATGACAGAACGGGTAATGATCAGTGGTCTAGCTTTAGAGTTCGTAATCGATAGTGGCTCGGCAGTGAGCGTTATTTCAAAAAATACTTATAAAGCAAAGTTTGGGCGATTACCGTTATCGCTCACCAACAAAAAATTATTTAGTTATACCGGGGAGAACATCCAAACAATCGGAGTAGTTTTATTACCCATATCGTATCTGGGACGTACGCACACACTGAACGTATACGTGATGGGCGCAGGCGGGCCGTCGTTGCTCGGTCGCGATTTTATTCGTGAGTTCGATCTCGAGCTTGCACCTGCGTCGCCGGCGCCGACTGCGCGCATACACGCCGTGCGCGTGCGCAGTCAAGGGCAGGTAGGGTGCGAGTCCAATAGCAATATGGGTGAAAAGCTTGCAAAAACGTTCCCAAAAGTGTTCTCAAATGATCTAGGCTCTTTTAATAAGTACAAAATAAAATTACAATTAAAACCGGATGCTAAACCGATTTTTTTCAAAGCACGACCCGTACCCTACGCGCTGAAAGATATAATTGATAAGGAGCTCGACCGATTGTTGTCATTGGGAATATTGAAGTCCGTCCCACATTCTGAGTACCTACGCTTCGCCTATTGTACCTGTTTTAAAAAAAGACGGTAGTATCCGAACATGTGTGGATTATTCGGTCACAATCAATAAACAGCTGATTGTCGACCAGTATCCCTTACCGACAGTTAACGATTTATTAGCAAAGCTACGAGTACACGGGGGGGGGTACAATTTAGTAAACTCGATTTGTCAATGGCATATAACCAGTTTTTATTAAGCGACGAATCCCAAAAATTTACGTGTATTAATACAAATCGCGGTATCTTTTGCTATTCCCGCTTGATTTTTGGTTTAAGTAGCTCGCCTTCAATTTTTCAACGAGCAATGGAATGCGTGCTCGCTGGCATCGACGGGATTATCTTCCTGTTGGATGATATTCTCATAACAGGGGAAAATACGGACCAATATACGCGGAGACTCATCTCGGTACTACGTCGACTAGACGAACGCCGGGTTGACACTACAGATGAGTAAGTGTGAGTTTTTTAAGGATGAGATTTTATATCTCGGCCATGTTATTGACAAACATGGAGTTAGAAAATCACGCGATAAAGTAAAGGATATATTACAGGCCGCGCGGCCAAATAATGTGTCACAGTTGCAGTCGTTTCTGGGTCTCACTAATTACTATCGGGACTTTGTGCCGGACGCGTCATCTGTATTAAACCCGCTATACAAGTTATTGACGAAAGGTTCAAAGTGGGACTCGTACGCATAGTGACGCATTCGAACGAATAAAAAAAAATCTCGCATCCGATAAAACATTAGCACATTTGGGCGCGAAATTAATTTTAACCGTCGATGCGTCGCCGACAGGGTTAGGTGCTGTATTATCACAGGTTAGCGATGACGGGTTAGAGAGGCCATTAGCATACGCTTCACGTACGTTGTCATCAGCGGAGAAAAACTACGCCCAAATCCAAAAGGAGGCAACTGCAATTATTTTTGGCGTAAGACGATTTCATCAGTACTTATACGGACGGTCAGTACCTTTTGTACTTAGAACGGACCATAAACCCCTTTTAGCGATATTCGGGCCTCATAAAGGTATTCCGGAAGTGTCGGCTAATCGCTTACAAAGATATGCAATAATTTTAACGGCGTATAATTATGCTAAAAATTTCAAAGATAATAAACGTTATTTTATTTTATATTTTATTTTATTTTATTTGACCGGAAGGAATTTGACCAATATTCACTTCCCAAAAAAATTTTCGCGTAATTTAATTTGCCAAATTATTACTTAGCAAAAAATCTATTCACAAAAAATTGTAACGCAAACCTAATGTTTGGGAAAACTATAACTTGTTTACCAACTAGTTCTTTTAACATTTTTTATTCAGTCAAATAACCATTTTTTTTTAATCCTAATGTAAATAGTTCAGTTCCGGATAACCTACTAAAAACAATCTTTTTTCTATTAATGCAAGTCGTTTCTGGCACTCGCCGGGCGCTGCCGCGGCACTGCTCGCTTCGCTCGCTCGGCTCGTGCATAGGAGGTCACAGTTTTAACCTAACCTAACCTACCCATTTTGTTTTCACCAAACGTTTATTGTCTGAAGATTGTTTGTACTCAGAGTCGGGGTGTTAACCATAATGACATTTTTTATAAAGGTACTTATATTAAACGTTAGACCTAATGATTTTCGATTAAATAAACAATATAATATTATTATATATTAAACGTTAGACCAAATGATTTTCGATTACATAAACGTTATATCAAACAACGTTATACTAATTAAGTTTTAGAATAAATAAATGTTGTAAATAAATGTACCTAAATTTACCTACCTACTCCGTTGTTGCCCATTTGGAAATTTACAAATTTGATTTTACCAATTGAAAACATTTTATGAAGGGATGTTATGTATATGCGTAGCTATGTAGCTGGGCTGCGACCCAGCGCCGTTACTTCAATAAATCAGTGTGCAACATACTAGCTAGTTTAACTGACGCGCGATTCTCCACACAATATTATTACCGACTAGGGTTGATGAGGATTCCTCTCTACCGCTTCCTCATAATACGGAAATTCCTCATATTTTAAAGATCCTCAAACACTTCCGCTTCCCCAAAAATGAAAGTGAAAAATTCCTCTTCCGCTTCATCTTCCTCTTACCGTAAGAGGAATATTCGGAAATACCTATCCAATTCACTCTGGCGCACGCAACCATAGCAACGAGCGGCGGCCACGAGTCAGAAATACTTACCTGTCTGCACTATCGACGCCCCATTAATGATGTCGTTATGTATGTCGCATTAAACGCAAACAGTCGGTCATCCACGAGCTTGGGAGTTTCGGGGGCTACCACCCCTAGAGGAAACTTTGTGGGTTCAATGTTAGCCCAAATGTTAGCTTTAGAGCCTGACAGTGACGATAACGAACAAAGTGTTCCTTTAGATAGATTTTTGGTACTGAAGTCGACTAAAAATAATTATATTAAGGAGAAAATGATACATATTGAAAAAGATGGAAAAATAATCCAAAATATTTTGAACTGTATGGAATAGTACAAAAATACTTATCGGCTATATATATTTGACTTAAAATCGAAAAAACACCCTAATTTTTAATCGAAAATTCTCACGTCAAAAATCAACTTTTAAAAAAAGTCGGGAAGATTTTTTTTCGTTGAAATCTCTTCTTTCTGAAAATGTAAAAATATATATACATTACCATGGTAAATCTTCTCAGAAAATGCAAAGAAAAGAAAAAACTCGACTCCGAATTTTTTTTTAATCTCTATGCACAATTTAGAGTTTGAACCTTTGTAAAATTTACACTTTAATTACTTGAAAAACGTAAGATTCCATGTTACATCGATAAACAAAAAATACAAATCGAAATATACTACTATAATTAACAACCAAATTAGTTAATTTTTAATAAGACATCTACTATATATAAGTTGTAGAATATTTTTTAAGTTATATGGCATGCCTATTTATTGCTATTTAAGATAACTTATGTACCTCAGTTACCTAGGGATAATTTTAGCCCATCAAATGGTATTTCATAGAGAAGTGGGGAAGGGGCTAGGCGGGTCTAGGTCTTTCTACCTGTTAATGTAACATGGAATCTTACGTTTTTCAAGTAATTAAAGTGTAAATTTTACAAAGGTTCAACCTCAAAATGGTACATAGTGATTAAAAAAAAAAATTCGGATTCGAGTTTTTTTCTTTTCTTTGCATTTTCTGAGAACATTTACCATGGTAATGTATATATATTTTTACATTTTCAGAAAGAAGAGGTTTCAACGAACAATAAACTTCCCGATTTTTTTTAAAAAGCTGATATTTTGACGTGAGAATTTTCGATTAGGGTGTTTTTTTTAGATTTTAATTCAAAATTAGGTGAAAAAATAAATATTTCAAATCCAAAAAATTACGGAGTCTTTGGGACATAAAAAGGTAAGTTTTCACCAAATGTCGTTGAAAAAAAAATTGTTTTGCATAAGATAAAAATAAAAAACCAAAAACTTGATTATTTGAATTTTTCACATAAATTTTGAGGTTATGTGAAAAAAGTGTAAATGCAAAAGTTGTTGGTGTCTTTATTACCTACAACTTTGTCATTTTATTTTTGTCTATAGGACTTGTAGTTTTGCCGGAAATCGAGATAAACCGTTTTTAAAGTAATGGTAAGTAAGATGTTAAAAACTTATTAAAATTAGAAAAGCATTATTTTTCGCAGAGTTTAAAAACCGTTTTTACCCTTAAAAATACACCCCTTTCCACTTCCCGACCTCAGATCGACCGTAAATTATTTTTACCTTCATTTTTGTTATATTCTCGTCCTTTTGTAATGGGTTTCATCCTACTATGATTTTTTTTCACTTTTTACCATTTTCAAAGGCTGCCCTAGTCTAATAAACTCAATAACCATTAAGTAGGTAGGTATTTCACACAAATTTTCGTTACATCTAATTACGTATTCATATTACGTAAACTAATAACATGTAACAATATGTTAATAACATGGCCGTAAACAAACAAGCACGTTCATTATTGTCTCTTTGAAAGTCATAACTAGATATGACATATATAATGTATAAACTCTCTACAATACAAAATTTTGTCGTTTACAGACTGAATTAATCAAACATACTTATAAAACTATTTAGTTCTTCATTAGTGGATTTTTCCTTTTTTTCTTCATACTGTTGAGCCAACCTTCAGCCCCATCCACATCAGCCTTGGCTAACACATTCAAAATTATTAAAACACTTTCATTCTAGCAGAAAAGACTAGCTGGGCTAGTATCAGCCCACCCTTACCAGAAAGCTGTAAATAGCCTTAAACGCTTAGTTTAATCACACACAAAACGTCCAGTCGTCTTTTACTATTAAAATGTTGGTAAAAGTACATAAATCATCTAAAATCTCCTCGTTTTCTAAATTAATTCGGCCATTGTGGACATAACCCATTATAAATGTGCTCGGTGACGGCAATAGACTTGCCCCCTACGTTCGGACTAAAATACTGGCAAATTGTGGGTGTGTAGTGCACCTGTGCGTAGGCACAGGTGCACTACACACCACACCACACACACACTACACACTACACTACCCACCCTTCGGGATATAGGCGTGATATGTGTGTGTGTGTGTGTGTGTGTGTTTTCTAAATTTATAACATCAAAACATTCACATCTAATTCTGTACTCGACGAGGTACATACAGACTAAAACGATCTTTTCTTTTAAAAAACTCTTTTTAGCTTTTGAATCGAACGAGACGTTTTAAGCATAACTGAGTCTAGTCACGTTACAAAACGGCTAAACACGTTTAGTGACACGTTCCGTGGCAAAAACGTTTTGGCCCTTTAGCCAATAAACGTGCATGAGATTCCATTTCAAGGTTGGTTGAACGAATGATCACAAAGTATGTTTTCATAAGACATTTCAAACGACTAAAATTGGGCAATAATATCTTCTCGCGTGTTTTTGGAGCCTGGATTGCAGAGATTGATACTCGTAGATAACATCAGTTCTACTAGAATTTCAGCTCGACTTATCAACCGGTTATTGAGTTTATATTGCATATATTAACCTATAACTACTTCACCCGTTAAATATATTTCAATAAATTTTGTAACATCGTGTATGCCCGTACACTGTGTTTTGCGCGAAAAACATAACCGTTCCTTGCTGTCAGCAAAAAGAGAATTGATGACTTTGTATACAGTGTAATCTTACACAATTTTTCGTTGAAACATTGACCTGAAAATGATTGAAATGTAACAAGAAAATTTTACGGAGTTCCGAATGTTAACAGAAACTGGATGGAACCCCATGGGAACAAATTGAATTTCTTACAAGGAAACATTTTGTAGATACGTACATTATAATCACGTATGTTTCGCTGAGGGGTCAAACTAGCATATGAAACGTGCATTTTCCGCCAATAATTTTGGTGGTTCCTCGAACCGGGCTGCTAAGCGGGTGTTTTTATGATTACAAGAGCCTCGCTACCTATGGTTCGCTAATCGACAGTTGCAGCAGTTGCAAATGATGTTGGCTAGGGCACAAGCTAGGGCCTTTTAACACTTTGTAGTATCATTATGTACGTACCCATAAACCTGTAGTGTGGTGACCAAAACGCAAGCCTAACCCCTCAGCAGCAACTATGCATTTTTTTGACATTCTCAGCTATAAGCTTGTGCTATGGGATCTAGACAACTGATAAACATATAATTATATTTTTTCTAAATACATACATAATATACAACACCCAAACTCCGAAACAAACATCTGTGGATCACACAAATATTTGATTCTACCCGAGACTCCAGAGTCGGAAGCCGATGCACCACCGACCACGCCACCGCAGCACAAGCACAAACAGTCAAATTATGCAAATTCAAGTTGTTATTAAAAGAAACTTACCTGTCGATCCTTAAACATGAGCAGTATAACCATTAAGTTCAGGAAGAACCCAAAAAACCCGATCAGGAATAGCACAAACGCTGACACAACATAACCCCAACGAGGCATTAACAACGGGAACCCATCTTCATACGCCTTCACTACTGTATCATTGAAATGTTCTGGTATTGACGTCATAGTTGTATACACATTCAAACATACACACTAACTCGTAGTTTCACACACTACACAAAAACACTTCACTTATTTATTTTTCATTTTTCTTGCTTATACCTGGAATAAGACAAAACAAATTAGCACAAAACGTAATTTACTTTTTTATTTAAATACTTTTTAGGGTTACGTAGTAAAAGTCTCGAAACCCTTATAGTTTCGTCATGTCCGTCCTCGGCTACGTTTAGTACTAGAAACAAGAAACTGCGTGGATATATGTATTTACTACGCCGACAAGTGGTAAAATAAAATTTGATATCTTTAAATATCTTGTTGATAACGTTCTACCAACTAACCAAGACACCACTAGCCCAAGATATCTATCAGGGATCAGTCGCTGATTCGAGTCCAGCCCAAGACTATAGTTTTTGTGATTCATATTGTAAAATTATATGAGAAAAAGTTAGCATACTTCACTGCTTATCAAATATATACATATATTGTTACTAGGTATGCAATACATTCTGCTGTTGCAATAATTGAGCTGAGTTTGTCGATCCGGGTCGAACTCCTAAACGACTGGACCGATCTTTATGAATTCAGATATCGATGGCTCCGTATGATCCGATGACGTATACTAGCGTAAGTGAATAAAATAGATTTTACAGGAGAGCGATTTAAATTGCCAGAACCATATTTTTGGGTCATATATTCTGACCTACTTAACCGAATTTAATGAAATTTCGCATTTAGCCTTTACATGTAATGCTATTTCTACGGTTGTTATCAATTTTTATGCATTATTTATACTTTTTGAGATTTTACACTTTGGCTCTTTTACGTCGTCATATTCCTGTAATTCCATGTATATTGTTCAACGTAAAGAAACTTAAATGATCATTCGCCCTTTTACTAGGCTTAACGTAAATACTATATTTTAAGCGATTACTGTCTTTATTTATGAATGCATAGCATAGCATAGCAAGTATTTTAATTGTAATTACGTGTTACTTTTAATAAGAATCAGTTGCAGAATGTTGCTTAATGTATCGTTATTTCGTTTTAACGCAAATACGCCCTTATACTGTGCTCAAATTTAGTTAGGTCTTTAGCATAATGTGTCATAATTTATAAATAAAAGACTTTTAACTTCTCTGCACAATCAACTACTTATAATTAATTTGAACTATTCGTAAAAAGGTTTTGTCTAATTTGAATAAAAAAAGACAATAGGAACTTAACGTAATAATCTAAGAGCTTTTTACTCTTATAACACAATCAACTACTTATAATTATTTTGAACTATTCTGACTAATGTCTAATAAAGTTTACCTTAATCTAGAACAACTATAGTATAAAAATAGAAATCAGTTTAATATAAAAGAGTTGTATCATACCTGTTTAAACATAACAAATAACATAAACTTAAATTTTGTAAAGATCTACGATAATTATCAATAATACTCGTATCACAATCAACAACCCTGTTATAATCGAAATATTTGCATAATGTAATATGGCCACTTTGTTTTCCTAAACATATTTATTACTCTTTATCACTGCTTAAATCTAAAATTCTGTCACCTGATACTAGGTTAGAAAAGAAATTATGGTACCCTACTGGAATTACTTTAGCGCTACACATAGACATTAAGGGCCCAGATCGTGAAAATCACCGAAAAGAGTGTTACGATTTTTCATATTTAACCTATTTACATATGATTAATAACAACGATAATTTGTATATATTAAAATGAAAGACCAAAAATGATGTTAGTGCTAATTTTAACTCTTAAAACCCTGTAGTTGTTATATAATAAACGTCAACAAACGCACAAAATTGAGAAAAAATTCGAAAACCTGCCTTCGTATTTTTCAGATTTAACCCAATAAATCAACACAAATTGATAAAAAGAAACACTTTTTGAACACTGAAAAAGCCAATAAATATAACCATGTACTTTTTTTTGTACCTTTACAAACAAAGACTTCCCCTTTTAAAGCCCTAAAATCTAGATATGTTTTACGTAAATTCTCCATAGAAAAATGTATGCAAATTCAAACGCGTCCCGATAGAACGATCGTCGCAACTAATCGCCAGTGCGCCATAGAATTTCAAAGTGACTCCACGCGTGTCGGATGCTACAGCAAAATTACGTGTTGTGAATTTGTGTTTTTTGTGAAAAACTGTAAGTACAATATTTTTATAACTAATTTACTTTCAGTAAATAGAAAGTACCGATATAATGAAAGTCTGAAAGAAAACCATGATGGAACTAGATATAAATCGTAAGAAATACAAAATTATTTACTTTGTTGCGTAGGTCATTTTATGAACCTTGTAAAGTAGGTATCAATTCAGGCTTGAAACAATCAAAGCCCTGCCCACCTTATTTTCTCGAGATATGAACTGGCGGGGTATATAGTTCTCTGCACGACATACATAGATTTTTCAACATGATAAAGGCAATAGGTATCATAAACGTAATTGGTAATCGAGGGTCTCTTTTCGCAGGAAAATTTGCTGAGTGCCATGCCAGCGAAAAGAAAATTTAGTACGCATTATAAAAACGTGAAAGCCAAAAGATCTCGGAATAAAATGTAAGTTCCTCCCTACTTATTTATTTACCTGCCTACTTGACTACGTCTTGTCCTAAATACCTAGAAAAAATTTACTAGATTTGTGTTAGTGTCAAGTAAAAATCCTAGTTTTATTACTTTTATTTGTGTGTATGCTTATCATGTCTTAGTAGTAATAATAATATAATCTATTTGCATTTTGAACAGGGTAGGTACATTACAAAGCAAATAGGTACAATGATTTAGATCGCCTGATTCAGACATATACCTACAACAGCATGTAAATATTGATTTGACATGTAATTAGATAGGTACACAATTAGGTATGTCAGTCTAAGAAGAAAAATTACAATGTCCAGTAGGTAATAATTACGTAATTTCAATATCTATATAAGTAATAAAGTCAATTTCTATAGGAACAATTTTCATAATAATAAATTTTATTACATAATATAGTATTAGTTTTCATATATTTATGTATTTCAAAGCAATGAGTTTGCTTACACTATTATTAGTTACAGTATTATTAGTTTTCATGTTCATCATGTCTAAATATGTGGAAGTGGAAGTAGGTATGTTTCCTATCAGAAATTGCACGGGCGCGCGCGCGCCGTGCCTGGCGTAGGGTTGTACAAAAATTACAAAATAAATAAAAAGTGGATATTGATGAATAATATTTCCAGTACTGAAAATGAAGAAAACCTTCAGGCCGAGACTCCGAGCAACACTGCTACGCGCTGTATAGAGGTAAGTTGTTATACGTAATTCTTGTAGACTTGTTACATAAATAAACAAACTAGCTAGTGATGGGCGAAGACAAAATCTCAGTACCTACAGTTTTTTTTTGCAATATTTATTATTTTCATTGTGAGACAAACACATACTTCTCAATTACTTTCTCAAAAGAAAATTCACGTTCAAATCTCGTATTTTACCAAAATCAAGAATTTTTTTTGTAAAATATTATCTTTTACGCGACTGGTGTACGTATGTATGTATGTATACTAAGTAATATATCTTTTTGGCACGATAAGTTCAAAATTATTGAACCGATTTTAATGTTTTTAGTATCATTAGAATTGTCTTCTAAGCCCGAGTGACATAGAATAAGTGACGCCATAAAAAACCAATACGTATAGCGTAAAGGAAATTTATAATTTCTGTTCATCACGAACATAATATTGTATGAATTCTTTTGCACTTTTATATTTGTCTTCGTCAGTTATGAATATAAATAAATAAACAATAAAAATGTTAAAACCCGACAGATTAAAAAATGAAAATGTGTAATAAAAATAAATAACAACACCATTGTAATATAGCGTATTTAGCAGTCGGGGCCTATTTCTAAAGAAATATTTAGCTAGTCAGGAATATCTTCGAGCCTGTGAGGATTTCAATGGGTCTCAACTGTTGAATTCGATTTATTACAATAGTGTTCTTATTTATTTTTATGTAACATAATTCAAGACCGTAGACTTGTTTTCTTTTTACCTTTTGAGTTTTTATGCATATAGTCGGATTTATTAAATTTATGACGTGATAACGTCTTATAAATCGATGAACACCGGCAACACGCACAAAAAAGTGTCACATTATGTCACGCTAGGGTCAAGCGAGAGCGCAGTACAAGCGATGGAGAATAATATTATGACGTTATCCGATAAAATTATCGTCCTAAACCGACTTTACAAGCAACCAGTTTTTTATTATGTTTATTTATTCACTTTCATAATTGACGAAGACTGATAAAAACGTTTAAGATTTTGATCTAGTGTTCTGTGTTTCAAAGATGTATTCTAAGGGAGTTCTTAGCTATGTTTGAAGAAATTTGGCCCATACCTTTTGAATTATTTTTTATAATAAAAATCAAGCCATTATCTTTCTTTACAGGAACTAGTTATTGACAACCGTCAAGAGGGAAAGGTGGATGAAGTGGAAGTTGGGCGTAGAGTAGTGGATATTTCTTTTTTTTTTAAAGCTCTTCAGGCCATAGGGGACCACGGTCCAATGGATTGTAAGTTAAGTTACCTCAGTATAATAGGTGAAGTAAAAGTTGGTCTGGACTCAAAACTCATCATAAAATGTAGTATGTGTAATATGAAATTTACTGTGTGTTTGGTTGAAAACAAAGAAGATAGCATGGAAGTGAATCATCAAATTGTGTCTGGTATCATATCATCTGGTGGGAGCTACTCTCAGTTAAAAACATTAAGTGCCGCAGTAGCCCTACCAATCATGTCACCTTCATTGTACAATGAAATTAATAATACGGTTTGCGATTGGTGGGAAAAGACAGCAGCACATTCCATGGCAGAAGCTGTCAAGGAAGAAGCGGAGTACGCAGTGTCTATAGGTAGTGTTGATAAAAATGGTACACCATTAATATCTGTTGCTGTTGACGGTTGTTGGAGCAAGAGATCTTATGGTAAGAATTTTTCCGCCTTATCCGGCGCAGCTGCGATAATTGGCATTAAAACTAATAAAGTATTGTTTTTTGGAGTTAAAAATAAATACTGCGTAGTCTGTGCACGAGCCGCAAAGAACAACAGTCAGCCCCCGGAACACCATTGTTTCAAGAATTATTCAGGATCATCTACCGGGATGGAATCGACCATAATAGTTGAGGGGTTTAAACGTTCCTTTGTTGATCACGGTGTAATTTATAATAAATTTGTAGCAGACGGCGATTCCAGTACTTATAAAAAAATATTAGATTCGCGTCCGTACGATAATTTAATAGTAGAGAAAATTGAATGCAAAAATCATCTTTTACGAAACTACTGCAATAGCTTGGAGAAATTGTCGAAAGACACTAAGTATCCTTGCGAGTTGCGGAAATTCCTAAAAGAAAGGTATTTGCGTTTAAGAACGGGTGTAAAATGCGCGATTAAATATTGGGGGGATCAAAATCAGTCACTCGAAGAAAAAATAAAAAATCTTAGTAAAGATATTCTAAATGGTCCACAACACGTATTTGGTAATCACCAACATTGCAAGGAGTATTTTTGTAGACCTGACACTCGTCGAATAGAACCTGTTGGGTTACTTCCAGCAATTGTTGGATGCGGATTAATGGACGCGGTAGAAATTTTAAGTAAAAGACTGTCATATCATTCTAGAAGTTTAATTCATAATTGCACAAGTAATATAGTTGAAAGTTTTAACGGAGTAATTGCCAAATTAGTTGGGGGTAAGCGTGTAAATTATTCTTCCCGTGGTTCTTATGCGGGCCGATGCGCAGCTGCTGTTGTGTCTTTTAATACGGGATCGATTCATAGTAAAACTCATGAAGTCATATTTAAATCTAGTCCTAATCCTTTGATCGCGAAAGTGGAAAATAGTAATCGTAGAAACCGTTTAATTGCTAAACCTAAATTAAGATTGAAAAAAAGCCACAGCGCTGTATCGAAAGACGCTCACTATGGACCAAACTGCGAAAAACCTGATCTGAGTCCAGAATTATATGAGAAAGCCAAGTCATCTTTTTTAGTTGATTTAAAGTTGTCTTGTGCTGAAAGAGAGGAGCTTGAAAGGTCGACCCATTTGCAAAGAAGTAGTGCTGAGTGGATGAGTACAAGGAGAAAATTACTAACCTCATCATCGTTCGGGGAAGTTTGTAAAAAACGAGAGAGCACAAGTTGTGCTGCTCTTGTTTGTAAAATCGTTTATGGTAGTAATATCTCCAGTTTGCCTGCTGTACGGTACGGTATCGAAAACGAAGAAACTGCAATTAGACAGTTAGAAATTCAAGAGAATATTAGTATACAAGGTTGCGGTTTGTTCGTCGACGATCAATATGAATTTCTTGGTACTACACCAGATGGCATTTATGCAAACGGTTTAATTGAAATTAAGTGCCCACATTCTTTAGCTGGCATGACTCTTGATGAAGCAATGGCCAAACATACCTTTTGGGTTAAGGACAAGGCTTCCAAGGGTTATGTCATAAATAAAAATCATTACTGGTATTTCCAAATTCAGGGACAGCTACATATAACTAAAAGAAACGTTTGCATGCTTGGCATCTGGTTTGGTGCTACTGTACCTATGAAAGTTTATATTATAGAAAAGGACGACAAATTTTGGAAGGAGAAAATGGAGATGAAATTAGTTAGATTTTATTACGATTGCCTCCTTCCAGAATTAGTTGATCCTCGGCAGTCACGAAGCATGCCTATTCGTGACCCGCCCAATGTCATAGAGGCTATGAAAGAGAGGAAAGAAAGAGCTTTACGTGTTTTGAAAGAGAAGAACGTCTAATGATTTTGAAAGAGACTGAGGTAACTTAACTACCCAGCCGGTCGATTCACGTAAACACGCCAGTTCAAAAGTCGTTTTAACTTAGAAACTTAGAAATCGCCTTTTGGTTTTCTGTTTTTAACGCACTTACTTATCTAGTCTTGGATTGTCATAAATCTTCCAATAGCTCAATTTCTATACAATTCCTATACGATTTTGAAGAGTTACCTGGTGTAAACCCAAGGTCCGATCCTAATGAAATTAAAATGTGACCACACGGGATCACCAGCTTTCAAATAAAAAAAAAATCATCAAAATCGGTTCAAAAAATACAGCGAATTGAGAATCTTATTCTTTTTTTAAGTCGGTTAAAAAGTGTGCGAAGTGACATTTTTAAGTCACTACGCTACGGTTTTTATTACGTGAATCGGGCAGCTGGTAACATTTTCATTCTGATAGGTTTTGCAATAGCAATTGATTTTATCATCAAATTAGTAGAAATCAGAATTTGATCAGTAATCATTAAAATGAAAAAAAACATTAGAAACTCTTAAACTCATATTTTGTTATTGTTTACTTTCGTTTAATTAAGTATATGAATAATTTATAAATTTCATGTTTGTTTATAACTAATTTTTGTACAACCCTAGCACGCTTTTTAGGTGGCGACTCATATTTTGTTTACTTTTAATTATATGAACCATTTTTATACTTGTGTTTCATTTATTGACAATTTTTTGTACAACCCTAGAAGATTTTTTAGATTGCGAGGTGATCGTAAGCAAAAAGTATTTGAGTTTACGCAATAGGCACATTTCCTTGCGTAGATATAAACACTAGCGAGGAAAGGCGTGATGTTATTTCGACCGTACTTCCTACTGAATTTGCAATTATTTTATTGAATGAAAATTTTACGAAATAAGAATAAACTTTGGTAGTAAAATTACAAATAAATACATAGGTACTCGTAGTTGGAATTTTAGGTAAGTAGAATACAAAAAGGTCAGTCCGGACCTGCTCTTGATTGTTTATTATAAATAGAAAATCATAAAAATTGTGTCTCAAACTACTCTTATTTATTTATCTAGTAATTAGGATCATTTTATAACGAAAACTACTCTTGGAATATTTTACAAATAGGCAGTCGTTTATTTCCAATAATTCAACATTTTTGTTATGCTGTAAATATTCAACTTCAATAACAATAACTCAACGTGGAACGTTTGTCGCAAAACATTTTCAAAATCGCGCTCTCTGGGTCATTCACCCGCCCGTCGGATGATTCGGGCAACAATAGCGCTGCTGTCGCTCAAAATCGACTTTATCCGTGCGCGGTCTGGGCCCTTAAGTCCTTCTTTTTTTCGTTTGTTATCGGAAATGGTCCGTTGTAACATTTTGCTAAGCTAGGCTCTGCTGAGACATTAGTTTGTTTGCTCAATCGGGTCTTTCTTGTTGTTTTTTTTGTATCAATAGCTATAGTGTATTCAGGTGCATCTTCAGCCAGATCATATTTAAAATTCAATGTAGTAGGGGTATCGTGAGAAACCTTAACTTGTTTTGTTTTGGAACATTTTACTTGATCGCCATTCGTAGTTTTGTTCCAGTTATAAACAGGTGAGCTTTGCATCTTCTTAAAATCAAATATTATTTCTTGAGTAACATTAATTACAGTGTATGTTTCTCCTGTTGGTTTTGCCCACCTAATCAATGTATTCCATTCGTTAGGAGTGTATATAATTTTATTTTTTGTAGCCTTTTCTATCGTTGCATGAATACTGTCTACCTCCGATTGAGTATGTCCTTTTTCTAAATATGTATGTTTTATGTTTATGTTAAATTGCTTACAAGCGTAAATGTACATGAAAAATACTATTCTGTTTCTGTTTTGACTTGAACAGTTATCCGACCAGAATCTAAAATCAGAGTAACCCTCCTTAGACTTATTATCAATTAGGTCGATCACAAAACTTGCTATCTCATTTGGTTCCTTTTTACCAACTTGCTCAGACCACAAGTAACAAAATCCTTGCAGTTTATCCACGTCGAAAGCTGTGAAATTGTACAGTTTTAGCTTCATTTTGTAATAAAATAAGCTCACATCCCCTTAGGGACAGTATAATTTTTTTTGCATGTCGTAACATGCACAAAAAACTTTATTTCGGTTTAATCCAGCTATTTTTTTATCTTCTGATTTTAATGAACGGGCCAAGTTTTTATTAGTTAAATGTGTGGTATAAGTTAATTTCATATCCTCTGTTGGTTCTGTTGTAGTTATAAAGGTATGGCATGTATAGCATAAATCTTTTTTAGGCTTGTGAAAGCCTAAATTGAAATTCTTATTAACAATATCACGATATTGTCGCATTGATCCACAAGGAGTACTTAGTTTGGTCAAACCATTCATTATACATTGTATACATGCGTCTAAATGTAAGAGATCCGTCGAAATATAGTTTATTCGTGTCTTTGCGGCAATAATGTGATTCTACTGGCTCATAAGATTTTACATGGTCCCGCACACTTTCGATCATGGCATCAGTTATAACTACAGGATGATTCCTATGATAACATCTTTGGTCAGTAGATATAAGCTCACTCGTTTTTTTGGCTAACGCAGTCCGAATTACTTTTTCACTAACAGCAAAAGTTTGTAAGAACATTGTTTTACAAACTCGCTGATTTTGCTCATTAGTTATGCCAAATCCAGTATTGTCGCTGTCTAACACAGGTAAGTAGTAAACGTTTGTAAAGGTGCGACGAGAATCAGCGTCTGTGATAGTTCTACGTTTATTTATATTTTGCACATACTTAGCTAGAACATCCCACTGTTTGGAATGTTTCCCAATAGCCCAAAATTTGTCAAATATTTTCTGTCGATCGAAATCTGTAAACTTTTCAAAACATTTAAACACGCATTTTGGGTAGCATTTTAAAGCGCCGAGTGACTTTTTATTAAGTAATTTCCCATCCCGACTATGGTACTCTAGGTCTAAATTCTTCAGACGTTTACGTTTTATATCCACCCATTCTTTTTGATACCTTTGTCCTAACCTTCCGATATCCTTTCTTTTAGTGAATTTCTTTCTCCTATTTTTTGAAGCAGGGGAAAAAACTTCGTTTGACGAATATACAGCAGCTTCACTAGTTGAAGGAATGGATTGAACATCGCTTGATATAGCAGAACTCGGATTTTCGTACAAATTAACAAAAGGCCCTCTTGGTTCTGGTGTTGAAGTCACATGATCGGAATGTGGAAATACATTTTCATAATAATTTTCTATTCCGGAATAAGCTGAAAATGACATCGTTGGTGATGGCATTGGTGTATTAAGAATAACCGTTTCATTACTGTCATTAATATGAGATGCCTGTACATCATTTGCACTTGTTAATTGTAAATCTGTATGAGTGAGAAGATCAAAAGATAAATCTTCAACTGCATATTCCGCACCAGAAAGAAGAGGAGATACTGTTACTGGAACCAAAGAAAATTTATTACTAAATGTATGTATTTTGAAACTATCACTTAAGAATAAACAATTAAGATTTATCTGCCGATGTGAATAATCAGACACGAATTTAAATGTGGTAAAAAACTTCGCTAATTCAAAATAATCTAGTTTTGGCATCGAACTCGCTACCCCTTACGTCTCAATAAATCATATCATATCAGATCGTCATAGATGAAATAATTTATATAAGATAAACAAATTAGTTTATCTAAGTATGCATACATAATACATACTTAGGTACTTACGCCACAGTATTGTTACGAGCCGGGGTTCTACGGAATTTAAAATGCCGATGAAACTACCACAAAACACTTTATTATTACACCACTAATTTACACTTCACTATAAGCTTCACTGAACACTTTTAATCGCACTTGAACTCGCAGGTATAACTCGTATTATCGCTCTGGAAATACTGATCATCCGCCACCGAAGTGCTCCGCCTTTATAGTACGGTCATTACTCTAGATTACTCTAGAATCTTCACGGAAGAATTATCGCGAACATTCCACACCTTCGAGATGCTTCTAGATAACTCGTTACATAGAAGTACCTTGACAGAACATTCCAGAAAGACGTTACGTAGTAGTACTGCGATTTGCTACTAGATGGCGCTGAATTTGGTAGTCTTATTACTCGCTACGAGATGGCGGTACACTGCCCCCTCCTAAGACATGCTCGTCCTGTGCATTGTTAGGCCCATAATATCGCGCCAATCGATCCACATGAACTATCTTTGGAGCACTTCTTGGACTCTTCCGTATTCGGTAAGTGACATCGTTAATCTTGGTCACAACTCGGTATGGTCCATCCCATTTAGCTTGCAGTTTAGGAGACTTCCCTTTACTGCGGACTTTATGTAAACACACTAACGAACCTTCATCGAAGCCCTTATTGTTTGTCTTTCGGTCGTAACGGGTCTTCATCTTTTCAGACATTTGTTGACCTGATTGTCTGACATGCTCATAAATGTCATTCATCCTGCTGCGCAAGTCATTCGCATTGTTGCAAGTTTTCACCAGTGCGCTGGACACGATCCTTCAGCTGCGCACGATACACGTGTTCCAGGTGAGCGTCACCGTATCTGGCTTCCAAGGCTTCTAGTAGCTGCTCGTAGGATACATCGTCTCCGAGAGCTTCTAGGATGGTTAACGCCTTGCCTCGCAGACCCAATGTAAGCGCAGTCATGGCCTGGGCTTTGCTCCACCCGTTTGCCTTCTTAACGGCCTCAAACTGCTTTTTATAGGCCGACCATGAAGATGTCCCATCAAATGGCGGTACTTTAAATCCACGCGCTGAAAGTACGGCAGGTAAGGAAGTCGCAATCCCATCTCCAGCTTTCAGATTTCTCAGCTCTTTCCTCACATCTGTAATCTGGTTTTTTACATCTTCAATCCGAGTTTCGGCTTCCGTGATGCGGTTCTCAACATGATGAACTTGATCCTTCATCACATTCATCTCCTTGCCAAAAGTCGCTCGAAGATCTTTTATGAGGAGCGTCTGTTCCTCCTGGCGGCGTGCCTGCTCCTCCTTGTTGCGCAGCAGCTGTTCTTCCAACCGGCGGGCCTGCTCCTCCTGGCGGCGTGCCTGCTCCTCCTGGCGGCGTGCCTGCTCCTCCTGGCGGCGTGCCTGCTCCTCCTTGTCACGCAGCAGCTGTTCTTCCAACCGGCGGGCCTGCTCCTCCTGACGGCGTACCTGCTCCTCCTGGCGGCGTGCCTGCTCCTCCTGGCGGCGTGCCTGCTCCTCCTTGTCCCGCAGCAGCTGTTCTTCCAACCGGCGGGCTTGCTCCTCCTGGTGGCGGGCCTGCTCCACCTGGCGACGGGCTTGCTCCTGTAGCATCGCCATCAGCGCAGCAAAGTCTGGAGGTGCTGGCGCTGGAGATACCGTGGGCGGGCTAGCTTCCACCGTTGGCTGCTGCTGACCACCCAACCTCTCCGGCGTATTACCTCCGAAGCGCCTGCTGTCCAACTCCTGCTGGCGCTGACCCCTGGTACGGACGCCCTCTGTGTCTTCTTTCGGTAACACCGGCATTGTCCAAATCCCCAATTCTGACACCAATTGTTACGAGCCGGGGTTCTACGGAATGGAAAATGCCGATCAAACTACCACAAAACACTTTATTTAATACACCACTAATTTACACTTCACTATAAGCTTCACTGAACACTTTTATTCGCACTTGAACTCGCAGGTATAACTCGTATTATCGCTCTGGAAATACTGATCATCCGCCACCGAAGTGCTCCGCCTTTATAGTACGATCATTACTCTAGAATCTTCACGGAAGAATTATCGCGAACATTCCACACCTTCGAGATGCTTCTAGATAACACGTTACATATAAGTACCTTGACAGAACATTCCAGGAAGACGTTACGTAGTAGTACTGCGATTTGTTACTAGATGGCGCTGAATTTGGTAGTCTTATTACTCGCTACGAGATGGCGTTACAGTATGCTATTTCATCACTGTTAATAATCAGGTAATAATTTAACTACGTATATATGTCAGATGATAAATAATGTTTCAAATTAATAAAAAAAAACTAAGTTGCATTTTATTGGCCGGCAAAAATACCATTTTAAAATTAAAGGCGAAGTGATTTGTTTAAAATCGAACTACGTAAACAGGCGTAAGCGAATTTACGCATTTTTACGACGTTTATCATTAAACTATGATTAAATGAAAATATTTTGCAACAGTTTACTAAATAATATGTCACTAGAATAAATAACAAAAAAAAAATTATTGCCTCATCTTACCTGGAAACTCAGTTCCACTATTTTCATTTTGATTCTCGTCTTCGATGTCTAAATCACTACTGTTTCTTTGGCAAATAATTGTACTCATAATTTTTTGAGCTCTTGTTAGTGGCATTCCTTTTTTTTGGCATAATTTTTGTTAAAATAATAATAAACCAATAATATTATTTTACGCTACAAACGCGCGAGCAAAGAAACGGTAACGGACGTCGTGAAAAGGCCGAAGCGACACGTTCGCCCGCGCGCCGCGCCCCCCTACCTGACTACTCAGCGCTGTAGATGGGCGAACCGTGCGATCGGGCTTTATACGTGACGTAGTTTTACACATACGCCTATTTGCCTAAAATTTTATTTTAGATCTAATTGAAAAAAAAAAATTATTTACTGATGTTATAGTATATGTATAGATAGGTCTATAGATAAGCTTGATTAAGTAAAGCGGGAGAGTTAAGTAGAACTTTAAGTACTAGCACAGAACTGTCTCTGCCACATAATTTCAAATATTGGAGTTTCCTGGGCTGAAGTACAGGCAGCAGACACGGCTATTGTTTTTATTTTCATTTACCTTCGAAGTATTGTAAATTTATTTTGAAATAAAAGTTTTGGTATCAGGATTTCAAGTTTAAAAAGTAAGCACAAACACTGGACTTGGGTATTTGTTGAGCGTATGGTTTGTAGCTTTTTGGGTTACCTCCAGACGCTTACTTGCAATAGTTCTGTATTACGTTTTCCTTGTCCCACACCGGGAAATATCTGTGCCGGAAACTATCAAACATTACCTTGACATTAGCAAAATTATCGATGAGCGATGGAGGCACGCATTTAAAAGAAAAAGAAGCACAAACTTTGTGACATGTGATTCTTTACGAGTGTAGGTATATTCAGTTATGCGTTTCAACAAAAATGTCCCGTGATCAGAAATTGCTTGAAAATCAGGTGTGATCATTATATCTATTACCTACTGCCTATTACATTTTAAGTATAGATCTCACGCACATTAGTTACATTCCATTTATTAGATCTAAAACTTTTCTGACGAAACCAGTAATAAAAAATCTAGTTCGTATTGGAGTTACATAACATTATATGGCGTGTACTTCTGTTAAGAAAGGATTTTTCCAAAATTCTACTCCTAAAGGGGTGAAAAAGGGGGGACAGTTTGTACGAGACAACGTGACACCTCAGAAACTACTGCACCGATTTTAAAATTTCTTTCGGTAATTTAAAACTACATTTTTAGCGAGTAACATAGGCTATATAACATCACGACAGAGTTAATAGGAGCGGACCAGCATTGCGTGTAGACTATAGCTTGTTGGACGTTAATAACCGCAATCTCTCAGAAATGGTAATTCCTAGGAAAAAAGTTGTGAAAACTTATTTAAAGGATATTTTATTATTTACAATTTTGTACAAAACCAATTTTTGATATAATTCACTGTTTACGAGAAAAATCCAAAAAACCGAAAATTTTCAACTTTTTAACTTTTCAACCTTGAATAACTTTTTTAGCAGAAGTCGGATCGATGGGAACTTTTGATATTTGATTTATAATGATGTACTTAATACCTGCACCACTTTGCAGCTCTATACAAATTAATGCAACCTTACAATTTTGTTCCGAATATTTTAACTGGATTACTCTGTTAGCTACCTGATTTGAGATTTCTTTTTGAGATATATGTGGGAGACTCGGTAAAATAAAGCCACTAACGAAAAATGAGCTTGCTGTTAATCAATATTTTTCAATGTTCTACGGCCCGTGTACAAGCTAAATCTATAAAAATATTTTTCATGAACAACCTTTTTTTATGGCCCATGGGTAAGCATAGATAAGGTTGAAACTGCAATAGGTTTTACCATTTGTAGAATAGAACTTATCAACTTATCATTTAAAATGAAACTTTTCTAATAAAAAACCCTAATTAAGTGATACAAAAACTGAAGGTATTAAACAGAGATCCTAACATGATTAAGTGACCAAGTCTGCATCTGCTTGACACAATTTTTTTACGATTTAATAGAAAGAATATTATCAATTTCTTTATATTAAATCGTTTGTTGACGCTATTTCATGCGTCCATGCTCTCTCTAATTGAAATATGTCATGGGTATCGTTGACCTGGGCTGATCTGCCTGGGCAGATTGTGATATTCACTTCGTGATGCTAGAAATAAAGTTTTTAATAAGAACCCGGAATCAACTTTGAGATCAGTTGATTAGGTTAGGTTAGATCTGTCTTCACCAGGTCTCCAGGCTACTTTTGTGATTTGTTTAAAGTGATATATTTTAAGCATTCTAATAAAATCTTATGAATATTACAAGTAGTTCTAGGTTTTCCTACACTTTCAAAAGATATTGACACTGTGTTCCCTAATCCCCGAAGCGTGATTAAGAATCACCAAGAACATTACATACGCCAAATCGAATTTTCTCATCAATTTCTTTTAAACGGGTTCGATTCCCGGGTCTGGTGGATAATGTATAATTCTCTTTAGAATTTTACCCAGATAATTATCCCAGAGTCTGCAACTTGTGCCCGGTAAATGGCAATAGGCTCACCCCCTATTACATGGGACCTAACATAGCTGTCGAGATGTGGGTGTGTTTGCACACCTCTGCCTACCCCTTCGGGGAAAAAGGCGTGATGCTATGTTGTTTCTTTTAAACACTGAAATTGTAATACCCTACATGTAAATCACACTATCTCGCTTCCCTTCCTTAACTTTTTTTTTTTTTTATTGGGTTCGCCAAATTGACGCCGCCCATCTGGTGGTAAGTCGTGACGATGTCTAGCGATTGTGGGCCACTCTCACAGCACACAATACTATGGAGAGTGGCCCTCAACTTGACTACCTACTGATGTGCCTCTTCACGCTCCGCTTAAAGAACCCAGGGTTATATGTGGGAGGAAACACGTGCACAGGCAGGGCGTTCCAGGCCACTATCGTTCGGCAGAGAAACGAAGGTTTGAAACGTTCGGTTCTCGCGAACATTCTATCCACTGTGTGGGAGTGGCATCTCTGCCCAGCACGCGTTGTTCGGGATCGGAAGGAAGAGGGTGGGATCAGATTGAAGAGCTCTTCAGAACACTCGCCGTGGTAAATACGGTAGAATGCGGCCAAGGAAGCTTTTTTTTTTTTTTATAAATAAATAAATAAATATGTTAGGACAATCCACACAACGCCATGTAGTCTCAAACTAAGCAGAGCTTGTGATATGAGTACTAGAGAAACTGATATAAATACTTATATACATTTTTTTTGTAAATACATACATATTATACATAGGAAACATCCAGACTTCGGTACAAACGTATGTGTCATCACACAAAGTTTGTCCCGACCGGGAATCGAACCCGAGACTCCGGCGTCGCAAGCGGATACACTACCGACCACGCCACCGAAGCAGTCAAAATTGTAATAAAACTATTAGTATGTTAATGTATGTATGTTTATGATTAGTTAATATGTATGTATTTGTGTATTTATGTAGTTATAGTGTATGTAAGTTTCTTAACCTTAAGAGTCCGTATGCAGAATCGAAACGGGCGGAATTAGGTATTTGACACATTTTGTGCGTGAGTCCGGAGTTTTACGATGGTGGTCAGCCAGTAGGTACGGCGATTACATGGTTTTGATCTTTTTTTTTCATTTTATAATAATAGTGTCTTGTGTGGGGGAGGTGAAAAGAGGGCTAGGAGGGGGGGTGTTTCTTTTCTCTCCTTAAATTCAAGAAAAGACCCTCTATACTCGTATGATCCCGTAATCAAAACTCCTCTACCTTTCCTCTGTCGTTGCACTCTCAAAGGGGGGGCGAGGGCTAATTTTTTTACCTAATCAAAATCATTTGACCTCCTCTATACAAAGGGGCTCTACCAACATATTTAGGGCCCCAGCGAACTCATCTGCTAGTGGCGCACCTGCTGATCAACGGACGAGGCTCGTTAATTTACGGTACCTATGAAGTGGCTTCGGTCCCTACGTGGGTACCAGGTGTTGGTCCGGGGGGTGCCACCGGTGCAACTGTGCTAAAGCCCCACAAGTAACCCAGCCCAGGCTGGTTGCGTAAGGGGTTCAACAGCTGCACCGCCGGGCCCGGGGCCATGTATGGTGCAGCAGACATGAAACCAGTGGGGGCAAAGCAGAGTCTAGTGTGGGTGGTGTGGGTCGATTCGCTGGCCAGGGAGACCATTAGCAACGGCGTTGCCGCGGCCGCCCCCAACACAGTCATGGGGCCCGCCTGAGACCAACCACACCAGGAGGCTGCCCCACATGTTCTCGCGCATAATCCTGATGTGGGATCGCCGCTCCGGGTGGTAACCGGTGTGGGATAGCAGCGGCCTTGCACCAGGGGGGCTTGGTAGCCCTTCCGTCCGGCGGGTCGGCTCCAACCTAACCACAGGGTTCCAGACGAAGTTAGCCCCTGCGCTTTGTCACTTATTACTGCTGCACCAAATGTCGCCCTGTCTTCACGCTTCTTCTTCAATATCTTCAATATCTAATAATCTTCTTCAATTTATAATGGCAGTGCAACAGAAATAAGTAAACGTTCCACAGCGGCCCCAGGAAACCCCACAGCTTCACTTTTCGAGGTGGAGTTCACCAACATCCGTGGACTCCATGCGAACCTCGATGCCGTCCACCATACCTTGAGACGGCTCGGCCCGCTGTGACGTTCCTCACGGAGACACAAATACGCCGCCCTGACAACACGCCTTACCTGTGTTGCCCCGGTTATGTATATATGTATCGAGGAACAATACCGGGGCGCCGCAGGGGTCCGTGCGGTCACCAACTCTTCCTTCTGCAAATCAATGATATGCTATCCCTCGGGAACATTCATTGTTATGCAGATGACAGCACATTGCAGGCGTGTGCATTTACAGCGAAGAAATCCCCTTTCCTTCCCCTACCCTCTCTTCAGAATGCATTATTACCAATGAAGGGCAACCTTGAGATCCTTGACATAGACGTTCGTCAAGAGCTCAATAATAAAAACTACATCGAAAGATGAATAGGGCTAGCTTGGTGGAAACTAGGAATACTGAATAAGGTAAAGCGATTCTTTACACTGCATCAGAGGTGTCTGCTGTACAAGACGCAGATTGGACCCTGCGTCGAATACTGCTCTCACTTCCGGGACGGCTCCGCGAAGTATTTGCTGGACGCTCTCGACGCTATGCAGCGTCGAGCTATCCGTATTATAGATTATCCGGAGGTAACGGGAAGCTTTGAGCCGCTAGTTCAGCGCCGAACAATAGCTTCCTTGGCCGCATTCTACCGTATTTACCACGGCGAGCATTCTGAAGAGCTCTTCAATCTGATTCCATCTTCCTTCCGATCCCGAACAACGCGTGCCGGGCAGAGATGCCACTCCCACACAGTAGGTACATGTTCGCGAGAACCGAACGTTTTAAACGTTCGTTTCTGTGCCGAACGATACTGGCCTGGAACGCCCTGCCTGTGCACGTGTTTCCTCCCACATATAATCCTGGGTTCAGTAGGTCGTCAAGTTGAGGGCCACTCTCTATAGTATAGTGTGCTGTGAGTGACCCACAATCGCTTGACGTCGTCACGACTTACTACCAGGTGGGTGGCGTCAAATTGGCGAACCCAATACAAAAAAATAAAATAAAAAACTACCTCTATAAAATTATTACTCATTTTGACTCTACTCGGGAGCCCCCCTTGGGGGACTGGAGGGCAAATCTCAAAAACTCGGAATTTTCCCTAGGTCCCCGAACCCCCTTTACATTTCTGCAAAAAAAACATAGGTACCTTCCTCTCCACCATCAAGGAGAACAATAAAATTGTGTCAGTGAGTAATCCAGCTTTATAAAATATAACAGCTTTTTTTAACAAATCAATGATAAATACATTCTACATAATCACTTGTTGTATTTAAAAAGAAGCCTAATCATCACAAAATAATAACTAATATTACCAAAATATCAAAATCTCACGCCACACTATATTCGTCTGTAGACGGCGTCGAATTTTGGCGCGCAGAGCGACACGTCCTCTCCCTGTAAGCGCTTGGCGCGGACTGCTTACTTGAGGCATGCGTCGAGTATTATAAAGCGAAATTTAGGTGTTTTTAAAAGATTATTTACAGCCTATTTTTTATTATTTAGCTTTCTTTTTTTTTGGAAATGGATTGATTTTTTTGGAAATGGATTGATTTCTGTTAGAATACAAGTAGGTTCGGTAGAATAACTATTCTACCGAACCTACTTATATTCTAACTTATATTACTACTAGTATTCTTATATCTGTGGTTTTACCTATTTTATCATGATCGATATCAGCAATAACGTGGGTCTAATAAAACTACAGGCAAAGGCTCTTACAAACGTCAGTACCTACTTAAAATAAAAAATATAATTGCTTCTATATTTACATGTACTGCCAGATTCGCGAAGCAATAAGTAGAACCGAGAGAAAGAACCTGGCAATAAAATTCTCGGTCACTCTTTTTCAATAATTGACTCATTTACACATTTTCTTAAGACTAAATGTGGACGAATGTACATTGGTCTCGTGTCAAAATCAATAAGCGTGTATAAGGCAACAAAAAAAAATTGTAGTCACCTAAGTACAAAATATGCTACAATTACGGCATTTTAGGAGGCGCCTGCACCATGCTCAAGCCAGACACTTTTATCGTTAAGGCAATCCATTGTCTTGTAATATGCTTTTTGATATAAAGTGGTCTTTATAAAGTTTTTAAATTTATTGTGGGGCATACAAAGGACCGATTCAGGCAATTTATTATAAAAGCGTATACCTTTCCCCTTGAAAGAATGACTAACCTTGCTAAGCCGATAACACGGAGGGAGTAGTTTATTTTTATTACGTAGATTTCTGTCTGTAACGTCACTTACTTTAGTATAGCTAGATTTATTTTCCTGACATACAGTATGTTATCCAATATATATTGGGAAGCTACAGTTAAAACATTAATATTATTATCTTTAAATCGCTCTCTAAGAGAATCTCTCTTACCTAAACAATAAATGGCGCGGACTGCCCTCTTTTGTGATTATTATGTATGTAGATAACGGTCATAAAAGTAGCCTAATGTTTGGCTTTGGGCTAGAAACTATCTATATATATACATATTGTCACGCTTCTCTCCCGTGGGAGTAGGCAGAGACTATGGAGTTCCACTTGCTGCGGTTCTGGGTACTCTTAGCCTTTGGTCAAAACATTTCCGATTTGGTCGAAGTGCGTTCGCCTAGGATATAAACTATCTTTATCTAAATATAGTACCTAATCTCATTACATTGTTTTTTATTTCCCAGCAAATCTTAGTTAGGTCTTAGGTGTGCTTATTTTTATCATTTATCTTGATTAAATTGTGCACTGCCACTACATATAAAAAGGTGAAGGACCATTATTTATCGCTGGTTGTTTAAATTATAACACTGCAGTGAATAGCTCATGGTTGCTCCGAGTGCAATTGGTGCATCGGTGACCTGTTAATTTGCTTCACATTCAAAAATGATTGCTCTTATTCGCTCCGAATAATGTAGGTACACTACGTCACTACCTGTATAATATTAAGGTTTTTTTTATCTTGTTTACGATCCCTTCCATCCTAAGGTTGCCTGGAAGAAATCGCTATTAGTGATAAGCCCGCCCTTGTACATTTAGTAGTTATAAGTATGTTTTTAATGTATTTTCTAAACTGTGGTGTACAATAAAGAATATTTTATGTTATGTAATGTTATGTTAAATTCACTGATCTTCATTAAAGTAAATAACACTAAACTAATTAGTTCTAACAAGGAAGATTAAGATTAACTAGTTATCCCAGCGAAGTTTGTATCGCCTCAAATATAAAAAAAAAAAATTTGAATATTTTAATATTTCATGCAAATGTATGTATTATTAATTATAATTGAAAAACGCGACGGACGGACAGAAAAATTGGCGTATTAAATATATAGATTTTATTACCTACGCACTAGATGTTTTCAGATTAAAGTCCTTGAATTGCAAATAATTTTTAATCCTATCGAAACTTAGCGCTTCGAGGAGGTAATTGGATAAGAGGATAAGGTATCGTATGGTCAACGTCAAAAGTCTATTGGTCATTTCTTAAAGTACCATTCGATATTAGCACGATTATGACCCATTTAAATATCACTTACAGTATTGAGTAAAAATACAGCCCAAAACCAATAAACATTGCAGAACATTGACGTTGTAACTTGTTTTTATGTTTGTTACTCATTTTCTTCATATCTTTAGACTGGGTCAACCGAATTTTGAAACATTTTTTTTTAAATGAAAGCTATTACTTTCCAAGTGTTCCCATTTCAATTTGGTCCCATTGTTGTAATTTGAAGTTCGGTTGTTGTGTCACAAGAACAGTATTGTGACATTTATTTGCAGAAGCTCAAATTATCACGAGAAACTCAATAAATTTTATCTCCAAAGGAATGATGAAATCAAAAACGAGATTGAACAAAATATTTGCACAAATCCTTATTCTGCCTCGTCTTATGTTGGTACGTATGTCCTTATTGATTGAAATATAGTTCCAGGGATTAATTATGCTTATTTGCCCATACATTTGGGATTCTATCAGTAACGAGGTCAAATTATATCAGACTAGTGGTCGCCCGCGACTTCGCCCGCGTGGTAATTTGAATTTTTTCCCGTTCCCGTCGCGCCGCGTCATATTTTGAACAATTCACACAATATCTTTATAAATTGTAGCCTATATGTTATTCTGATGTATAAGCTATATTATTGTAAAGTTTCATTAAAATCCATACAGTAGTTTTTACGTGAAAGAGTAACAAACATCCATCCATCCATACATACATACATACTTAAGTACATACTTACATACTCACAAACTTTCGCGTTTATAATATTAGTAGGATATTATTCGGTACTGCGTCGTTGCTCCTTTACATGCGGTCCTGGTTTTGATCACTGGGTTGATTTGTTCTGGAGTCAGAATCTTTTTCTATATACTCGTATTTGAAGATTGTATTCACAAGTATGTAAGTATATTTATTTTATAAGTTACAAAAACCTTTCTCGAGAACCACTCTTTCTATTGGTGAAAACTGCATCAAAATCCGTTGCGTAATTTTAAAGATCTAAGCACACACAGACTTTTATTTATAGTATGTTATGATTGGAATTGGTACTAGTCCAATTTTGACCACTTTAATGTGCATTGCCGGGCGTCCGAAGAATAACCGAGCGGTCCTAAAGTTCCTTGGACTGATATTATGCTTTTATGATATTATGTTCCTGGAATGGGGTACGGAAAATTATTCCACGTGTTTTATGTTATGTTATGTTAGGATGCATCTTGACGAGTTTTCACGAGTTCGCCAATATTAGTATAGCGACCTGAATGCAAATGTGTCCAACAAGTTTCTCTGAATTCTACGTAAATTGCATTTATTTTATAAGTTACAAAAACCTTTCTCGAGAACCACTCTTTCTATTGGTGAAAACTGCATCAAAATCCGTTGCGTAATTTTAAAGATCTAAGCATACACAGACTTTTATTTATAGTATGTTATGATTGGAATTGG
The DNA here is from genome assembly GCA_963556515.1 of Nudaria mundana. Lineage (NCBI taxonomy): Eukaryota > Metazoa > Arthropoda > Insecta > Lepidoptera > Erebidae > Nudaria > Nudaria mundana. The sequence goes on from OY748298.1 coordinate 16,174,631, forward strand.
TACTAGTCCAAATTTTGACCACTTTAATGTGCATTGCCGGGCGTCCGAAGAATAACCGAGCGGTCCTAAAGTTCCTTGGACTGATATTATGCTTTTATGATATTATGTTCCTGGAATGGGGTACGGAAAATTATTCCACGTGTTTTATGTTATGTTATGTTAGGATGCATCTTGACGAGTTTTCACGAGTTCGCCAATATTAGTATAGCGACCTGAATGCAAATGTGTCCAACAAGTTTCTCTGAATTCTACGTAAATTGCATTGGACTGATTGGATCACGTCAAGTTTTCCTGTTCAACTGCCGTCTACGTATGTCATTCACATTTAAGAGCGTATACGCCGTCTATGCGCAATTTGACTCAAAAACAATACTTTTCAAACCTGTTAATATCGTGAACTACTTATCTTACAAAAATGTTAATTACTAATAACTTTTCACACACAGTTACACTCGTTCTGTGTGGTCGTACACTCGTTCGCGCTTCTTCTGTGTGGGTTTGAATTACCTAAACTTAACATCGCGCTGTAGGCGTACACGCTCTAGGCCGATACCTCACCGAGACGCCATGGCGACGTCGCCAGTCGGTCGCCAACTAGTTCTCATTGAGATATATGACGGCTAAGAATTATTAATGTTAATTACGTAAGTACTTAACACAAATTAATAGCTTAGGTAGTTTAAAATGTAAATGTTTAGTATAAAATGCTGATATCCGTGCATTAGGCCGATACCTCACCGAGACGCCATGGCGACGTGGCCAGCGACGTCGCCAACTAGTTCTCATTGAGATATATGACACTTGGCGACCGACTGGCGACGTTGCCAGTCGGTCGCCAAGTGAGTTAGCCGTCATATATCTCAATGAGAACTAGTTGGCGACCGACTGGCGACGTCGCCATGGCGTCTCGGTGAGGTATCGGCCTTAAATGCGTTGCGAGGAAAGTCATAGTTGACTTGAAAAAATGAATTGAAGAAGAAAGAGTCCATATTGCAAATTTCTATAAAGTTATATATAATATCCGTTCCTCATCAGTTATGTTGTGATTCAAACTATAAAAATAAGTTACGCTGCTTTTTAAAACCACTAGAACTAGTTATGAATAAGAACATAACAATTTACCGAGCTCGTTGTGGAAGCAATAAAACAATTCCAGACTTTATAAAACACAAGAAACATCCATGAGAGCATTGTTTTACTCTAGGGAATAATATTAGGGTTTCGTGCCAGTACCTTTACAAGCGAACTAAGTAAATTTATAAAATTCCCGGTTTTTTGCCAACAAGTTATGGTTTGTTATCGCTGCGAAAGACCTCCATGTAAAATTACAGTGTAGGTACGTGTTTTATTAACTTTTTATATTAGCCACACAACTTAGCTAATTATATTAATTAATAATGTACAGAGCCATGTTTTGTTAGAAGAAAAAACGAGAAGGTATATTAGTAGAATTTCGAAAGTTGCACCAGTAAATGAAAAATTTAGAAAGCAGCGACTGTCATGATAATTATGGGACATACGAAAAAAGCCGAAGAACATGTGGTTACAAATATTTTTGTATTTCAAAGCAATGAGTTTGCTTAAACTATTCTTAAAATATTAAGAAAGAAATTATAAATAGATCACAAAAACTGATGTCATCGGCGGGATTCGAACCCACGGCCTTTTCCCTAACAGGGGGACTGCTCTGCCAACTGAGCTACGATGACCACTACCTTCACAACGCTAACCTTAATAGCGCGATGTAGAAATTATGAATATGATATGAAGCAAAAATTCGATGTTGTCGGTAGTGGTCATCGTAGCTCAGTTGGCAGAGCAGTCCCCCTGTTAGGGAAAAGGCCGTGGGTTCGAATCCCGCCGATGACATCAGTTTTTGTGATCTATTTATAATTTCTTTCTTAATATGTGGTTACAAATTATGAATGTGCGCTTGATGGTTATTACCATAAAAATATGAATGGAATTCGTGAAAGAGGATATGGCAAGAACTCAGTGACTGAGAAGATGACATGTGACAGCGATGTTTGGAGGAGAAAAACATATTGCACCGACCCCAAATAATTGGGAAAAGAGTACCCGTTGATTACGTGTTCTCAGCTATCTTTCTGAGGTAAGACAATGATCCCTTTTAAAAGATACCTCCTCAATAAAATAGGTATGGCTCTTATTAGACCCTGGTTTATCAAATTTATAGTACTAGTAGGTATAGATATAAAAATTAATCCTCCATTTCTGTGGTTCATGTAATTTTTTTTTTATTTAGTACTTTCAAAGAGACACATAAGCTTGGATAAGTTTGACCTAGAGTGAAGATTGTAACTTAGATTAGTGAACAATTGACAGGTCTCACAGACGGTAATACTACTGTGGGTTTTACGATACCTAATATACGATTGAAAGTATTTTACAGATAATATTATACAATTGTAACTGAAGATTTTTTTTTATGAAATCTATTCACTAAAAAACATTATTTTTTTAAATATAAAACTGAACTGCCCTGCATTATTCACGAGTCGGAATAATGTCAGTACTTTAGATAACAAAATTTCGCGCATTTCCAGTCGTTTGTTTATCTAAAACTTTAACGAACATTATTTCAAATGAGTGTTTATAAATTTAATGTTTTTTTTTTACAAATAAACTAAATAGCTCTGCAGTGTTTTAAAGTTGGAATAACCTCACAGTATAAGAATGTAAATTATTATCACTATAATTTACATTTGCGAGGAACTAACACGTGGAAACGCGCAAGCCATTTAACGGTTAAAACTTTTAGGAAAATCGTTTTAAATGAGTGTTAATAAATTTAACGAACTATCTACGAACTTTAGATTAAAATCGTGCTGAAAATGACTTTGTAACTACGTTCAATAACTATTAGTTTTCCGAATTAGTGAATTTATATTTATTTTAATTAAGACGATTTAGTAATTACCTAACTTTTATACATAATAAAATCGTCTAAAAGTTGGAATTACTGAAAATTACTGAGTATACTTTTTTATAAATTATTTATTTTCATTAAGTTTATTTAGTTGTTACTTTAAGAGTGTGTCATGGAAGTAAAGGCGGCATGTAGCAATTGGGGTCCCTACAAGATTTTCCATAATATCCATATAAACAATTCAGTTTTGATCAGGATTTACTCTTTAGTGGTGGACCTTAACAGGGGATGAGGCTCCGGCAAAGTTATCTGTTTCCCAGCAAAAGGTGCGCTCCCTGTTACGTAGTAAAACAAAAAGTTACAGATGAAAAGTGTAGGGATTTAATATGTTTTTTTTTATTTCCGTGCGCGCTCTTCCGCTCCGACGTCCTTTGCCGGGCGTCTCTGGTACGCACCAGGAGGTTTTCCAGTGGCGCCCGGCGGACTATGGCCATCTGTGTGGCCTCTTCGGTTTGGTCAAGATGAGAATCCCGCGTCGTCGGGGTAGGGTTTTATCCCGCGTCGGTGAGTGAATCTGGTTGCGTGACGCGACCCTTCTAGCCTGGTACTGTAAGGACCGCGAGTGACTATCCCACCGTCCTCAGGCGTACAAAAGTCTGCAGCGCCCTCCCCGCTGAGTTCGGAGACAAAAATCGGAAATCGGAGATGTTTTGACCAAAGGTCAGGTCAAGAGTACCTACCCATAACCGGAGAGCTTGCATGCAGATAGTTATGAAAGTGGAAGAAGCGAAAGAAGTAGGTATCCCAGGATCGTAGCAAGTGGAATTCCATAATATGTATGTATATATGTCCACCCCCCGGGAACTATATTTGAGGACAGCCCACAGGTAATATGAAATAGCCGGGCGCCACTGGTAATACGTTCTGCTTGTAACCAGAGACGCCCGGCAACGGACGTTAGAGCGGCCGCGGCCATGGGTCACGGAATTATAAACAAAAAAAACAGGTATGAAATAGTATGTATTCTAATAATGTTTTTTAATCCGAACAGTTTATTTTTAAATTGTATCCATCTTTCAATGGTCGTTATTATTTACATTCTAAAGATAAAAAGTCATGGTTATTTAAATTATGTAACTGGGCTTGATTTCACGTCAGTCTTAATAAATCGACTAACGCAACGTTTATCCTCATTTTATCTAATTTAGAATTTATATTACTTTACAATCGGACGCCCGCGACTTTGCCCGCGTCATATACCTAAAGTAAAACAGCTGCAGTAAAATGACGTTTCAAAATGTCATTCCGTAAAATAATGTTGACCGCCTAATTTCAATAGGGATGTGATTAGGTTCACCGAAAATCTAATCGTTCCATAACTAACTCATAATGATCATACTTACCTAATTCTATTTATTTTTCTTCAAAAAGAGGTAACCCACAAAACGTCATTTTCCTGCAGCTAAAAAAAAGTTCCACTATAGTATTCTTATATCTGTGCACGCGTTAAATAGTTTTACGGCTAAAAAGTAGCCTATGCTATACCTTATTACACCAGCTGTCCGGCTGTGAAAATCCCATTAAAATCCGTCGAACCGTTCCAGAGATAAACAGGACAAGCAGACAAAAAATTAAAAATTGTTTTTTTTAATTGACTGAGAGAGCGAAGCGACCGAAGTCTCCGTTTCAACTTGCAGACTGGGGAGAATTTCTTTCGTCTGTACACATCTCTACATCTCTACATCTACAGGTTCTGTCAGATCATGTTTGCAGCCGTATTTATCAACCGATTTTCATGAAACTTTACACACACACCTTGCTTACAATGAATAACATGTAAATTATATTTATTGGATTGTATGAAAAATAAAAGAGTAATAAAGAAAATTGAAAAATAAATTTCTAAACAAAGCTCCCGAAGTGTACGGTTGACATTGATTACCTGGTTCTCTGCCTTTTCGCCGAAAATTGTTTGGCCGATTATCACTTGCCAACTAACGTTTCGAAGAATCGTTAGTTCGCGGAATAATCATTTGCCAACATTTCTTTTAACTTAGTTTTATTTCCCAACTTCACAGTTGCCAACTGTATGTATGGTCTGCTTTGTATTATGACACTTTTCAAAATGCCAACTTTCAAATAGCCGAATGTTTTAGTTAGCGTAATATTCATTTAGTTGTTTATTGTTTTTTATTTAGTCAAATATTTCAGTTGGAATAACAGTTTGTAAATCTTTTTTCTATTAATGCAAGTTTCTGGCACTCGGCTGGTTCTCGGCTCTTGCGTAGGAGGTCACAGTTTTAACCTAACCTAACCTACCCATTTTGTTTAAAGAACTCTTTTTTCTATTAATGCAAGTCGTTTCTGGCACTCGCCGGCCGCTGCCGCGGCACCGCTCACTTCGCTCGCTCGGCTCGTGCGTAGGAGGTCACAGTTTTAACCTTTTGTTTTAGTTCCGCGGCCCAAGGACGCGGCCGCTCTAACGTCCGTTGCCGGGCCTCTGTGGTCTCTACGGGGGTTTGGTCGGGATGAGAATCCCGCGTCGTTGGGGTTAGGTTTTATCCCGCGTCAATGAGTGAATCTGGTTGCGTGCTATGGGGCAAAGGCCCCACAGCACGCAACCGTTCTAGCCTGCTTCTGTAAGGACGACGGGTGGCGATCCCGCCGTCCTCAGGCCCCGATCATGGAGGTCGATGGTCTTGGGCGTAGATGAGTCTGCGGCGCCCTCGCCGCTGACTACGGAACTCGGCGGACTCTCGGAGAACATGGCTTGAAGCATGGTCTCCAGGGAGAGGGTATCCACTACGAGGTCCCGGCGCTGACTCGCCCACGCTGAGCACTCCACCTGGAGTGCGGTGTCGTCGTCAGAAACCTCGCAGTGTTGACACCGGGGTGTGACCTCACGACGGATGCGAAACAGATAGCTACCGAAGCATCCATGCCCGGCAACGATCTGCATCGCACGATACGTGAGGTCACCATGCTGCCTCTGCAGCCAATCGTCCATGATCGGTCTCACCGCCGCGAAGATGGTGGTACCCCACTTGGGTTGCTCAAGTCGCACCCTCCATGACTCCATGAGATCCTGGCGGAGTTGGGACCGCTTGTCCTCGATTTTTCGAGACGCAGGCCTGTGGTCCCGCTCCAGCGCCTACTTGCGCCATTGGAACAATGACGCAAGGGCTCTTGCTTCCAGGTCCCATGGAGTGCTCCCGGCTAGGGGACATGCAGCCTCATGCGTCTCCGGAGATCGTGCGGTAGCCCCTTATTGTTTTGACGGCCAAGGTCCTCAATGGTCTGTTAAGGAGCGTTGAGTTGTTGGCCGTCAACCTCGCCACCCATACGGGAACCCCGTATAGTGCCATACATTTGGCGGTAGGTTATAGGCAGGTGAGTCACAGATAAGAGGCCTGCCTATAGAAGTACCAAATCAAATACAGAACTGCCTTTGATAGTCGACATTCTAGGAGTCGAGTTCTTTTCGAAACATCATCGTCAATTCAAATAATCGGATTTATTTAATTAGCTGGCTAGAAAGAAAATTAAAAAAGGGAACCGTAATAAACGCACGGAGAAATCTTTAAGGAGAATTTAATTAGCACGTCCTTTAGAAACCGAATGAACATTACGTACAAAAAGGTTAATTAACATTTATTAATATCGTCATTAAACGTTGCTATGCAGACAGTATTTTTGGAATCTCCCTATTTTGTCTGGCTGATGATGATGATGTCTGTCTACGATTGTAGCCAGACAAAATGTGGAGATTTAAAAAAGGTTTTCTCAGGGATTTACAGCCCTGGGTTCTTGCAGCAGAGCTTGAAGAGGCACATCAGTGGACCGTCAACTTAAGGGTCATTTTCGATAGCACTGTGTCCCAATTATTTGACAAAAACTGTGGTGGAGCGGTGTCAATTTGGCTGCTCGAAAAAAATTGGAAAAATATTGTAAAGGTGAAGAATTCATTCATTTGCAATACATATTATTTCTATAGATATTATTTAGATAGACAAAAAATTCAATCATATAAAAATGATTGAATTTTTTGTACACAAAGCCATCCACCCACTAATCCTTTATTGAGAACTACTTTATGCATTGATAAAAACAACATGAAAATCGGTTTAGTAGTTATGTGTTTATCGCGAACAGACAGACAGACGCAGCGGAGGACTTTGTTTTATAGTATGTAGTGACGCACGAAAAAAATCGGCTACACCACCGAAGCAGTAACCTTATTTTTATTTCACTTGTACTGTAAACTATTTTATTTCAATAAAAAATATATTATTGAATACAATATGTAATTAGTAATTATAAAATGATGGCATTTATTCACAATAAGAACTACAATACATGTAATTATGAACTAAAAATATATACACTACAAAATGCGCCACGTTGGATGGTTTATACCGATTAAATAGTAGTACGTTACGTTCACGGGTAAGTCACTCAACTATAGAACATTGCATTCTTTCGTCATCTGGACACACCAATATTATTACGTGTGTCTAGATAGCGAAACTTAAATTAATCACGTTTTAGTTGTCGTTAACTGGACACACTCTCTCATTTATATCATTACTAGTACGGTGTCTGCGCGGTGCTTCGCGCCGCACCACGCCATAGGTTTTGGCCTATAACTTTTGACCCCTTAGGGCTAGGTCAAATTTTCGATTTTTGGCTTGCCTCCAGATCGAGGGCAATCCATAGAGGGGTCAACCATCATTGTAGCATAAGCAGTTCTCGAGAGCTAAGGGGGACATTTCCCGTGGACACATATTACTAGGAAGTTAAATTCGTCAAAAAACGTAGCCAATTCTCTTCTTAAGTCTAGTGTTGATAAATGTAGATTTAACTTTGATTTTCAGTATATTGACTGACACTATACTTAAAACTTTTAAACAACTAAATATAAAAAATACTGAGGATTTTTGGGGCATTTCAACCAATATAATAAAATCAATAGTGCCCGCTATAGCGCCTCGCCTTGCATTCATATTCAATAAATGTATAGATGAAAATCAGTTTCCCAATCTTATGAAGTACAGTAAAATCATTCCTTTATTTAAAGCAGGAGACAAAAGTGATCCTTCAAATTTTCGACCTATTTCCATACTCCCAACCCTCAGTAAAATTTTTGAAAAATAATATTTAATCAATTGCTGAAAAATGACATATCAGACTATTATTTACAAAATACAATTATTTCACTTCGAATTTAAGCTCAAGATTTGAATTATCAAGTTTCAATCAATAAATAAAACTTCAAAAAGTTTTTTTTTTTTTCAATCAATCAATCAATAATTTTATTGCTGAACATGGTACATAAGTACATCTTAGGTGCTATTTGATGTATAAGAAATGGTGTTAACTTCAAACATATCGACCCCAGTGACATCTTGAAAGCATTTAAAAATCTCAAAATTAAAAAGTCGGAAGATCACTGGGGCATATCAGTTAGCTTAATCAGTAATGTAATTGATATTATTGCACCTGACTTGGCACTAATTTTTAATGAATGTGTAGATGAAGGCATATTCCCTAACCTAATGAAAAATAGTAGACTAATACCATTATTTAAGAAGGGATCCAAGTCAGAACTTGGTAACTACCGCCCCATTTCTATTTTGCCAGCTCTGAGTAAGGTGTTTGAGAGAGTGATGCTAAATCAAATGCAAATCCACTTCACGACCAACAATCTTTTCCACAGCCAACAATTTGGCTTTACTCGCGGAAAATCTACCACCGATGCGGGAGCAACCCTTGTTAGCTTGATTTACGACGCATGGGAGGGATCGCAGGATGCCATTGGTATTGGGGTATTCTGTCTAAAGCATTTGATTGTGTTGACCATCAGACACTATTGCTAAAGTTACGTCGGTATGTTGACAAAAAATCCTTAGAACTATTAGAATCTTACCTGACAGATGTTCTTCTGGCTGCAGACTGTTCATGTGAACAACGTTAAGTCAAACGGAACTAACGTCAAAATAGGCGTACCTCAGGGATCAATTCTAGGCCCTTTTCTCTTCTTGGTTTATGTTAATGACTTGCCTTGCATGATCGAGGCACAAGCTGGCATAGTAATATTCGCGGATGATACATCACTTATATTCAAAGTAAATCGGCATAGTACAGATGCGAATAATGTTAATAATATTTTAAATGATATTTCAAATTGGTTTTCTACAAACAACCTATTGTTGAATGCAGAAAAGACCAAATGCGTTAAATTTACAATGCCCAATGTTAGACAAGCAAACGTCCATGTCGTGCTGGGTGGCCAAAGGTTAGAATTTGTAAATAACACTACCTTTTTAGGAATAACAATAGATTCTAAATTACAATGGGGTGGCCATATCACCATTTTAGCTAATATGCTTAGCTCTGCTGCATATGCTGTGAGACGGATTAGACAGTTGACAGATGTAGCTACTGCTAGGCTAGTTTACTTTGGTTACTTCCATAGCTTGATGTCCTATGGAATACTACTTTGGGGAAATGAAGCAGATATAGAAACAATTTTTAAATTACAAAAGAGGGCAGTCCGTGCCATTTATTGTTTAGGTAAGAGAGATTCTCTTAGAGAGCTATTTAAAGATATTAATGTTTTAACTGTAGCTTCCCAAAATATATTTGATAACATACTGTATGTCAGGAAAAATATATCTAGCTATACTAAAGTAAGTGACGTTACAGACAGAAATCTACGTAATAAAAATAAACTACTCCCTCCGTGTTATCGGCTTGGCAAGGTTAGTCATTCTTTCAAGGGGGAAGGTATACGCTTTTATAATAAATTGCCTGAATCGGTCCTTTGTATGCCCGACAGTAAATTTAAAACCTTTATAGAGACCACTTTATGTCAAAAAGCAGACAGTTGATTACCTTAATGATAAAAGTGTCTGGCTTGAGCATGGTGCAGCCGCCTCCTAAAATGCCGTAATTGTAGCATATTTTTTTTTATTATATTTATTATTTTTTGTATTATACACGCTTTTTGATTCTGACACGAGACAATGTACATTCGTCCACATTTAGTCTTAAGAAAATGTGTAAATGAGTAATTTATTGAAAAAGAGTGACCGAGAATTTTATTGCCAGGTTCTTTCTCTCGGTTCTACTTATTGCTTTGCGAATCTGGCATTACATGTAAATATAGAAGCAATGACATTTTTTATTTTAAGTACTTACTGACGTTTGTAAGAGCCATTTAGTGACCTATACAAATAAATAAATCATTTCATTTCATTTCAGTGTTACAAAGATTACAATTCAATTAATTCTTATAATTAGCCTCTGCTTATAACTATATCAACGTAACATTACAACTTAGGACTAAAAGAAGATAAGTTCAACAACAAATACAATTTAGCCTGTACGATAAAACCCAGCCAAGTCAGATAATTATCGGTTAGCTAAGTAGTTTCCGTGTCTCACAATAACAAAATTGAAATCTATACTAATATTACTAGTGGTTCTGTGAACCGTAGACTTCGGGAGCGGCTTTGTTTATTCTTAAATTGTATTTATTTGCATGACTTTTGATTTTATTTATATGGGTTGCTATGGTTACGGATTGCATTCTTGACAGACCGTAGACTTCGGGAGCTATCTTTAGAACATTTATTTTTCAATTTTCTTTATTACACTTTCATTTTTCATCCAATCAAAAAAAATATCATTCATATGTTATTCATTGTAAGCAAGGAGTGTGTGTGTAAAGTTTCATGAAAATCGGTTGATAAATACATAAACTTATATGTATTCTACTAGACAAGGCGAGTAGTACTGTAATTTTGCGCACGACGTTGCGGTGCATGCACCGCAACGCGTTCAGTCAACTGCGAGCAAGCGAGCTGAGTGCACTAGTACTACGCAAAACCGCGGACTGTGTAGTAAACGTATTTTAATATAAACTCTTTAATATTTACCTAATAACCAATTGATTACAGTGATCTGATGTTTATTGTCGGTAAGTAGTTTACATATTTCGTAATTATTCACAAACTAGCACATAATAGAAATAAATTAATCAACCGCCATTTTGAATAATCAATTGTTATTCAATTCTCATAGACAGTCCGACCAAACAAAGTATGCACCTCGCTGGAATGCGGCGCTATCGACACGAGGTGCCAACTTAGCTTGGTCTTAGGCACTGACCTAAGAAAGACATAGATTATGCATACAGAAACGACGAAGTGGAAAAAGGATTTCAATTGTGTTTACTTTGTTTTAGATATTATCTTCTTACTGTTATTTTACGAAAATGCCGAATTGTATTCTGCGATATTGCAAAAATTATTCTCGTAGAACTAAGAAGTCTACTGACGGCATTACTTTTCATAGGTATGTACGATAATACGTAATTATATTTTTTATATGGTTTTATACGGTGGGCCTTATCGCTTCTTGTCATTTTTGTTATTTTGTTTAAAAAAAAAATATTAAAAAAATATAAAAAAATATTAATAAAATTATTTTATTTTACAAATAAACCCATATTCACACATATGCGCGAAAAACCCTCGCTGACGCAATCGAGTAAAAAGTATGCAATTAGTTTTATCCGTTGGCTGTATATAAGTTTGTTTATAAAACATATCACACTGCTGCTCCGCTCTTACTCATCATAGCGTGATGTTATATAGCCTATAGCCTTCCTCCATAAATGCACTTCTCAACAAAAAAAGAATGTTCAAATCGAACCAGTACCTACTTCCTGAGATTAGCGCGTTCAAACAAACAAACAATCAAACTCTTCTGCTTTATAATATTAGTATAGATGTATATTATAAGATATACTACTTTTTTTTTTTTTTTTTTTTTTAATCCGCGGCCGCACCTACGTCCATTGCCGAGTGCCTCCGGTAGATACTGAAAGAATTCCCAGTGGCACCCGGCGGACCTTGGTCACTTGAGTGGCCACTGCGTGGTGGTCGGGTGTTACTCCGCATCTCTAGGGTCGGGTTTTATCCCGCGTCGGTGAGTGAAGGCGTGCATGGGGTGAAGTCCCACATCATGCAGCCCTTCTAGCCTGCTTCTGTAAGGACGGTGGGTTGCTAATCCATCGTCCTCAGGCCCCGATCATGGAGGTCGATGGTCCTGGGCGTAGTCACGTATGCGGCGCCCTCGCCGCAGACTTCGGAACTCAGCGGGGAGGATACGCTCCCTCGCCCTTCCGGCCGTCTCCTTCACGAGCATAACCTGCTCGCAGAAGGAAACGGCCGCGTTCCACTGGCTCTCGCTAGAGACCATGGCTCGTAGCATGGTCTCCAGTGAGAGAGTATCCACGCCCAGGCCCACAACGAGGTCCCGGCGCTGACTTGCCCACGCTGAGCATTCCACCAACGTGTGGAATGCCGTGTCTTCGCCGGAAGCCTCGCAGTGTTGACACGCGGGTGTGACCTCACGATGCATGCGAAACAGATACCCACCAAAGTTTCCGTGACCGGTGATGATCTGTGTCGCACGGTACGTGAGGCCACCGTGCTGCCTCTGCAGCCAGTCCTCCATGATCGGTCTCACCGCCGCGATGGTGGTGGTTCCCCACTTAGGTTGCTTAAGTCGCACCTTCCATGTCTCCATGAGATCCTGGCGGAGATGGGACCGCTGGGCCTCGATTTCTCGAGACGCAGGCCTGTGGTCCCGCTCCAGCGCCTCCTTGTGCCATTGAAACAATGACGCAAGGGCTCTCGCTTCCAGGTCCCATGGAGGGGTCGCGGCTAGGAGACATGCAGCCTCTAGAGAGATCGTGCGGTACCCTCTTATTGTCCTGACGGCCAAGGTCCTCAACGATCTGTGCAATATAGCAGCGTTGTTGGCCGTCAGTCTCGCCGCCCATACGGGAGCCCCGTATACGGCCATACTCCGTACGATCCCCAGGTACAGTCTCCTGCAGGAAGCGTTGGGTCCCTTTAAGTTAGGCATCAGTCGCGAAAGCGCGGCTGCTGCCCCTGTCACTTTGGGGACCAAACTTCGGAAATGTGGTCCGAAATTCCACCGGCCATCGAGTACGAGCCCCAGATACTTCATGGAGGGCTCGATGCCGATGCTAACGCTCCCTAAAGATATACTACTGCAAATAAAACAAAACACTTGGTTTGCAGTAATATGTACTAATGATGGAAATAGGCATTAATATGTGTTAATGTCGCTTCTGCGTAAGCGTTGCATAATCACGGCGATAGATTTCGCCGATGACAGGTGTCGGGAAGACACAATTTTTATTTGCTACAGCTTGTCTAGTAGAATACATATAAGTTTATGGATAAATACGGCCGCAAACATGATCTGACGGAACCCGTAGATGTAGAGATGTAGACATATAGAGGTACAGACGAAAGAAATTGTCCTCAGTCTGCAAGTTGAA